>OX457146.1:7212906-8462906 GCA_949752895.1 Dendrolimus pini
GTTTGTTCGTCTGTCTATATTTACTGTTTCCAAGCACAATATACAAATACAAAATCTAACGTAAATGCACCCTACTGAATCAGGATATAGAAAATATCGCTTGAAAAGAAATTCATAAATAGAATAATATAATTTGACACAACAAATTAACCCGGTTTCATGACTGGAATCCGCAAAGATTTTAAATATGCCAAAGTTCTAACCTATTTTTAATATGGCAATCCAAGCTACGCGTCATGCCAGCTTTATTAGCATTTTATCGAACACATTTATAATCCTGCGCACGCCTTGGCCGCTAAGATGCTAAATTTAAAAGTCGTGATTACACTTATTATTCTCAATGTTGACTGAATAGTAGATTTGGGAACTGGAGCGATTCCGTACAGTCTTTAGTTTTCCCAAACGGTAGCGGCTCCTTTGTAGAAGATAAATTGTTTTTAGAGTTGATAGATGCATTGTTTGCTATGTTTTATTTGTCACTGAGAGTGTGAGGAAAATGTAAAGTAACTCCCAAAAAGCAATCTCTTTCTATTCAGCTATGTTTGGTGGATCGATAATGTTTACTTGAGCCACTGTGTTTTTTTGTAATTTCGTCTAAGGGATGTCGGGAAAATATAAAATCCATTAATTTATTTATCTATTAGGATATGCCCGCGATTCCGTCAAGCCTGACTTGAAATTCCCGGGACACAAAGTACCGCAGCATTTAAAAAAAGAATATAAGCTATTGTTTTAGTGAAAACTGCGTCAAAATAAGTTAATTTTTATGCAACCGAACAACTTCGAACGGCTTCTGAGAAAATTTCCGCGAAATGCCCGGGATAAAAAGTATCACACATTTTATTACATAAAATTTGCTATAGATCACTGAAAAAGTCACTTTGAATTTCAATTTTGTTTTATCTTTCTATAATTTCGTTTTAAAGAATTCCCAGAAAAATTCCCGCGGGATTCCCAGTATAAAACGTAGCACAGAATTTAAGTCTAATTTGTTGTCGATCTGCGAAAACCGCTTCGAAATCAACCCAGTAGTTTTTACGTGAATCCCGAACATACAGACAACAAAAACAAACTCACGTTTGCCTTTATATGTTCGATGACAGGAATAAACTTCTAATAGTATATACTATATAGTAGTAGTATTTGTTCTGGAGAAATAGAATATTTATCACGGAATATTCATCCAAATTATACGCGAACGAAGCTTACTCGATAGCTATAAATCTAGAAATTTATGGAAGTATTAAAATTAACCATTAATCAAAAATTGTGAATGGTTGGATCAATGAACTTTCTATTTAATTTTTTTATAATATTTGTTGGATTCCGTAGTCATTTTGGAGAAAGTGAAAACCTTATCTTTATGTTGTATTAATAATTTTGGGCTTACATGTATGGATGATTTACTATAATCTAAGTAGTTAGACGTCTACGATTAGAAGTTGAGAGATAAAAAATCAGTGAACATATTCCTGTGGGTATATTAATATTTTCAGTAAGATCTTAATAATCATAAAGATATCATTAATAACATTTTTATTTAAGTCAGTAGATCAAGATGTTAGCTGCCACAGATATAAAAATAGTGCCCCCTCCCACTTGAACTTTTCTTGACATTCGTTGAGTTAGTTATGGAGAATATGACGAGATACAGCAGCCTAATAAATACCTTTTTACTATTACACATATTCTGACAAGTACGCTTGGAGTTACCTAATCACAGGTATGAAAACTGCATTTTTCGTAGCTGGGAAATGATTCTACCTGCTGTCAAAAAATTAAGAAAACTATTCGAACCTTAGATAATATACATGCGACTCATGTCCCAACTTTTTTTACAGCCACTGTTAATTCGCGGCATAAATTGTAATAAAAAAATATTGACAAATTTTGTAACATTATTTTATACTTATAAATAACTTTTCACTAAATTGTTATTTAATTTACATAAATTTGAACCAAATATTTCGTATCATCAGTGACAAAAAAATATTAGCGGGTAGAATGCCACGAAAAAAAGTAACTTGACGTTTCATATCTGACGAATTAAATGAATCCATCAAATTTAGATATGGATTTAACGCCTGATTTCATTAGTGACGTAGTTATTTGTTTAACTTATCACTTTTTATCTACTTTCCTCATATTCGAAATGAAAAGCAGAGTGTTAACCTTTTGTCAAAGACCCTATTAAAGCACTCGAACTATTAGCGCTCTCGCTAAGCTTATGCGCCAAACCATCTCATACCTAAATATATCACTTTCACCTCTCGTGTCTACTACTTAGGGTTTAATATCTGCATGATAAAAACAGTATGCGTCAGTCACCTCTGCTGAAGCTTTTTCTTTCCTATTCTAGAACTATCAAGCACTTGGCCAGTTTTTAATATTTTGCATAAATATTCTATTATAATACAGTTAACAATCAAATAGATATGTATAATAACTCTTAATAATTGCATTATTAGAAGTCGAATGTAATTACATAAAAGGAGCCGATTCAAAAGCCTGACTACCATATTTATTGTAATTAAATTGAAAGCCAATGTTCGGTATATTATTTAATGAATGTTCCTAACTTGTTTTGAATGGCTTTTATTGATTTTCAATAGACGCATTTATTGGCAACACGCGATGGCTAAATAGATCGGATGCGCAAGATTTGCGCAACAGTGCAAACATCCCCACGGGGTTAACGCACTGTAACGAGTAATAAATTTCGTGCGAAGGTTATTTCGTTGTATTCTTATAATGTGTTTTATTTTTCATTTAATTTTGTTTTTAATTGAATATTGATAGATAGATAGATAACAACACTTTATTGTACACCAATACAAACATGAACTCAAAGACCAAAATTATATCTAGTTATGTACAAAGGGTGGTCTTATCGCTAAAAAGCGATCTCTTTTCCAGCCAGCCCCAGGAATTAATTGAGATGATAACGGTGATGGTGTATTAGTATTACGCGAGTATTTAATGTAAAAGAAAAGCAACTAAGGCGCCGCCCAAACGAGCCACCGACCATAGCCATGGCCGCTACCGGCCACACGTAGTCGGTGGAGTCCGTGAAAATTGTACGAAAAAGCATGTGAACTGCTTGACGCTGGCCACCGCTACATCGGTAACTGTGTTCGGTGGCCCGTTTGCGCCCAGCCTAAGTTGCGTGTATGTAAAGAAAACACTAAAACTTTCTTAAACAAAACTAGTCATCAATAAAGTACACATCTTAGTAATAACTATCGAACGGTATCGAATTTATTGACAACACACGATGGCTAAATAGATTGGATGCGCAAGAGTTGCGCAACAGTGCAAACATCCCCACGGGGTTAACGCACTTTAACGAGTAATAAATTTTGTACGCAAGTTATTTTATTTTGTTATTTTAGATGTATTTTTGTTTTGGTGTGAATATTTGTTTTTTTCTGTATCAAAAGCCTTATAACCAAAATCGTAAAACATTCTCAAAATCAACCATAATGTCTTAACACCACCTATGTCAATGTACTAGGTACATAAAATGACGCTACGAAGCACATAATATTGATTTAATAGTTTCGCATAAAGAATGTTAATTTTTATATATATTTAAACTTAAATACAACGAAATAAATTCCTTATTGGATTATTAGCCGGCATAAACAGTAATAGGTTGTTAGACAAATTATCAATTTTCAGAAAGATATAAAACATGATTAACTGCTAAGATAATCTTTACTACAAAATGATTTAATTATGGTAATAAACTGTTCTATTAATTCTTGTTTTTAAATAATTCTAATTGCCTTCAAATATGAAGTGTTCGTAATCAATCCACTCATTTAAAGGATAGTTACGAAAAAATATATCATAAAATGCCATGCTTTTGCGGTTTATATATTATGTGTGTATATGTCTTTAATATCTACTTTATGTTTATACATATTATATGAATGTATGTCATATCTTAGATACTCTGGGAGAGATCGCTTTTAGCGATAAGGCTGCTTCATGTTTTGATAAGAAGGTATTGTAAATATGTAGTTGTGTAATTGTTTTTTTTATAATCAATAAATATAGGAACCCAAAGTTTATTTTCTCTGCAGGACTGATTTTCTAGCCGAAGGTTATATGTAAGAAATCGCTATTTGTTATTAAGCCGTCAATTCTATTACTTTTGTACTGTTTAAATAATTTGCAGTCCTATACAATAAGGTGTATAAATTCTTAGATGCAAATATACAGCTGATGTATAACTTTATCCAGCAAATCACAAACAGTTTGTGTAACGCCACAAAAAGCAATTTTTTATTCAAAGAAACGGCTCCGATTAATGGTTCAATGTAATTTGAATTGCATCAAAATGTACATGAGAAAAAGGCTGTCACCACATTCCATACAATTAAACGACCCTCCAAACATTCTGCTTAATTAACAGATTAAGCTTAATCAAAACGACTTATCCGATGTCAAAATGAAGATTCAAAGTAAAATTCAAATATTTAACTTAGGATAAATTTTATTTTTTAGGGTTCTGTATAGCTGTTTTGGCAAAACCTAAATGCTTACAATACCATACTCTATGTCTCTTTCAGTTTTACTGATTATACATGTAATATGTAAATAGAATGTAATTTGAAACGATGGTTTTTTAATATGCCATTATAAAATACATCATTTAAGACTTAAACTAAAGCTTAAGTAGTTTGAGATATCGGATATTTACAGTTTAATACTTCAAGTTCGTCAACTCCACGGAACACTTCAATGCCGAATTGTTAACACCATAGGTCCCTTACACGATATATAGCAGTATTTTATCGTCCCCTGATCCAATAAGAGGTCGTACAACTCGTACATTAGCACTAAACTTTTAATTCCTCTTGGACAAAGGTCAAGAAACGACAAAGTAAGTGGCCACACGCAATGTTGATCATTACAATTGAATAACCACGAAAATGGAATTTGTTCTGAATGAGATAGAGCTTATATATCTTGTTATATTCACACTAATTTACAAATGGTAAAGTAACATTCAATATTTGTTATATTTTCACGACAGAATGTCTGAGCGATCCGCTCAGACATTCTGTCGTTATGAAAATGGACTAAGAGATAAATTGGATCCTGAAAAAGGAATTAGGCTACCTTTTATCTCCGAAAACAACCTAAAAAGAGGTTAAATAGATGAAAATATGTATATCAACCAACTCTCTTTTCTCCTCTCCTAAAAAACTACCAGTCACGAGATATAAGTTCTATATATAAGCTTATGGGATAAAATAAATAAATTCGTTTTATGTTACAGTTACAGTTGCATTTTTACTTCATTCAAATAAATAAATACGGATGAAGTCGCGGGTAAAAGCAAAGTATTAGCAAAACTTTTTACTTTACATACAAGCATTGGTACGAACAGGGAGGGTGTAATGGGCGGCATTAACAAAGGAGATAGGCATTTGCTGTATGTTTTAGGAAGCTTCCCGGTATATATAATTATTATTTGTTTTTATATTACTTTTGAGCAAATGTTTATTTGTTCATCTTTATATTCCTAATACGTCTGTAAAAGGGTCGAGATTGCCCAACGAATTTTAATAAACTACAATGACTAATGCGAACCATCGAATTTAAGTAACATTTAGATTTTTTATTAGTCAGTGTGTTAAAACTTCGCAAAGTATTGAACGGATTAAAATAAAATATGACACAGAATCACCTGAGATACTTATGGTCCCGAGAACTGATAGCATTCCCGTGGGATAAATAGTAAAGCCGATTTCAAAAGCGTTTTTTGCCGCTATTTTAACAATTAATGAAGCAAACCGTCATGTAAACTGTATACTGGGTGGAAATAAATAATATCAAACAAATATAGGGTTCGATTTAAAATTTATATAAATATAGTATTTGTATTAACTTTGATTTGTTCTCTTCATATCCTAGATATTATTCTAGGATGTATAAACATGTACATTATAGTAATGTAATTGTGGAGATTTGTATTTAGAAAATATACATAAACGTATAACTTTGTTATACATACATACATAACTTCACGCCAGGTCCCTTGCGGGGTAGGCACGAACAACAGAGCGGCATTTAGATTTATTCTTACACACCTCACTTGCTTCACTTTGTTATAAATAGGGCTTAAGTATTTATTATTTCGCAAATCATAGGAATTTATTATGTTAATATGTAAACTGAATATTATGGTTGATTTCAGGCTTATAAGACATTTTCCGAAAGTTATATTGTATCGTATTAAAATGCTCGTCGCCATTACCTGATTGCTCGAATATTGGCATTTGACTTATTCTTTGCCTATCCTACAACATTGAAGAAATTCTTAACGAATGCTAGTTCAATAAACAGAAGACGCAACCGTGCTTAAGTCTTCTATGGTTTTTGTCTCAAATCATTACTGTTCGTCAGACCGCGTCAGTTGTGAAAGTGAAATTGTCCTATGAACGTTTATTACAGTCGCAGACACTTGTAATATCATGGTTGACATGTTTTATGTTACAGTCTAAGTGCGGTTCTTAAGTGGGACGTCATTTTCATGAACGGTTTATGTGTATGTATTACGTAATAACACATGATTATCATTTCATGTATTCATATTTTAAAAACGTAAAATTTCTTAAAATATTGCCATTATTGTTTCTTGTACTCGTGCAACAAAATTCGACTTTAAGGTGACGAACATTTTGATTCCGGGACTGTACCTACCATATAAATGTACCCGGAAACATACGACTGTTATGTATTTGAACTTTACACGTAATATTTTGTTGCCTGTGTTTCGATTCATAAACACAAGGTCGTCAGGTTAAGAAAGTTACTCTGTCGTTAAACCACTTTAAGAGGTGTAAAATATAAAATGGTATGAGATGAAATTACAAACAAGCTTATATAAAATAATAAGGTACGATATAAAACGTTATTTGCGATTGAAAGCCTCTGTTAGACTCATGGATTATAATAACACCCTATAAACGTCCCACTGCTGGGCTTAGGCCCTCATTATAGGGGAACAGGCTTGTCCGAGGCAGCTTGACAGATTTGACAAATCGTTTATCTCGACGAGCAGGTTTCATCACTATGTTTGTCGTCATCGTTAGCTCTGTAAATTATTAATATGCCAGAGAGCTGCCTAAGTGGTGCATGCTTTCCGGTCAATATTCGATCTCGCGTCCTTTGAAATCGGGATGCGTGCGCTAACGTGCGTTTTCATGAATTCAGCAGACAGGCAGACGGCCCACTGGATGGGAAGCGGGTAGTATCGCCTATAGATATTTGCAACACTAAAGGAGCTTCCATTGTGGTGCCGCTCGTAAAAGGGAAACTGGAACCTGGTTGATAATAATAATAATACTGATATCAGCCCATAAATGTCCCACTTCGAGGCTCGGGCCTCCCATTACAGGGGAACGGACAGTATACTCACCACGTTTGTCCAAGGCGGCTTGGCAGGTTTGACATATCGATTATCTGTGTGATGTGCAGGTTGCATCACGATATTTTCCTTCACCGTTGTTAGCACGTGGTAATTGTAACAATATGCACATTAGATCAGAAAACTGACTAAACTGAAACTGACTGGTGTATGCGTTCCGGCCAGGATCAAACCGCGCCCTTTGAGTTTCGGACGCGTGCGTTAGCCATTACACTACTACGCCTTCCTAATTACAATTGCAATTTGCATTATTGGTCAATAATGCTGGAACACAATTCAAGGTTGTTATGGCGGCATATTCCAGCCCAGAGGCGATAGCCATCCAGACGGGCAAATACTCTACCACCTGGCTGTGGGCTGTTTTGTCCCTCTTACGACAGGCCGCCCCAACGCAGGAAGTTGTATTCTATCTCCGTTCCAGAACGGATAATAGATGAGATAAGATGTGGAAAGTGAAATAAAATGTTGATATCGTGCATTGTATTTTTCTGAAGTTCGGCGTCCCATGTAAAGGAGTCAGGTAGCGCATTTGTTATTGCCTAAACAGTAATTAACATAATGTTTAAAATGATATTTTAAAAGTAAGACGATAAAGACGTTATTTTAGTTAGGCGGTGTCTTAACTATGAAGATGTTACCACCTATCTTCAGAGGTTACCACATGGACCATTTAAATAAAGCTGTTGTAGTTTATTTTTAAATTTAATTCGATGCGGGAGATCGCGTCCGGTTAGAATGCATCGGGATTCATACTTGGCTGAGAAATCAAACTGCATAAATAGATTGAAACAGATACGTGGCTTTTTTAGTCTCAAGTTTATCTATATTCTAAACCTATGTTTATATAGAAAAGCTGACGTTAAAACACGTTGTTGTCAACATTACTTTTAAAATATCGCTGTAGAAATAATTGTAATTATAGTTTAAATAATAATCAATCAATCAATAAACTATTAGATTGATTAAAAATATAAGGACAAAACTTGCTAAGCTCGTTCAACATCTATAATAGATAAAAAGCATCTTAGCTGATTTGACGATTAACAATCTTCTGCTTCTGCGAGCGGGCGGTTTCCGCAACTCGACAACAAAGCGCCTATTTTGCGTGCGAGGGTGGATGAGGGTTTACTCCATCCAACCCAGCTCCTCCAGGAAGTCGACCAGCTTCTTGACGTTGCTGAAGACTTCTCGGAGGCTACCTGGGGCGTCCAGATACTTCGCCCTGTATTGGGCCACCCCTCCGCATTCAAGCAGGACATGGGCGGCTGTTTCTTCTGCCTCCAGGCATGCTCTGCACAGGGGGCTGTCGGTGACACCTATATTGATAAGATGTCTGTTAAAATTGCCATGTCCAGTGGCTGCGCTAATAACTAGTCTCAGCCTGGACCAACTGAGCTTTAAGATGTGCTTGGAGAAGCGCAGGTTTTCTCGAGGCATTGCCAGCTTAGCCTGCCTGCAATCCTCCAAGTTGTCCCAAAGTTGTTAATGTAGTGTAGTCCTTTGATTTATGTGATTTCTAAACCAACTGTGTGGCAAAGGCAGGAAGGGTTCCGGTCCAACCGGTTGGGTTTCGGAACCTCTCCTTGCCAATTGATCTGCCGCATCGTTACCTCGGGCACCACTGTGTCCCTTGATCCATTGAAGGGTCAAGGTATTGTTCTTTCCTGCCGCCTCATTTAGAGCCGAGTGGCATTCGTAAATTACATTTGAGTAAATAATCCTGTTACTAAGGGCTTGTATTACCGATCTGCTATCAGAGAGTATTCTGATACAATGATCATTGACATCTCTAGCTACGATTGCTTTAGCTGCAAGCAGGATTCCCATGCTCTCTGCTTGATATACTGTATTAAACTTACCCAGGGGCTCGGATATGTTAATATTTAGGTCTTCCGAGAAGACTCCCGTGCCTGAGCCCGAGCTAGTCTTTGACCCATCAGTATAAAGGTTAAGCTCATGATGGGAAAGAAAACTGTCGTTACCTTCCTCGAGTTCAACATTGTATTTTTTATCGAAAATAAAGGCTTTCTCTATTCTGTCACTGACTGCTTCCACCAGAGGTGAGTTGGACCAGGCTTCCGAGAGAATGCTGAAATGTCTTACCTTGTCAAACTTAAGAGTTTTTAGGTGTTTTAATCTTAGGGCCGCCATTGCTGCCTCTTGTTGTACGAACAGGTGCAGTGGAGGTATGTTAAGAGCAATTTCCTCATACATCCCGTCACAGCACAGCACGCTTGTCTTTGTAGCTTCTGAAGTTTGGTCGTGCAGGTCGTAAGCTTAGTCCTTGTCCACCAAACAACAGAGCCATAAGTTAGCATGGGTCTGACCACAGCTGTATAGAGCCATAGAAAGAGTTTGGGATGAAGTCCCCAACGCTTACCGATCATCCTATGGCATTGCCATAAGGTCACACTAGATGCATTGACTTTGTTGTCAACATGACTGCTCCAGTTTAGCTTGTTGTCTTGGGTTATCCCAAGATATTTGACTTCATTTGATAATTGAAGTGTAGTTTCGAAGAGGGTCGGTAGTCTGTAATTACCTAATACTCTCTTGTTTGTGAAGAGAACAACCTGTGTTTTCAGTGGGTTGGCAGATAGTTCATTCAGATCGTTGCACCACCTGATTAACAATCTTATTAGCAAGCTCTTTCATCGTGAGAAGGGTAATGGAAAAAACTGTCAATGGCAAGAGACCACTTTATCGAAATGAACCGATACCTCAGACCCCCATAGCCAAATTGCTTTAAAAATCATATATCTAGTTTTTTTTCATAATGATACAAAATACTTACCTTACTTACTTAGATTGAGTTTTATAAAAGTACAACAATAATACTTCCTACTAAAATATTAGTTATAACAAGTTGGTACATGTATCACAAACAGTATCTTGAAAGTAATAAGAACTTTTATTAATTAATAGGGGTCGAATTTTAGACCTCGTCGACCCCCCAAAATCAGTTTTCGCTTATGTCGACCTGGGAACCTGGGAAACCGAATCCGACCCGAGGGGATCGATATCGACCACTTCGGAAATCCCTGGTTTAATTTATAAGGCTTTAAGAGACGAACATGTTGATGTTACCTGATTATGAGGAAGCTTTATATTTCAGAAGTTAGAAGGAAAGAAAATTTTAGAATATGTTAAATAACAGAGCAACAGGAAGCGTAAAGCACTTGACCCATCGGGTTTATCTCGACGCACCGGTGGCCGGTTGCGAAACAGCCGATAGCCGTATGCAAGGTTATGGTAACTTCCGTATCTTTAGGGTTGCCATTACTAGGTATTAGTCGATGAATTAAGTGGTAATGATAAAAAGTTTAACAGTACAGGAACGGAGAAAAAATTCTAATTCTCGCGACCGGACAGTCTGTCGAAAGAGGCGACAAAACAACGCCCAGCCAGATTAAGGCATTTGCCAGTCTGGATGGCTACCAGATCCGGTTTAGAGTATACCGCCATAACAATCTAAGTTGTGTTCTAGCAATCAGTGGTTTTTTTTGTTTCTGTGGGAGAGTGTGAAAGTACGGCGGAATGGTGTGGGCTCCTTAAGGCCATAGGCATATGAAAATGTCTAAAGCGTTTTTTTTTAACAAAAAGTGAGAGTTATAGTCGTTTTATGTCACTTAATCAGTCTATTTGTTTATTATTAAGTACTAAAATTTCAATACTTAGCAGTTAATATAATTAATTAAAGAAACATAGGTTATTTATATGATACGCTAGCTGACTCGTGCCCACTTTCTTGGGCTTATTAGAAATTGTTATTTATCACAATCAAATATGGATTATGTCACTCAATTATGTAGTTTTCTATTGGTGAAAGAATTTTCAAAAACAGTTCAGTAGTTTACGAGATTACTTCTTACAAACAAACTCACAAACTTTACCTCTTTTCAATGTTAGTTTAGATGAAAATTCCAATTTTTAAATTACGTACACGTCCCATTTATCTTACTAAATATGGGTAAGCGCCCTACTACTTGTGAACGAGGTTGGAGCCATTAATGGCACCATCTGTTCAACAAGTGGTTTGGTTAATGCAGTTATGCAAACATGATGATGCCATGGTAACGAGTTACTACTGTAGGGGACGTTTGAGTTGGTCAGGAGTAGCGAATTAGCCGTAATTGTACATGTTCTAAAACCACACCGGCGTGTGGTTTGTTTTAGTGAAGGTTAAGGATTTGGGAAAAGAAATCTAAGAAAAGTTGCGCTTAAATTAACGAAATTATTTGCATCTTCTCTCGTAACTTGTATGCAATTTTATAAATTAAAAATATACTGATCATTTGTTTCTTAGATATAAATACTGGAGTATGGTTCCTAGTCGATCAAGAATAATTATACAAATAAATGTAAGTGACTTAATTTGGATGTTTTTAATCCTTCTTGACGGCTTTAGCAATAAAAAAATAAACAAACTGATCATCATGAAATTCGTACACCGCGCCTGGATTTATATTTAACACGATAGAAACCATTTCAAGAGCTGTAATAATTTAAAAATAAAGTAATCACAATACAGATAAGAAAATACTTGCACCATAAATCATTCGACTTTCAGAAATCAATCATAACGCACTAGACTTAATATCCCCGGGAAAGCATTCTGATCGCATGTGAAAATACTACTTTCATGGTGCAACAAATCATTAAATAGAAGTGGAAAGTCAGTCCGTCATCAGTAAACGACAATCGGCTTCCGGTACAAACGGCAGACCACGAGTCAATAATTACCTTGAACTATTATTAACTATACATTTCCTACGTTGAAGTAAAGAAAGAGTTGGATGTGGATATCTTCTTGGTCATACTAAGAAATTTGTTGGGAAAGGTTATTTTAGATTAAGTTTCGGATATGCCTCTATGTGTGTGTTCGGACAAAATCAAAAGTTTTTATCGTATGTGCCACTGGAGAATATTTTTTGAGAGTCATACATACATTATTGAAAATGAAGTATAATTGTATATATATAACGCTTGGACCGTGGGGTCCTACGGCCATGAGCCTCTACCAAAATTTATCAAAACGACTCATTGACTCTTTCTTCAGGTGATCAGAAGCCTGGTACCTCGGGCAACGGATCAGTATGGCGATCCAGCGAGGAAACGTAGCCAGCCTTCTGGGCACCTTACCCAAAGAAGACGGTGATCTAGGCTCAGTATTTTACTTATAGTCTTGAGGGACTATGGGTAGACTACAATACAAATAATTTAACTTTTATTGTATTCGATTATTTATAAATTTCATTAAAAAAAATAAAAATTTCCCTATATTGCCTAAAAAGCATAGTTTCTGTTCTATATGTGTATTATACTATAGATAATGGTATATTAATAAATTGGTATAGACCAATGAATTAAATTTAAGTGTCTGTCTATGTGTATCAAAATAATGCAAAAGTTGAATTTAAAACTACTATTTATACGATGCCTGATTCAAAACCAAAATTAGCCAAATCAGTCCAGCCGTTATCGAGTCTTAACGGGACTAAACAGCATTTGATTTATATATAGATACATGTACATAAATACGTACCACATCTATTGAAAACCGATTAGATTATAATAGTACATAACAAGTTATCAGATCGAGCCTTCTCATAAACAACTTAATCTCAAGTAATGGCAGCCTGCATTGAAATTAACCCAAAGCATTTCCAACAACATATCCGATTACTAGCCGATAAAGTTTAATGGGTATCAATGAACTTGAATCGTATTGCAATAGCTGTTTAGACATTCCGACGTTAATGGTATTAATACCTTTTAAGAGCTACCTACCGGTTTGCGCTCATGTCTCATTGTAATGACGTAATTCAAGTTCGATAACAACCTTATAGATGATTTTATCACAGTCCACATGTAACACAAACGGGTAACGATTGCATCTAGAAGTAGTGATCGTGTGGTGTGGTGCAAAGCTAAACAAGGGTGTGAGTCCGAGCTGTCATATAGATGAAAGAAAATAATGTTTATTTAGAGTTATTAAAAGTGATTATAAAATACATAAACAGTTAAATAAAACCGAAAACTTGACTAATTCTAAACAGGCCCTAACTCAGCAAATGCTGGTTGATAACAACCAACGCTGGTCTTCCGTTAGTGCCTAGCAGCAACGTCACCTTCACAGAAGAAAAATATAACAAAATAACTAATGAACAATTAATATTTTAATATTATTTTTAATTAGACCACCATAAAAACAAAGAATAGACATATTTTGAATAATTTAATATAAGTACATAATTAGTACTTAGTAATTTTCAAAATATTATAGTAATTTTTATGATTTACTTTGGACCGACTTCAAGATGTTTTAGATAATATATATTAATAATAATAGCTTTAGAAATAAGTTATTTTATACATTTTAGATTTTAGTTTTTGAAGTCGGTTTTTTTAAACGAAGTTTTTATTTTTTATTTGTTACTTTTTAGTGTCTAGCTATGTATGGGTGGACTTACGAATGGTGCCGCGCTTCTTAAAAAATATAGGTCCCAAGAAACGAGAACAAAAAAATATTCGTAAAATGAAAACTACTGGGCCAAACTATGTCAAATTTTTAGGGGACCACATGGCAGCTATTCCGCGTCGAACAAAAAAAGAATCACGTAAATCGAATCATAAATCTCAGAGTAATCGGTGTACATATGGAACGAAAAGGAAATTTTCTTCATAAAAAATGTTCATAAAATGAAAACTACTAGGCCAAGCTATGTAAAATTTTTAGGGTACCAATTGGAAGCTATTCCGCGTCGAAAAAAAAAGAATCACGTAAATCGGATCATAAATCACGGAGTTATCGGCGAACATACATAAAAAAAAGCTACAAAAAAAAAAGATCCCGACGAATTGAGAACCTCCGCCTTTTTTCGAAGTCGGTTAAAAAGACTCAACAACGCTGCTAAATGGCGCTTGTATCTAATGCGAGATCTGCTTGCTGCCTCTGGTGTTCGTACAGGAACGCTTTCAGTCTACTTTTAAAAATATATGCACTTCGAACGGTTCTTATTGGTGGCGGAATATTGTTCCAGCACCTGGAAGCCGAATACCGGAAGCTGCCTTATATACTCGCTTGGGACACGCTTGCGTTATTACGTACTAGCTGTTGACCGCGGCTTAGTTTGCATTTTTTTTATACTATACTGAAAGAACGCCTCATAACTTTTAAACCCTTACTTTACACGGAAACATACATTTATTTATTTTTTACTAAAAGCCAAAATGTTAATTGTCATGCTTAATTTGAATGATGTGTGCGAGTAAACCGGTCAAAGGTCACAAACGTCAATTTTTTTTTTTTTATCTATGGAACCGTTTTTTTGTAAGGTAAAAATCGTTTACGTACACGTCCCTACTCGAGGTATTTACAGTAAGGTAGTGTAGGTCTCACTGGCTACTTTTCCCGAATACTCACTAACATATCTCAGTATTCCTTCGCTACATATGAGCTTGGGTCGTGGAAAAAAGGCGGGAAAAACCCTAAAAGAAAATTACTGATTAAAAAAACTTTATATCTCGAAAATAACCCAACGGATAACTTAGAATATTTTTAAGTTTTAATTTCTACTGTTCGCTCCATAGTTCACAAAGTTAGAGGGATGGCATACATTTACGAATTTGCAAGCTTAAAAAAAATAGTTAAAGATCATCGTCATAAAATGTTAACATCTGTATAACGATACCTAACACGTCTATGTAAAATGAAAATTTGTTGAAAAATAAAACTCCAACTGATAAGTTATGTTTTTAAATTTGTTACCATTACATAGACAGTCCCTGACTCAAGATAACAGATGACATTTGGGTTACGAACTGTCAAGCATAAAGTATACATATTGTTTTCACTATTTTATAACAGTTTGTAACGTTAAAAGCATTATGCTCATTTCTAAGCGCTCCGTTCCACATTACTGCCGTGAGTTGACATAACAATCAGCTGAGATTACAACGAGGGCACCGACCGTTCCACTTTATTTATCGTATTATAAAGACGTATTTTGCCCCGTGTTTAATACATAAACAAACATCGGTAGTGTTGTATGTAATTAGTTATATCAACAATGATAACGACGTAAGGTGTTTTATACAGTCATTCTTATTAACTTGTTAGACCTTCTTGTATCCGTGCAGGAACGGGGAAATAATACAATTTCCTGCGTTCGGGCGGCCTGTCATAAGAGACGACGAAACAACTCACAGCCAGGTGGATGGGCATTTTCCTAACTGGACGGCTATACGGCCCCCTGGTCTAGACTATGCCGCCATAGCAACCTTGAGTTGTGTTCCGGTATAAGTGGCCAGGTTCCAATCACCCTTTAGAGAGCCGCTGCACATTTGTAATACCAAAGGTGTCCATAGGTGTTGGTAGCCGCTTTCCATCAGGTGGACCGTCTGCCTGTCGCTGAACTCATGCAATAAAAATAAAAAAGGCCTGTCTTATACCTGTGCCGCTAATTTTCAAGTTACGCCCAAGGTCCTGCGGATGTGTATAAGGGTTAATATTATTATTAAACGTGTCGAAGATGCCGAATTAAGTAGAAAGAAGAATGAAAGCGCAATTCAGCCACTGGCTCCTAATCAAAGTAGTCATACGAGGGACATAATTATTACCGAATCGTTTCCATTAGACATTTATACAATATCAGAATGATCTAATATTATTAAAACTGTCGGGTATGATCATTATTCTGGTAGCCTTTTATGACTATGAGAAAGTCTAAAATTCATAACATGAAAGTGACAAATTCGTAGTTTTCACGGAGGAAGTAAAAGTACATTAACCTAGTATTTTTCACGCAATTACTAGTTGGCTATTCACAAAAACCGTACCGTTACGGCAGCCAACATCCTGACAATTGGTCTCATATCAAAAACTGCCAGTTCACAGGTGGTTAACTTACAAAGAGTGTGTTTCGTTAATGTATAATAAGTTGCGGCCATATAGTTAGCGATTCATATAGTTAGATGTTTTATTTGGTCTTCGTTTTTGATATTTATTTATTTTCAGCAATTTAAAATAGTTAAGGTTTTTGTACCTTTTATCAGAAACTATCGGTTTTTGTAGTTTTTTTTAATATGTAGTGACCACTTAGGCTTGCAGAAAAGTTTTTCGTTTTATTTCGTTAATTATCGACTTTGAAGGAAAATATCGAAACTTGATAAAATAGTGTACAATATTTTAATAATGTTTGTATACGACAGAGTAACATAATTTTTAAGTAATACTCTGAAAACATTCTTATCTGTAAACTGTTTTGGACAGGTTTTCTTTCCGATGAGTATGTCAATGGATAGTCCTGGCGTAATAAAAATTTCAATCATTACAATACTTAGACAATACATAACAATGTATATTAAGACATTTAAGGCATAATTAACTAGTATGTGCTAAAGTTTATTACACACTGAATTTTCAATCTCTAGGACTTATATATAAATTTTCATTACGAAGGAAGAAGCATGGAGATAAAGTTAATTTCATACTCTTTATTGTACACAAAAAGTTAAAGGTGATAATAGTGTTTTAGATATTAAAATGTAACGGTAAAGACTGTAAAATTATTAACGGTTATCTATATTAAATGACACCGGCATAATTAGCGGAACAGAAAAAAACTTCGATTCTCTCGACAAATTTGTGTTAGCGGGAAACTATAAAAAAACGCCTGTCAGCTTCTGCAAATGAGAACTAAATAAGAAAAAATATACAACCAGGCTGTATATGGAAAAAAGCATTAATTTTGATGTTTTGTGGTTTTTACTAGCGTTCCACTAATTTTGCTGGTGTTTGTATATGGTGAATTGCTATTTAAGTTCTTTCAGGCGTTTATTGTCGGCATAGCCAACACTAAATCACCGCTGCAAAACCGACCACAGCATAGCTAACCCGCCTACAGGTCAGTTGTAGTACTGCCCGTCTGACAAACCAAACAATACTATTTCACACACTTTGTGGGTGTGTAACGGTGTGTGCTCAGTGACGTCATTTGTCCTATATCTGCGGTCGTCGGCCTGCACGCATCATCACACTTCATAGTTCACACAGTTCATGTACATCGATGATCCCAAAGATGGCACATGTGCTCTTAATTAGCGATCGTAATTGACCGTCGATTTTTGTAGGTTAGCACAGCAGGTCATTTATGTTAATTGCTATCGACATTAAAAGGCACTCTGTTGTTATATCATTAAATTTGGGTACAGTACAGGCCTGCCTTTTCAATACACATAGATATGTGTATTGAAAAGGCAGGCCTGTACTGTACAGACAGATGTCTGTAATAAGTAGAATTTTTAAATTGATACCTGGTATAAAGAAAGTCTTTACTATTATAAAACTAGCTCTTTTAATGTTTGCTTGTTCCATCTTCCATCTTCAAGGCCTTGATGTGATGATAGTTAATGAACCGGCTCTCATGAATTTTCGTAAATATAAGCATACATTTGCTTATTTTCGGAATATACAATTGGCATTTATTAGCCGATTTATTTAAAGAAAATTACTGGAAGTAAGTAAAAATGTCTCATAGGCAGCACTAACTAATAAATAAATTCCCTACTGAAAATTGTCATAATAGTTTGAAACTATACGAGTATGTTTCATAAAGCTACTAGAAAATTGATCAATATTTTGCAGCCAATGTGTAATAGCATTAACAGGAAAGCATTTTGTTTCAATAAAGAAGTCAATTTAATTGTATTAGAATAAATAATTGGTCTGTTATAAAGTTTTTTTTTAATATTTACGAGATTGTTGAGATGGATGGATGGTGAGGTGTTACGAGAACGGATAACGCGAAAAAAGAGTACATAGATAATCTTTAAAAGTGACACTCATAACTGAACATTAATGTAATATGAATGTGGAATGCGATGAAAGTAACGGATAAAGAGAATATCAAACTCGAAAATTGAAGAGGTTAACGATGTGTGAAACACGCCATCCCGCATAGGACAAGCGTTAAGTTTCACAAAAATTGTGAGCCGCAATCCCAGCAGTGGGACGCTTATAGGTGAATATTATACCTGCATTGCACACAAATACCCTGGCACCAAACTGCTAGACGATTAAAACCCAATACTATTGCTGTTATGGCGTGATAAACAAACATTTTAACAGTTGCATTTTCAGCATTGCTGTCTAAGTTCATGGTTATGGGTACCTTAACCTTGATTTTACGATGACCCCCTAATGAACGGCAGCTGCTATTGAGTTCATTTAAATTTTGATAACGCTTTTAGTTTTGATTAGGCCGACGCATTAAGTTCCAAAAAACTTGAATCAGCTGGCGTATAAAGCCATTTGCGAACTTAATGGACAGGTGCTAACCCAAATGGGGTAAGCAGTGGGTTATAACAAAGTCATAAATATGTAAAAAATCTAAAATTGGAGTGCATCTGGTGCTTTATTTGGTAAATGAAAATAATACAAGCATTCTATATTATCATTTATTTCCGCATTTCCTTTACTTTAGGGTAAAAAGTTCTGCCAAGCATTTCTAATGCTGCGTCTATACCTCTATCATTTTATCAATCCGATTATCGTCATCATCATCTTGCATGATGGCGTAAGTATGAATTCAATATAATTTAAATTTACAGTATTTAATGATAAAGATAAATAGAGATAAGAAATAATTGTACTAGAATAGTAAGTGTTACCAAAATACGAGGATAGAAAATATTTGTTAACTCTATAACACGAAAATAAGAAAGAAAAAAATTAAAAACTAAATAAAGGGTCGGGCAGTATAATACAGTAAAGGAAGAGAAATAATTTTGAAATTAAAAATCGCATTGATGGTTAGATTTTTTTGGTATGGTAGTTACAGTTAGATACCAAAAAATAAAAATGTTTCAATATCAATTTCATATTTTAATATAAAATCGATCAAATTCTTGATATTCCAAATATATTGAAGAGCCCCGTAGTGAAGTCGATCGCGATAATTCCGATAGTTTTTGAGAAATAGATATTTAGACAGACAAACAGACAAGCACGGAGATTATGAAGTTACGGCGGCTTAAAAAGAAGACTAGTACTGTCTAGAATCTAGATTATGCATATGGATATTAGTTTCCTTGCTATATTAATACACATATAAAAGAAAATTGGTCTTGTAACACGCTACCTCACCTTGCCCTTGCCATTGAATATATTTTATAGCAGTCTGTAAATACAAATTACTTGAACAAACTCCAATGGAACATAGGCGATAAAAAAGTTTTGACTAAATAATATATATTAAAGCCTATTTGTATGTTTATCGTTCATTTACATAACGTTGCATAAATATAGCGTATATACATACATAACTTGTTTTACCAACGACTGGAAGATTCGAAAACTTGTCTTCAGTTTTTATCGGGACGTGTTTTAGAGAGTTCTTTACTTTCTATTGACTTGTCGTTTATCATGTTATGTCAGAAGGGTGAGAAACGTAACGTTACTGGTTCTTAAAAAGTTAATTACGAAATAGGAAATTAGGAAAGTTTAGAACGCTTTGTTACGTAGAAGACGGTGGTTGATATATGTATATTGTCGAAAGTAATTATTACTGTTCTCCTGTTGACTTTGTGAATTTAAAGTTAGTTACTTATATAAATATGTGTCCTTAAGGCTGGTGTGCATATATATTTAACCGGCGGTTTAAATAAATTAATCGTTGGTCAGCCATACAGTTTTGACGATTATTTTATTTTAACCATTGGTTGCACACAAGCCTTAGAATGACAGTGAAGCGACAGGCCCATGCTTACTAAGCAAAGGCTTCGCTTTACTTCACTTGGAAGTAAGTTTCGTGGCGAGGAATATATTGCGGTGGATGTGTGGCGTCGTGCGTTAATATTACGCCAGAAACTCGCACATCTGCCTATTGCAGATTTTTTGCCCTCCCGAGTTATTACGTGCGGCTGTGGTAAGTCAATAAAAGCTTTTGGTTAAAAACTGGTGTTTTCTTCCAATCCTAAGTGCGTACTCCCGCTCGCACGTAACATTACTTTTGTTCCTTAGTATTTTTTATTTTATTAAGCGACATGTAAATTTCCAACGGACAAAGTAATGTGTGGGTGTTGACTATAAATTCAAACTTGCATGCTTCATTTAATCTCTCATAACTCACCCAGTTACACTAACAGTACAATTTCCTCAACAATTTAGCGCCTATACGTTAACAAGCTCAACAAGAGAAAGTACTTATTTTGCCAGTGTGCAACAAATCAACCTCCTTGTTTGTATGTATGACCTTATCAGAATTATTATATGTTAGCAGTGTTTCGTTTTTAACCGACTTCAAAAAAAGCAGGAGGTTCTCAATTCGTCGGGATCTTTTTTTTTGTTTTTTTTTTACGTATGTTCACCGATTACTCCGTGATTTATGATCCGATTTACGTGATTCTTTTTTGTTTGACGCGGAATAGCTGCCATTTGGTTCCCCAAAAATTTGATATAGTTTGGCCCCGTAGTTTTCATTTTACGAACATTTTTTGTTCCCGTTTTTTGGAACCTATATTTTTTAAGAAGCGCTGCACCATTTGTAGGTCCACCCATACATGGCTAGACACTAAAAGGTAACATAAAAAATAAAAACTTCGTTTAAAAAAACCCGACTTCAAAAACGAAAAACTATAAAATAACTTATTTCTAAAGCTATTATTATTAATATATATTATCTAAAACATCTTGAAGTCGGTGCGAAGTAAAACATAAAAATTACTATATTTTGAAAATTACTAAGCACCGACTTTAAGATGTTTAAGATAATATATATTAATAATAATAGCTTTAGAAATATGTTATTTTATAGTTTTTAGTTTTTGAAGTCGGTTTTTTTAAACGAAGGTTTTATTTTTTCATAGTAAGAGATTGTAGGTTAATTTTAGACTTTTGTATTTGCTTTTTGATTGTTTTATTCAAACTAAGTTTCGTTGGAGAACATTTTTTGAAGTTCATACCTATACATACTATATATTAAAATTTAAGTCTATTTCCTATTTACACAGACATATACGTGCGTAATGTATATGATTGTATTTGGTTACAGGCAGCCAGTTTTGTCCATTTCGTTGAGTCTTTAAATATCTTTCTAAGCCCTTTTACAAGAACCTCATTATTATTACAATTTGGAAAAAATGTGTATGTGTGTAGTTCACACTTGGAAGTGTAACAAAGTGTGACAAGGGGTGGGACGGATTCTTAATTTCATGACGTCACATTTCATATATTATATCGTAATAATAAATTTTATCTTTAAAACACGAAATTTGAAGTATTAACGAAAAGCTTCGAAACATTTCCAACTCTATCCGTATGAGCATAGTAATAAATGATTAAATATAATGTATTCTATCTCATTTTCTCTCAGGCTTAGTGCTATATTATGCACCACTTCTCTTCGAACCCTGGGACACTTAACTTCTAAACATACTTTAAAACAAATACACTATCAAAGGCCGGCCCAGTGAACTTATATTTTCTGTGATTGTTTAAAGTGCAGCAACGTGCCAGCGCATGTAAACTACGTGCTATGTAAGTTATATGTATTCATATTTATTACTTTTTGAATACACAGCAGCGAACGCGCAAAGTTGAGCTATTTGCTAACCAGCGGTTTTAATCGGATGCCCGGATAAATTCACAAAGTATTATTTTGAAATCCGGGCAAATACATCCAGTTTCAAATCACAACGATTCAAAAGAAGTTTCACTTCAAAAACTGCGGCTGGAATCATTCCACAGCATGCAGTATATCTACTGCACAAAGACTAACTGTGATGGAAGTAGGGAATGTCGATAAGAAATTTTCACTATTTATAATATATGTACACTAGAGAGTATACACGCGAGTTTTCCATTATTCGATCCGTATCTCAACAAAACTGTCTCAATTAATTGTGACTAAAAGCACATATATTATGCTTAGCCGCGTTATTGAAAATATATGCATATATAATTAGCGTGTTAAAAACAAAACCGGGTCTAACCTATGACGTTCTGTACCTAATCAATAAAACGCCCATAAAATTTTGCGTTGACTATACAAAATCATGATAATCAATTTATAGCCAAGGCGACGAACATTATTTTCATCGCCTGGTATCAAGCTTCATTTTTCGCATCGTTTCAAAGCTCTAGGTTCTTCTCCATCCTCTTGTATTTTTATCTCTGTGGGTGTAAGTCACAAAGTCGACGAATACGCTTTCATACATACATTCTTGGGCCCAGATTGTTGTTGTAAAAGATGAGAGATTTGAAGGTTCCCTTTTATTACGTTGATATTTTTTTATAATTGTAGTAAGTTTAGTTGTTTTGTATTAAGTTTTCGTGTGGTGTGACCGTTTTAATATTATTAACAAGCTGTGACCACGGCTTCGTCAGCGTGGAATGTTTTTGCGTACCCTATAAGAAAGTATTTTACTCCTTACAACATCAGCTATCTGCAGTGAAAGCACCATCAAAATCGGTCCAGCCGTTTCAGAGATTAGCCGAAACATCCAGACAAAAATTAATAAAAAAATATGTTTAGATATAAGTACCATATATATCTCATATGTATTGAGTAAAACGCTGTTATTTTGACATTACAAACAGACACTTCAATTTTATTTATATGTATAGATGTATACGTGCATTTTTTTCAAATTGGAGATGTTGTACGTTAACAATCTGCCCGTAAAACTTCATGTTATAATTTGGTTGCGATTCCTTTTGCCACTTGTCCGTTGTCATTCGTTTATCCACTTGGCCGTTGAAGTTTCACTTTTACTATGTGTTCCAGTACACATTTAAATTTTTCACAAGTTTACTGCAAATTATGATTTGGGTAGGTTGGATACATTTTAATGACTGCATTTTTTATTTAAACATATTTTATTTTATCAAACGATTACAATTCAATAATTAATTGTTTTTTTTTAAATACATGTTTCTCTTACCAAGATATCGTGAGTTTATACGTTACCCCATATACGTGATCTTCCCTCCACGTTTCGCTCACTTTCAGGCCTACTTAGACGTTTTTGATACCTACATTAAATGTCGTCACGTGTCAGCGATAAATCGTATTAAGCGTCTTCGCTCCGGATGTATACATGAAACGAGCAGACATTTATTGATTCCTAGCTAATTTTCGTTTTTAAAACGAAATTTATTAAGTCGAGTGTTTTTTTTTTTTTCTTATGCTGATATGATCGCCTGACATTGACGACCTAGTTTCGACGACTACAGCTTGATTTACATTTGTATTAGTCGCGATACGAAACTTTGGGAGTTAATCCATTACCATTGTTAGTACAGAAATTAGGTTAAGTTACAAGTTATTGATTAAGTAGATCGCTGTCGAAACGACGATGAGGACTTAACTCTCCAGTTTAGTAAGTTAACTGGCTTAATAACTAATGGAAGTGTTCTAAATCAGGCTTTAAAGACTGCCCGATCATTTGTAACGACATTAATATACATTCCGTTTTGTACATTGTACATTAATACGTTGAATATCATGGCGGCCTGAAACATGAGCTAGCCTGCGTAACAATTACTGAATCGTACGACCGCGTTTTTTTAAAGTGTGGCAATGTGGCATTTTGAATAAATCCTATAAAAAATCCTGGGGAATTCCCAGGATAACAGTAGCGCAGATTTTAAACCTAGGAATTACCTGTCGATCAGCGAAATCGCATCGAAATCGGTCCAGTACTTTTTACGTGAATCCCGAACGAACAGATAACCGGCAAACAGACAATAAAAAAAATTGCATGCTCTCCAGTTGTTTTTTTAAATAGCGTCATTATACAAACACGGCATGTTAAGAATATTATAAATTAATCTGCTAGTTTAAAATTATTTTTGTTATATAATTTTCATCGTTCATCATGACATGCACCATGTTCTTAGTGTTTCTCACGATTTTTTATATCAGTTGGAACATTTAACGATCCCCTGACGTATTCGTTTCTCAACTTATCTCTACCGTCTGAACACCAAATAAACAAACTTACTTTCATATTTGTAAATATATAAGATATATAGATACGCAGGTATAGATTATTTTTATCCGTGCAGGAACGGAGCCGGCCGGCCTGTTATAAAAGGTGACAAAAAAACCCACAGCCAGGTGATAGGGTATTTGCCCGTCTGGATGGCTACTACCCCTAGTCTAGAGTACAACCGCCATAACAACCTTGAGTTGTATTCCGGCATTAGTGGCCAGGCTCCATTCTCCCTTTACAGCGAGGCAGCACATTGTTAGTTAGCATCTTTAGTGTTACAAATGTTCATAGGCGATGGTAACCGCTTTCTAGTAGGTGGGCCATCTGCCTGTCTGCCGAACTTAAGCAATAAAAAATAAACTACAAATCATTATTTAAGGCTATCGGGCAATTATCTGTCTTTCTGATATAGATTTATTACCTTTTTTTTGCTAAGCATATGTTGTATGTCGTTAATCCACTAAGCGCCACGCCTCATATTGTACAGGAGTTCAATAACTCTTTTCAAGCAACAAGAAATCTGATCAGCTTTTACTAACGCAAACGTATAAACTTTCGACCTAAATCCCGGATAAATCAAGGCTACAAAACAATATAATAACGTAAAGGCCGTCGTCACAGGACAACGCCCTGGTAAAGTTCAATATTCTGAAATCACCTTGCCACATTAATGTTAGGGATGTACTGCGTTACCCATTTTATCGATTGCTGGAACATCAGTATAGAATAGTGTGTATTTATCGAAGTCTGTGATAAAAAATAAATTTTTATTAAGTTATAAATTGTTATAAGTGTAAAAACATGTTAACAGCAAATACACAAATTGTTTTGTTAATTGGTTAATTGCTCGCCACACAATA
This sequence comes from Dendrolimus pini, assembly GCA_949752895.1. Classification (NCBI taxonomy): domain Eukaryota; kingdom Metazoa; phylum Arthropoda; class Insecta; order Lepidoptera; family Lasiocampidae; genus Dendrolimus; species Dendrolimus pini. The sequence goes on from OX457146.1 coordinate 7,238,209, forward strand.
GTCTTTTTGTTTTCTCTAACTAAATTGAGGCAGGTCGGAGCTTAGAGTAAAATCTCTTAACCCCGGATTCCACTCATTGGGCTATCACCCAACAGTAATGGGTATGTGAGGCCGCTGGACATAAGTCCATGTGTATGGTGTAATAGCGTCTCTCATTGGCTTAGCTGTGGCTTTCGGTGGCCTTCGCGGGCTTCGCTAAGCCGTGCATGACGAAGATTTCGGTAGAGGTGATAAACGACATCGGATGTTTTCGTTATTTAGCTACGGAAAAAAAACACTTAAACGAAAATGCCCGATATTATCTTAAAAATGACTCAACGGATATTGTTCAAAACATATTATGTTTTAAGCACTACCACCTTGATGTTTCTCAGAATTTCCATTTTTTTTAATCCCACATTTTCTTGTTTTATTTTGATTTATCATTCCTCTGCACCAGGGTTTGTATTTGCGATATAATAAGTACAACAAGAGTGGTACCGACACTGGTAGGGCTAGATTTTATGAGAATCGGCTAGTTATGAGCGATGTAAACTAAGTTATGTCGCGTACGCCAAGTTCCTAAAAAGGGGAATGCTTATGAAATGTAGACTTATGTCTTTTCATAAATTCGCAAAGTATGAAAAGCTGACCCCGAACTCCTTTATAACGCTAGAATGTTTTTAACGACTTGTTTTATTATTAATTATTACTGTTTATTGTATGGGCGTGAACTAATTTCATTATAAGCAACCGTTGTAAAAATGTAATAAAATATATTTAATTTTAAAACAGTATAATATATATATATATATATATATATATATATATATATATATATATAATAATAATATTGATTCGTATTCGTACATGGATCGATATAATTATGAATTAAAGCTTTACATCTCTAATCCATATGAATCACGTTATAAGGACACATGTACAGACATGATTTTCTGGTCACTCATAATTTAGTAGTACAGGTGATCTGACTGGAATAATAAATGTACAGATCTTTGTGGTATTAGCCCGTCGGAAGTGATTTGGACGTTTTCGACCCTGGCGCCTAACGTCTGACTGTTTTAGTATGTCACTTGAATTAAAATGTTTGATTTAACTGTCGATGACTATCGGTGTGCTTAGTGCGAGATTTTTTTCTATTGCGTAAGTTCAACAGATAGTCAGACGGCCCACTTGATGGAAAGCAGTTGCCATCGTCTATGGACATTTGTAACACAAAAGGTGCTAACCAATGTGCTGCTGCTCTCTAAAAGTAGACTAGAACCTGGCCATTAATGCCGGAACACAACCCAAGGTTGTTATGGCGGCATGCTTTAGACCAAAGGTGGTAGCCATCCAGACGGGTAAATGCCCTACGACCTGGCACGATTCTACTCGATCACGTTTAAATTAAGGCAATTTTGTATAATCGTGCCATACAAAATAGTATTTTGTACGCCTCGCCGTAGAGGCAAGTAGTTTTATTGAATGTAACATCTTTTGTTATGCCGTCCGTTTATTATAGGCCCGTTTCTATATCTTCCCAACCGTTCGTTTGTATTCTATCATTTAAAAATTTACAGAAGCTTCATACTAATATTGTCAAACTTCAAACTATTTAAGGCAAGTGAACGAATAGTAAGGTATTGGAACTGGCCATAAGAGGAAGAACTACACGCAAACATAATTTTTGTTCTCGACACAAAGATCTGTAAAATAATTTCATATTGGTTTTAAATCTTATTTTAGGCTGTTAATACATAAAATCTTAAATGAAGTAATATGAAACATAAAATCTCACCGTGGAACAGGAAACGTGTGAAAACCGAATTTTAGTGCCTCCCACACCTTTGAAAATTACGATCCAGTCATTAAAATTAATCTCAAAACCAATAAGGCAAGTAGACAGCTACTAAATCATGTTTTAATGCAAGTACGGTTTCTCAATCGACTGCATAGCGTAGGTTGTGACTTATGATCCTATGGATACTTGTAATACTTCTGTCAAAATTTATTCTATGAATTTAGATTGATACAAATACTATTAGATTTTAGTTACCTAGGTGAATCAAAAAGTTTTTGTAATCAATATTAAAATATGAATTTTTTAAAATAAAACTTTTTATTTTTCTACATAATCTCCCTCAAATGCAATGCATTTAGAATAAATAATGCGTTTCCAACTTCCTTATTCCTTTCGAAAAAAAAATGTTTTTCTTGAGTCTCGAAAAACTTCTCTACGGCAGCCATAACCGCGACATTGTTGTGAAATTCAGATCAACGAATTTCCTCTTTTAATGTTGGTAATAAGTGAAAATCACTTGGGGCTAACTCCGGAAAATATGGTGGGTGTTCCAGGAGATTGAAGCCAGCACGGCGGTTGCGTTGAACGCAACTTTAGATCGGTGAGCGGGAGCGTTATCGTGAAGAAACAACACAATCACTTAACGCCCTTTTGGAATTAAATTTGCAGAGTAGGGCCCAGTAATCATCTGACCTTTTGGCATGTAATCAATAAAAAGGATTCCTTCACTATCCCAAAACACTGAGGCCATAACTTTCCCAGCGGTAGGAACAACTCGAAATTCTTAATGAATGGAGAGGATGGTCGTTTCCAAGACATGATTTGTCTCTTATTTTCAGGATCGAAATGGTAGATCCATCTTTCATCCACGGTGACAAGGCGATGGCATAAATTATCCGAATCACGCTGGAACATTTTGAGATTATTAGAAATTTCCAAACGTCGCTTTTTTTTGTCGGTTTAACATTCATTGCACCCATCTTGCCGACACCTTTTTTAACCCCAGTGAATAAATTAAAACTGGATTGAACGCTACCAAAAGATATCTTTAGGATCTCAGTTAAATGTTTTATACTTATTCCTCTGTCTTCCAAACCAGATTCTTAATCTTTTTGACATTTTCTTTCGTAACAGAGTGCCTACATGTATATGTATCTATCCGTCTAAGATTTAGGAAGTTTCGAGGCGTTTGCTGTGCAATTAGCATTCATAGTTTTACTTCTCTATAGTTACCGTTAAGATAGATAGATAACACTTTATTACTCACCTAAATAACAGATACAATATTTTAGACAAAACAATAGGTGTTTCTATCGCTTAAAGCGATCCTTCCTGACAACCTAGCCCACCAAAGGGTATTCTTTGCTAATCTGGCGATGTAGGTGGTACATAAATTTAGTGGCTACAAATATACATACGCTTTAAATATACATACTACAGAAGCTTAAATAGACATAATTATATTAAACATATATTCATAAATACAAACTAGTATAAGATATATTTTTTCTCGTTTTATTAATTACTTATAAACAAAACCAACTTTTTTTCATGTACAGGCGATTGTGATGTTAAATATCCATAAAAAGCTATAAAATAAGTAATATTTATAAGGAAGCCGACTTCAGGGTCTTTGCTGTAATGTACAAGATCAGCGAAGCGTCAATGTCAAGTTTTTAGCATTCATATATTTGAAATATTTCTGTAATAAGTGTAATAAGCAGAACATTGTGTAACTTAGATAAAGGAAAATATTAAACTCACAATGCGTGTGTGATTTGATTGCAAAAACTATGTATCGTGTAATAAAATAATCTTATAAGGAAAAAACAACTTATATGTTACAGTTTGTACGGTCGTTTCCCCTTATTTCTTCAGCCGCTATTCTCCTGAAGTTTTCAAGAAGACTTTTTTTTTGCGCACTTTAGTAACTTGGAATGAGCTCCCAGCCGAAGTTTAGCCACAATACGAGCGCTACGATATAAATGTTAAAAAAAAAGTGTTATTAAATTCTAGCATCTCTAGTGTTGGAAATATCTAGAGACGACGTTAAGCAGTTTTTTTTATCTGGTAGACCGTCAGCGTGACAACTGTACTCCATCAATAAAAGAAATGTACTTTCCGAAATGGGGAATGACTAAGAAACTTACTTTTTTTTGTTATTGTAGTATAGGTTCGCGTGTGACCACAATCTTGCCCTATGTGGAGCAAAGATGTGGTCTAGTATGTAGCACGCTTACCTAGAAGGTACCTATTCACACGGGACTTGAAGACACCCAGGTTACTTATATAACGCTTGGCATTCGGAGAAACTTCGCGTCTCTATGCGTATTCTACCAAATGTACAAAGGATAGTGTTCCAAGAAACTAACTATAATGGTGCTTTCGTCTTCTTTCTACCATCGCATATCTCGCTATTGGTTGGGCGTTCATCCCCACTTCCTTGAGCCGCTTCGCTCATGTACGAACGGTCCTCTAATACCCTTTTCTAGCGTGGAATTTGGGAATTTGAAATAAGCTAAGGTTTTCCCATTACGCTACGGCATATCTTTTTAAAAAGAATGTCATAAAATTCCTTCGAACAAGGCAGCGCATTGGTAACAACTTTGGTATTGCAAACGTCCATAGGAGACGGTAACTGCGTACCATCAGGTGGGTCGTCAGCCTGTTTGCTCTACTTTCTTGCTCTACTTTCTCAATTTTCTGTAAATAAACATTCTTAAAGAGGTGAAGATGGATCATACAAACCAAACAACATGACTTTAGTATTTATACATCTATTCTACTATATTTTTGTTCCAAGTGGCGCCAACGCATAGGCATTAGTTTTGCCAATGACACATAGAGAGTAAAGTGAGCTATTTGATTTGGTGCCTACGTCGCCCTTCTACCATCGCACCGCCCTCCGGCGATTCAGTTCGGAGTTCATCCACACTCTCTGGACATTTGGAAGTCATCCACGGTACGTGGCGGACGCTCGTTCATGCCATATGTGTCCAAATTATGGAATGAACTCCCTCCCATGGTTTTCCCAGAGCTGTAGCGCTCTGGGAAAACCATATGGGACTCTTCAAAAAGGGCGTGAACAGATACCTAAAGTCTCAACGAGGTAGGCAACGCATCGGTTCCCCTTGAGTTGCAGATGTCCATGGGCGACGGTAGTCACCTATCACCAAGTGGTCCGTTTGCCAGTTTGCCTACTAGCAAACATAAAAAAAGCGACAGGTGAAAGAAAATTTAAAGAAAAAAGGCTTTAATCGGTGTTCTATTGCAAAGAACTTCTGTCATCCTGTGGACAAAACAAACATATATTATGTTAGACTAAACTTTATACACCAATATGAACGACTATGTTCATTACTGACTACTTAATTTCAAAGTTCCTGTCCAAAGGGCTTGGTGCTTTGAACCCTAGCAGTTCCATACTCATATTAAAATGCAATTAGTTTACCATCGTGATAATGCCACAATTACCATAACTTTGGGGCCGTTGAACTTTTATTTGAGTTTTCCTATGCGCATACGCATTGCCTTGTTTACTTTGTTTTAAAATCTTGACACTTGTTATTTAACGCACTTGTGTGATTTTTGTTATGGAAAAAAATTGATTAATGTAGCGGTTAAAATATCTTATTGTATTTGTCTTTCACCACGGGTGCAACATTCAAAGATCCCCTTATGTACTCATTTGTCTTTAAAGAACTAATAATATAAATGTTTTACAGCGCTTTACAGCCTAGAATGTAAGTAATTTATAGTGAAATTTACTATATATGTGATACTCAATGTCGGATAAACCAAGTGTATTTCCTTCACAGAAATTGATCCTTACAAGCTCCTATGATTTGGTATAATAATATAATGATTTTTGTTTTCAAAATCAGTCCATACGATACTCTAATTTAGAAATAATTGATTTTTTAATCGTTTTTTTAAAAATCTAATAAAACCATTTTAGGTTTTCATTTCATCAAAATCGGCCCCGAGACTGTGAGAGAAAAGGGTACGACGCACCTTGCACAATTGGGATTGTTCACTTTTTTTCAATTAAGCTTTTTGAAAAACCATTTCGAGGAATAGTGTCCCTAATCATTTATGTCTAGTTAAAATTCCAAAAAACGTACGATCTTCTTGTATTTTGTAAGAAATGCGTTTGACCTTTATTTGACCTTACTAAATCCAATCAGGTGGGCCGCCTGCCTGTTTGCCTGCTTCAGGTGTAAAAAAATTCTAGCTGTACATTATTTGATTTAAGTTCTATAACATGCATTTTCTCTAAAGAACACTAAAAAATTTAACGATAACTATAGAAAATAATAATGGTTGAACACGAAAAATTATAAGCCTAGCGACAAAAAACACTAAAAGATCACGATACGACGTAATGACAGTGACATTTAAATAGTAGCACAGATTACTATGATTATATATAGATAAAACTTACTTTTATTATTTTTGTTTTCTAGGCAAAGAAATCAATGTAAACTTGTCCCTTATGACATCATCGGAGAAATAATTTTAAAATCGAATTATAAAAAAACTAACTCTTAAAATACAAAAATATTCAAATTAGTATCTTAAAATACCCTATTTTACGTAATAAAAATATATATGTAATTTTTTGTGAACAATCCCCATTGGCAGTATGTCCTTCGATAGCTTATATGAGCCAGGCACCAGTATACACTCTCACATGTTTTATTTTAAATTTTTTGAAGTTTTACACAAGTCGCGGTGTGGTGGATTGATTTTTAGCCCCTGTTTAAAGATCTTGAGTACGGAACAGAAAGGAGCGAACAAATGAAATGAATGCCCTCTACAGAGTACTCCTTTAAGTGTTTTTCACTATTTCGTATATATAATATTGTTACAACCTAGGCGCCGATAAAGACAAATTCCACGTACAGATCTGTATAAGCACATTTTATAACCTGTCGGCATTTGAACTAATTGTAATCCTTTTATGGTCGTTTTTTTGTTTACTTATTTATTGGCATACGTTTCTAATTATTGTGGGAAATAGCCTATTGTACTCGCTCATTAGCATCATTAGCCAGGTGTTGCAGATTCTTGTGCATTTGTTAAACATAAAACGACGGGCTGATGGAGAGAGGAGGCAGTTAAGCTACAGCTACGATACGGGCGTGACGTGTGTACATTCGGGAAACTAATAGTGTCGGATTTTGCGCGTTTTTATTTAATTACGACCTTCTGCATTACGCTTGAATTTGTTATGTTTTGCTATATTTGTACCTGTGTTATACGTGTTTGTATAATTCAAATAAACTCTATAATAATTCCAACGGCATTTTAATTCGAGTCTTGCAACTCGTAACAATATTTATTGAAAAATTCAACCTGTTTACTCTTTAAACTCATACAAATACTTTCTAACTATTAGTAAGAGAATATTAAATAGACTAAGCTGGTATTTAATTGCTCATAATAATTAACCCACTAACCACAGAGTGCATGTGGCTACGTTCTAAGATTATTAACTTTACTGCCGTCTTTTATATAGCCTATTTAATCAACAACACGCTGTAATAGTCAATTCTTTATTACAAACAACTTTTAATTGTGAGCTGTGTAGTCAATGTTTTTAATCAAGACAATTACAAATTCAGAACAAGGAGCTTTGGTTTTATAAACGGCCTTATCTTTTTGTAACACCATTGCTATATAAGCTTGTATTCTAAATTAGGACTTAGTTATCATTCGAGGCTTGAGATAACATCCTACTGAAAATGGCTCGAGTGGATTGTCGTTCTATAGGTATAAATGAATACTGGACAGATATTTTCCGAAATTGACAACTACATGCACTTATTTACTACCCCTGGTCTAAAGTATGTCGCCATAACAACCTTGAGTTGTATTCCTCCATTAGTGACCAGGTTCCAGTCTCCCTTAAGAGAGCAGCAGGGCATTTGTAGCACCTTTGGTGTTGCAAATGTCTATAGACGATGGTAACCGCTTTCCATCAAGTGGGTCGTCTGCCTGTCCGCTGAAATCGTGCAATAAAAAAATATTAATTAAATGACGGTATTATCGCTGATAGCGATCTCTCCCGGACAACCCCAGGATGGAGTGAGAAATGTAACATAAAAACTAGGGCAGGGTTTCTGTAGCACAATATTCTAGAAACATTCAAATGTAGGTAGATATTTATATTATTACATATATACATATTAATACAAGTATACTAAAAAAAGATGGATGGATTGTGTGAAGGATGATATGATGATTTTTGCTGTGACAGAGGACGTATGTCAGAATAGAGAAGTATGGAATGAAAAAACATATTGTGCCGGCCTGAAATAAATGGGAGAAGGTGTAAGAAAACAGAGAGACATATGTGGATTTATATCAAATATACTTAAATACATATATTATATTAATTTCATACACATACATACAATCAGTACTTGATCGCAATAAAAGTCTTATCCGGACGGATAAAGCGTCTCACCCATTAAAACCAAAATACTTATGTTTGACTTGACTGAGACATACATACCAAAATCACTTAAGGCAGAGGAGTAGAGTAGAGGAAAACTAGATTTCTAACCAATTATTGTTCACAATTAGCATTGGTAAGTCATTGTAAGTCGCAAAAAAGAAAATTGTTACCTGATATTTCGCATGCAAACAAGTGATAAACGAAGATCCATTGTATCTAAAACTAATTAAGATGGGCAATTTGAAAAACAGGTTGTCTATACCTACATACCTGTGGCTAGTCTAGACCAGATCATCGTGGCTGGCCGCGGGGGCCGTTGAACCCGCGGTGTCCGACCTTACTCCGGCTGTTGGATACTGTAATTTAGCAGTAGGTACATCACTTTACACTAGTTGATTATAATTGGTCACTAAATGTCTGCTATTTTGAGCGTTTTTATGAATTTAAAAATCAATTTCTATTGCAGAACATAAACAATTTTCTTTATATTGTGAACTGTCACTTTATATCAGTTCCACTTCAGGTGAGCTTGTTTGTAAATAAAATTACTTTTAACAATAAAATGATATAAATTCGAATCTAATACACTTAAATTTTTTTTAACCTAAATAGCTACTAAACTTTGACACATACAGTAACATAAATTTTAAAAATCTTAATTAGCAATATTTGAAAATCAAAAAAACACTTAAATAAATAGCATAAGTTTATTTAGATTCTAAGCTGAGTTTCAAAAATACTTACACTGAAAATTGATTCAAACTTTATCCCTTGTAGTTGAGATATAAATGCTTTTTGGTTCTGTAACCAAGTGATGAAAGTAGTGAACGATTGAGACTTCTACGAAACCCGCTATAATTCGTAGACTGTCACGCATTTGCCCGATTTTTTATTTTGGAGTCTATCGTAACATTCATTAGTGAAGTAATGAGTGGTTTACTGACACGTAACATTTACAAAAAAAAAAAAATGATCATCACACTTTCGATTCTTGACATGTTGATGAAATTTTTGACAGTTAATGAAAATAATCACTCTACAGTGTTTAAAACAGTAATTTGGGTTTCTTACGCTGCTTTCTGATTTATATCTGTAGCAGCGCGCTGCTATAGCGGTTCAGAATCGGTATGCTCGATATACGCGGTATCGAAAGCTTACCAAGCGGCTATATTTCTATGAGCGTTTCCTGATTCGCTCGGTGCGGGCACGAGGCAATGATTGGGAGAAGCCAAAGGGACGAAAAGAAAAAAGCAAGAGGAAGAATTTGTCTCGCCACTAGGCCGCACTTCACTGTTATCCAGGGGGTTTTACACATTACTAGTACTGAACAAGTCCCGCCATTTATAGTAATTAAAATGATTATGCGCGAATTGTTTATCATTTAATGTCATAAGGATTCAAATGCTTTTTTAAATGTATAATTCTTCCTTTTGAAAGTGCATCGTGTTTATTTTGATACTCGATCTTAGTGATAAACATAAAAACTTTATTCAGATTCATAAGTTCTTATTCAGTCCAAGTTATGTATACTGAAATTCATTTGAAAGTCATACATAAGTTAAAACTTAAGCCTGCGTCCTACTTCATGTACACCATTACGCAACTAATTATGGTTAATTGTGGTCGCCCGTGGTCGAAATTCGACCATAATAATTAATGTCACTATGTGACTCTTGAATCACAGATTTCGCCAAGGCTACACGGTTAATTTGACTTGAACAATAAACAAAGAGTATAAATGCGTATGTGTGTCGAATACATGGTGGTGTTTGTAATGTTTTTTATTTATTTAATGTATTTTTTATGCATAATTAAAAAAATGCATTCGGCGCTTCTTCTCCATATATAAAAGTTTAAAGTGTGCGAAATTTCATACTCCTCCGGCCGCGCAATTTTCGTAAAAAGGGGTACAAAGTTTTTGCTTCACGTATTAATATATAGATTTAAGATGAACTAAAAAAGTTCCTAGCAAAAATTCTAGCTAAGATTTTTTAATTCGTTTTACTCCTTTGTAACTCGATTTTGTATAATCGTCAGTATAACCATTTACACTTAAATTTATTTGGTGTAAAAGTTATTCAAGCTCGTACACAAATTAATTATGTTCATATTTAATTTATTATATTAAAACAAGTTGGTAGTCACGTGTGTTATCCTGCATCACGGATTAGTATCGACCGCAAATTATCAATACCCGAGGCGCATGCCCATGCACATCTGTGATACGATGTTCAATATATAATGTTGTTATTTAATATATAATGTTACAGATATGCAGTTTTATAGCGCATAAACGTACACCTCAGTCGGTATGATGACTATACTTATAGCTGTAGATTTTCAAGCGTAAGACTTGGAATAATATCGTACTTAATGTATTCTATATAGTGATAAAACGTATCAAATCCGTTATTAATTTAAATGTACCTTAGCCTTATTATACCTATATAATTAATTTGGATTTGGATTGGATTTGTTTTTAAGTCTTGTAGATTAGCTTGCTTTGTTTGTATCTAGACAGATTGACCTCGTCTGAGAATTTGGTGATGCGCGAAAAATGTATGTTTTTTATAAATGAATACTAATGATAACAATTTAATTTTAACCAAATTTAATTAATTAATATTAGTTATATTGTATTCTACTTTTAATCCTTTAAGAATAGAAGTAGAATACTTAAGCTAAGTGACTATCATCTGTGGATTGTTGTCCAGATTGTTCTCCAGAGATGTCCAGAAGACTAACTGAATTTTTTTGGTTACCTGCCTATAAACAATGGAATTCACCTAGTTGGTCTCTGACTCAACATCACTTGTAATTCTAAGTTAAATGTTGCGTTTTTAAAACCACGTACCATGAAGAGTACTCTGTAATAAAAGTTAGTCATAGTATTTGTACCTACTATGATTCTAATACTAGAACAATATCCTGCTAATGATAAACCGAGCAAATTAAGAAGTAATTTTGAATGCACAGTGCGTTAGAGGTGGTTATAATTAATTTTACCAAATTTCATATCTAGTTCTAGCGTCAATTTATATAGACCCCGGTGCAGGGACCTTCCATAGGTCATGATAATTGCTAGTGCTAATTATAGTATGAGTAATTATACCAATTGATGATGAAAACATTTTCATATTCATGACACGTACAAGTCTAGACGCAGTTTATAGTCCGGTAATGTTTTAGTGAATACACATTTTGTCCAGTTTTTTATAGCCGCTGTATCATAAGATTTTGCTTTAACATGTACAGTCGTATACATAAGTATTTGTTATCTAATTTATATTTCACAATACGAAGCCTAATCCACTAACTAATAATTAGTAAGATGGTTTTTAACACATTTATTTTAACGTCTTTTAGCGTTATATTTGGTATTTTTTCACACCATTGTGTTCCGGCATATTTTTTTATTGCAGGAGTTCAGCAGACAGGCAGTCGGCCTACTCGATGGAAAGCGACTACCATCCCCTATGGACATTTGCAACACCAAAGGTTCTACAAATGCGCTGCTGCTCTCTTAAGGGAGACTGGAACCTGGTCACCAATGTCGGAACACAACACAAGGTTGTTATGGCGGCATACTCTAGACCAGGGGTGGTCGCCATCCAGTCGAGCAAATACCCTATCACCTGGCTGTGGGTGGTTTTGTCGCCTCTTAAGACAGGCGGAAGAAAATTGTATTCTGTCTCCGTTCCTACACGGATCAAAATAGAATACATTTTCTAGTGAAACGTCATCCGTATAATTTTATTAGATTTTGAGAAGAATGTTTGTGATATATGTATATATATAGACAGATGGGAATACGGACTACACGCATCACGATTTTGTAAGAGTTCCATTATTGTCAAAATGAATACGGTGCTTTAAACAGTTAAATGGTTGCGCACATCTCATCTATCTTTTGTGGGAGCATTGTACTAATAAGAAAATATTGTAGTAGCGATCGAAAGATGGTTTTTAAACTGACTAAAGTGTCGTCCTGTGATAGCTTTTTGGCGCATCTATATAAAAACACTTATGTCACGAAATGACTGCCAAAAATTGTGTGCCTTTGACCTCATGGAATTTCAAACTTAAGGATTAGCCCCAATCCTAGATTAATACAGGTAGGTACACATTAATCAGGTTTCAATAAAAACTACTATCTAAGATTGACTGGTTTTTTCAAACTAACGAACCCGACTGTACTGCTGTAACGTGCCTTTGAAGGTCTAACAAATAAACCGACAAAAACTAAGCTACCGGCGATTGTTCTCTACATTATATGTAACAAGTACATTTTCATCAAATCATGTTATTTTTTGTTACAGGTAAATGAACTTTATTTTTTATGTGGACGCTGTACTCCGAAGTACTTGACAGGTATGAAATAGATTTTTACTTGTGATTATTTTTTGTTGTTAGTAATTTACTATTAAAGATATGTGACTTGGTCTTCAGTACTATAAATCCATTTTAGACGTTTTCGAAAGTATTATAACGAACACAAAATAATAATTTTATAATAATAACAACTAGAGTTTGCCCCTCGGTTGCGCTGTGGATCAAACTCTAGGCTCTAATTCTGAAATCGGTCTAACAGTTTTTCCGTAAAAGCATAACAAACAGAGAGACAAATATATTTTTATCCCGGAAACTATCCTATTTTTAGGATAAAAAGTATCCTGTGTTTCATCCTCGACATTGAAAATATATTATATACTGAGTTTTAGCCAAATCGGTCCAGTAGTTTTCCCGTGAAAGCGTAACAGGCAGACAGAGTTACTTTCGCATTTATATTATTAATAGCGATATTGTTCCCTACATGTCTAATTAGCCGGATGATTTTTATTGGCTCTTGTACTTAGATTTCTATGATCATCAAAATGAGTTTGTATTTGATTGCTGTTTTGGATGTCGGATTAATACGAGTGTAGAAGTATATAGAAGGTAATTTACTATGAATAACAACGCCGTAATGATAACCATATTATTAATTATAATATAATAAGAACAGACGAGCGTGCATGACAAGAACTATGAATGTCAAAGAAGCAAGTGAGGTGTGTAAGAATAAACCTGTATGGCGCTCTGTTGTTCGTGCCTACCCCGCAAGGGACCTGGCGTGAAGTTATGTATGTATGTACTGTGAATAAATCGATAAATAGTTTTTTCTTCGTTGTTTTGATGTAAGTAAAAAACGTTAAAAACTAAGCCGGGAATTTCGCAATGTAAGCCGGTTTCTACTTAGTAAAATTAAAAACCTATTATGCAATAAAGTAGAAAGCGATAAGACGCTTAATGTTCACGGTGTGCGCACAGAAGAGGTTTTGTTATTAATCTGATTGGACAACTCAGTATCTAGATCCAACAGAACAGCATGGGTATTCGCAGTCCTAATCTTCGACGTAAGCTCCTAACTGGCGTATATTACTGAAATTAAATGAAATTTTATTGAACATAATAAGTAAAGGGGACATAAGATTATTTATCAATGCGATGTCAGGATTGTCCAAAGTTAACTTGATGACACCGCCATTAGGTTTCTACAGAGCCCGTGTGGCGACCCACAGTAATGTTTTGGTACTTATTGCACACGATCTACGGTCTACCAATAAGTCTATGGGAAATCACGTTTAAAAATCAATCGGGTAATACTATATTTTCGGTAAATATAAATGATATACACACTCGGCTTTTTTATGCTATATCGTTGTAGATCTGTAATGCTAGTTTTCTTATGTTCCGCAGAAGTAATACTTGTATATTCAATTATTCAAGCGTAATTGTAACTGTAAAGTAATTATGTAACAATTTAGACCAGACATAATTTCACCAAAAATGTACATAATTATACATGTGTAATAATTTTGACGAAAAAAACAATTTCACCAAAAAATGTAGCTGCAAGGTCTTACACTGATGCCGTCGATATTTATATAAATGATTTTAAAAAAAACGCCGAATATGAAGAAATTAAAGAACTATGAAATAATGCACTTCGCTTTCGCCGGACCAAGATAAAAGAGTACGGGGAGGTCTGTATCTGCAATGGCCTCACTGGGAGGGAAGAGTTTGAGGTGGACGAGAAAAAACTAAGAAAACTAACCCGGGTTTCTTAGGTGGAAATGCACTTGCATGCAACCGGGGTTAAACGCTAGCAGGATGATGATATAATAAAAATACCCCTATTTCAAATAGCGTCACGTTTTTATCATAAAACTATATAATTTAAAACCATGAAATATCAACGTTTGAATGTAACTGTACTTTTAACGTTTATATGTCAGAAAAGAAATAATTAAATTAAATATAATATTATAATTACAAATGATTGTGACAGTTATTAATAGAAGTTAGAATTGATTGTGAAGGAACAAAAATGTATTATGTTAAAAACCCATGTAAATATTTTCCCCTTTGTTTTATTATTAATACGTTACTTCGTATCCTATTATATTATAATGTTTATTACCAAGCAACAGTGAAGCAAAAATAAACATTTCCAATGTAGGTAAATATAGCGGTTGTGTTGTAAATAAAAAACCTACTCTAGAGAATTCTTTGTATAGTTTTCTTGGGCAATTCTAGATTTATATATATTTATCTAAATTATCTTAACTGTTATCCTGAAGGTTCTGATCCGGTTTGCATAAATGTGTCAAATTTTTACTATATTATCTTATAAAGATATAAGAGATAAATCTGATAAAGAATGCATAAATAAGGTATTCATGGACTTAAGAAATTGGAATATGTTGATTTTAATTCGTATTCAGTATAATATATATTTTTAATATATTAAATATCTTTGTTGGTAAACGTTTGATTTCATATTATAGTTAATACAACATGTAGTTTGTTATAAACCCCGATTTGTTTATTGACGATTTTGCACTCGTAAATATTATTTTATCAGTTTACAATAGAATTTTTTTACTGTCATATTCATGTCGGTACGCAGTACACTACTCTTTAGCCAATAAGGAAGATATAAATCACAAGCCAGTAGATGATACAACATACCCTAGAATCACATCGGTTAACATACAAACTATATTTATTAAATATACATTCGATCTTAAATATACAAAAATGTTGATTTGGATTTAATAAAGTACACATGTTAAGTCTGCAAGAGCTCCCTGTGGCGACTGGTGGTAATTCTGGATTTAGTGACGTCTAGTGATGTGCGAATATCGATAGTATCCATATGTAATGATTTCGATATTTTAATTCAAATAAAATGCAAACAAAGTATTTGAATTATTGATAACCTAACCTTAAAAAGAACTTATATAAAATAAAATTAACTAAATTATAAATTAAACTTCCACTATAAAATAAATGAGTTAAAAACGACTATTAACTATAAACATATTTAAAGGTAATTAAAAATGTAATAATATTTAAAATAGATTAATTCAATTTTTGTTCAACCCGTTATGTAAGCTGTTAAGAACTTATTCTTTATTTATTCTGAGCAACAAAGTATTTTCATGCATTCAAACATGAATGATCGTTATCTGGAAAGATAAGATTCCCCTTTAGCAGACCAAATGGTTTAATTTGTGTTCAATTTTTTAATCTCTAAATGTATTTTAAGCTGTTGAGAAGAATTCGATTATTTTAATTTTTGTTTTTATTGCGAAATCACTACATTTTACGGGCATGACTACACTTTTGTAGCTCCATACACACAACATTGTCTAATTGGAAAGACAGAAAATGATTTTAGGACAAATTAAATTAAATTAATTGTTATAAAAAACTAAAATATAATTAAACAATGGCCTAAAAGGGTCATAAGTCTTAGCATACTCTTGGTTTGTTTAGACCATCCATTTCATCCATGTAAACCCATTTGTTTCTGACAAAAACGACTGCGACGTTCACAGACAGATCGACAGGCGGACGGACGGAAATGATGATTTCATGAGTACCATTTTTGCTAAAAGGGCTATGGAACTTTAAAAAGGGTTTTAGTTCACTTGATTGAATCAATGCGTGTACCAATATTTATTTTTCAGGTCGTTTTCTAAATAAGTAATTTCTTTCTACTTCATTGTCAGCTAATCCACTGTCATACTCTATGAATTGTGTAATAATACTGATGCAATACGAGTATATCAAAGCGCCTTTTATTTGTAGAATCGGTCACATTGCGCTAAAAGCATGTAAGTGCCGATCTGGGGCATAACAAGGCATTTCATTTAGAGTGGACTTCTCTTTAAATGTCAATAGGGTTACCCTTTCAAAGTAACATTGTTACTCCATTTTCGTTAAGATATATTTTGTCTTTAACTTTTTAGGGTTCCGTAGCCATTTTGGGCAAAAACGGAACTCGCATAAAATCGTCATATTCTTCTGGCTTTGTAAGTCATAGTAATTTTTCTCGAATATTAATCGACTTTTTAATCAATATGTCACTAGACAATTTTGTTGTTCTGAAATTACATAAAATATAAAGATGGTCGCCATATATACACAAGAGGATTGAAAACCAAACAAAAAAAGGTTTTTATAAAAGGGTGTACATTAAAAAAAGTTGTAGGGCTTCAATGTACGTGTCAAATCTTGAAAAGTCAAGACAATATTTCATAATGATTTTGTATTTAAGTCAATACGGCGAGATAATCTCATCCTAAATCGTAATTGTTTTTTTTAAATAGTAAATGGTTTTGTAATCTTCGTAGCCAAATAACAAAAAACTTGTACGCTTAATGATTTGTATTAATTTTGTCTTTAATCTGCGTACTCTGGTACGCACCTGAACGAGTTTTTCTCTTCTTTATTTACACAGACAATGTTTTTTATTTGGATGAAGTAAGAAATAATCAAGTCAGCCGTTGAAGTGAAATGAACTGTGTTAACATAGCTGTAAACGTGATTGTTAATTTATTTGAGTAAACTTTTCAATTTATTTTACACTTGGGTAACGGTCAAAAGTTAACTTGAAATAACAAAATTAAAGCCGTTATAAATTTATTAAATAATTTCTTATTTAATACTTAGTTCTTGTGAAGAATACATTTACTCGTACTATATGACGCTAATTTATATATTTAGTTGTTAAATTAAGTATAATAAATACTTTGTAACAATTTCATATTATTTTGTATTGTATAAATAAACTAACTAACAACTGTAAGAAGTCTTTTTTACTTCTCACCTTTTATTTTTCGTCTAGAGTAATTAATACTAGCGTTCATATTGATTATTTACATTTTATAGTGAGTTTTTGTCTCAGAGGAAAACAGTTTTCATTAATTTTAATACATATATTTTCATTGTAATGACTAAATGAATTTGACACGGTTTTGGCAGGAAACGTATGACTAAAATGTGACACGAAAAGATTCATATTTACATGAGTGTTGCCACGTGGACGGCTCTAATTATTAATTTAATAAAAAAATATGTTTGTGTGCAATTCAAACGCAGTAAAAGTGAAACAAAGTGTTACAAGGGATGGGAGGGATTCTAAATTTTTTGACGTCACATTTCATATATTATATGGTTATTATATATTTAAGCTTTAAAGCACGTAATTTGAAGTATTAACGAAAAACTTTTAAACATTTTCAACTCTATCTGTATGAACATAGTATTTAAATTGTAACATAATTATAATGTATTCTATCTAATTCTCTCGCAGGTTTAGTCCTATAAATTTAAGTGTTAATTTCAAATCACAACGATTCAAAAAAAGTTTCACTTTAAAAACTACAGCCAAATATCGACATCGATACTATCGCAGCAAAACCGATAGATCTATTTTCGCACATCACGAGCCCCGCTGCGCCCGCGCAAACGGAAAATTATAAATAAACCGCGTAAAAATCATGTGTGTCGATAAACCAGCTCAGTTGGCTGTGGGACTTTGAATGGTACGCACGTACGTACGTCTGTATTAGTTTCTATTTAGAAAACATTAGTATTTTTCTGATTGATAAATAGAGAGGCATTTTATTTGATGTAGTTTGGTATATCAATGGCCGTAGGAATGTTTTCTCAAGCATGTGTTGGTTTTCTTTTCTAGTAACGTTCCTTTAGCGCTCGCTTTGGTTATCGTACGTCAATTCCATAGCCATTGTATATTTTCTTGAGAATTGAAAGACACTAAACAACCAACTTCAATGCTTTTTCAAATTATAAAAATTCTTTAAGCTTTCTAAATGAAATTACTCGCATACATTTTCATTCCGTTGTCTCACAGGAATTCATGCATATATTGGGTGAAATATTCTATTCCGTGATGGCTCATAAAGAGACCGCGTGTCAATGCAATAACGTAGGTTACGAGTATCTGCAAAGAGTAACACTTGTTAACCAGTTCTTCTGGCTGATTGCCACCAAATACTGATACTAGATTTTATTTCCCCAACCTGTACGTCACAACTTCCTAAGTACATTACGATATGGAGGTATTCTCACTGCTGGTTGGGCAGTGCAGAAACTTCTGGACTGGTATTATTATTTACGATCAAAACTATGCTCTCCTTAGTTATTGACGAAAAAATTCTTATAATACAATAATTATAAGTATTTACAGATCTGGAAACTGGAGTGCCAACATGAAAGGTCGTTGCACCAACAGTGGACTGTTATTTGAATGCGAAAATCCTTACGTCTACTGACTGCTTTTGTCTGACTAATTAAGTTTATGATTCAGAAAGGGCGATTACTCATGCAAATGTATCCATACATTGTCTCGCCTAAGTATTACTTCGAAACTCAACAACTGTTTCGAGATAAACTTTAGAATGTGCTCCGGAATAATTAACAAAAGATTAATTCAAAAGGTCAAGGCTTTGAGAATACTCCACACAAATGTTACTTACGCATTATTCATTCCTCATCTCGCAGGCAGTGGTTCTCAAACTCTATGGGCCCCGTTGTTACTTATTTTATTTGTTTCTGGACTTTGTTAACAAAAGTGTTTCTAAATAGTTGAGACTATGGATTTAATTTTAATTTTTAACATAGGTTCTCTTTTACTTACTGGGTTAAATGGTGGCATAATGATCCAGATCCTTATTACATAAAAGTGTAACGTTTAGAGAACCATTGTATTCATTGTGGCCCGCTCCAGAGACTGTACCTAGTGCAGGAACCAGAATTAAACATGGGCGCTCCTGTAATATTGTTCCTCGTATCCTAAATAATCTTATAGGGAGCATAATAATTGTTATGTTAAATAAAATTTCATACATACATACATAAAATCACGCCTGTTTCCCATGGGGGTAGGCAGAGACTATGGATCTCCACTTGCGACGATCCTGACAAACAACTTTCGCTTCACCTACTTTCATTAACCTCTTCATACATGCGCGTTTATTTGAAATGCTTTTTACTTGACCTTTTTTTAACAATTCTGATAATTGTTCATGGTATGTTCGTCTCGGTCTACCGGCAACAGCTCTACCATTGACAATACTGTCATATACCTGTTTTGTGATTCTATTTTCATCCATCCTCTCTACATGCCCAAACCACCTTAACATTCCTTTTTCAACTCTTGTTATTACATCTTCTTTCAAACCACAACGTTCCCTTAGCACACTGTTTCTTATCCTATCATTCAAGCTAACCGCACATATACTTCTCAAAGCTCTCATTTCAACTGCGTTTATCCTACTTTCATGCTTCTTCTGCCATACCCAACTTTCGCTACCATACATCAGGGTCGGCACCAACACTCCTTTATGGACAGCCAAGCGTGCCTTTACAGACACTTTCTGGCTATTCATAAAAGAATTTAGCGCTCCATTCACCCTATTACCTGCCATAACTCTCCTTTCAATATCCCTTTCATGCTTTCCGTCTCTGTTAAACATGCAGCCTAAGTAAACAAATTTCATTTCCTTGCGAAAGTCATTGATAACAAATAATTTGTTATGATTATTATAAAAAATGCGAATTTATTGATATAGAGAAAACTAATTTTAAACTTGTTTATATTGTGTGGTATATGATTTATGAATCATTGTATTTTACTAATTAATTAAGTTTGACAGTAAAACTATTTTTTGTCTAAGTTTAGAAAATACAAAATGTTGTCTGTTAAAACACGAAAAGCTTGCAGGTCGTTAACAGTTGTGGGCAACAACGTAATTTGACAAACACTGGCAAAGATTATGTATTTCAGGTCAGCGGCACAGCAATAAACGTGTCAGTGTAATAACGAAATATTAGCTAAAATGAAATCCCTGCGAAATTATCGCCATTCCCCCGTCCTCCCCCCACCCCACGTTGAGTATTAAAACGTCCACATAATATGACATAATGTATTATGATTTGCTGTGTAAATTTTCATAACGTATTTTTACCAACGATTTCAACTAGCAGAGTTTAGTAGATATTTTCTGTGTCATGTTTATTTTATACTTCTTTGAGTTCTGTCTCCTTTCAACTTTGCCTAACCATTTGGCGTGAGCTCAGTATGTTTTGTTATTCTACACTCATCTATTATGGAAGATATCCTCTTTTAACACCATAAACCATCATGATATCCGTCTATCCATCCATATTATCGTAGGTTTATGAAATTGAAAAAAAAATATACATTCACATTAATATGTGGTTATAAATGTTATTTTGTTCAGATGTTTCTTTGTTCATTCTTCACGACCTTAGAAACGATGAGACTCAAAAGAGAGTATATATAGATATAACATAGAGGTTTTACGCATTAGCAGCAACCTCCACCAACGTGAAATGATGTACTGTTCACGTTGTCAAAGCAAGACAATTCGCTAATGTCCGCTGTGCAAGACTTTTCTCTAATCTGAATTATAATCTATTACAATCCATAACATTTAAATATCTTGTAGCAACTTGGGGCGCCACTATAGTAGTTTAAATATATTAAGCCACCACAAGATATTATAATTGATGTTAATCGTAAATCGTCTTATATCGTAGACATAGCGAAGTCTATCTTCCATGACGCGAACATTATATATACTTAAACGTTAGTAGAGGTTGGCGCTGATGAATCAAACCTCCGTGTTACATATTTTCAATATTGGAAATGAACGTAAGATACTTTTTATGCCATCAAATGATGTATTTTTTCGGGTTAATGGTCTAAAGTTTACGTGACTCGAATGCCTGGTTCTTATCAGCCTAAGTAAGCCACCTTCGAGAACGTAAGTGGCTTTAAATCTAATCTCCGATGTTTACATTACTTAAAGATAGTTGTACACTAAATTGATTCACAGACGTAATTCATAATTAGGGATAATTCCGCGTCTTTGTCTACGCAAATGATTTACCTCACAGTATATCAATTTCTCCCAGAAAAAATATTCTATGTTCATTTCTGGCCTATATCCTTTAACTTACTATTCATTCACTTGCCGTACCATCGGTTGAATGTTAAAGTGTATGTCGCTTAGAGCTTATGTCAAATTTTAACCGATAGTTGATTGACTTCTTGAATACTGAATAATAAATGAAATGAATAATTTTCTTTTGAGCGTGAACATAAAAGTGTGCCTTTGAACCTGAATCGCAGCTGAAGATAATTGCAAGTATTTTATAATTATTAATATATTAAAATAATTATATAATTAATATACATTTTAATGCTTAATGTGTAGAAGACAATCATTTAAGTAAATTCACTTTCACGCTTATATAATATTTATATACATGAAATTGTTTTACATAAATTATGTTTCAAGTATTGCTGCTGTATTTTAAAAAAGCACGGAGTAAGAATACTAAGAAGAATTCTACTGTCTTCACTAGATGACCGTAGTATGGATTGTAGATACTAACTCACTTAGTGCTGATTTGCTTTTTTTGTATAAATTTGATCTATTTAGACTTGCAATTTTTGACTGAAGCAGTCTAAAGAAATAAATTTTATATAAAAAGACATCAAAAAGCGAGAGGAGGTCTACCCGTTGCGCCATCTAGTGTAATATAAAAACTATAAACTATATAGTTATATATATATATATATATATATATATATATATATATATATATATATATATATATAGCAGTCTAAAGAAATAAATTTTATATAAAAAGACATCAAAAAGCGAGAGGTCTACCCGTTGCGCCATCTAGTGTAATATAAAAACTATAAACTATATAGTTTATATATATATATATATATATATATATATATATATATATATATAAACTTTTTGGAGTTTAATTTTTATTCTTCATTCATAATATTCTTCTTCTGTGATAGAACTCAGTGCTTCGTTGAGAATTTTTATGAATAATATAGTCATAGTCGTTACATTCTCAAAATCAATACCTTTCAAAGGACCCCTTGTAAATATTACTCCCGCACATTAGGGCTTGAAAACCCTATAAGGGCTGTAAGTCCACAAGGGTGCGTGTGAAACTAAACAGTCTAATTCAAAAAATCTTTTTCATACCACACGTTTTGGTCTTTGCATGCATTTTACTAAACCCAGTTTCATAACCCGTTATGCAAAAAACGTAGTCAAGATTGACCTGCAAGATAAAGCAGAATGTAAAATGACTGTTTATAAAAAAACCCAGCGAAATGCGTTTTAGTCCACTTACAGTGAAGGGTTCCGTGTAAATTACTAATTATTGCTGTATTTTATTATTATAGTACTAAACCTTTAAAAAGCAATCAATTAGTTAAAACTATCACAATATCTTGATTAAATTATTTATTTAAATTTGTAATCTCCGTCACCTTGATTTTTTTTAGTGTTTCATTTCGTAGTGGAAATGTTCGTCTGGGAACTCAATTCTATGACATTGGAAGCTCAAAGCTCACTCACTTCTTATTAATTTAAACAGAAATATTACTACCAAATATAGTTTTTTTTAAGACCTGTCTAACAATACACAAGTGTATGTTTAGTGTTTTTTTTATATTTTTGGGATTTCTGTCACTATACACCACTGTATACTTGCTATACAGTGGCGTATACTGAAAGTAATGTATATTGAAAACCTTCCTGATAAATTTAATTCATATAGATCAAATAGTTTCAGAGGAAAAAGGGTAAACTGTGGGATTGTGGGATACGGGTATGAAGGTAAACCAAAAAACGTTGTGAAGATAATTATATGATTTGAGGTGTGACAGAAGACATATATCAGAATAGAGAAGAATGGAAAAAATACGCCGACACCAAATAATCGGGTGAAAGAAAAGGGAATTTTAGAGAAAACTGATGTACTGGTGGTGTAGATGAACTTGAAGATTTTGTCAGATTCCATATTTGCCAAAAGGCCTACGGATGTCTAAATAAGATGAACAAAAGCCCTGTTTTAACCACGATTATACTCCTTATTTTGATCAGTTAATCTCTAACAAAGGATCTCTAATTTTTTTCTGTTTACATGCCAACGACCTTACCAGTTCCTGACACAACGGTTCCCTTCTCTCCTGAGGGGAGCCTGGGTATATCTGTTTCTTTCAGGATTTCATGTACCAATGTGGTGAGTTTAAATCAATTTGTCTCGCTTTAACGCACCGAGATATCGTCTGTGTTTGTAATGCCGTCTCTTTTCTTTAAAGCTGTCCTTGTATTACCACATTTAATTTGCCTTTTTTGCAGCGGCTCAAATGTTTAATTTGTATTAAGTGGATCCGACTACTTCCAGCTTCATTTAGATGGCGTTGTATAACTTTTCTCTTATTAGATAGCTGTAAAAGGGTTAAGGTGCCATTATTTTAGTGATATTTTGAAATTATAACGTAATTATTTTTTACCTATAAATAATGAATCGGTTAGGGAAATTAACAGATATCGCGGTAGTAGTTGAAAACAAACCACAAAGTTTCATTATATTCTGATACTTGTCATGTTCGTCATATGAATCTTCGAAATCGCTATAGCCGCTATAGACCCTCTATTCTATCTGTGATTTTAAAATAATTGCTGAGTTTCTACGAATTTGAAGTAGTTTGGATAAAATCCATTACATAGTTTTTCAGATATAGGGATTTTTTAAACCTTTTTGTAGTTCCGTAGTCAACTGTCCAAAGCAGTGAATGTTTTTTTAATTTTTACGGAACCCCTTGGTCGATTTTATTCTAATCATAAGCAGGCGCCAGACAGACTTTTTGAGGTTTTACTGTAGTTTATTCAAGGAGTGTTTATAAAAGGAACTGTTTTGTATTAGCGCCCATTCAATGCTTTTTACGACTAATCGCTGTCGTTATTAACCATCTATGTATACGCATGCACACAGGCACGCCTTTGTATGAGAGCTATAACAAAACATTAAAAGCTCATTCAGAATGTATCGGAAATACAACGAATACTTGTACGGCTTCGAGTTTTATTGATTAATTAATTTTTATTTCAAGTTTATTATCAGCTGTATGCGAGTGGTGGTTTTTAGAAATTTCTGTTCTTTCACCGAGCTAAAGTCTGTTTTTAATTGGTGAAACTTGTGTGTTTTTATGGTTTCTACGTGAGATAATGGATTTGTTGATTAATTGGATGGTCGGTCTGTGTTTTTAATTAAGTCCCAGAGTGAGAATATTAAGGATGGGTGGTCTTGATGAAATTCTTAACTTTGTGTTTTACTTTATTAAATTGGCCAAGGGCGTGTAGGTGCACGCACTTTGAAAGGTGACCAACGCTATATGTTATTGCCGCTTATGACAGACCACCTGGACGCGGGACTTGTATTTTTCTCCGTTCCTATATGGAACTGTTTATCCGTGCAGGAACGAAGAAAGAATAAAATTTCCTGCGACCGGGCGGCCTGTCGTAAGAGGCGACAAAACAACCCACAGCCAGGTGGTAGAGCATTCGCTCGACTAGTTGGCTACCACCCCTGGTGTAGAGTATGCCGCCATAATAACTTTGAGTTGTGTTTCGGCATTAGTGACCAGGTTCCAGTCTTCCTTTAGAGAGCAGTAGCGCATTTATAGGACCTTTGGTGTTGCAAATATCCATAGGTGATGGTAACCGCTTTCCATCAGGTGGTCCGTTTGCCTGTCTGCTGAACTCAAACTATAAAAAAAGAACCGCATTAGTTGGTTTCTTTATTTCATTTTGACATTGGACAATCAGATGCATCGGTTTGCGCCACGGTTACATGGTGGAAACACCATCAGTCAGAACGCTGCTTCATCTTTGCTGGTTCGCACTGCCGGAGCATATATTTATTAGCCGGAGTCTGCTCTCCCTGATATTGGCTTGATGCTTTGGCCATCAACGAGTCTTGAAGTCATGATTTTACATCTTCAATCTATAAAATTACTGTAAAGACACACGTGGTGAACCCAAATGCATTGCTTAATACTATAATGTCACCAACTTCCGCTGTGCCTCGATAATGGTCGACCTGTAGGCCACGTTGCATAATAAGTTCATGTGAGCTGCCTTTTATTATCAACTGACTCTAATTTATGGTTTCCTATCTTTTTAATGTTGTATTATTGATAAGTAACCATAGGGTTAGGCGCCGTTCAACATGATGTAATTGTTTAAACTGATTTGAGTGAACTATATAAATAATATTACTGAATAAAACAACTAGTTGACTATCAAGTAAATTGAGCTACTTTATCTTCTTAAGAAACGATGCGCCCCCTAGACTTTCTACGCGCATAGCCAGTTATGAAGTTATAATTTTAATGAAATGAAATTGAAATAAAATGAAATTGAAAAGAAATGTTATTTACTTGCATATGACATGGTACATAAAATACAGGTCTTAAGTTATACATATATGAGTCCACATGTTAATTTTATGACCCATAGGGTGTGTAAATATTACATCGTCTTAGATTAAAATATTATTTACGTTTACCACGGAATCTTAAAGTATTGTTGTAGGTCAAAAGATAATAATGTCAAATAATTAATTTAATACAAATGTCATACAGCCTCTTCTATGTCTCGTTCCAATTAAAATAATCACGCACCGAGTAAGTAAGTTTCGGGAGTGAAATTTGTTAATTGGTTAAACTGGAACTTGAAATAATTTTATCAGAAGGAAAGTAAATATTTATTTCTACAAATGCAACACACTCAAAATAACGAACGCAAGAAACATATTTAAAAAAGAAATTCTGTGCCACAATTTCCGAAATGAGTTTGGCACTCGGTA
Organism: Dendrolimus pini; assembly: GCA_949752895.1. NCBI lineage: Eukaryota > Metazoa > Arthropoda > Insecta > Lepidoptera > Lasiocampidae > Dendrolimus > Dendrolimus pini. The sequence continues at coordinate 7,264,530 of OX457146.1, forward strand.
TTTTGCTGTGCCGAAACGAAGTCCGACACAGCACTGATTTTCAGTGCCCACCTCCTTAATCGTCCGAAAGGGTTCTGTTTTTGATAAAATGGCAAAAAAGTGTATTTGCTCGCCCATAATATAGTTTGCATTTTATTAAACTTAATCAAACTGCATTATACTATATATTTTGTTGTTGTTATGTGTTGTATTGTCCACCGTAACTTCACTTTATGGTCCCAGACGGAAGAACAGCTAGTCCTTGTTGGCTAGGATTATGCTGAGACTGGGTCCAATTTAGGACTTATTTTGTTTCTTGCTCTATTTATATAAACTTAGTTTTTGTTCTAAATAAAATATTTTTCTTTCTTCTTTCTTTCTATATCGTGTAGCATAAACTTTGTATTTACGAAAATGCGCGGACAGAGGAGTATGAGATTTCGTACACTTATAGTTTATATGGAGAAGATGCGACGAATGCTAATATTTTTTTAAACGATGCATAAGAAATACATTAAATCAATATAAAAAAAACATTACACACACTACCATGTATTTGACACACACACGCATATATACTCTTTTGTTAATTGTTCAAGTCAAATTAACATTGTAAGCTTGGCGAAATATGCGACCATAGAAGTTGTAGTCTTTGATAACAAATTATTATGGTCGAATTTTTACCACGGACGACCACTGGTTACTATTAAAATTCAAAGCGAAAACTCTCTTAATGTTTATTCTTTAGAAAAAAACCAACTCACTTTTTCGTTTTTTAAATAGTTACTACGTCCGTAAAGTTATCAGAATTTTTAATTACGAAATGTAGAATATTTGTGAAACAAATGAATATTTATTAGGCGCCATCGAATCAAATGTTTACGATTTAAAAGAAAACTTTCCAAAGACAGTTATGTAAACACTGTTCTTGGTATTTTAAGTTTCTTTTATATCACGACCAAGTCTTAATAATAAATTGGTGCGTTAATTACGCATTACAAAAGGCCGAATACAGCACCCAGACTGGCGATTTTTAAGCAAACTGGCTGGCGGCGCAGCTCATGGCAGGTAGTTACCGCCGCCTATAAACATTCCCCACCATCAGCGGCGAAACCAACGTGTGTGTCGCTTTAGAGTGAGATAGTGCGATGAGATAGAGGATTCAAACAGGAGGAATGGAATAGACAGGATGGGATATAGGATTGGATAGGGAATTGTCCATTGGAACTCAACGCATGAAACACGATTAGCACAAGTATAACCGTTAACAACGATATTCTGTGAGAGCGTAGTATCACACTGATCGAGTCAGCCCTAAGTCTTGAAATCAAAATATTAACTCCAGCATGGCTCTCCATCACGTAGAAAATAAAATAAAAATATTTTTATCCTGTCGGGAGTGATCCGAAACCTCCGCTTTCCATTACCATGTAGCCCTCAAAACAAATGTTAGCTTAAATTATGGCATCACCTTTAATATAATTATTATAAAATGAAGAAATAAACATTGGTCTGAGGAAAATCATAAGTAAATTGATGAAAAACAAATGTCATAGAGAATAGCAATATGTAGGTATTTATATGCTTTACAATATTTATTAAATATTTCTTGATAAATGTAACTTCTTTTGTTCTACAAGTTTTAAATAATTCATCAACAAAATGTTTCTTACTTAACACAAGTTATGGTATTGATTATTTCGAGATTCCAAAAAAGCTTTCGCCAGTATATATGGCATCGCGATAAACACCCGGACAGCTGATGGAGGTCAACAACCGGCGTGTCATTGACATTCAATAGTGAGAACTAAGTAAAGCTTTCGTAATTTACTTCAAACATAAGAGTGAAACCGACTCTTTGAAAGTCAATAAACGATGAATTTACGACGCGAGATACGAACTTTGATACAACCTTGAAGCTGTTTTGTCGATTTTCACCGTATTCAATGGTCGTTGAATGGTTTTCGAGAGTTTTATAGGTGTAATATGGATTTATGTGCGAATCGGAAAGTAAAACTTATCACATTAAACTTTACAGCATTTTTGGTTTTCGATTTATTTAACTATAAATAGTTTGTTACGTCATGTTAGTATTAATAAGCTTAGATTAATACAAATGTGGGAAAAGATGATAATACAACTTTAAGCTTGTTATAATCTTATATTATTTAGAAAATTAGGAGGTCTCATACTATCATGTGAAATGAAACATCTATCGTGTATACAGCGGGGAGTTTTCTGAGAGACTGTTTGATCTGGTGTCAACGCCTCACTTCCATAACCGCCGCACTCACTGTTTGTATACCCTCATTTCCTTTAGCTACCACGGCTCAGCTAAGCAATCGTTTTCTATAACACTTTCCACTTACAATACAAATTGGTAGGTTTCGTCGAGTTTTGCCTTTACACTACTACATACAAATAAGAGCCATTAAAGAAGAGCGTCATGAAATTTCTTCGAGCCCGGCAATGCGTTGGCTTAATCTCTAGCTTTGTAAACGTCCATAAGCAATAGTGACTACTTTCCATCAGGTGGATTGTCTGATTTCCCTCTTGGAAATAAAAATTTCACGTCTTAAAAATCACACTTTCATATTTGTAATTGTAGCGTATGGTTCGGTGCCCTAGTCTTAATTAGTCATGACGGTCTGGTGGCTGCGGTTTGCGGTGTAATGCACCTATAAAACATTTTGTCACGTCTCTGTAATGTTTGTTGAACGTATTGTGATTTTAGATTCAAATATTTCGTTGTACATCATTGATTACATTGGTTGGTTATGGGTTATTAGGTGTAAGATAACCCAACCCGTATTTATTAAACATACTCTGGAGGATGTAACATTGCTTCGTTATAAAGTACATTACGAATGTAATGATGGAAACGTTTTCCATTTGATATTTTTTAAGCTTTCCAAATGTTTAGGATCTTCATTATTAATGTAGTACCTTGCATATACTCGTATGGTTTATTTATTTCTTTGTAATATAATAATTATACATGTCTTAAAAATATTAGTCAATACACAGACATTGTATATTCCTAAGATTGTTTGGCTTGTTTTATGTATAGACTAGAGTTACCTAAACCTTAGGCGGTAGCTTTATTTTATTTACACAAAAACTTTATTAGATATTTTACATATAATAATAACAAATAAAGTAAGTCCTAAATAATTAATATATTCAACTGCCCAGCAAAACATAGAGGCAGTCGAAGCCAACCTGATTTAAATTATAACAACATAGGTATTTGTTAGTAAATTGAAAAAACACGATTGTAGCGCCATCTTTTTTGCTAATCTGTCTATTTTAAAAACCAAATTCATTTATCGGGATAAAATGTATCCTAAGTTCCGCCTCGTGATATAAGTTAGCTCCGTTTCGAATTTCATTTAAATCCGTTCATTAGCTTTTACGTGATGCTCTAACAGACAGACAAATATTCTAAAAATTGCATTTTCGGAATCTTCTGGTCCGAATTACCCCCTTGATTTTATTAAACATTTTTAAACGCAATGTACAAACTCGAACCATTTACAGATTTATTATAGTATATAGATTACCTAAAACGGAAATGTCTGGAACCGATCTTAGTAACACCTAGATTTGAATAAATAACAGTAGCTGTGAATGAAATGTAGATGACACATTAATCGTATTCGCAACCTTTCAGTTCAATAAGCCAAGCGACTACTATACACCACTACGTCACAGAGGTTGTCAAATGAAACTTATTGAGTCTTTCTCGGAACTTCCATTGTCGATGTTGCGACTCCAATTACATTTTCCCTTTTGTCAATAGTTCTTTGTGTCGTGTAGAATATTTCGTGAGACAAAAATGTATAAAGAAATGTTGTTATTAGGCTGCTTTTTGGTAGTTAGACATACATAATTTGCTGATAGAACACCTACGGTCTTATTCTCTACGCTTCTTTAAGAACCATAAAGAAGTGTTCAAACTTACTCTAACTCTCTATGAATAAGACCCCTTTAGATTACAAGATATTTTTAAATCGAAAATAGATCACTTGTAAAATAATCGACAATCAAACGTTCTAATGCAGTGACAAAGTCGCTCAATTGGTAACGCTGTATTAGAGGCGATATCTTGCAGACAACCTTATTAAGAATAAATTAGGGATTCCATGATGATGGTCGAAAAGTGTAATTAATTAATATAAGGCAAAAAGCGAGTAAAAATATAGACTAAAGCATACTAAATAAACATAGCGGGGTAGAAATGTAAAATTCTTTATATAAAATCTTTTAAATACTTAAAAATCGCAAGGAATTTAACTCCTGTAACGTCTATAGGTTTTAAAGGTGAACAGCCTATATAGAGCTTGTATATTAGAGAGAAATTCATTCTTGGATCCAATAGATTGAACCAGACAGGACACCCAAAGTTACTGACTTCAGTTATTGAACTTAATCAAGCTGCAGACCCTAAACTAATGGCTAGTATAGCTAAACTTGGTAGGTACATCTATAACAGCAGTGTATACCTAGCCAATTCATCCTGCGATTGAATTTTCGGCAGTAAATTCCATACTTCAGGTTTCGAACTTATTGTGCCAAAAACAGAACCCTTATAAAATCGTCATGTGCGTCTTATATCCTTTTGTCTATGTGCCCTTCGGTCTATGTATGTCATTTTTCATTAATAAACAATTAAAGCAGTCAGCAACAGCAACATCGTATCCTTAGAAAGAGGTTATTTATGCCGTTTGCATTTAGAACAATATAGCTTCACAAGGTACATCGGCAAAGGTACTTCAAAAAAATTTTCAGGAAACTCTTTGATATTACCCATTACCAATGGGCTGGTTCATACTTCACACAGCGAATCAGTATTGCTATCGAGTGTGACAATACATCCAGAATACTGTGCTCACTTCCCTCAGGCAGGGTCTGGTACATTTCAGTATTTAATTTTAAACATCAAGATTTCGTCGTACCCAACGCCTATCCATGTCACTTTGAAAATAAACGTAGAGAAAGCTGAGGTTTGTCAGTTTTAAATATTATAAATGAAAGAAAAAGAATTTGATTTCCATTTTTTTGAATCAAAACATAAAAGCGTGTATCGTCTGGATCTCGGACCCTCGAAGATAGTACGGACAGACGGTAATATTGCGGGCAGCCCGAGGTCGGATCCGAGTTGATTCCTTTGTTGTCTCGTGCCAGAGATATCAAATGCTGTTAAGCTGCTTCTACTTGATGCCTTTACGTTACGAAGTGCTTTAAAAAGGCAATATAAATACATACATGGCTTAGTACACCTTGAAAGCTTGCTTATTTGTGACATTTCGAATAGCAAGAACATCACCAAAATCTTGCTGCGCAGTTTTGTTCTTAAAACGTACGATTTTTTTAATAATGATAATTTAGGATTTTAGTATTAGTGCGTTTTTATAAAAAGTATCAGCTAATTGGTAAAAAATGACTTTTCTGATTAGTGCCAAGAATATCGAAGCTTAGCGTCGGTCAAATTATTAGCGCACTAGCTCTTACCCGCGGCTTCGTCCGCGTGGTTTAGAATTTAATTTAATTTGATGGTGCGGTGACGGCGGCCGCTCATTTATTATCTAAAATAAAAGAGAAAGACATTAGTCCGAACAAACAGACAGACATACAAAATTTTGACAAATTGATTTTTGATATACGTTCCGTATATACTTTCATATGCATTTAGTAAAAAGCTGTCATTTTAACATTACAAACAGAAATTTCAATTTTATTTATTTGTATATATGTAGATAATTTTAATACTTGTATCTTGATGGATATTTGACATTGCTTAGATCCAAAATTTCAGCGTTTATGCCTGAGTCGAGTGGAAATAAAACATCTCCACGTAACAAAAAAGACATAATAATAATGTATATATAATGTTCATACGTGGTATGTATAAGTAGTTGTTTATATACTACCGAAAGTTAAACCCACTTGCAGATACAAATTAAGTTGTCAAGTCTAGACATCTAGACGGGCCGTGAGGAGCCTACGCGAATTCCAATCCATTCATCATACAAGTCTCACAAATCAAATTAAGTCATCGCCGTCTGTATTGTGGACGTATTAATAAGGACATCCTGCGAACCCTTCGTTGCTGCATCGGTGGATATGTGATCGGCCTGATTACTCCACCGAATGATTTGCATATAGCAAAATCTACTGTTAATACACGCACTATGGAGGAAGGACTACGTGGGAGCATTATGAAAGGAAGCCTAGATCATCGACGCATTGCGAAATTGCACGAATCAATTCTTCCCTGAAGTTTTTTACCACCGAACAAGCAGCATACAAAGAATGCACGCCACCGGCATATAGTGGAAATAACAACCAAGCGATTGAAGCTCTTTGTTTCCACTTTCATGATACGTCTCTCTGAAGAGTAAACCTCTTTACCGTCGTCTGTTTTTCCTGAAACATACAATTGAGCTGTCTTCAAGTCTCGCGTGAACAGGTATCTTTTAAGTAAGCGTGTTCCATCTAAGAAGGTATTACCACTCAATATCAGATGTAATGTCGGTCTAATGCGTAGGTCTCTGTAGAATATAAAAATTTGTATTGTACCCATAAAAACATTTAGTCGTATTTTTTTTAATTTTCAACTTTTTAGTCTGTTAACGGTAATTGGTTGGAATGATTTTAGTTACGCTGGATGTATTACACTAAACAGTTTCTACTTTGTCACACCTCTGTACTCCCCTGACTCAATTCTCCCCTGCCCCATGTGGCTAAATTAAAATCGATATAACTTAGGGCGGGGAGCAGAGCATTTGTTTAGATTACACTCCCTACACTGTCCCCTAACGAATCCCTCTGATAAATGGACTGCCAGATTATATACTGTTGTCTGCCCATAGAATGGTTATTCATGTGTAATATTGGTTATTGGCCTTTTGTATGGTTGAACATTATTTTTGGTTGTGGTTTTAAGTTTATAGTAAACTTTATCACGTATATGCAATAATCATGTCTATAATAGTCTAGTATTAGTCCATAATATATTAAGTATAGCGGAAAGTTCGCCCAAATACGCTCACAATGTTTTTTAGGTTTCCTATGACACATCCGCGGAAGCTCCGCTCAGTTTAGATTAGCGCCGGTCCTTCCGTCGCGCAGAAATTTCCGCCGATGTGTCGCTAGGCTTGTACGTGAAGAGAAAACGTGTGTGTTTTCTAGTCTATTATGTTTGTCTTGTGTGTATGTCGCATTTATAAATATATATTTTTTCTTTCTTGTGCCATTGTTTAGGGTTTCGTAGCCATTTTGGCAAAATCGGAACGTTTACGAAATCATCATGTTCGTCCATCCGTCTGTCTTTCTATATACACTTCGAAATCTTACAGCTTATTAATATTCTTGAAAATGAAATTATACATATCTGTTTAATGAAAAATTAAGATTCAAACAAAGCCAGTCCATAAATTATCACCCCCTTATAAAGTAAGTAAATTTTATGTTTCACTGAAAGTTTAAAAGCGAGTGGGTAGTTGCGAACAAAGGGCGGCCGGCTCGTATTTAGGCAAACATGCGCGCGCGCACCGTTCCGGTCGTCCTTCGCGGAATCCCTTCTTTTAAACGGTAATAAATCACAATTTTATTATTTTATATTCTCTGTCGGTTCGTTTACTTTCATTATGTTTTTGACAAGCTTTAATGCCTAAAATATTCATTTAGGAGATTAATTTATTGCGAGAGTTAACAATTTATGACTGTTTTTAGCGACTATTATTATTTAGAAGATATCGTTCTTCTGAAATCTTTACTCTGTACTTAATATTGAAATGCATTAGCGGTCAGGTTCCGGTCTCCCTTAAGAGATCAGCAGCACATTTGTAACGCCTTTGATGTTCCAAATGTCTATAGGCGATGGTAACCGCTTTCCATCAGGCGGGCCGTGTGCCTGTCTACAGAACTCATGAATAAATTTAAATATTAACAGTGCAAGTGGCGTTGGATATCTGAATTAAAACAGAGCATTAGACTCGAATTAATAAATATTGTCCACAGACGTTATCTGCCTAAAATCGATACTAGGTGACATCCAAAAAATTAAATTGAATTAACCGCCAAGAGAACACATTGATATATACTATAAGAGACATTGTTATAAGTTGTGCGCAGAAGGTTTGCCGGTGATCACTCTTTTTGAATGAAAATTATTTGTCCAACACCTTTATTTGCACATATTGAGTTGTGTTTTTTGGAATTTGATACAAGTAGAATTTGTTATTACAATATCTATTGTAACATGTACATATCTATGTAAAGAATAGTTTTAGTACGTATTATTGTATAAAAGCAGAAACGGAAAAGGAAGTGACAATTTAGTGCTGCCAAATACTAAACAATCACCCCTCTCGCTTCCTACGACTGTAGTGCTAGGAACTAGACGACCGCGTGTCGCGGTTGTAGGAAGCGGGAGGGGTTATCATCGGCAAACCTTCTGTGCACGACTTATAGTATTAGTCTTCCATGATTACACGGATAAAGAATTTTATCCGTACAGGAACGGAGAAAGAATACAATTTCCTGCGGCCGAGCGGCCTGTCCTAAGAGGCGTCAAAACAACCGACAGCCAGGTGGTAGGGCATTTTCCCGACTGGATGGCTAGCACCCCTGGTCTAAAGTATGTCGCCATAACAACCTTGAGTTGTGTTCCGGCATTAGTGACCAGGTTCCAGTCTCCCTTAAGGGAGCAGCAGCACATTTGTAGCACCTTAGGTGTTGCAAATGTCCATAGATGATGGTAACCGCTTTCCATCGAGTGGGCCGTCTGCCTCTCTCCTGAACTCAATAAAAGATATAAAAAAACAAATTTAAATAATTTGTAATTATGCCTCTTTCAGAATAATTTATTTTTATTAGACTTGTTGTGCTATTAGTATGACAACAAAGGCTTATAATTATAGCTTTAGTAATCAGAACACGTCTGCAACAGTGACACGTGTAGTCAGCGCTAAATGTTATATAAATGTTGCAATATTAATCCAGCGGTACAACGTCAGCTACATAATATAAATGTAATTTACGTATATCCAAAACGTCACAATGTTATATAAGCTTTGTTTTCAATCTTGGATTGATTAGGATATACTTTCTTATTATCAAAAAGTTTACGTTTCAATTATTTTAGAATAGATGATGATTATTGATGAGTGTAATAAATCGTCTTTTTACTTCAATAATGTGTTATTTTAAAACTTGAAATTTTTGCCTGAATAAATATTTGTATCTAAACGAATAACGTGGTATCTTTTAAAATACATTGTAGATAGACAAATGAAAAGTACTTCGTTTTGATACAAAAAAAACAATTTAAAAAGGTTTTCAAAAATTTCAATTTTAAAGATATAACATTATTGAAGCAAAGAGGCCACACGTTGATGAGAATTATTATTGATAATGATGATCTGGCTTTACATCATTGCAGTCTGTACGTAACTAAGTCGATATGATATTAACAATTCATCGTGGAAGAAGTATTAAAATTTCCCAAACTAGATTCCTAGAGAGCGCCACAAGTCATATCTCTTACTTTATGACGTCTAATTATTATTTAAATTATTATTATTCGATGAAATAAAATTGAAGTTTCTGTCAATGTTAAAAAAAATGCCAATATGTGAAAACATAGTCATACTGTACTCTATTTCATTACCATATACATGTTTTGTGGAAAGAAAAAAAATAAGTAAATAAAATAGTAATTGTGTGTCTATGCAGTTCATACGTAGTAGAAGTGAAACAAAATGTGACAAGGAGTGTGAGGGATTCTAAATTTCGTCACGTCACATTTCTCTCGCAGCTTTAGTCCTATAGATTTATGTGTCTATCTCTTTTTAATGTCCCTTTTTCGTTTCATCGAGTTTCAAATAACAACGATTCTAAAGAAGTTTCACTTCAATAAAATAAAGTTTATTTATATACGGCCCCGATACGCCTTAACAGATTTTATGAAAATTCAAGGGAATGCAACAATAATTTATCTCAACTATAGGCCATAAGGATAAGATGCTTACTTATATTGTCGCTTCGTTATAAGACTGTTATGACATTGTAATCGAATGTAATAAACAAAATCTTTAATTTTCATTACGATAACTTACAAGTTACAGGAATACTTATTAGTGGACGAACGAATTCGTGGGTACAGCTAGTTCCATGTATTAGCATTAAAGCAATATCCAATAAGTGCTATCAAAATTATTCATACGTTCAAAATTCCCACGGGACGGGGATACAAACCCCACGCGTATCCAACGGATTGGATCGCTTGATAAATACATTTATATTTCATTTCCAAATTGGGATGTTATTAATAAGATGGTCTTGCACTAGAGTTTATAGTTTAATTTTAATTTGTATATATAGTGTTATTTAGTTTAATTAATAAAATATCTAATGAAATAAATATTTTCCAAGATAATTGAATAAACTCATTGGTAATATCTTAGTATTAGATTTGTAATTCTTGGTATAATAATAGACAAAGTTTTGGTACGTACCAGATCAACTGTGCGATTTTAAGACGTAACAAGTGCATTCCAATAAATTTGCCACCTCAGCACAAAAAATGTTCATTATTTTTACGATATGCCATTCCTAAACTATTTATGAAGATTATAGGGAGCGATGTCATATTTTGATGCAGTCTTTACGTGAAATTTCTTTACGATTCGTCGTGATTTGAAACTCGATGGAACGAAAAAGCGACGCTAACAATAGATAAACACATAAATCTATATATAGGACTAAGCCTACGAGAGAATGAGATACGAGTTTTACATTATGCAGCACAGATTAGAGAGTCAAAAGACCGATGATTAGGCATAACTCCAATTTGGACCGAAATAAAACTGATAATAATATTTTTTAGACATGAACAGTGAAAAATTGAAAGTGATACTTAAAAGGGCTAAAGGAATTATATTTATTTTAATAAGAGTTAAAGAAGAATTTTCTGTGAGTATATTCTCTGAAGTTTCACCCGTACTGCGTGTGAACTGCACACACACACACAATTTTTTATACAAAATTAAAATTGTGTATTTGAAATTTGAACAAAATCTACATGACTATTTTCTACAACAATTACAAAAGTAATTTGATACCAGCCAAAAACGTCGTAATGATGGGCTTCCACACTTTAGGGGAATAGGCGATATAACCTCCATTCAAATTAAAGAAGAAAGAAAGAAAGAATGTCATATTTTATTTAGGACAAATACAACATAGGGTATTATCAAACAGTCAAATAACAGAAACCGAATAAGTCCTAAAATTGGACCCAGTCTCAGTACAAGTCACAGTCAGGACCAGTACAAGTGGATTGGCAGGTTAACTGATAACCAATCACGTGGAGTCATTCAGACAATCATGTAGATTTTTATCTTTACAGTAAACATAAATTTTAAAGCACCTATTCTACTTAAAGGAATAAAATTACTGTTCCTATACCGTCCGTATTTCCTACCACTAAAATCGACTATAAAAACACCCCAGCCTTGAGAATTTCGTAATAACCATAAAGAAACACATAAATATACTTAAGGCGGCGACACCTAGTACTATTTAACAAGCGCCGGTAAAAATACCCGAACTATTACCGATATTGGTTTTTAACAATGGAAAATGATAGCTTTTATTTGGATTTTTTTTTGAATGAATGTATGAATGACAAGAACTATTTTACAAACTAGAAAATTATACACAAGACATGATCTGACGTAAAATTGAGCCTGACTCAGCGTTATCTTATGATCCCTGTGTGTTTTTATTAAAATGTAAGTTTTGACATAAATAAAATTCTTATTAAACGATGTTGAAGTGATAACTGCTTATGGGAGGGTAAACCGCTTCGTTACGTAACGCGTTACGGCGTCAGTCTGTGTGGCTTCCTTTTATCTCAAGTTAGATTAGTTTAAGTTATTACTTCTGTCGGGCGTCCCGAGACGCACATTGTCTTTTTTAACCTGTCAATGTAGAATACGTCATGGGGTAGCAATATTGTTACAAAACTACTGAATCTATATAATATATAAATGAAATTTGGCAGGAAGGTGCACAAAGATATGTACATATTGGTATATCTAGTGAAATTGCGAAATAACTAAAATTAGAGGTGGCGATCATATATGTATTTGAAGGATGATTTTTTCCATCACACCCTCTCCCCTTTAACTATTGACTATCGAATGAAAATTTCTGAAAAATTCAATCTACAATTTTTGTTAATAAAGCTTAAAAAATACTTGACAAATAATGAACGAGATCATTTATATATTTTTTGAGATATAATCCTTATTTTGTGGTTTTCTTAATTAAATCATAAAAGCTTTGTGCAAGAACTGTTGTCGTATTAGTAGATTTAAAAAAAAATTTACCAACCACAAAACTTTCCTACAAGATCATGCCAAAAACTCATCCTAACAACTCTATATGAAATATCCTTGTCGTCTTCTAATCAATACCTTCTTATTTTTATGTTGACACGAACAACAGAATGTATTATCCAAACCACTCTCTCTTTTGACATTTCATAGTAACATGTCATCGCAATTTCTTTTCAGGGCATCGAATATAGTGAAAGCTAAATGTTTATGCTAATCCCGTCTTTTTTGCTGAAGCTTTTTGGCATATATTATATTGCCTCCTTGGCGAATGCTGTCACGACGGCCGGCGTCTTGTCACGTTTATGAATATATTATGAGTTTTTTATAGTATATAGCGTTTTTGCTTGTAAATCTTTTGTACGTTATTAAACGTCCGCCACTCATGTTCAAGGTTGATTGATGTATTTCACACATTGGTAATCTCGATATGCAGGTTTAATCACGATATTTTCTTTTCAATGTTTTTGAAATTTGATTACCTTTAAATTTTACAAATGTAAATCTCATGATTGACTCTAGGTTTGATCAAAATCATTTTCATAGTTATTGGTTATATATAATCAAAAATGAAAGCATAACTTTAACCTTATACGAGCACGTATACACGACGTTAATAGATGTGTTTGTTTGCCTATGTATATATATATTGCTCATCCTGAGTTCAAATAATAATAATAATTTCTTTTAGATCATAAAATACCATTTATATATTGATTAGTAAATTACATAAAGTACTAGTATAAGTAGAACCTATCCTAAAGTTTTATTACAATTTTTGTGTTAGTTTTACATTAATTGGCAAAACAATTGAGTGCTGGCATGTCAGCCAGGACTTTCAGGATGTTGTTAGAGCTGGACCGAATCCCGCAGAGCAACGAGGCAACTTTTCCTAGCGATTTCATAGTAATGGTCTGCTCGGTATAATACTGTGTTATTAAACTATAGCTTATTGTATTATTAAATTCACCAAAGAGCTCATATAATCCTGATAAAGCCTGCCGTTTCCCGAGATCGCCAGCGTGGTGGAGTTAAGCCGAAAGTCATAATACGATTTTATTATCAAACCTTTAGGATTACGGACACCGATGTGGTAGGTGATGACGTGTCTGTCCCCTGGCTTACTGCCAAACAGCCTTTGTCTGTCCGCCTGTCTGCGGCTTTGTATGCAAACTGCTTTGTGTTAAGGTCGACCTGCGAGTACTACTACATAATAGTTAGTCATTCATTTATGAATTTTAATCTGCTTGTCATAGTATTGTGATGTATTAATAATGTTAGTATAGAACAAATAGAACAATGATTACTAAAATCAGTCCGTGAAGAGGTCATCAAAGTCCGCGAAATACATTTATTATTTTAATTGTTGGATTGTTTTTGGCTGTAATAAAATTTTGTTTTTTTCCCCCGGAGGATTCATTTAATTTTATATCGCAAGCTATCCCATCCTACGTTTTTCTGTAAACTAAATGTCAAAACTCACAAAATGACGAAAAAAACAAAATGAACAATATGGACAACATGGACGAAATGAACGAATTGGCTGAATTTGGAAAAATAAAATTAAAATCAAGAATTCTTTCCGGGATAACCTTTACATAATAAATCCATCCCAAAATCTATCCCACTATCCAGGATTGTATATATATACTAAGTTCCAGCCAAATCGGTCTAGTAGTTTTTCCGTGACAGCGTAACAAACAGAGAGAGCTACTTACGCATTTATAACATTAATAGGGATTGTTAATTATGCATTAATGTATTAATATAGGTTTTTTTTAATACCATTATTTCTAATTCATTCAATTTCCTGTTCGATTTCATCTATAAACATAAAAATGTACATACAAAGGTAGGTAGGCATGATGAATTCATAAGTTTGCTGTTTTTGCCGAAATATCACAGTCTAAAGTGTTTTTTTTATAGTTTTGAAAGAGGATGATGTCGAAAAATGACTAGGTCACCATTTTGACTAGTTTGGGAACTCCCCTTTGACTATGTAAAGACGCCTGTCATCAACCTTTGATACTTGTTGTGGATTAAGTACAAAAGGGGAAAATCAAGCTGAAACGGTGTTCGCTTGAAGCGCTTTGTCATGCTAATTTGTGCTCGGATCACCGGTATCATTTTATCAAGTACCTGTTGAGCCTTAGGGAATATTTGAAAAACAAACCGTGTTTTGTCGCTTAAAGGGAGGAAAATTGGATATTAGAGTAAGACGAAAGCCGCTGGGTATTGTATATAAAGCGGCTTTTTGCGTCGTCATTGTTAGACAGATTCGCTGTAGCACTATCTTGCTTAACTTGAATTTATTTTAATGAAGTGAAACGAGAAAATGTTAATAATTTGCTTTTAAAATAATTCTTAAATCAAATTGCTGATATTGTTGTAAAATTTTAAACAGATCGCTGAATATTTTTAGACAACACTTGTTATTTACCTGAGTTGGCTACAGTCAAGTCAATCATTAAGAAAATTACTTGCCTGTGTATTCCACAAGCGACTAACTTCATTTTTTCAATTGTAGTAATATTATTGTATGGCACAAAATACACAATATTAATATTTTTTAATATCTTTAATAAATTGACGGGGTACCAACAATGGTATATAGTTTCCTCTATTTCTAGTTTGAATGTTTATTTTAAACAATGCATAATTAGTTGTCTAGATCAATTGTTATAAGACGAAGTAGTCCACTTTAAATCAACTTGTTAGCTATGGCGGACCATTATCTAGGCTGGGCCTGTTGTAGAATAAGCATGTACTTGTAATTCAATTGCCTTGTGTTCTAGTTTAGGTAGATCAGAAGATATATTCGATTCAGTGTGGGTAGAGACATGGGTAATAAATACTATGACAATATTGTGATATTTTGTGCGTTTCGGTTATTATTTTTTAACAGAAAATTCGACGGAAACAGAAGATTCAACAGAAAAAACACTCATATCCGGTTTCTTCACTTACCGAAACAAAAACATATATGGTTATAGTGTTAGTAAAACTAAAATAAAACTTAAAAGAAGTGAGAAAAGTTATATGGTTTAAAAAAAATTTAAGGTTCATACCATTATTAAGTAAAAAAACAGATTTTGTTTTACTTACTTCTAAACGCTAATTGATTTTATTAGTTTTATACACTCTTCCATCGTGTAAAACACGATCAGCTCAGGGCTAATCGTTTCACGCCGGTATTCTGCGAGCCCGTGGTATCATATCGTTCGAGCTTGATCCAGCAGAGTTCTACCAAGGCAATTTTCAAGTATTTTGCATTTCTAAGTCAAAATAAAATGCTATAGGTGTGCTTTATACACATTTCCCACCAATTACACGTGCACTGTCGTATGTGTATCAAGAGAAGTAGGTACTTTTAGTACGACCGAAGCCAAACAAAGGAAACGGGGGTTCTGGCTCCTTTGTAATTTTAGTACCGGGGTACACAAAAGGCTTTGAAGGATTCGAAATTTTGAAGGAGCCTCAATATTTCTGGATGTACGGTTGTGTAAATAATTCTTGATCGTGAAGATCGTATGAGAATAATTTGGAATGGATGGGGCTTTAATTTATCGTCTATAAATTCATGGCAACTTTCTGACTGATGCAGTGTCTATCCAAATGATGCAAATCTTGGCTGCGGAGCATGTATAGCTTAAGTAGTTTCTTAGATCTGATATACATATTGTTATTACCACGTGCTGAAGGAAAACGTCGTGATGAAGCCTACATCCAGATAGACGATGTGGCAAACGAGCGAGGCGGGTCTCCTGTCAGTTCCCCGTGAAAGTAACTTATCATTATACTTTTGAAATATCACGATAGGTTTAATTTTAATTATTGTTCAAACAATATTTAGTCGTTAATGTCATAACTTACCACGCTCGTATAAAATGAAGGTAGTTTTAGTTTTTTGTAAAAGTATCTCAATTGATTTGAATTTCAACTACACCATTTAGGTAATTTTTTCTCCATCATTTTTATCTATGTTTGTAGTATTGTGTCTTTAAATAACTGTTTTGACTTTCTCCTTAGAAGACAAAATCGATGCAAGGTAGACAATGTGCAAACCATTAGTCAGCTGGCACCAGTCTGGCTACTTATGATATATGCGGTCGTGGATTGCTTATAGGAGTTTAGTATCTGCCTTTGTTTATAGTTTTGTCTAGTTGGACATTTCTATTTTTTCCTAATGGCTGAGTAGAAGGCGTCACATGCAGCTCTACTGCAACTTTTTGACGTAGTATTATTTCAAATATATTCATTTACTTTTGATAGATTTAGGTTTAGAAAATACTTATTTAACCTTTTAAATGACCGATTGATTGATATACAAAATATTATTTTATAATAAAAAGTTAGTTGAAAGTACAAAGGGTCTATATAAAAAGCGAGAGAAATATAATTTATGCCACCCTCTAGTTTCGATGGCTTTATCAGAATATAATTTTCAATAAACCTTCATCCCTAGTATTCTTCTATGCCACAAAGCAAAGAAGAACCTTTTTTTTCTCTTGCTTTTCTTTGCTCTGTGTATATTTGTACTAATATGTACCTATAAATATGAAACCATTTTTAGTTAAGATACAATTAGTGGCAACAAAATTTCATTCTCTTTGCCAAGACCAGGAATTTTGAATGCATTACAACGGTAGCATCAAAAACGCGACCGTAGTGCCACTACGTCATTTGTTGGAATGAAAAGTCGGTACCCTAAATTTTGACCCGCCATATAAACTAGGTCTGTATCGGTTTTTTTTTAATCCATTTAATAGTTTTTACCTGAGGTCCCAACAACAGACAATAATTATAAAATTTGCATTTTCAGAATCTGCTGGTCTGATTAGAGTTCCTGGATTTTTTTCTAGTTTATAAATTCACTGAACAATGTTGGGCCCCCTCCCCTACAAATTTTTGTATCCGATCAGGCTGATTATTGATATAGTTGATTTCCACTGTTTTCTTGACTCTATTAGTAAATAGATTTCAATGATATTTCATGTACCAATAGGTAGATAGATAACTCTTTATTGTCCACCAAAATAAACAACAAATAATCTGATTGAGATGCATAATGTAAACGTATATTTGTTGTGTTGTATGTGTGTTGTATGTGTATATTTTATACCGGAAAATATGAAACTGTGCTGAATTAGGGACATAAAATACACGGCGACATTAATAAGATCGTGCCATATTTTGTTTTGTCGTAGACAAACAACTATCTATTAAAGAGTTTTGTTTACAAAATGTCAACATAAAGAACATAACTAGTGGTAATACTAGTTCACCTTCGCGAGATATCGTCGGTTTATTTTTTTATTGTGAAGACTAAGGCGGTAGACTCGCCGGCGACTGCCCTCATATAGTCTGAAGGCCAGCAACCGTCACGCGACGCTGTTGCTAGCTCAAGATTAGGTTTTTAAATGTTACAAACATATATTTTGTGAGTTGATAATTCTTATGTAGATCAAAGGTGCCATCTATTGACCGAGCCGGTGTAGAAAATAACATCACTAATTAGAAACTGATATTTTCTTACAGCATATGAAGTGAGTGCCTTGGTTGATCAGTTGGCTCTTGTTAATTTAATTGTCTGTCTTGCAGTATTTTTATTATCAGCTAAATAACAAATTGAATATCTTTATATGATCAGTAACTGTCATGAATCATCTTTTATATCGACTCGGTATTCGATCAGTGACTTATAAATATATTTATTTATCTTGCTGCTATAAATAACCACTGCTTACATTCAGCATGCCCACGATTTCAGAATAATTTAAAACGATTATTAATATTACATCACAATTTCACAGATCAATAAAACAGAAAAACTATTGAATTGTTGTAGGTAGAACATAAAATATATTTTGATACGTAAAACTTACAGCTTTACCCGGGGTATTGAGGCAAGCTTATTAATCTAAACTTATACAGATTAAAACACTAGTACAAATTGCATTCAGGTAGCACTAGTTTATAAGTGTAAAAATATTGCAATTAAATCTGCAAAGGATATTATCACCTGTCGATGCTGTTAATTATGACGCTTTACTCTGGATCGTACAACAAATCAAGACTCTGAACACTGTGATTTATAACTTCGAAACGTAAAATTTTAACGTCCAACCTAATGTAATTTTAATATTTTTTTTAAGTAGATTATAATAATTGTATTTATTTTTATTGTTTCAGGTAAATATTTCAAGTGACAGACATAAAATATATGGTATGGATTATATATTATATACATAGTTGTACTTAAATAGATTAAGATTATTATTTTTACGATTCATAGTGTATTTTAATATATAGAAGGATAAAGGTCATATGTCATTTGTGCCACCCGCTATTCAACCACCATCGGATCGCTTTGCTGTCAAGCTTTCCGCACACGTGGAGAGCGAGAGAGCTACTCGGTGACAATCTCTTGCAACGAGTGAGTCACGTATAAATCAAGTACCCCCTTACAATCTGCCTGGCAATTCGGGATCGCGCGACGTTTGCTCTTTGACCGCGCGAGGTGCACTGGTTTAACTAGTTAAAACGCGGCGTCCGCGCGTGGTTATGGGTGTCTGTTTGTCGGGTGCTGGGAAATCTAATGAACTATGATGATCTTAATTGTATTTGTCGGTAATAGGTGACGATGGCTATGCACATCCTAATCTTCTAGAATACGTACAGGCGTATGGTAGTCGGGCGGGGAGAATAAAACAACGGTATTCACAATCTGTCATATTGAATCAAATGACGAAATACAACATGTGCATATAGTGATTTAATTATCCAATCTACAACGACTCTTCACCGGACACATGTAACGCTAATCGGCTATTAAGGGATTCTCTTCTCGAAAACTAATTGTAATACGCTTTGTTTTCTATGACATTATATAATGCACACTAGCGCCCGAAGTTGTGTCGTAGTGACATTGACGACTGACAGCTCTACATTGCCACTCTAGAAAAATAATAAGTAATCCGTTTATCGTCTAAAAATTACAACTTCGTTGAATTATTGTTGAAGTGTTTTCATCTTTCTCTCTCTCTCTTTATTTGTAAACATTGTGTCTTGTGATAGAACAACACAGTTAGTTCATACATATAGTTAAGTAATTATCCGAAGTTATATTTATATCAATCAATAAAATTGGACTGTCTGAAATTTTAAAAGGTCAAAATCTAAGTTAAAACTGCTATTTTTACGATACCTGGTAATAAAATGTCCGTTTTGAGATTTATTTGTCCCTGTGTTTGTCTATAAATCTGTCCCGATTAGACATCAAAATGCCTTAGTGTATTATACATATATATGCAGGAGTTCAGCAGACAGGCAGACGGCCCACTTGATGGAAAGCAGTTACTATCGCCTATGAACATTTGTAACACCAAAGGTGCTACAAATGCGCTACTACTCTCATAAGGGAGACTGGAACTAGGTCACTAATGTCGGAACACAACTCAAGGTTGTTATGGCGACATACTTTAGACCAGGGGTGCTAGCCATCCAGTCGGGCAAATTCCCTACCACCTGGATATCCTATAGAGTTCAGAAGATAAGAAAATAAATTACACGGTTAATTTGACTTGTAGTATAAATAAATAGACCCCGATTCCAGCGCCAAGTACCGAGTCTAATTGTGAATCTAAACCACCCCGGACCCACTCAAACACACAAAATTTCATTAAAATCGTCCGATTCCAGCGCCAAGTATTTTGTTTAGATTGATGGTTACATTATTGAAGTTTTAGTAGGGATCCCTAATTTTTATATAGCCTATATTAATCAGGGATAATGTAATATTCGAATGGTGAAGAATTTTTGAAATCGGTCCAATAGTTTTGAGTTTATTCGTTACAAACATACAGAAATACAAATCTTTCCTCTTTGTAATATTATTATAGATGTACTAATAACTTACAATAAAAAGTAGTTTCCTTTATTTTATTAATATTTCGCCATTTGGCATCTAATTCTATTTCTAACATAATTTATGTAATTATAAATTATGTATAATAAATTTTTTTTAGTCCTTTCGTAGTTATGTCAAAAACATTGTAGGTGTAAAATATTACCCAATTCACACTTAATCGTTTTTGTATAAATTTGACGTTATATCCTTTTAACATTTTAAATGAATTAGCATGCATCATAGCAGCTACACTTACTTAGCTTAGCTTAGCATATATACTTCAAATGATGCCGAAAAGACTAAATGAGTGATTTACAAACACAACTTTCTAAAATGGATGGAATCAATTCATCTTACTTTGATTTACTTAATTCTTATTTATTTGAATACCAATTAATTACGAGCTCCTATATCTTATTATCTATTCATGGCTGGTTCCTTTATTTTACCGACCGTTGATTGGCCTTACTATAGGTTAAAAATTGATAGAAGCCTCATACTAGTAATATCAAAATTTGACTTGTAAATGAATAAATAAAGGTCATCACTTATATGGAGCTTACGTCAGATTTTAACCGATAGTAAGACAACTGAACAATCAGTAAGGTATAGGAACCGGCCATAAGTCAACACTCTACTAAATCTATGTGACGAATTTTCTATATCTTACTACTACTATTCATTCTAATTTATTTGAATGAATTTTATATATATTTAATCAGTAGTAAGGCAATTTAATACACGGTCATATATGGGAACCGTCTGTAAATCGAGCAAATGATGCGATTAAAGCGATGGAATCGTAATAAGTAGGAGATTTGACGGTACGCTTTTCGTAATGATTACGATAGTTTTATTGCAATTACATGGTGTGCAATTTTCTCTTATGGTCTCCCTTCGACTCTATCTGGATATATCACCGCTAATTATTGAGAAACTATTAAAGCCAGAATGCAGTTTGGTACAAATATTTATATGTCTATCTAAGTAAAAGCTAAAACAGTTTTTTGTATATCAAAAGTGGGGCCCATCATGGAATATTCTAAAAGTTGACTAAAATTATCGATTAAGATGTAAAATTAAAGGGCTTCTTTTGAACATTTTAAATGTATGTTTAATTTTCTTTTTTTCGAGTTATTATCAAAGTGTGCAAAGTTCTTTAAAAGACTGAAAAAACTCGCGCACCATCTTTGAAGCCAAAATAAATTATGCCACAATCCTTAATTACGTAGTGATTGTCTGTAGAGCTTTGTGAACTAGTCCTAAATCGACGACTTAAAAGTTCATATTTGTAATAATTTCATTAAATCAATTCCCACCACCGTCTTACCGGTGTACCCGCGACCTAAGTTAGTTTGCAAATGAGTTGATAAAAGTTCTGTTGAGTTATTAAGTAATCGAATGTATAATTTATTGTCGAATATATTTTAAACGACATTAAGTAGGAGTTGTTTTATGTTTAAACAGTCTGAATTTTAATTCAATTGAGCAAATAAGGTTTGAAGTGCTTATGTAGATTTTGTAGATGTATTCTTTTATTTTATTGACTAAGGTCCGGTTTTTCATTCGTCAGATAAATGTTATCTGTCAACCTCAGTGCTGGATTTACGGGCGGCAAAATTTTTAGTGATAGTATAATTAAAATTAAAAAATATTGAAATTAGTTCGATCATAAATATTCTTACGAGATTAGCGGGACTTGAATTAAAATGCCGTTAGAATTACTACAGAGTTTATTAGAACTATACAAACACGTATAACACAGGTACTAATATAACCGAACAGAACAAGTCCAAACGTAATGCAGAAGGTCGTAATTCAATAAAACGCGCAAAGTGCGTCACTAGTAGATTCCCGAATGTACACACGTCTCGGCTTGATCGTGATTCTCGCTCGACTGCCCCCTCTTCCCATCAGGCCGTCGTTTACCTTACAAATACAAATGTGCTCGTAACGTAGTCGACGTAATCCGTAACACCTGGCTAATAATTCGGCAGCAAGAGGCTATAAACGAGTACAATAAAACAATGGGCTGTTCTCTAGAAACGTATGCCAATAAAAAGTAAACAGATGAAAACGATCATAAAAGAATTACAATTAGTTTAAATGGCGACAGGTAATAAAATGTGTTTTTACAGATATTCAAGTGGAATTTGTTTTTGTCGGGGGGCTAAGTTGTAACAATATGTTTCAAATAATTTAAACCTGTTAGTTGTGCCAACGAAATTCCGTTCAGGTTGTCATGACGTATCCGTTAGTGAATTGTAACGGCGTCAGTAGGTTTCTGTACCGCAGTCAAATATGTATTATATACATGGATATATCATGTTGCTCTTATATATTTGATATAAGTAAGAATTACAATATATAAAAAAAGTATAATGACTTAAACAAAGAAAATAACTTATTTCTATTGTATTCCACCCATAGTTCCCTGAAGACTATAAGTAGAATACTGAGCCTAGATCACTGTCTCTTCAAAAGATAAAGTGCCCAGAAGGCTGGCTAATTTTACTTTCTGGATCACCATACTGATCCGTTGTCCGAGGTAGACACTAGCCCTCTGATCACCTGAAGAGTAGAAAACACTTTATTGTTCACCAAAATAAACAATTACAGAATAAATAATTATAATAATTAAAGGCTAAACAAAAGGCGGCCTTATCGCTTAAAGCGATCTCTTCCAGGCAGAAGAAGAAGAGTTAATGAGTCGTTTTGATAAGTTCTGGTAGAGGCCCACCCCACTCCGGAGGACCCCACGGCCCACACCAATGGCGTGCTACGTTGCTATGGAATTAGATTAATTCAGTCAGGACACCTACCATGTCACGTGCAACACCGTTCAGCTCCAATAGAGCCAGCACGTTGATGGTGGCAAGCGCCCTCCGTAAGACATCATTCAAGGCGGCGTGGCGTGACCATCGGCCGGCCTGCGGCGGCAAGCAGAACCCTGGTACCCTAGGTCGATTACCTCTGTTCCACAGACGCATGTGTGTGGTGCACATATGCGAGAACCCAAGCACAGCTTTATAGCTTAAGAAAAGAATGAATATATTCATGTATACAATACCTACATATTTGATTGCGCTACATAAACCATGTGTAGATAGAAAATATGAAAAAATAATTTATTGAGATAAAAGGATATATATAAACAACATAAGTAAAAATGTAGGAGAAAATATAGATCAATAGATACTATATTATTCCCCACACAACTTATGAGCTTAAAAGAAATATATAATTACGTCTTAAAATTAACAAACCGCGATGGTGTTATCTGTGTCTCACGTGTATTATTATAATATCCAAATTCCGCTACTGCATTTTTAATGTATTTTATATCGCGATGTTGACTATTTATTTCGGTATTTATTTCTTAATTTAATTAGTACACTCAGGCTTTATTACAATCATTATCTTTGCTTTAGCGAGATTTTCTAATAAAAAAGTCGGTAAGTATGTTCTAATACAATATTATTTGGTAATTTACATACCGTGAAATAAAATCGAATCTGTGGTTTTAAAATAATTGTCAAAATTTCTATTAAAACTGCTATATTCTATAATATGCTATATTATACAAGGCGTAATTTCAACTGCCTAACAAATATAAAATACCTAAATATAAACTAAATGTAAACAAATCAAATCTAAATTTATAGATTATATAGAGATCACTGCCAGCGGGAAGCGTATGGGTAAATAAATGTCCGTTTTAGAGTTTTTGTTTGTTTGTCTGTAAGTTTGATTCGAATAAGCTCTGAAACATCTCAACGGATTTCAATGATTTTACAGATTAAAACAGATGTTTTATATCAATCTCTTGTGTATGTTTCGGTATTTTGTACGATTCAGAGGAATACAAATATAAAGTCCAAATCATGCGCGGAATGCGAAATGGCGGGCCTATACATAATATTCATATTACCATTGCATCAAGTCCGTCCGTTTATTGCGTCGGCAATACCTGAACTTATCGAGTATTAGTCGTTTTAGAATTTAGGTATATATATTCGAGCTTTCGCCGCTTCTTTATCGTAAGCGACATTTATACTTAAATATTTTTTTGTTGCATATTTACAAAGGAGGAAGTTCTCAATTCAACTGTTTTTTTGATTGGTACGATTTCCCCGTCATTAAAGACCGATTTTTAACTTTTTTCTTTATTCGAAAGAGTATACTACTGAATCGGTTCCATTGTCACCAAGTCAGTATCTGATGAGTGGATCCTAGCAAAATCGAGAGCAGGTTTGTTGAAGAGCGCCGAATGCCCACACTTCTCGAAAAGCAATCTTGTATATGCGTGCCAGTGTACAATTTCTACAAGCGCTTAAAATATAATTTCTAAAGCTATTCAAGCAACTTTATTAGTATTTTTTTTTAAACAAAAACAAAACCGACTTCAAACAAAAAAGCAAAAAAAAAGTATTTTCTACAGCATCTTGAAGTTGGTGCCAAATAAGACACAAAAAATGACAACAAAATTGCAGAACGCACCGACTTCAAGATGTTAAAGTCTATTTTGTCTTAGTTTAAAATTATTTAAACTTTTAAATAATTTTTTTTAAGACTTCAACAGAATTTTTAGTTCACTTTGGTCAAATTTAATATCTCCTGACAGCAGATGTTGAGCCGCTTAGTGAAAGACCACAAACGTCGTCACTCAGCTAAAATGAGTATGTTGTGTGTGGTGATACAAGAATGGATAAGGTGAGAAATGAGTATATAAAAGGATCTTTGAAAGTTGCACCCGTAACTGAAAAATTGAAAGGAAAAAGATTAAAGTGGTAAGGGCTGGCATGTGATGAGGAGGGATGAAAGTCACATGACAAGAAAAATGACAAACTGCGAGATTGTTGGATATGTAAAGGTAGACCAAAGAGAGATTTTATGGATTATATAAAGGATGATATGATGATTTGTGTCAAACCACAATGGACGTATATCAGATTAGAGGAGTATGGAAGGAAAAGAATTATTGTGCCGATACCAAATAATTGGGAGAAGGTGAAAGTAAAAAGAGAGCAGATGAGGCCGATGGGCCACCACCTGTCAGGGCCCAGCGATGTGGCTAGGCGTGACTCTGGCATAAAGGCAAAGGACGCAACACTGAGGAGTTTTAGTGAGTATCTTATCCTAGTCAGACTAGGGTGGCAATAGTACTTATTCAGGCAAATGTCACAAACCCCCAGCGCTTCATTCGGGGCAGTTAGTTCTCAATCCGGTTTTGCCTCGTTAAATAAAAGGTCTTATATAACAAAAATTGAAAGTCTTATAATAATAGTTTAAAATATCATTTGCAAAAAAAATAAAACTATGTTAATACAAATGCCGCTTACGGCAAAGCGGCGGTAATAACTTCTTATTATTGCATCGGGATGAAAGTGCTGAATTAACTGCGACGTCGATGCTCTTATAAAGATATTATTCTTCATGACACTTGCTTTTTAACCGACTTTGAAAAAGGAGGAGGTTCTCAATTCGTCGGGACCTTTTTTTATATGTATGTTCGCCGATTACTCCGTGATTTATGATCCGATTTACGTGATTCTTTTTTTGTTCGACGCGGAATAGCTTCCAATTGGTCCCCTAAAAATTTGACATAGTTTGGCCTAGTAGTTTTCATTTTATGAACATTTTTCATGAAAATAATTTTCACTCCGTTCCATATGTACACCGATTACTCTGAGATTTATGATTCGATTTACGTGATTCTTTTTTTGTTCGACGCGCAATAGCTGCCATGTGGTCCTCTAAAAATTTGACACAGTTTGGCCCAGTAGTTTTCATTTTACGAACATTTTTTTGTTCTCGTTTCTTGGGACCTATATTTTTTAAGAAGCGCGTCAGCATTCGTAAGTCCACCCATACATAGCTAGACACTAAAAAGTAACAAATAAAAAATAAAAACTTCGTTTAAAAAAACCGACTTCAAAAACTAAAATGTATAAAATAACTTATTTCTAAAGCTATTATTATTAATATATATTATCTAAAACATCTTGAAGTCGATGCAAAGTAAAACATAATAAAAATTACTATATTTTGCAAATTACTAAGCACCGACTTTAAGATGTTTTAGATAATATATATTAATAATAATAGCTTTAGAAATAAGTAATAAGTTATTTTATACATTTTAGTTTTTGAAGTCGGTTTTTAACCGACTTCGAAAAAAGGAGGAGGTTCTCAATTCGTCGGGATCTTTTTTTTTTTGTTGCTTTTTTTTATGTATGTTCGCCGATAGCTCCGTGATTTATGATCCGATTTACGTGATTCTTTTTTTGTTCGACGCGGAATAGCTGCCATGTGGTCCCCTAAAAATTTGACATAGTTTGGCCCAGTAATTTTCATTTTACGAACATTTTTTTGTTCCCGCTTCTTGGGACCTATATTTTTTAAGAAGCGCGGCACCATTCGTGGGTCCACCCATACATAGCTAGACACTAAAAAGTAACAAATAAAATTTAAAAACTTCGTTTAAAAAAACCGACTTCAAAATCTAAAAAACTAAAATGTATAAAATAACTTATTTCTTAAGCTATTATTATTAATATATATTATCTAAAACATCTTGAAGTCGGTGCAAAGGAAAACATAAAAATTACTATATTTTGAAAATTACTAAGCACCGACTTTAAGATGTTTTAGATAATATATATTAATAATAATAGCTTAAGAAATAAGTTATTTTATACATTTTAGTTTTTTAGTTTTTGAAGTCGGTTTTTTTAAACGAAGTTTTTAAATTTTATTATAAACGAAGTTTTTATTTTTTATTATATTATGACTAGCGGCCCCGGCAGACGTTGTCCTGCTATGAAAAAATACAAATCTAGGACCCGATCCCAGCGCCACCTACCGGTTCCAATTGTGGTTTTAAACCATGCGGGGACCCACTCAAACACACAAAAACAAAATCACCAAAATCGGTCCGGGTGATTAGGAAGATTCTAGTACCCGATCTCAGCGCCACCTACCGTTTCCAACGGGATAAAAAGTATCCTATATAAGTCTCCTGGTATCGCCCCTCATGACCGCCCACCACATCATACATGCGCGCGCAATACTTAATACTTATTTGGCTACAACACTAATACTTACATTTTAAATATCGCGGTATCTTTTGAATGAAACGTTCGAATTGAATAATTCAAAAAGTTCTAGAAAGGTATTGAATTCGTCTTGAATATGGAGTAATTTATTTTGATAAGGATTAATACCAAGGTACAAAATAAAAGAGTTTTTGAAGCGACGGCATTTTAATTATTTAAAAAATAAAAGAAAACACTTATTGTGAGATAACTACAATACTTAGACATATGGTTACGAGATATTTTTTGTAGACAATTATATGTTCTGCAAAGTGGTAGTACATTGTTTTGTTCTATTATCAACAGTTTTCGCAGCGCACGCCGTGTAAGGATTTTTTCGGGTCATTTTTTTACACCTTGGGTTACATTATTGGACTTTTAGTAAGGATCCCTAGTTTTTTGAAAATATAATATAGCCCATAGCCTTCCTCGATAAATGTACTATCCAAAACTGAAATAATTTTTCAAATCGGACCAGCGGTTCCTGATTTTAGCGCGTTTAAAAAAACAAACAAACAAACTCTTCAGCTTTATAATATTAGTATAGATTTACTATTGAGAAATGCGACATACAAAGAGATTTGGCTTCCGTAGCCATTTTGTCAAAACTGAAACATTTGCATACTATGTCACAGGTATTTTTTCGACATCTACTAAGGCTGGTGTGCATAGATATTAAACCTGTAATGTATATAAATTGCGGGTAGTTGCATATTTTATACTAACGTAATAAACAGTCTCAATACCGCTGCCATATTGTTTCATTCGAGTCATCTCAACTGGCGACGAGGATGGTTAAAACAAAATAATCGCTAAAACTATATGGCTAAACGGCGATTATTTTATTTTAACCGTCCGTTAAATGTCTATTGACACCAGCCTTAGTCTGTATGGATTAAATTAGAGATATGCATCTCCATCATAACAAGATTAAAAATATCTAACACTTTTAGCGAAATCGATTTAATTCCTTTTTCAAAGCTGAAAGCGCTATTAATCTTTTGGTCTATTTAGAGTGAAGTTCATAGACTGGAGAAAAACGTTGAATTAACTAAACAGGTTATTAGAACTTACGGTCGACATAATTGAGGAGCGTTTTTTTATTGGTCACCAACATCTTTTGTTTATCGGTTAGGTAAACGAGCGGTATTGGGCATTTTTGAATGAATGGCGAATGAATAGAGTGATGATATAACTAGACTAAATGAAAAAGTCAATTGACGTCTGCAAAATCCGTCAAAGCTAAATGACATTACGAATTTGTTACTTAAAAAGTAATAATACAAAATTTAGAAGTTACTGTGTTAGTATGGTATTTTATGACTGAGGCGTCTAATTCAATTTGACGAGTTATGTGCAATATTTTATGTCAATTTATGTCATGTGTCGCTTCGTAGTACTTACATAACCTAGTGGATGTCGGTTACCGTATCAAATTTTAAACAAATTAAACAACATAGTATTACAAACTTTGATTAAAAAGATTACAAACATGGAAGAAAAGAAAAAGCGTACAGCAAATTTCTGTAACAATGAAAAGCAGATTTTGACTGATCTGGTTATGAAATGTAAACAAGTCATTGAAAACAAACGGACAGATGCATGCATGCAATTCTCGTTACGAACGATACTTCATCATATTCTTCAAAGAAATTCTGACGCTCTTAAATAATTCGAGGCCTCCTTGTAACTATGTCTATATTATGTAGATATTCTAGCGAATTTATATTGTCATCTTTTTCCATTATGTAATTTAAAGCAGGCAGCATTTTAGTCAATGCTAAAATTATTAAATAAACAAATTTTTGTTTAAAACAACAGTGGAACATAAGTAAACACCGGCACCAGTAGCAAGACTATTACGCAAACTGCATAAAAAAGTTCCTTCAGAAGTCCGATTACAGTTTACCGGTGTTTAAACGGCTCAGATTTGCTCGTTTAAGTTAATCAACTCATTGTCGTCGATAACCACGGATTATTTTGTGGTGAACACTATAAGTTGCCTAAACAGTGGTTATTTTATTTTAACAGTCGGTCAAATGTCTATGCACACCATCCTTAAAGTTTATAAATCCTGGTTATTATAGATTATAGTAGAAATAAACGTAGTACATAATTTTATTGGGAACAGTGAATGATCCGAAATCAGAGATTATATGCATTCAAAAATACTTTCAGCAAATATTGGTTTAAACGAAATTAGTTTAGTAGTTTTTAAATACTTGCATCAGGGCTTTGTAACCAAATGAGAAATACAGCAGTGATTCGTTCACAAAAGTGTTCATAATGCGTGAACTCACATGCACTTCGCTGATTTTTTCCGTTTGTTTCGGTTTTTTTTATTCTCTCTTTTTCAAGTACTTAAAGAAGGAACACCGCTGATATAGATTAATGCTCCCGGCAGTACTTATTCCAACCTGTACAATATCAGCGAATCGCAGTAAATCTTTCAATATAAAATCGCCCACTTTAGAAATATATGGGCGAAGACAAATTGCCTAATCCTTACAGCCGTGTCGGGTCGGCACAATGGCGGGCAAGGCTAAATCTTTTCACTGCGCCGTATCATTTACAATTGAACTCAATGTCATTGACAAGGTTTTGTATATAGATCGGCACGAAATCTTAATTTACCAAATTAATTATTTGTTATGCGTGAAACAAAGTGGTAATGTTGTAGGGCAGTGAAGAGTGTCCTGCACTTTTATGATGCAAGAAGGAGTTTTATGTTACAAAGATGAATTTGTTATGACCTTTTGAAAGTCATAATCCTATTTATAAATTGCGAACATTGCGAATTTATTATGAGTAGTAATTGGAAATGATTGTCTCAGGAACTCTGGTATCTGTGGCAGCCTTCGTCCTTATTATAAAAGATTTGGATTAACATGCTTTTTGTTAAAATTATTTTTGAAATCCTGCCATCTCGATGTCTACCAGCTTTTGCACTTATTTTCAGATGTTAGAGGGAGTCTGAGTTCATAATTTTTACAAATTTCAACAATCGTTCAATACAGATTTTCATTATCTAACACAATTTCAAAGCCAGATGGATCTGTTCTATGCTAGTTACGAGGCCCAAAGAATATGATCTTATACGATAAATGAATGTAACTAACGTGTTTATACGAAAAATAATTTTTATTGCGATATATTGTTAAGTGACTCAAAAAATATTTCATTGTCAGAGTTGTTTGAAGCAATTAATTCGGACCTTGTGCACGTTTATACAAAAGTATAATAGTGCATAACTGGTTAATTAATATTTTTCGGCGGGTCGAGGGCAGTTAACGGTATTGTACGTTCATGGGACACGACATAATCAACCAATATGCTTCTTTGGTTTTATGGTCCTACGTATAATGTTCCGTGGATTATTGATATATCTTTATTAAATGAGTTTACAAGTATGACGATGATTGGTGTTTTCCATTTATAGCGTTTGGCTCGACTAGGCTCCCAAGTGGCTCGCCGAACTCAAATGAAAATTATGGGGTTTCTAAAAACATCAATTTTATATTAAACTAGCTGTGCTGCTGTGCCCGTGACGTCGTCCGCGTGGATTGTTTTTCAAAACCCCCGTTTTTGAAACATTCTTCTTTGGTGCTCCGCTCCTATTGGTCTTACCGTGATGATATATAGCCTATAGCCTTTCTCGATAAATGGGCTATCTAACACTGAAAGAATTTTTCAAATCAGGCAGTAGTTCCTGAGATTAGCGCGTTCAATCAAACAAACTCTTCAGCTTTATATTATACACTGACGGACTCATAAACTGCATCAAAGTAATAGACGACTTTGAAATAAATATTTTAACCAAGTATGCAAACTTTCTATACAGATTTAAATTGAAACCTCTAGATTGGTTCGTGAACTTTAAAACAGCGTAGGGTCATCATATCCTTAAGTTTAAGTTTGTGTACTGGAAAGGACCTTAAGACTTTTTTTGAAGAAAAACAGAAATTTAAGGAAAATTGGTTTAATTAAAAAATTGGTTTTAACAATAGACACAAACTTTATGCAAGGGTTTATTTATGTTTTAATAAGGTGTATTACCTCCACGTGCCCTTATTACGGATTCTAATCGGTTCCGCATAGATTTTATTAGGATTATTAAAAGATCTTGCGGAATATTGTCCCATTCTTCTGAAAGTGCTGTTCTTAGTGCTGCCACTGTCGTGGGCAAAGGGTTTCTCGCATATACAGCTCTTTTTAAATTGTCCTCTTCGCAATATTGTCGAACTTGTGCAGCAGCGTGCGGCCGGGCATTATCCTGCATTAAAGTAAAATTTTCGCCTATGAATCCCATGTAAGGCACCACGTGATCTTCTAAGATCTCTGTTATGTAGCGATGTGCAGTCAAACCCCCTCTATTACCGTTTTGACTGACCATGTCTATTAACACAAGTTATGTTCGCCCGTTCATCGATATGCCACCCTAGACAATACACGAACCGCCTCCAAAAGGAACACGCTCCTCAATGCAACTTTGAGCATATCGCTCCCCACGTCGACGATAGACTCTTCTGCGACCATCTGCACCATATAAACATGTCCTACACTCGTCCGTGAACAATACGGAGGTCCATTGCTCTTCTGTCTAATTCATGTGATCACGCGCAAATCTTAAGCGAGCTTATCTGTGAGCTACAGACAACTTTGGACCATTTGCTGGTCTAAAAGGGGTGATATCCGCTTTCTTTAATCTTCTTCTTATTGTTCGTGCACTCACGTTTACTCCACGCACTTCATTAAGCTCTGTTTTGATGTTAACAGACGTGAGGAAACGATTTCGCAGGGAAGTTGTAACAATAAATCGGTCATCACGACTGGTGGTTGGTCGAGTCCTGCCTGTACCACGTCTCCTTCTGTAAGAGCCTGTCTCCACAAACCTTCTGTATATTCTAGAAACCGTAGACTGGTTTAAGTTTAAATTTCTACCAATCGTTCGTTGATCCAAGCCCTCCCGCACCAATGCTACAATTTGAGCCGCTTGTTCGGACGAAGTATCCATATTATGGTTTAAAACTCTCGATGAGTTAAAAAACTAACCGAACAATTCTGCTGGTAACAATAATTCAATTGATAAAAGAATAAAAAATCAATGAGAATCAATTTAAAACTTTGCTATAAATAACACGCAAATCTGATACTACGAGTAAATTTTCTTTTCCCGGCTATATTCATTTGTTTTACTGCAGTTCTATTTTTAAATTTTCCTTTTTTTGAGATTAAGAGCCAGTCTCTCCATATTTATATAATTTAATCTAAAAAGTTTGCATATTTATTTAAAAAAATAATTTCAAAGTAATCCTGAACTTTGATGCAGTTTATGAGTCCGTCAGTTTATTAGTATAAGATTTTCGTATATCCATTTCGTGTTCCATTTTGATAGCTTGCAAAGTTGAGAAGATGAGAGAAAATGTCGCATTTTTTGAAGTCCCGCGCTAATGAAGTGGCGAGCTTGACTAGTTCTTAATGTAGCAATGTTGAACCTAATAAAATTCTAAACATGTCACTATTTAGCAGTAATGAAAATAATTAGCATATAAATTTTAATGCAATAATTACGACGACGTGTATTAAATACCATTTATAATTTACTGCATACGTACAACATAAACTATATCTTCCCGTTATACTACTTAGCTCTCGTCTAATATCATATTAAAATTTTTATTTAACCAATTAATGGTTTCCGTTGTAATTAAAGTAACCATTTGGTAAATGTTTATTTATTATTTATTGACGTCTAATTCTGCCAACAACTTGGTTTGAGTGGATTTTTTCGAATATCCTACGGGATCATCATTAGGAATAAATAGATCTGGCGAATGTTTGTTAGCCCACGAATGGCAAGTCGACCAGCGAATATGAGGCGTTTCCTAAATGGGAAAGAGCAGCCTAAAGTGAATATAAAAAGACAGCACTAAAAGCAAAGCTATGGATATTTTAATCTTTTGGTGTGTTTTACCGATAACCAACAAAAATGTTAAAATCAGCCATCTGGCTTATAGCGGTTCAATGTAATGTTCTATTTTAGTCATTTGGTTTTGGAACCATAAAAATAAAATTTAATCGAATAAGTATTGCCTATCTATATGTCTAAAAACTACTCCACAGATAATATTGTTACGAGTCGCGAGACTCTAATTAAAATGCTGTTGGATTATTATAGAGTTTATTAGAACTACACAAACACGTATAACACAGGTACAAATATAACCGAACACAACAAGTCCAAACGTAATGCAGAAAGTCGAGATTCAATAAACGGCGCAAATTCCGTCACTTATTAGATTCCCGATTGTAGTACATACGTCTCGCTTCGCTGGTGGTTCTCGCTCGACCAACTCCTCCCTCAATCGGGTCATTGCTTTATACTGCACAAATGCAATACGTGCGCCTGGCAGCGTGGTCCGAATTTCCTAGAATCATCTTGTGCTTTGAATCCGTAACACCTGGCTAATGATTACAATACAACATTAGGTTCTATGCCAATGAGTAAACAAAAGAAGACGACCATAAGAGAATTACAATGTTATTAGTTCAAATGCCGACGGGTAATAAATGTGATCTGTTCTAGATATGCAGGTGGATATTGTGTTTCTCGGGACCTGCGTTGTAACAATATTAAAACAAATTTTCATGTACAGTATTTTTTAAGTTCTATGATACCGATTTGTTCTGAATTTGCAATCTAAGAACTTAAAAGTTAAAAAGCTTTAGCAACAGTGCTACACACCACATAGATAAATTGATATGTACGTGTAAATAAATAGATTTTCGTATATGCTCATGGTTAAACTCTCACAATTTTTTAACGTTGTCTTAAATTCACCATAGATCTATAGTCTGTTTATAGTGTGCTTTAGTTTGAAATTTCCCGGCACACTTGTCCGTGATTAATCCTGGAACGTGTGTACAGTTTGTTGTATTTACTTTCCCAATGCGTTCCAAGGTTGTGTGGGTTAAATAATACCTCACGAAATACCCTTTGGGCCCCTTGCGAGTAGTTGATACACTTCATTGCGTATTTAAATTTGCGAGTTGATGAAATTGGGGGTACGAGGGTCTCCCACGGGTCCGAGTCTGGCACCGACCAGCACAACATCTGCCCGTATTTTTGAGTGATTTAAAGTATTGATTTATTTGACCCGGTTACACCTTTATTTTTCACTAGTGTTTATCGTGCGTCTTTCGTTGCATTTTTCGCAATAAAATTTATTATATCTCTGAAGTAAGTACTACTACTATAATTCTCGCAATGGAGCTTTTCTTTAATACGATTACGACTTTTCGTGGGTAAGTTTAGTTATGTTATTAAAAATAGCTCCACAACAATAAATAGACGATAATACTATTGTCCTATCTACTATTAGGCAGGTGCCTACAAATATTTGTAAATGTGTATGTATAAAATACTTACATATAAGACTTTATAACGTATCTATACGAATATTATAAAGCTGAAGAGTTTGTTTGTTTGTTTGTTTAAACGCGCTAATCTCAGGAACCGCTGGTCCGATTTGAAAAATTCTTTCAGTGTTGGATATCGATGAAGGCTGTAGGCTATATAAAAAAAAATTAGGGATCCTTACTAAAAGTCCAATAATGTAACCCAAGGTGTATAAAAATGACCCGAAAAAATCCTTACACGGCGTGCGCTGCGAAAACTATTGATTATAGAACAAAACAATGTACTACCACTTTGCAGAACATATAATTGTCTACAAAAACGTGACAACGTCATAAGAAAATACTGATGGAATGGTTTCATTTTTCAAAAGAAAATTTTAATTTTATTTGTTAACATTTTAACATTCATGTTTTAATTTTTTGAAATCATAGCTACGCTCGATAATTATTTCGATCGAATAGTAAAGCAATTGATTTTTTACTCATCGTGAAATAGTTCTTTTAACTTATTGTTATAGTTTTGTCAATTATAGCATAACCTACAATCGCTGCACTAGCGGACCGATGCTATTTATTTTAATGATGAAAGCACGAATATTCGACAATATATCACTGAACATATATTTAATATCGAAAGAATCATTACCTTTATCGCCGCAATTATCGTTGTTATAAACAATTGACACCACGTTCACTTTTCACTGTACTTCATACTTGACGAAAACATGTAAATGTATTATTGTATAGCAGCTGTCCACGGGGACGCATCGCTCACTCAAGTAGGAGAGAGACAGATGTCGAACGCTGCCGAACGCGGAGGCCGATTGTGCCTCTTTGTCGCTCGTTCCGCGCTCTCGCTTGCACTTCAAGCCTTAAATGGAACGCCTCAGAGCGAGGTAACGCCGCATGCGTCATGTTTTTTCGTGCGTGCAGCCGCCTCCATCGAATTATAAGACGTTGTCACGTCAAAAATATCGCGTAACCATATATCTAACTATTGTAGTTATCTCACAATAAGTGTTTTCTTTTATTTTTTAAATAATTAAAATGCCGTCGCTTCAAAAACTCTTTATTTTGTACCTTGGTATTAATCCTTATCAAAATAAATTACCTACTCTATATTCAAGAACAATTCAATACCTTTCTAGAACTTTTTGAATTACTCAATTCGGACGTTTATTCATAAGATATCGCGACATTTAAAATGTAAGTATTAGTGTTGTAGCCAAATAAGTATTAAGTATTGCGCGCGCATGCATGATGTGATCCCGGACCGATTTTGGTGATTTTGTTTTTGTGTGTTTGAATGGGTCCCCGCATAGTTTAAATCCACAATTGGAACCGGTAGGTGGCGCTGGGATCGGGTCCTAGATTTTTATTTTTTCATAGCAGGACAACGTCTGTCGGGGCCGCTAGTTCTATATAAAACAGAGTATTTTACACATATTTATATAAAAATGAATAATGTATAATTGGCTTATAAATCAAAAAGTTCAAAGATACTACCTACAAGGACAACTTTAAGTGAGTATTCCATTCGGAACTCCTGAAATTTCATGGTGCCTATATTTGTATCCTATCCTATCCTAGTATTTTTTCAATGTCTAACGAAATTCTACACAAATAATTCATGAAAATAAAACTATAAACCCAAGGCTATGAAACAGGAACGAATATTCATACTTATTTTCATATTACATAAATAAGTATTACTTATGCTCGGGCTTCAACTGAGATAATGTTATAGTTATTGACTGGTCAAATGTATCTTGTTTATAGCGTTAAAAATAACGCCGTTAACGAATAGCTGCATTAGGGTATGTAGATAGTCATATGTAATCAGTGAATATTTAACATTCATTAACAATTAATTGTAATATCACATCACAAATAACGTATTAAATCCATAGCTACATCTGCGTAAAGCTGTCACTAACTGTAATATCATCCCAGATGGAGCATTACCATGAGGATCATTTTAGCTTATTTATCTTTTCTGCCAATAAAAATTTAAAAATGATATTTCATCGATATATTGTTAAATAACCGCCTCTATTACGGGAGCAAGTTAACACCGGAAATTGGATTCAACGTTAAAATTTGAATTGCGAGAGTATGCGGCTTAGCCGAGATTAATATGACGGAATATTGGTATCGAAGATTACGTCGAGTGGATTTAGCGCTTTTCGTCATTGATCTATAAATAATATAAAAATTGGGTAAATAATTGGCAGTCTGTGCCACAGTATATGTATACTAAAAACATTCATTATTTTAGTTATTTGGCTATGGAACCGCAAAAAAAGTAGTTCATAATATAAAAATCAAAATTCGTTGAAAGCATTTTTTGAGATTTACCACCTTGATTTCATTCCGAATATTTCACCTCAAACTTAAAAGTTAGAAGGACACATATTTTCATGGCCGGAAACTTCTTATCTGGTCACTTTAGAGAAAGCATGAAAATACGTCGTCATAATTTTTCAAGATTTAACGGTACCCCACATGATTCAATTACATAGCAAGCATTCCTAATTTTTAATTATTTTACTACATCATCGTGTAAATTATAAATAAATAATCAGCTAACAAATACACATTGTATATTCACAAACTAACCAAGTTACGCATGGATTAGGGATAAATAATATAATAATACTCAAAGAACAACACTAACGGTGCCTTTTAAGGAAAGTTAGTTTATGAAATTAATAATAATATAATAAATATTTACAGTAAATTTGTCAAGGGACCTCTGCGTGTTCCCATGGTTCCACGCAAGTCTTCCAAAAGTCGGGACCATTTTTATGGCCCGTGGCTTCTACAGACATAGAATATAATACATATAAATAGTCCCTGCCAAGAATCGATACACTGCACTAGGCGGCCACTCTTAAACCTAATATGTATAATACCTAAAGTATTATCTACGATCAAATACCTTTAACCACCTACCCGACCCCGCATGATAACAGACAATTACAATAGCCTTGTTATTATTAAAATGTTCACGGATTAATTTATTAAAAGCGATATCAAATGCGGGTCCATTGTGTTAGGACTTGACATTGTGCCACTATTTTAAGCCGGGTTTTGTTAATTTCGGCTCATAAGATATTCATTATTGTATCGAGAAAGGGTACGAAGGGTCTTTGATGTCCATCAAAGAGTTTATTTCTCTGTTCCTAAGCGGCTTTAACTCTTGACCCTGCTCATGACATTTGATGTGCAGTTTGTTTTATTTTTAACCGACTTCAAAAAGGAGGAGGTTCTCAATTCGTCTATATGTTTGTTTTCGTATATCCGTTACTCGATTTCTCCCTCAATTGTAAACCGATTCTCATTTTTTTCCTTTATTCGTATGTGTATAGTCCCGAATTGATCCCTTCGTCACCAAGTCAAAATCTGATGAGTGGATCCCAGGGAAATCGAAAGTAACCCTTATTGACTAACGCCGTGCGCCTGAATTCTTGGGAAAAAACGCTTGTATACGCATGCCAGTATTACACTTTTTACAGGCGCTTATGATTTTTTTTACATGCATGTTACGTGATTTCACTGTCAATTTTAGACCAGAATTTTCAAATTCGTGTTTTTATTCGAAAGAACATACTACCGAGATGGTACCATATAGTAACCAAGTCGACCAATATATAACGATATAATATATGAAATGTGACATCACAAATTTTAGAATCCCTCCCACCCCTTATCACACTTTGTTTTACTTCTACTGCGTGTGAACTGCAGACTCACACAATTTCTTGTTTGTTATATTGTGTGTTTAGATGGTTAATTTAATACAGTTTTCTACTTAAATATCTAATGTTCCTTAAGTAGTAACGAAATTTCTAACGTTAAAAAATGTGTGTGTGTTTGCAGTAGTAAGACCTAGAGTAGGTGACACTGCAATCGTCACCTAGATTTTCAATTTTCAGAACAATGTCTGCCGAGCCTTCTGGTATAGGTAATTAATTATATTTTTTCTCCATCTGTTCTTTTACTTTATTTTCCTAAATGAAGTGTCGTTTAAGGTACCCGTGTTTGTGTCACGAATGTCCAAGGCTTCTAGCAATAACTTCCGAAAACTTCGCGATCAGAACAAAAGTTTGATTACTTTAGATAACATTTTTGTTATTTTATTACACTGCCTAGTGATAAGGAACCCTCAAGATCAAAAGTAATTAATTAAAGAGCCCAACCCTATTTACGGATATATTTTTTGTACAGTTATTCACCGGAATTGTGTCCCGTGGGATCTAATATATAATTTTAGCTTTATATTATAAATTAATGTCGTATAATTGAATAATATCAAAGTCCAATTTTTTGGACATTGAAACTCACCTTTATATTAAATAAAGGTCCTTTATACCTAAACCATGCTTAATAAATGTAGATGTCTGTTTTTTAGAATTTCGTTACCTGTTTCCTCTCTTTTCTTTCACCTTCACCTAGTTATTTGGGTGCGGCACAATATGATTTTAATAATATATAATCAGCAGACAGACACACATATTGTGTATCCCCAAACTAAGCAAGTTACGCTTGTGTTATGGGTGATATACAATGGACTACACTAGGGCCGATCCCAGACACCCAGACCATTAAAGGAGAAAATTCGTTTCCGAGATTTACTGTGCCAGGAGTCGAGGCCGGAGCCTCTGCGTTGCAGTGAGATAGGCCGGCAAAGGCTTAGCCCCCTCAACCACAGAGGCCGTCTGAGGGCGCGTTCCCACTATGTCGTAACGATTAATTCATCGTTGTACGATTGTCGTCTCTAGCTGTTCCCATTATAACGACTGTTTGTCGTCAAAAATGTTTAACGATTTTTTATCGTTATACGACTATCGTGCTAGCCGTTCCCACTGTCATTACAATCTCTCGTCACTGCAAAAAATGTCGTAGACGACAGTAAGTCGTATCGTTTTATATGTGAACACCTCCATATGTGAACATCTCCATATAAACATATAAGCCACGACACTTAAAACTACACGACTATCTGTCGTCACGACATAATGGGAACGCTCCCTTATATTTATCTTCTATATATATAAATAATTGATATCCACATATATAGTGACTCATCACGATATCTCAGGAACTATAATACCCATAGACTTGAAATTTGGCACGGAACTTCCCTTCCGCCACGTCGGGGTCAGCTACTTCTTTTTATCACGCGACTTTTATGCCTCCTCATTACATGCCTATACCACCTTAATCTTCTTGCTCTCAATTGTGGAGTCACGATACAACTTTCAAAGATTACCGTACAGTATACGTACGTGTCACCTAATCCGTTCGTGTTACCTTTTTGATTTCGCAGTACACAATATACCTAGTAAACTTGAAACGACACAAAAAATACTAGTATGGCCGCAGCGCATAGCGATATGCAAAATCATAAAGCGTTACACATTGTTCATGTCATGGCATTTGGCTATGCCTTTATTCCGTCGACTGTAGCCAATGACGAAACGAGGAAACCCGCGGTGTTTTAGTGCGTAGACCAGCCTTTTACCGTGCAGCACATTATCTCACTACAGGTCCTGGTCGTAAACCTCAAGGTAAAAAGGCACCTTTCACAGTCTCACTCCGATATCAATCTGTATATCACAGGTAATATCGCGAATTAAACTATAAAGATTTTGTGTAGCTAAATAGAATTTACGAAAATATTTCTTGTGATAATGAAAAAGCAAAGCAAAAGATAAAGTAGAAATTTAAAATTTGAGCAATATCACTTAGCGAGATAACCAATAAAAGCACTGTTATTGTTAGCTTACGAAATGTTTTGGTTTTGAATAATTGTTGGGTTAAATAAATAAAAAATATATTAATTACTAACATTGAAATAATTTTATTTGTCAGTGATATGCTACGCTAATAATTCCTAATTGTTTTATTAATTACTAGTAAGTTCATATTACAATGTATTAAAAGTAATAACATGTCATTTTCTATTCAAACCTTGTTTATTTCACTATATAGATAAACTAAGTGATTATTCCTTTTACATTGTGTGTTAAAGGTTACAACAATTGCAATTCTTTTTATTGTATACATTTAAATAATCAATAAATGTCAATTGGAAGAAACAATTGAATTATTATTTAATTGAACTTAATCTACCTTAAAACTATATTGATATGTTTCCAATATTTGTATTACTAGCTGAACACTGAATTGCTTTGTACTGTTTCATTGTTTTGTTCTTGACTCAATTAATTGAAATGGCTGTTATTATTATGTTTTCTATGCGTTCTTTTTCAAAATTTTCTATAAATTTATTGTAGTTTTACAAAAGTGTAATAATAATAACATCCCATACACGTTCCATAGCTGAGTTTAGGGGGAACGGATAGTATACCAGCCATTCGAGTCCAAGGCGAGTTTAACACATTGTGATGTTGATTGTGTTTAATATTTGAAATACTTTATTAGTCCATACAAATGTAGTTATGAATAGTTTTGAGATTGCGCATGTTAATATCAATGAACTAAAACAAAATGTAAGAAGATTTCGTACAAGATCATTATCAGTGTGCGAGACGTATATAAAAGGCTTGCTGCATTTTCATGCTAGATGGCACTAAGATTCGCAAGTTTGCATGATCACTACAACACAGTTCTCTGAATAATTTAAATAAAGTTACATTTTCAATTAAATAAGGAATTAGTATATCAGTGTTCAGCTCTACTCCTAAAGTCTCTTATTCTAGGCTTAACTACTAAATAGATATAGGGAATGAATAACTATCGGTTAATCAAAACTAAAGTCAGAGCTTACAATTCAATCAAAATCATACCACAAATCATTTCTAACAAGACAGCATGTCTTTAAAAGTATGTGAATTTTTATAAATGAAATTAATCCATATGTGCTTACAGTTTTTGCAATTTTTGTAATGAAGTTTTATTATTCATCAGCTATTACTTCAAGCAATTTTAGGTCTTATCTTCAGTCTCATTACATTTAAGGCCACATTATCAGTACCAGAATTAATCTATTAGATTGCTATTCATAACAAAATAATATGAAGCAATTATGATTGGGTAAACTTGATATAATAATGACAGCTTAACAAGAATATTTAATTTTATGTTTTATTAAAAAAATAAAAATATATCTCACTACAAACTTAAAGCGTATCTTTAGAAAGCATATAAAGTTTACAAAACGGTAAAATCCAACTGAGAAATCGTTTGATTTAAAGACAGCTTCTTAGTGTATACATAATTATGTTATGGCACATATTACATTAAATTTATTTAAATAAATTCAAGTAATTAACATATCTACACAGTAGTGTTAGTAATTATCTTTATACATAAAACATATAAAGGTAATACTGTTGACAAATTGAACCGTTGAATAGTTTTTTTACTTTATTGATTTTCTTTGCATTTAAAAGTAATAAATGTGAATTAAATCTTAAAGTAATTGTTGATGTTGCAATTAAAAATTCTTATCACATTTAGAAAATATGAGGAATCTTACATACTGCAACTTGTCTCCTCATTATACATACTTTCATTAACATTTAAATTGATACTTAAATCTAAAGAAAGTATTATTAATTAACATATTCTTATTAAGAAAGATTTAAGAAATTTTTACACAGGCTTAACGTATACTATAAGCATAACTTATAATATTTAAACCCATATTAACTTAAAATTATAATACATAAATATAAAAACTATCACAACACACTTGAAATATCACAAAAATAATCAAAACCTTAAAAACAATACTTTGAATACAATTTGGTACGAATTATTATCATGATTAATAGAACTTGTGATATCAATCTAAAGTATATTATTTACTTAAGTAAATACATGTCTTATGTGAAAAAAGCCGCTTACAATTTTCATTTGCATATTTAAAACATATAGATAAGCCTCAAAATTTAAAAACACTTGAACATTATTTTAGTGCTATAAAAACATCAATTAAAGTTCTTGACACAGACCTGAATTTTGACTAGATTTTATTTTGGAAATTACCATTCTGATCCCATCAAAATGTCTGCATAATCAAAAATGCATTGAATTGAGCAACTAATCCCAGTCCATCTATTCTCTTAACTTAACTCTTCGACGCGAAGATGTTTAAGAATTTCGTCTTGATGTTCAGCAGCGTCGTGATGGACCTCTTAACCTTCTTCTTTGGCATACCCTCAGCCCTCAAGAAGGGTTCCGAGTAAGATTTATGCATTGGAGAATATACTGACTCCTCTGTCTCCTTGGGCAATTGATATTTGTACTCTTTCACCACTTTTTCCTCGTTAGGGTCATACCTGTACAGAACAGAATAAGTTCTCTTCACCTTTTTTGGTACTCTATTGACACTAGATGTTCTGTCACTTTTGCATCGCTTCACCTTATTCCTGCCGTAGAAATCTTGGTAGCTGTCCGCGTCTACATAGATGATTCTCTTCCCAAGAGCCTGTTCTCGCTCCTTCTTCAGACTCTTCCAAGAAGCAATGACCGATTCTCTGCGGAAAGTCTTGTTAGGGTTGTGACGGCTGATGCAATATCCAGGGTCTTCCTGTATGTTAGAAGTGTCCTTCAAGGGAGATCCTCTTGGACTCGGGGTGTAGTCAATCTCGTAGTCATCTCTCGAGACCTGAAATGAGAGAAGGCAGATGTTAATGAAATACAATTAGTTATATTTATGCTTATCTTGCTAAGTTTCAGTTCTCTTTATTTAAACAAGGATCTATCCTGCGGAAACTGTCTTATTTTTAAGAATCAAAAATTATATAGGCTCATCATATTAGTTCTAAAAAAGGTAAAAGTAAAAGTTTAGTAAAAAAGACAGGAAAGAAAGCTATATTTACATTATCATTTATTTCTGTAATTAGATTGGTATTACTGGTCGATCCGAAATGTTTTATCTAACATGCGTATTTTTAAGTAGTCTTACAAAATTTCTAGTCTAGTTTTTTTCTGAAAGCCAACTAATATATACGAGTTCATAATATATTATCAATTCGTAATCACTGAAAAATTTGATTTTGATCGTAATGTAAGCAACTGCCTGTATTTACTATTTAACTCGACTGTGTTTATTTAGAATACTGATAACATAAATTTCCTATGAGAATTCCAAAATGTGAAGACTCTGTTCACATTTTGGACGTTTTGTCTCTTTCCATCTTTAGTAAACTGAGTAGTCTATCTCTGTCTATCATTCGAGCCCTTTGACGGTGCCCACATGTCTGACAACACCTGTCGTGTCGGCCATATGTCCGGTAGACGAAACTTTACGAATAGTTTTAAAATTGACTTTGGTGTATTCGAGTAATTCAATTATTATGAATTACATCATACAGGCTGAGTTTTGTATTTAAGTGGAACTTAACTCTTGAGCGGCGTTTGAATACTGGACCGTTAATCTAATAATAAATTAAATTTAACAGCATTCCAACTGTAATTAATTGATA
The DNA here is from genome assembly GCA_949752895.1 of Dendrolimus pini. Lineage (NCBI taxonomy): Eukaryota > Metazoa > Arthropoda > Insecta > Lepidoptera > Lasiocampidae > Dendrolimus > Dendrolimus pini. The sequence goes on from OX457146.1 coordinate 7,308,802, forward strand.
TTACAAACTGAAATTCTTGTCCCTGGTTAACACGGTCTTGTTTACATGTTTTTGATGTCCTAAAAGCTTTTGCGATTATCGTATCGTTTTTCACGTTTCGTAACGACTTGAGTGGACCAAAATTCTCCTTGACATTTGTTACGTTTGGTGTTGAATTTAGATTTATTCATTATTCATGGGAATATATAACTTTTGAACACAGGGGTGCGAATTAGGTTGGCTACTAGATTGGTGTTCAAATCGGTAGACAGATTCACACACATTATAATATCCCCAAGCTAAGTTTCGTTTGTATTATGACTGAAGTAAACACTAACAGACTAAAGTAAATAATCTTATTATAATAAAGTTCGTTTTATGTAATTTACCATGCCAGGAATCGAACCCGGGACTTCTGTGTTCTAGACAGCTGAGCAGGTAAACGATTATAGGTATCGCTCAATCATAGAAGCTGGCAAAGGGGCGCAATTGTTGGATTTTTCTGGTACTAGACCAGCATATCGGTTCCAAAGTTCAGATGAAAAGGGCAGCCACCTTCTAACACACTCTCCGATTTCTATGCCCGTTTATATGGTGCAATATTTTTTATAGTCTTTTATTGAAATTCAATGTGTTACGCCCGCCGGTCACATAATGGGTCACGCAAAAATAGATGGGTTATTATTGGAGTTCATTAGAACATGGGTGTGGTGTATTGACGATAGATTAGGATGGAGCTGACACTTTGACACGAAATGTACAGCGAATACATATTAAAAAATATTTTTACTTTAAAATGGAACAGCAATGTATTAAATTTTTAAATTTATGTCGATTATCATTATTCATTTAAATATATTTTGAGGTAAGATTTATTTTTAAATAGTACTCTCAGATACAATGATTTGTACGCAAATATATGTGCAATTTTAAAAGTTTAATATTTTAATTGTGTTTTAAAAGAGATAACTAATCGGATTTGTGTTGTATAATATTTCATATTGGCAAATGACATCGTCATATAAATTTATGCAGTAATGTTCCTAAGTCGACAACCGCGAAGGATTAATATCAAAAACAAATTTGAAACGTAATCCATTTGTAACTGTCGAACAATAAATATTTCGCCAACTTTAGTAACATAAATCTCGTTTTAAATATTTACTTTCTACTTAATACTAGTGTTTGGGTTGAATTCTAAGAATTCCAATTCTTGAATTAAATGTAACGATGTTTAAATAACAGAATATTTCAACGTCAAATGTCGGTGACACGACAGATATGTTAGAGTCTGTATTTTGACAGATCGGGTTGTGTAACATCGTTTTAATGGGTTACTGTTAAAAAAACATTGCAACGTTGCGAATTTAGGTCGCGAAAAAAATAGGTCACTTTTAAATACATGTTCTATTGCTGAAATTAGTTAACACGGTCTAATTAAAGCTACGAATTAAGCCTCGGTGATGTTGAGCTATGTTTATTATTTTTCATCTTGAATAACCTTGTGCTTTTTTTTCAGGTAATTTTTAATGCTCATCACGACAGGCGTGCCGTACGAAAATGTGGCAAGACATTTATTTTCTCATCAAGACTTTTCATATCTTCAAAATCTAATTACTTTTTTTTACTGAATTATCGCTGAAACAAATGGATAATGAGTTAGTTTTTATCAAATAAACATAATTTGATGGGTTCCGTGGTGTTGTGGTTTGAGTGTTTGCCGTTCGATTGAGCCTTTAAATTTTCCAATTGATCGGTCCGACATAATCATAGTATAATTAATTTTTGAAATTGCTCTATTGTTATATCTATACAATTTTTAAATAATCTGTGATGTTTTCTGCGTATCCATATTATCCTAGCATCTTATATACATCGTGTCCTATTTCACGCAACGCATTTTGTAATATTTCGTTAAAACGCGTATATTATTTTCATCTATGAATGCACAGTCAAGTGTTATTCCTGTACTGAAGGTGATAACTAAAGGGTGATGTTAATTTTGTCACAGTTTATTTTCGACACCACTTGAGAATGTTCAATGCAACGTCTATTATTGAACCGTTGCATACTGCAAAATAGTTTTACAACATAACGTGAATATATTTTTGGGTTAACCAGCCTTGTAACTTATGTAATCGAAATCTAGAATAGTTTGTTAATAATACTCTATGAATGAGTGCATCGTTGCTTCTTATAATAATATACGAGAACCTATTTAAAAATTCGCTTATTTTTTTCCAATTGATCCCTTTGCTGGGGCTAACAGGCAAATTAAAACCTTACAATTTAACACAAGAAAATTAGTTCATTTTTTCTGTAACATCTAGTTAAATGCATTTTTTTTAACAAATCTGTACTAAAATAGTCTCTATAGAAATAAGTTTTAAAATATCTTTCGCAATGTCTCAGAAATCGGTATCCAGATTTTGATTACCGTTAATCCATGTGCAAACAGCGTAGTGCAAAAAAAAACACCTACATCTCGACATACTTTTTTTGTGTAAAAATACAGCTACGTACACGTATCGACACAAGTTTCTAGCGTAAATATTTGAATTAGACTGTCTTGTACCAAAGTGTTTTTGATATATTTTTTGCCACCTTTTTTAAGATGTTTAACAGTGTTTCAAGTTTGATTTAAGCAATATTAAACAAAACAACAGGATTTATTATTATTATTTTAACCAAATTTAAATTCATTTGTATCACAAACCTGTATAAAATACGATCATGTGCTAAAATAATTAAGACAAATGGATTGCAATATAGTCATATGGACGACTAGACATTTCATCGTAAAATTTCACATTTTATTATCTTGTAACACAGTTTTAACCCATTTCGTGAATTAGACTATAAAAGAGTAATGATCAAATTATCCAATGTTTATGTACCGATCGACACGTGTGACGGTTTTTGCATTTTTATTGCCAAACGTAATATAAACATTAGCGTCCTAAATACAGACGAAACAGCGAATGTAAGCTGTGCCTATCTTTCAATATTTATAGTCTGGTTTATTTTAGTGCGTTCAAGTATAGATAACTATTCTTAGCCCGTTGCGCTCTTCGGCGCACAATCGCGAAGGTTAATAACCGATATAAAATCGATTCTTAATAAATTTATGACTACTTGCCTCCAGTAAATTCGAAAGCACAGTAGAATTTTTTCTAACAAGCAATAAACAGTTTTCACTATTTCTAATAGATGATGCCATATCGAGGAACAAATATAATGTGACAAATAAAAAACCGATTTGACCGTTTAAATAGGTCGTGACGGGTAATGACGATACATGACTAACTGTAGTGCCCACGCGCATTTTTTACTCTACATGTAAATTTTTGCGGGTGACTAATAATTTTTGTTTGCCAATTATTGCACCATAATGTTGTGGAAGATGACACTACTAATATTATAATGACTTACAGTTTAACGGCATTAAATGAACAGTTATTAATTGGTCAATGATATCAAAGATATACATTCTTTTGACAGATAAATCATTTATTAAATAGGTGTATGCATGACAAAAGGCGGAATTTGGAGAACTATACTGTATTAAATTTATTACTTTTGTTACCCATTTTCGCAATAAATAAATTTATTTAATTTAATTGAAATATTTTTGTTAGGTAAGGAAAGGAATGCTCCGGTGGTTCGGGCATGTGGAAAGAATGTATGATGAAAGAATGACTAAACAGATATACAATGCAAAAGTGGATGGATGCAGAAGTCGCGGAAGGCCACGACACACCTTCCATGATCAAATTGATCGTGTATTAGCAGAAGGTGATGTCAGGAGCCTTAAGAACAGACGAGCGTGCATGACAAGAGCTATGAATGTCAAAGAAGCAAGTGAGGTGTGTAAGAATAAGCCTGTATGGCGCTCTGTTGTTCGTGCCTACCCCGCAAGGGACCTGGAGTGAAGTTATGTATGTATGTATGTATGTATTTTTGTTATATTTTTTTTTATGTTTAGTACGTGTATACTTTATATCTATCTACTAAATAATGTATATTTTCAGAAAACTTGTCACATTAATAAAAACATATTTTCATCGTCAAATATTTTTGTTTCAATATGTACACTGAAGTGCGAAACCAGAATTATTATATTGGTTAAAATTTATCGTCAGAACTCATCTTGATTTGTTTTGCAAAATAAATTGCTATCCATTAGAACTATTAAGAAATTAATTTGCATAATATATTTATGTATAAAAAAAGCATAATTGATCTCGTTATGTTAATCTTCATATTATTTATATTCTAATCCTCAAATGAGTGTCTTGGCATTCATATTAAGATAATAGTAAATTTAAATGTGACTGTCTGTTTGTTCCTTCTGTAGAGCTTTGGTTTTAAATTGTACATAACAAATGTACAAGTTTTTCCCGGAAATGCTTTATTCATTATATTAATATTAAAGAAAAAAATGCCTTTGCCTAAAATATCAGTATCTGGTCACTCATTACAAGAATGCAAGCCACCTAATCAATGATGCTCATTATTTATTAACATAAATGTAATGTGATTAAATTTCTATGCAGTAATAATAATTATGATTATACATTTATTGTAGATCAATTTTAATAAAAGAAAATTAAAATGTTATATATCGTTTAAAGATTCTGTACATAGCAGCTAAAAGGAAAGAAGTATTAACTTATAAAAGACTATTTTGTATTTATAAATATTAATATTTATGTGTTTTAATATTTTAAAATGCCATTCATCATAACCCGGCTACTGGCTTTCGACTTTCGAAATCAAATACCGGTATGTACGACAAATGACAGTACTAATCGGTATCTTGATATTTTATAATCGATTTTTCTAAATCTTTTTAACGTTCGATGTAAAACTTCAAATAGGTACTAATTTTATCTTCTTAATTTAAAATACAGATGCACTGAGAGATTTTAATTCATGATTAACTTAGAAAGAATTAAAAATATCACTAAGTTGACGTTGTTATCAAAAATATTGGTTAATTAATCGGCATGAAAAATGTATACACGAAAATCAAGTCAAAATGTTTTCATCGACTATTTACAGGGCCCACCTTTGAGTTATACTGAACCAAAGAGCAAAGGAATGATTACAATCGGTGTGAAAATTAAAAAGTTAAGAGTGAACGTATATAAAAGTATGTATATATATTCCAATCTACTTAAGAGCTTCATTCGGCTTTAGAAGTCTGAAAGTTACTTCTTCGTTATTTAGCTTTGCATAGAACAGCCTTAATGCTGACCACTAGATCAATAAGTTTGGTTTGGTCAAATTTATTCTTTAAAATAATATATAATATTTTCATTTATATTTATATGTACACAATAAGGAAGTAGTTTCTTAAGCTTTATTATTTGAATTACTATGACAGCGTATAAATATAAAAATACCCATTTCAAGATAGGTGAAAGTTACCGAAATTCATTGCGACCGGTCTACGAATTAAAATCTAAGCACAACAAAAAACTAGTGTTGCGACAATCGCGGTATTGACATTTTGACAGCTCATTGTTAGTTTGACGAGCACTTTCTATTTTTAATTATGACAGCATTTTGAAACTGGTTCCATTTTTTGACAGTAGGCAAATTATGCAAATGAATGTAATCGATTACCAAATAACTTTATTTTTTATGTATATTTTTATACTAGTAATTTTATTTTGTGTCTGTCACTTCCATTCAGTGTAATTTCAACTTATCTCAAAAGGGGAAGTATTCGAACGTAAATTGCTCCAAATGACAGTTCCATTTTTAAAACAATGGCGCCCCCGTGAGAGTTCATAGACAAAGCTGGATTGTTTTTTCAGAGCGCTTCTATTCCGCTGCAAACGTGCGCAGGAACTGGCCATTAGTGATATTGTTCACACTGGTTTATTTCATATATCGAAGACGCAGCTTTGCATTCAGGTCAATCGTTGTATGGAGAATTCTTTTTTCAAATTTAATCAAATGCTGCAGCTGTTTAGTTGCACTTGTTTTGTGTAACCTTTTAAAATATTATTTTAAAGGGGCCTCATCTGGGATTTAAATGTTATTGACTGTGGCCGAATGGGTATTAAAAAATTAAAAATAATGTCCTTTAAGAATACAAATACAAATATTAGAGTAACATATGTTATCTGTCACAATATGTAAGATTATTTACAATTAAAAACAATATCGCATAACAAATAACGCATTAACACCCATCGCCACATCTGCGTGAAACGGCTTGTTACTATAAAATTATCACAGGTCACAACTCTAATTTTCCTTGGCGACGGTAACCATTTTCCATCACAGTTGGGCCGTCAACCTGTCTTAACTCCAACAATACAAAAAATCCAAGTTAAAAGTAAAGCTTGTCTAAATAATCTAATGTCGACACACACAACCGGCTAATGTTATAACTTTGCAATATGTGTTGTCTTTAGCAAAGTAATAATAAAATGCAAAGCCATAAGCTAAATGTTCCGTTAAAAATATATTCCAGTCTATAATATTTGTATGCACACGTAATAAGAGACATGTAACTTTACCAATGATAAAATCACTGTCCGCCCTTCGAGGGACATGTGATAGCTTTCACGGTTACTGGTTGAATCATAAATTAATCAATGTCTCGTAACAGATCTCGGCTTTTGATTAAAAAATAACGATATTAATCACGAAGAATGCTCCCATCGCATTTGATTTTTTACGCGTCGACTTGACTGGCGCTTTAAAAACTTGTTATTGACAACCTTCATACGTCCAACTATTTCTTTGAGTGTCAATGCACTTATAATAGTGGCTTATTTTTTAAATAAAATAAATGAAACAATTTTGAGTTGGATAACAATTAATGATCAAGGAGAAGAGAAACATAATATCATACTTATGTTCACCACAATTTACAAGTTGCTAATTTTTATAGTGACTTTTAATTTGACCATACATAAGCTAGAAATATAAGCTTTATATCTTAAAATTACAAGAAAATGAGTTTAAATATTTAAGTAAATTCGTTATATTGTAAAACTAGACTTTTTTATTATATGAAATGGAAAGATAAATGTTTGTATTGCTTAACATAACGAACTTTTATATAATACTACACAATATTTATTTTCTCCATATAAAGTATTCCGAAAGCGGCAATGTCAAGAGCTTTGCCACAAAAAAGGCTGCGTCCATATAAAACGCACGCGCACACGTCGCTTGGTTCAATGACAGCGCCCATAGACGAGTCAGTTGCTTTTTAAGCGCATTAAACTGGCCATGCACTTTGCGTAACAACAACCGGCCAGTATTCCGTAATTTGAATACGCGGGAGTTTAGTTTTGTTATCTGTGGAGATTTGTTCTATTTTTAAATATGCGATTGTTAAGTTCAAATGATGTTTTATTATTATGTTATTTGTAAAATAAATTGATTTATTATGAATTTAATATTTAAGTATTTTTTAATATTAAGAAAATTAATTGAATATTTGCTTAGAGATCAATTTTCTAGTCTAGTAGCAATAAATACGTTTTTTTCTAAATATTAATTTCTGTATAAACTATAATTGTTTAATTAGTTTTATGATATTTCAAAGCAATGAATTATTTTTCTTTAGTAAAGCAAAGTTTAAAATTTATACTTTTAAATGTTTATAAATTTATAGGCTTTTTTATTTCGAAATCGGATTTAAGTTCGATATTTTGAAATGTGAACTTACCACGCTTTCCCAACTACCACCGATGATAGTTTTGTCCAGCATCGTGTCTCACACAAATTCACAAAACGACCCAAACACTTATATGAAAAGTTATAACAACAGATGCGTCTGCTATAAAATCCCGATTAGATCGTGCGTATGCGCACCGAATCACGTTGTCACTATAGGAGTGTGGAAATTTGGCACAGTGTTTCACATCGAGCTTTCATGAAAGACTGAAGCGTTCTCGTTTCAGCGTCATATTTATAGGAGCGTGTGTAGAGGGCGGGTTAAGGAAGCCGCTGTGTGTCTTCCACTTAAAATTTAGTCACCACCACTGTATTTAAAGCTATATCTAATATATGTGGTTCGGGGAAGCCCGTCTAAATCGATCTTAGGGGCGTTTGCGTTCGTGCCTCTACTTTTCGGGGCGTAATCTTCTCGGAATGACGACTTTAATATAATATAGGCCTATTTGACACTTAAAGGAATATTTACCGACCGACTTGGCAATATTCGTATGCACTTTCGGTTACGCGGAATTAGTATTTGTGTCGGCTTAGATGTTGTAAATTCTAGTTAATAGTTTTTTAGGTTTTGTGTTCTTTATTTGAAAGGATTTCAGATCGTGGAATGTTATTGTGTTGCTTTATATAATTAGATCAACCTTACTATTTTAATTATCATGCCAAAAAATTACTAGGCATTTCGTCACCTATTAAGAAACATAACTCTAAAAGCTCCTGTATGTAATATTGTTTCAAATGCATTCGTGCAGGAACGGAGAAAGAATACAATTTCCTGCGGCCGGGCGGCCTGTCGTAAGAGGCGACAAAACAACCCACAGCCAGGTGGTAGGGCATTTGCCCGACTGGATGGCTACCACCCCTGGTCTAAAGCATGTCGCCTTAACAACTTTGAGTTGTGTTCCGGCATTAGTGACCAGGTTCCAGTCTCCCTTAAGAGAGCAGCAGCGCATTTGTAGCACCTTTGGTGTTACAGATGTCCATAGGCGATGGTAACAGCTTTCCATCAAGTGGGCCGTCTGCTTGGCTGCTGAACTGCTGCTATAAAAAAGATATATATATATATATTTTCCTTTTATTATGTCTCTGTCTTTCTGGGTGTGTGCTGTTTGGTACGACTGCGTTAATTCTTTAAAAAATAATTGTATAATATACTTCTGTATTGATTTAAAACAAAGAGCCTGAGGTAGATTAATATGAAGCAAAACAATTTTTAGCTCGACGTGTTGCTGGGAAATTTCTTGCCACTTCTTCACCTTAAACAGCGATAACACGTTGCGAAGCCGTGTACATAGAATAGGCAGTAAATTTTAACATACGTTATCATACATAACCCACAAAAAATGTTCTCCAGTGGAACTTATCTATACTATAATAGATCTGTAAATAGTTCAAGTTTGTACATTGCGTTTTAAAAATGTGAAAAAACTAGAAGCGATAATTTGGACCAGAAAATTCTGAAATTGCAATTTTCAGAATTTTTCTCTGTTTGAGCATCACGTGAAAACTACTGAACGGATTTAAATGAAACTCGACACAGAGCTAGCTTATATCCCGGGAAGTAGCTTAGCGATACTTTTTATCCCGGTAAATGGGGTTGTTTCCGTGGGATAGATAGCAATAGTGAAATAACTGGCGCTATGATCGCTTCTTTTTTGAAAACTACTGAACATAAAAATGATAATGAAACTCGACACAGAGCCGAATCAACACTTAGAATACTTTTTATTCCGATAAATGTTGTGGTCCATAAAATAGATAGGTTAGCTAAACAGATGGCGCTACAATTGCGATGTAGACAACCAACGCTGTAATTCAACAACAAATACGTTGTCATTCATTACGTATTAGGTACTTCAAATCAGGTTGGCTGCGACTTTCCTTTATGTTCTGCTGTGCAGTTGTTTATACTATATTGATATAGTTTCTTTGTAATTGTAGTGTATTCAACAAGAAACTAAAGTATTGAAGGTACGTAACATAGAGCTGCTACCTAGGGTTTATCACGAGGCGTGGCCACGGGGAAGACTCTAGTTTGCATTTAAAACATTTGAATTTGAATAGTTATTCATTCTTATGTCGATTTACAGATGTACAAACTTGTATAAAAATAGCGAAATTTTCACGAGAATCGTTGAGTGCTATGTTCAGCTGTTTTCAGTTCCACATAATTCCAGTTCCCATCTAGTCCAAAATTTCAAATCATTTATACAGTGTCCTCAAAGTAGACTTTGTTGTAGCTTACTTTCAAAGAGCACGGCATGATTTTTCATATATTTTAAACGTTCACTATAAATACAGATTTGTTTACTGAAACACTGGTATAATCATAAATCCTTCATCATGAAAACTAAAAAAGTTGTTAGAAAATATACAGAAAGCTCTGCAGCTACCGGAAGGAGGCCCTGGCACAATTCCTATTGAACTTGAATAAAAATATTTTTTATGTTCTAAACATAATAACTGACCGATTTAACTTTCTTTAATCTCTTGAGACAGTAAATGGTAAGTGGTAGAAGGAGCAAACTACGCGCATCTAAACGTTATTCATACAATAGTCTGATTTTAAATCATTTGTTTATTTATATATGTAAGCACAAAAAATATTTCAATCATAAAAATTAATCAATAACACTGTAATGTACAGGGCCATATAATCCTAACTATGTGCTAATTAGAATAAGGAAAAATTGATATTATAAGGAAAGTTATTCATAGTTCATTTTACAAATAACATAACAAAAAATGGGTGAAAAATCTTCAGATAGATAGATATTATTAACGAATACTTGTATGAGAAAAGTTTTTCGGTTTTATTGATAAACTTAAATTGAATACAATTATAAATATCAATGTCCGCTTTTAATTTGGTAAGTTCATTATAAAGGCGACACATTCGGACTCTAGTATCACCTGTATGTAAAATTCTTGTATATTGCCAAGCGCAAGTACGTGATTCAATCCGAAAAAAACCTTGTTTTGATATTATATATGAAAGAAAAAAAAACACATATTATTGTAACCTTTCATGATAGGCCCACTTACCTCTCACCTTATCCAATTTTCTTTATCCCATCTTCCATTCCAATCCCATATCCCGTCCCCTCTATCCAGTGTGATCCCCATTCCATCCTTTTTATTCCATCGTACGTACGGAGAGGCTGGCAACGCGTTGGCTTTTTTGCCCTTGCTGTGGCAAACGTATACAGTAACCACTTTCGATGAACTGGGCCTGTTTGCCAGCTATGCATAAAAATAGGCAAAACGTGAAAGAACAATTAGAAGAACAACCACCTGAGTTAATAAACATCGGGCGTTTATTCTTTCTGAATATTACATGTTCTTTGACTTGGTAAACAGGTCTTAGTGTTGGTCAATGCTGAATGGCCAAGCAAACAAACCGGTCCGTTTACATGCAAATAAGTGGTTATTATTGTGAAATAGCCAATTTGACTTATCCTTTTAGCTTTTAATGCTCTCCTCCATTATCGTCAGCCGTCATTTTCATCTCTTGAGTTATGAAAAGTAGCCACTTGCGTCAGTAGAATAATAAAAATAATGTATCTATAAATGTGAAAATTACTTTGTTTAGAAGATTGTATGGTATTTTGTTACATTTTCATGATCTTGGACAGGGACCAATCATCATAAAATTTTGCTAATACTTAACACCAAGGGGATGAAAATTTTAAAACAATAAATTACTGTAGTATAGGCATATAATGAGGCAAGATAATAATTATATCACGAAAAGAATGGTAAATTGAAATATTGTTGGATATATAATAAGAGTGAAATGTGTGAAGGTTAACATGATGATTTGTGGTGTAACAGCGGATGTAAACCAGAATAGAAGAGCTTATGTTGTCCACAAATGATAAGAAGATGTAAAGAAAAGAATGTGAAGATGTGTACCAACACGATGATTATTTCATATTTTTTGTTGCACCGATTACAAAGATTACGAATGATATTAAAACCACGAGTCATTTTGATACGGCGACTTGCAAAATATATCTCAAGTGAAAGATGCGACAAAACTGTAAAATGCGCTTTGGGTTAAGAGGTTTATGGTATAAGTAAACGCGTACATATATCCTCGCGTTTTCAGCGCTGAGGTAAATATAGGAAATCTGAAATTAGATACAGCTGTAACTTGCCAGCCCACGTTGTTTAATCGTGTTTATAGTAATAATCCCTCCCAGGAACCGAGGGCTCGTGCTTTGAAGTAGATTTCTGTGGAAGTGCTAAATATTTCCTTGAGTTTTTTAATGTCAGCTTGCAAACTGCTTTCTAATTTTTTAGGGCAAAATGGAACTGTGATAAATCATCCATTGAGTATGTCAATATTTATTTTTATATTAATTTATATTTAAATTTGTAATTAGAATAATTCCGAATTAACATTGAACTTGAGGTGTAATTGAATAATTAAAGATTTAAAATTAAGGATCAGGGGTAACAGTAAATGTTTTTGCATTGTATATAGACGTCATTAGTTAGGTCTTAAAATGTAATGTCCTTTAATAAAAAATTTAGTATAGTCAGTATGTATGACTTTGGAAGATGTTCACTTCCAAAATCGAAAAAGTGTAATCTGAAAAAAAACATGAAAATTTATTTACATGTGGAAAATTTAGATATAAAAATTAAGAGTTTAACTGAAATAAATATTTGTAACAGAAATTGTTTAGAAAAGGTACGTTGAGTAGTTTTTGACGTAAGAAACATTTTTCGTTATGTTCTATAGCCAAATAAAATATGGTGGATTTTTGTCACCTCTAGGGAATCCTTCATTGTGCGTGGGCTTATTTACTTTGTCGATTTTTTAGACCAAATGTGTCATTAAATTCAATGAAGATTTTTCCAATATTAGGCTGTGTTTTGTATATTTTGAGTGATATAGCGATAGAGACGGCTTTTGTGGTTAGTTAAGCATTTGCCGACCTACCTCTTTGCAACGTAAAGGCACCGGGTTCGATTTTTAATATATTTATGATATTACTATGGTATATAATTTTCTCCGTTATTTATTATGATCTGGATATCTGGGATCGGCCCTCCGTTATATACCCATAACAGAAGCGTAACTTGCTTAATTTGAGGATGTACAATATATGTGTTTGTCTGCTGATTTTTTTTAATTATATTTAAAATTTCTTTGCTGCACACTCAAAGTAGACAGTTATTAGTTTATTACCGTAAATTAGTTCCGATTTACAGCTCTATGGTTCCTATATATTACCAATCGTTCATTTGCTTTACTATTGGTTTAATTTTGACATAAGCTCTATACATGTAACGTCAAAATTCAACCGATGTAAGGCAAGGGAATGAATAGTAAGATATAGGAAAAATTGAATGTTAAAACTGAAAGTAGCATTAATTTAAAATGTACATTGAACATGCTGTAAGTTACAATAGTCAAATGCAAAGTTAGTTCGTACTACTAAAATCTATATAGCTTCATCGATAATCGTGACCAGTTTTGGTTTTACTACCCTTGACGAGTTTATCGGTCAGTCGTTAAGTGCTGATCGAATTGGAAGGTCTTTAGGGATGTCAGGGAGACAACCAATTTGGGAGTTATTATCAACAAAACCATTACTTCCCCAAATATTACCGTAGTGTAATTTCTAAAAATCTTTTTTTTATGTTCTGGTGGTCTTACATAATAATGATCATTTCATTTGGACTAGAATATGGACCTACGTCTTTGAAATAACTTCAAACCTTAATTACTTAGTATTTTTTATGTTTAACTTGACACTGGCTTCTAGATGTTGTAGAAATAAGTCGTTTAAATGTTTATTTTTTGGTTTTTAACGTGAAGTCGGTTTTGTTTTTGTAAAAAAAAGTACTGCGCAAATACTTTAATAGCTTTGGAAATAATATATTAAGCACCTGTAGAAATGGTAGGTACAACAGGCACGCCTATATTAATTTCCCATCACACTCTCCGGAGGATTGCTATCGATTTCCTTGCGATCCACAAATCGGATCCTGACTTGGTGACTATGGGACCATTTCGGGAGTTAAAAACTCAATTTAAAAATCAATCCACAATTGACGGAGAAATCGCGTAACATGCTTACAAAGAAATTAAGCGCCTGTAGAAAGTGTAATTCTTGCACACGTATACTAATAAGCTTTTTTGGAAATATGTAGGCTCTCAGCGTTTTTTAATTAAACGTCGCACTGTTCGTATCGTCGACGATCCTATACTAACAAGCGGCTTAGAACCGCTTAGCCTTCGGAGATACTTCGCGTCCCTCTGCGTATTCTACCGCCTGTACAACGCTCGGAGGAATTTATGATCTGGTGCCAACGCCTCATTTTTACAACCGCACTGCTCGCCAGCGACGGGATGTTCGCCCCCATTTTCTCTAGAACATTAATTCCGCGTACAACAATACCTGGAGGGAGATTTCCACCACGGTTTTCCTATTGCGCTACGACATGGGGTTTTTTAATGTCATAAAAAAATCCTAGCAGTTGGCACCGCGTTTGCGATGTATCTGGTGTTGCAAACGCCTATAGACGACGGTAATCGCTTTCCATCAGGTGGTCTACTTCAGTCAATAAAAATAAAAGTTAGTTCAGCCCTACGTTTGACCAGAGTTGAACTCTCGAGTTGCACTCACATTGACGTCATACCGATATGCATCAGGCAGGCTTTACATTGATGGTTTTGAGAGCACAAAGGAATCCCTCTGTAAATAGAACATGTTATGATGGATGCCTGTAAGGTAATCTATTAAAAGAAAGGCTAATACTATTTTGATATATTTCTTCGAGGTTGGTTTCTTCAACGTCTTCAGTATTGCGAAAGTTCATAAGCAACGGTGACTACATTCTATTAGGTGCGCCGTCTGCTTGTTTGTCTGCTTAAGCCGTGGTTCAATCTTCTCTTTTAATTTGGATGATTAAATGTTCTATATAGACACAAATTTGTTTCAATGTTATTGAATATAGTCGTGTCCTTTCAATTCAGTGCTCTTTCACTAAATTTGACTGATCCCTCTAATATTAGTATGAAAGTAAAAAATGTTTATTGATCATTTGTTCTTTGAATTATAATAGTGTTTAAATTTAGTTAGTAATAAAATTGTTGTTCAAAATTAACGATAATTATGTTGCTTTTTCGACTTTCGAGAAAAATACCTCGTTACTAATCGATTTAAACAAAAACACAACAAACACGAAAGATCGGCTTCTGTAGTTGAATCCTGTTGAGGTGCCTTTGCCGGCCGATCTCACCACAACGCAGTGGCTCCGGGCTCGATTCCTGGCATGGGAAATTTTGTAAATGAACTTTCGGCAATTTATTGGGTATTGTGTATGGTTTGGGTGTCTGGAATCGGCCCCAGAGTGGTCCTTTGTGTATTACCCATGATAAAAGCGTAATTTGCTTAGCTTGGGGACAAACAATGTATGTGTTTGTCTGCCAATTATCTTTGTAACGACGTGATACTGTTATATTAATTAAAATAAATAAAAAAATGCATAGGGGATTTTTGCCAAAATGGTACGGTACCCTAAAAATGACTAAATATTAATTAACCGTTAACTGTACATATATAAATGAAAGTGAAAAATGGACATGGTACATATGAGATCATAGTTCGGGTGAATGAAATCATTTGACCCTCTCATCGATAATTGAACACGATTTCATATATTTAAGTTGTATACTTTTTATAAAGTTTTTATTCCGAAGTAATATTTGGTTAAACATTACGGTATGTTCGTATACAAAACCTACTTACACCACTAATCCGCATTATTATTCCCAACATTAAGTTTTGTAACTGTTTATTATATTCAGTCATTTAGCGATGTAAAAAACGTATTTCAACAACTTTTTCATTTGTAGAATGACATGCGTTTTGTGTCTTGTTTTGTAGTTAAATTTAATGAGAGTAGGTTTTTTGAAGTTACGGGATAAAGAGGATTGGATAGGAGGTTGAGATAGAGGGATCACACCGGAGGAATTTCATTGTAAGTAGAGTACCATCACTGGGCCTTGGGCTTGAACAATTTAGGGGTAGTATGGTGTACTTGCTACCAGGGCTTGAAAATGTTATATTCCCTTAAAAATATAGGTAATTACCGGTATTTTCAAAAAAGATACTGCCATACCGGTTTAAGGTTTTTATCGTTACTTTTTAACATTTATGATTTTAACGTATAACGTTGAAAATCGTCTGTATAAGGTTATACGTATAACGTTATACGTATCGGTCATTTTTACGTTATTTCAAGCGACGTTGCCATTCTTACCGAGGTTTGGACCGGTACACCCGACCCATGCGCGAACCCTGCGATACAGGCGCTGTTGCAATTTTGTTTCTCTTTATCTACCGTATTTATAATACAAAGGCTTAATCTGACTTAAGAATTCGCTTTTTACGATTGCATTTTACCGAAACGATCGACAAACACTAAATATTCCGCGCCCTCTTAGCACAGTGCTGTTTGACAATCTTTGCAAGTGAAAGAGAGCGACGATGGTATCAAAACATAGTTGTAACGGTAAAATTACCGATAAAAATAGTATTAACGTTATATTTGTTAAATGTTGGTTAATAAATGGTTAAATGGCTAGAAATAACGGTAAGTTCTATAACGATTTTTTTTTACCATTATCTGAAATTAGCATAAATAACTAACATACCACATTTTTACCGGTATTTCAAGCCCTGTCGCTATGTTTTCTAAGGTGAATTGACGAGTTTCAGATATTCTTGTCTGGATGTGCAGGCTTCATCGCGATGTTGTACTTCACCGTCAGCACATGGTCATTGTAATATTATCCATATTACGACGGAAAGTTGCCTAAGTAGGTCATGTTTTTCGGCCAAGTATCGTATTCACGTCATTTTTAAAGAGAGTGTGCCAGTCACTGAGCTACCGTGGCTTGCAATACATAGTTTATACATACATACATTCGTATACCTTTGCTCCAAATATACCCAATGCTCATCCAAAATTAGCTGTAGAGGGCTGCGTAGTTATTGATTTTGTATAAAAATCTGTTTATAGCACAATCATCTGTCGCTTATTAAGAGCGGTCATAAAGATAGGCATCAAACATCTAATTGTAGTTATTCATATCTAAGAGCAGTTTTAATAAGCGTTTATTCTCTATCGTGTCTTTTAGTGTCTGAAGAAGGTAGGTAGGTAGATGACCCAACTGGTGAAAAGTGGTTAGCGTCGCTGACACATGCTTGCTGCTTCACTCTTTTTTCAAGATGAATCTGTTTGCGGAAATCCTATTGCTTGAGAACTTGAAAGTGGGGTAACGTGGTATTCGCTGGCTGTTTTAGCCAGAATACCCACTAAATACCCCGGTGTTCCTCCTGGGTACACTGGCTATAAGAATTTTTATAATGACCTTAACCAATACATTTATCAAATGTACACGTAGAGGATTTTAGCTTCAATATATTTAATAATTTAATGTTAATATAATATTATCTATGAATTTTATTTCTATCTATTCATAGGTTTTATGTTCTAGTTAATACAGTACTGAATTATCCTCGGGCTTCAATGCGTTTCTACGTCATATGAAAATTACTGCAGTGTTTTATTATCAGGCCGGCCTGATATAAAGGTATGCCCTCCTGTAATTGCGATAAATGCTTTATCTTTAGATGCTTTATACTAGATATATAATACATAATAAATATTGTATGTAGGACACGCCGTTTATCCTTAAGGTGTCATCATTACAATGTGCCGTTCTATGCTTAGGTCGCTGTGCCACTGACACATTATTTACTTCTGCCCTTAGTGGTTGTGTGTGTCGTCTGATGATCTTTCTTTATTACACTGTACTTTATATTCCAATGAATATACGCATCTACTCTTACAATACCCTACATAATTATGTATAATTAGATTTACTCTATCTTCCTTTGAATATCGGGTTTTAATTAATTTAATGATGAAAGATGATTACAAGGAATTTTCGTTAAATAAATTGGGTATGTGTTTGGCAGTCCGTGCACAATGTGGAGTTCCATAGAGGTCTCAAACTTCGCCTTCAAACGTTGTTTGGCTACGAAACCATAGTCAAGCATCATCATTCGAGCGTTAGATTCTAGTTGCGGTCGGAGCGTTCTTTTCGAAATCTGGGGTCCGATAAAAATGTAAACAAGAAAGTTTACGATTGGAAACTAACATTTCCCGTCTTATTGATTTATATAAAATGAATAATTGAGGAACATCATTAGAACTTTCAAATCTGCCTTAGACCTAGCGCACATTAAATCTGTAGAAATGTACAGAATACAAATTCAGTGCGGAATTGCTTCTATGGAGTTCCATAGGTTACAAAAAAATCTGGAAAAAATAGCAAACTGAATTATATCCGATGAGGAACTTATGAGGAAAAATTATACCGCAATATTTGTGGTGCGCATAACGGATTTACATATCGCACCCTTGGAATTATACAAACCTAATTAAAAATATCAAGTTCTTCAATTTTATACCTTATTTTTATTTAATAAATATCAAAATCCAATTACTCAAAATTTTGATTTAGGTCTGTATATTATTAAGGGTACGATATATTACACATACCTATATATACACTGATAAAATATGTCATCCGTCAGTTACATTTATTAATGAAACGAAATGAAATGAATGAAAATTTTGTCAAAACGACGACGGAACCGTAATTGCAATTTGGAGCATGAATACTGTCTTAAATATTATACATTTCGGACCTACCAAGACCAGAGTTGCTAGATTGAGATTGCCTAAAATTTCATCGAAATCGATCCCGCCGTTTTGGAGTCCGTAACGAACATACCACAGACTATTCAGGTAGTGTCTGTCTGGCATAATATATTAGTGGTTTTCTGGTGGTTTGAGGGATCGCCAAATTTAGTGGTTTTCTGGTGGGTTGCAACACCACAAATTTTGGGTTCGTTGAAATAAAGTTGGCAACACTGACCAAGACTTATGGCGGCCATACAGCTTCAGAGCTGTAAGCTGTAAGCTGATTTAGCGTGAAATGTGAAAATATTTACAAGATTTATGCAACGCCATACAGCTAACGATGGATAAAATCCTAATATCCGTGCAAACAGACGATCAGCCTCGGCCTGATTTCATATTTTTCATCCACGTTTATTAACAATAGATGTTACGTAACACAAGCATTTATATTACGGGTCTTTACGTCATAAAGTTTACCGCTACTTAACCTGAACATCGTCGGGGGTGAAACAAACTCGAATACCTAGAATTCCGTACCCATTCTTCACTTCAATATTTTAATGACTAAATTGTAATATACGTAATGAAATCAGCCAAATGCGTTTCCAACTACTAATGAAAGGTCACTTTCGGTTGTCCAACAACCATCGTTTATATCATTTGGCTTCATAACCCTTGTAGTATATGTGCGTATCGTTCTGTATACTACTTTCTATATAAAATAAAGATGAAACGAGGCACATTATCGGTCGATATGGGACCGCCAAGGCAGGCGTAAACAATGATACGATGTCGCGTGTTGGTTGGAACAGCACATTGTTCGGCTGACGTCGGAAAAATAGAGGCAACATGCAGGTACAACCCTAAAAATGTTTAGTAAGAAATCCCAATATCTCAAGACTATTTCACGAACCTTGTTCAAACCAATTTTTATCAAGTTTTTTTTAAACTTTTTAAACTTTACCAATTTAATTTCAGAATTTTCCAACATTTAGTACACTGGTTAGAGGGGAACACTTTTTACAACTTTAGATGGGAATATCTCCCCATCTATTGACTAAGTTGAAAACGACATCATGGTGTAGCGGCTTAGAAAATAAACGTAGGTTATTAATAAGATTCATATTTTTAGACTCAATAGTTTATGACAACAATGACCATGACATACATAAATGTACCTCGAAAGACGAAAGGACTGACGGACGGACAAAAATATAAAGAAAGAAAGAAAAACTTTATTTGCAAAAAAAAATAGCGACGTAATTACATTCCATATATATTGTTATACACAAAGCATATTTTGAAAATTTCTACGCCGCATTTTCAGCAAACAAGGTTTGCACTCAGCATATTGCTGCGCCGGAATTATATCCGACACAACTCTGATTTTCAGTGCAAACCTTCCTTTTGGCGTAAGACGAAAACGACCCAATTTTATTCATAAAATATAAAAATGATGCATATAACTAATACTACTTATGTAATAATACTTTAATACGTAAAAGAAATAAATAAATTTTATTAAAAAACAACAATAAATACGTTACTAGACACTAAAAAGTAACAAAAAAAACTTCGTTTAAAAAACCCAACTTCAAGATGTTTTAAATATTATATATTAATAATAATAGCTTTAGAAATAAGTTATTTTATACTTTTTAGTTTTTGAAGTCGGTTTTGTTAAACGTTGTTTTTTTATCACCATTTACATAAACTTTTGACGCTTGTTCCTGCGATACAAATGAAACATCGTTTTTTTTAACATCAATGTATCGCCCAAACTACTTTGACTTTAGCAAACCTTTCTTAATTTTTGCTTTCACTAGCATCAACTGTTACACCACTGTTACTCCATCTTTCAAAAAAATACCAAACACACTTTTCAGGTATGCAAGTTACTTACGTTAAAATGTGGAATGTAATGTAATTTTTAATTATACTTTTATCTAAATAATTAAAGAAACCAAAGTTTAAAAAAAAATTAAATTGTTAAATTTAATTTTAAAAACCATTGGTTTCTTTAATTAATGGTAGTTTCTTTGTTGTTTTTATTATTTTATCGTTTAATCAAGAAAACATTCATGTTTTACGTTGTAACACGACAGCAAAAAAATCTAGTAGATTTTTAGTATTTTCTTGTTCTCTTTTGGTAGAATTCAGTAGTTTTTAAACTCCACAAGCAGTAGATTCGTCAAATAAAATCTGGTCACACTGGTGCTTGCCGAGTCTTCCACATTCTGTGTGCCACGTCGCTCACATGCTGCAAATGAGTCAAATGACGT
The DNA here is from genome assembly GCA_949752895.1 of Dendrolimus pini. Classification (NCBI taxonomy): domain Eukaryota; kingdom Metazoa; phylum Arthropoda; class Insecta; order Lepidoptera; family Lasiocampidae; genus Dendrolimus; species Dendrolimus pini. Next base: position 7,329,504 of record OX457146.1, read on the forward strand.
TTTACTTCATAACCTATAAAATATTGAATGTGTTATTTCCCTGTAAAAATATGAAATGTTTAATGTATTTATTTACCCACTCTATATATCTATAGGTAAGTTTTCAGACAGTGATGTGTGTTTACTGAATACGGGTATCTTGTTTATTGAAAGTTAAAATATAAATTGCAATTTTCAGAAGGATAGTTGTAGTGATTTTGGGTGAGAACTAATCCACGCTACGTTTTCACTTCAATTTGCCTGTCTGTGTATTAAATTATATTTGGATTCGTATTAAGGTGAGATAGTAACTCTAAAATTCATAAAAATAAATCACATTATAATCACAATCTTGCACGTTTACTACATACAGTCCAGACATAAGCTTCGTTTTTCACTGGGTTTATTCCATGTCATATACAGAGTAATACAATTTTCGATCGATATTTTTTGCAATTAATATTGATCGTGTTATTACTAAAGAACCCTAAAATGAGTTGACGCCTGAAAACAATTAACATCGCCAAGTGATTTATTGGTTAATAAAATAAGTCTTTGTTTTCACGAAACTGGACTAGTTCCAAAATTCAGTATGGCGAGGTGGCGTAATTGTCGCTCCTATTTGAAATTGATTTATGGAGTGCGCTATTTATCAGCGGTATTAGTTTCGCGTGCGACTTCACACGTTTAAGTGTATGGGTATTGTTATTACGAGTGCGGAACTCGAATCAAAATGCCGTTGGAATTACTATAGAACTTATTAGAACTATACAAACACTCATAACACAGGTACAAATATAACTGGACGCAACCAGTACAAACTGCACTATTCAATAACACGCGCAAAGTCCTTCACTATATACCTTGTCGAATGTACACACGTCTTGCTAGTATCCTAATCGTCGCTTGACTGCCTTACCCTCCGTTCCGACATTGTTTTATACTAACTATACAATACAACACTCGACCGCGTGGACTGGATTTTTCCAAGAAAACGAAATCTGCAAACGTGCGGCCATAAACGAGTACAATAACAATAGGATATTGTATAATTGTAAATTTTAAACACGAAGTAAACAAAAGAAGTCCAAATGCGGGAAAGGCAATAAACCAGGTGTGCACTGTACACTTTGTCGGCATGTAACAGTGTTTTATCTAAAAGGTTTAAATGGGCACTTTTGCAGAATTTACGTCACGGATCTTGAGCGGTCGGTGAAATAATAGTAATCACTTTGTGCATTGAGCATAGCCAACGTGATGCGGTTTATCGACATATCCATAGTGTTACTAGTATGACTTGTTTGTGGATAGTCTAGCATCTGTATGCGAATTTAAATCAAAATCTATTTTAATAATAATTAGTTTCCCCGTCACAAAATTTTCATATTATTGTTTTTTTCTAAAACCTATTTATATCCTATGTACAGACGAAGATTCAAGAAACCACGAATGACGTGGTTTTTCTAATTATAGCCAAACAGCAATCACTATTTATGTCGTTTTTCTGACCAATTTGCATAATTATTTTTAATGTTACCACATGTTAATAGAAACGGACAATGTCATGAAGGTTCCTATAAATCGAGATAACCACTATGTGAAACCCGCCAATCCGTCTTGGACATGCGTGGCGGGTATATTGTCCATTCTCCAGGGGCCCAATTTTGCCATTTCAATATCTTAGCGTTGCGAAGTTTTTATTTGTTTTTATACATAATCCTTATGAAATATTTATTACTCTCGAATATTCGGTCGTAAAATAAGAATGCCGGAGATTACATGGACATTAAATACATTTGATATTTCATCGTGAAAGTTAAATGACTTTCACCATTTCTGGTAATACACCGTTTTGTCCGTTGCAAGAAAGGAGATAACAACCAACGTTTTAAGTCAAATAAAATACAGCACACGAAGCATTGAACTTGAAATTGCCAGTAATTGTATCATTTACGTTGTTTTTTTGTATCTATATATTATTATCTATAATATGTACTAATATTATAAAGAGGAAAGATTTGATTGTTTGTTTGCATTGTATAAGCTCCAAAACTACCGAACCGATTTGAAAAATTCTTTCACTGTTGGCAAGCTTTACTATCCCCGGTTGACATAGGCTTTATTATATTTCCAAAATAGGGATCCGTACTAAAACTCCAATAATGTAACCCAAGGTGTAATAAAATTACCTAAAATCGCGTGCGCTGCGAAAACTATTGATGATAGAATAAAATAATGTACTACGACTGTGCAGAACACATCATTGTTTACTAATAGTGTCGCGACAGAATATGTCTAACTATTATATGCCACAATAAGTGTTCTTTCATGTAATTTTTTTATTGATATTCCGTAGCTAGAAAAGGCTTTTTATTTGTATTTTGGTATTCATCCTTATCAAAATAAATTACTTCATATTCAAGACTGCTTCAATACCTTTGTATAACTTTTTGAATGATTCAATTCGGACATTCCACTCGAAAGATATCACGAGTTTAAAAATGTAAGTATTAGAAAAAAGTTGCGTGGTCATCGCGCACCCTGCTCGGCTAGCTAGGCTTATGCGATGTAGGCGGCACTGGGGGCACGGTCCGTACGGGAGGGGACATATTTTGGATTCGCTTAGTAGGTAGCTAAACTCAACAATAAAGTTATTTTAGATACCCGTGCGAAGCCGGGGCGGACCACTAGTATATGATATGAAGCAATCAAACAAAAATCTGAAATATCATGATAGTATATGATTATATCATATATGAGAGACATTAAAGCTTTTTATTATCTGTTTACTACTTTAATATGCTTAATGTAAATTAGTTTTTGCTTTGTATAGTTAAAAAATAATTTGTAAGTTATGTAATTTAATATAATGATTTTAGATTTTATATAAGTATGAGGCAAATAGTTTTTATCTTCTCCTCCACTTAAAGAATTTTGTACCCTGATCTCAATGTTAACTATACTGTCATCGTATTTTAAATAAATAATAAAGATATACTTGTAAGTATATATTATCTTGTAAGTATATACATGATTCGAATAAACATTAATTAATGTGATATTTGAATCATTAAAGATATGACGTCACAACTTGCTATGTTCATACAAAAATTATGCGGCGTTTTTTGAGATTATCAAAAATGTGTCAGATGATTTGGCTGTCAAGTACCCCATTATAACATATTGTTTCTGTGCATTTCCGCGGCCTATCTATACGAGTGACGTCAGCGGCTCTCGGTCAGTGACGTGCGGAACCATAAATAATGGATTGACCTACTTGCGAGACATGTAGACATTGTAATGAATTAATGTTTTGATTTTGTTCCTACTCCCGGTGAAAGCTCGAACACGTTTTCACGTGATAATGTTTGTAAACGGATTCTTATAGAGCGTAAGATCAAAGGATTATATGAATATGGAGTTCCACGTTATGCAATTTGGATTTAAGACATGTACGAATAATGTGACAACGCAATGACATGCACAGGTTTTGGCTACGGATGCCTTAAAATTCTTTAATATAAAAATACCTGATATCTCAACTATTCAAGAGGTGTTATTCAAATCAAATAATTTATTGAATACAAAAAAAAATATGGTAGGTATACAAACAAATAAGTGTTGTCATTTTTATTTATAAAGAACACATATTTTTTGCCGGTTCAGTGTACAAGTTTTAGTAACTTACAAACCAAATTTATTTAAAAGTGTTTATTAAACTCTGCCTTCTTAATTTATTTAATAAACCACCTCAAAATTCAAAAGTTAAAGAAGAAAGCATGCAATTTTCAAGACACTGAAAGAGAAAATCTCGATCATCGAGAGATTCTCGATGTCGATCGAATCTTAAATAAAAAGACATTAAGGATTCAACTTGCCAGTTTCGCTAGTTAACTACTTAAGTAACACAAATGTAGATCAAGCTTTAATGCCGTTTCTTGGGAATATAATTCACATTAAATTTCGTAACACTTGCAACTGCAACATGTAACGTCCATTGTTTACACAGAAGCATCATTTGGTTGCACGCTACGCGGCCGCACTCGCTGACGTGCGAACTATAAATAATGTATTGACCTAGTTGTTGGTTCTCTGACTACAGCCACTCTTGAGTTCGAAGAAGACAATTGTCTGATATTAACATATTCTTTTTTTTAAATTTAAAACAATTTTAAAAAGAAGGTTTCGTCTGGTGAGGTCTTTGTTTTTGTTACAATTTTGTATTTAGAACGCGCACGTGTTCAATACACAACGTTTGTAACGGACTTTTGAAGTTGTGTTTGGTTCATTTTTCGTCAGTACTTTATGTTTGTGGATTTGGGTTGTTTATGTTTTTTATAACAGTAGTCAACTAGGACATCCATAATTGACCAGTAATTTGTTGATATTGTTTCCCTGTCAGAGCTTCAAAAATGAAGCGGCGGGAAAACTGCAATCAGCCCGAGCGCGAAGTGAGATGGTGAAAAGTTTAGAATTGGCTATGCACACGGTACATGTGGAAGCACACTATGCGGACTTGTGAGCAAACTGTTTGACCACTGTTAAAACGTATCTGTATAACAGTGAAATAAAAAGTTATTGCTAATATGCAATTTCATTTACACGACAAATTTGCGCAGTAATTTAATTCTTTTTAAAAAAAAATTCACCTTGCATATTCCCTAGTTCAGCAAATTAGCTTGTGTTGTTGGTAACATAGAGTAGATGATACTAGTAACGTCCAGACCAGAGTAACACCACAAAAAACTATTCCGATATTAACACTACCAGGAATAGAATTCTCTGTGTAAGCCGAGCAAACTAACCTGTAGCAATTAGCCTACAGTGGCCATCATATAATATAATTAAAGCCCTCACTTTAAGTCATCTAAGCCAGATGGTCTGAGTAGTCTCATGATTCTAATATCGTACAACGTGATGACAATTACGTAACAGATTTTAATACTAGGGATGCCGAACACTGCGCGATGTGGAGAAGAAAAAGTGAGAAAGCGGACCTTGAGCCTCGAAGCGAATGCTCTGATCACAACCGGGATTTAACGCTCGGGTGATGATGATGATGATACAACGTGGTGAAAATAGCTACTTTAACTTTCAACTAACACTTTAATTTAAAATGTTTTATTTAGTGTTACCTTGAAATATCATGATGCGTGATCTATAATTAAAATATATGACAGCTGTCATCGCACCAGGGTCGAGTACCCTTGGAACTTTCCTGGACTGATTTTTATCGCATTAATATATGTATATAAATAAAAAATTAAGTTTTTATTTCAATGTTGTCTGTTATACTAGAAAGAAAGAAAGAAAAATACCATATGAAAGAAATACCGACCCATTTATATTGCTTACATATTTTATTATGTGAACAGTATCCAAAATATCAAGTTATGTGAATTTGTACGGCGCTTTTTCACCAAACGAGGTTTGCACTCATCTTATTGCTTACATTCAAGACATAAGCTTATTTGTTATCTTGCATTTATACATATATAATGTACCTACATAAATGTATGTATGTCTCGTCAACCTGCATGAAGAATACGCGATGCGAACAGCCTTAGTGGACATTGGACAATTCTACGGAACCATTAATTGTATATAGGCCAACACGCAGTAGTCGATGTTTTATTTTATTTAAATACGATATCCGCCAAGTATTTTTACAGGAATACTATAAACGCGAGTCTGATACCTACATGTCCACTTGTTTTTTTTTAAAGTAAATTAAAAATAATAGATAGATAGAGCAATAGATAACACTTTATTGCACACCAAAATATACAATTACAAAAACAGACCATGTTTACAATATTTTATAGGCAATACAACAGGCGGCCTTATCGCTCAAAGCGATCTCTTCCAGGTAACCTAAATGACAGAAATTGAATCAGGCGACATAGGTGGTGCAGGAAAAAGGCAATAGATAAAAGACATAACTACACAAACTAATATGTGAAACCATTTTATAAATCGCTCAAAACGTTCGTTAAGCCATAAAATATGTCGTCACTATACCAGGCAACCTATTCGCGGTAAAAAGGAAAGCGTAGACAAAAAGATAACAGAGCCGGTTAGTGTTACTTGAGTTAATTGGTCAGACCGGGCTAAGATGCGATAGAATTGAACGATGAAAGGCGAAACTGGTCGCCAAATGACTTAGATCCTGTATTCTACAATGTCAATCAGTGTAGAATAAAAATCGACTAAGTTTGTGTCAATACCTATATTGGTGGCAGTTGTTTCTGGTTTGGAATTTAAACTCGATATAATGAACTGTATGATTATTATTATGAAATCAGAAATATATTACGTGGATCAATAAGTCCCGGGACTAACCAAGAAAAACACATTTTTTTGTCATAATTTCACTTTATTCATCAACATAGTCTCCTTCAAGAGCAACACAATCAGTCCAGCGCTTCTCTAACATTTCAATACCTTTCTTGTAGAACGATTCATCTTTGACCTCGAAATAAGCATTCGTTTCGGCGATGACTTCTTCGTTGGAGTAGAATCTCTTTCCTTAGAGCATTTTTTGAGGTCTGCAATCAGGTAGTAGTCGCTGGGGGCCAGATCCTGTGAATATGGTGGGTGCGGAAGCAATTCGAAACCAATTCTTAGCTCCAAACAGCGCTCGGAATCAACGACAGTTTGTCGTTCTTGATCCGCCGTGAGCAAACGCGGCACCCACTTTGACAACAGCTTCCTCATAGACAAATATTCATGCAAAATAGCGTACACACTGCCGTATGATATCTTTAAGATGTCAGCTATCTCACGCAAATTTAATTTACGATTTTCAAAAAGGATTTGGCGGAGTTTTTGATGGTTTCCGGTTGAACCACCTCATTTGGCTGGCCGGAGCGTTCAGCATCTTCAGTGTCTTGACGACCACGTTTAAACTCAGCCATACCACCGACAAATGGTTGATTTGATGGAGCAGAGTCCCCGTCACACTTTTCAAGCCATTGTTGAGCTTGCATGGTGTTGTTTTTCATCAAAAAGCAATGATAAATCAACACACGAAATTGTTTCGAATCCTTTTTTTTGGATATATCAAGACTAGCGTCACTTAAATCAATCTAACTCGTGGACCAAACATCAGAATGTCATGAAATTTTGACAGGTATCTTTTGAAGGTTGGTACTCATGAACAATCATGCGGAACTTTTGCTGGCAACACCATCAATGTGTCAGTCCCGGGACTTATTAATCCACGTGTTATTACATTAAAGAAGTACGTAATTACAAATGTCCGAGAGAGTCGAGAGATAGAGAGACAGAGTGGTAAGTCGTCCATGAGAAATGTGAGAGAATTGTGTAAAGAATTGTGAATAATAATTGTGCCTAATTTTGCCTCCAAGGCCGCTCCTATATCACCTAGCTGCTAACTGCGCGAGCTATGGGCGTCGGCGGTATGCGGGGCACGGAGAGTAGGCTCTCTATCCGCAACAACTTGCATAGTGTAAGACACCGTAGAGATAAGTAACGTTCGCTGTTTGATTATTTGGCTAGGGAACCCAAAAAAACATTAATTCACAACTTGAGTTTGCCCTGCGGCCATGCCGCTTGTTAAACCCTGGGCTGGCTTTATTTTACTTACTTACCTACTTTAATATTAATATAATAACATATAACAATAACAAAGAAACCATGTCCATATAGTCTACACTGCCCAGCAAAACATAGGGGTGAGTTGAAGCCAACCTGATTTGAAGTAATGCAATGAATGACTTGTTGTTTATGACAACATAGGTATTTGTTAGTAAATTGAAAAACGCGATTGCAGCGCTATCTTTTTGGTTAATCCGTCCATTCTAAGAAACCAGCACTATGTCGAGTTGCATTCATATACGTTCAGTAGTTTCCAAAAAAGATGCGATCGCAGCGTCATCTTTTTCGTTATTTTCGTCTATCCCATGGAAACGACATCATTTATCGGGATAAAAACTATCCTAATTTACGCCCCGTGGTATTTATTAGGTGAGGCTCTAACAGACAGACGAAAATTCTAAAAGTTTTCGCATTTTCGGAATCTTCTGGTCTGAATTGCCCCCGTGATTTTTTTCACATTTTTAAACGCAATATAAAAATCCAAATGATCAGTTGGGAGCGTTCCGTCTAGCCGTACGCGCTTTTGGTCTCACGCACACAAATATAATGTGTTCAGGACAAGTAAAGCCTTACTAGTCTTCTTGCAAGAACTATACGTATAAATTCAATTGCTAAGTTATTACATTGATCATGAAATGCAGGGATTCATTCAGAAATGACTCTTCTTAACGACGTACACGTTAATCATATCATATTACTTATTACTTTCAGACCATCCCATCCCATGATTAATAAGGAAAAATGAACATTCAATATGAAAATTTATGAAAAATGATATAAATAATATTCAGGGGAAACACTGCAAAAATCATTATATAATTTTAGGTGTGAATACCTACGCGGCATTCTTAGAATATAATATAATATTTGAACATAGCGTAATATTCACAGATTCAAACGTGTGGGAAACGCGTTGTGGCCATTTTTTCCCGCGTCCCGAGAATTAAACAGGAAAATGTTTATATAATTTTGATGCCAACACTCACGTGTGGTTGGGTATGGCGGATTATTTTTATTTTATTTTATTGCAGGAGTTTAGCAGACAGGCAGACGGCCCACTTGATGGAAAGCGGTTACGATCACCTATGGACATTTGCAACACCAATGGTGCTACAAATGCGCTGCTGCTCTCTTAAGGGAGACTGGAACTTGGTCACTAACGCCGGAACACGAGTCAAGGTTGTTATGGCGGCATACTCTAGACCAAGGGTCGTAGCCATCCAGTCGGTCAAATACCCTACCACCTGGCTGTGGGTTGTTTTGTCGCCTCTTACGACAGGCCGCCCGGCCGCAGGAAATTGTATTCTTTCTCCGTTCCTGCACGAGCATGACCCAATCGCAGACATTTTGAACAACGGTAAGGTTAAATAATATCCATACAAGCCCGATCGATGTTCGACGCTTGAAATTCTATAGAATAACGATTTATAAATCCCGCGTTTGATTAGAGTTCGTTTGCCAAACGAATAACTAACGCCAGAAGCTTTTAAAAAGTGATACATCGTTTCTTCGCGTAAATTGTACAGGAAAATAATTCGTTTATTATCCGACCAATTCAATTTCCCAGCCCTTTGTCTATATCATAATTAATATACTTTTAAATTTAATCGGGCAATTGCTTTGTTTGCTCAGTTGATATGTTTTATTTTTTCTCTAGGAACCTTCATTAATATACCCTTTACAATGTTTACGGTATTTTTTTAATTTTCCGACTGTATTTCAATTTGAGATTAGATCACTGAGAACAAGTTTGTCTAATTTATACACACCTTACGGCCGATTTATATTCGACTTTTTAAAGTTAAATTTCGGTTGCATTCTAATCGTCTGCCTTGAAGCGACGGGGCCGCTTGCTGACATTGTTTTATTGTTACTCTTCCGACACCCTTTCATCTTACACGACATCTACTAGTTATTGTTTCTTGGGTCTTATGGATGACCATAATTATTATATGAACTAATTGTCATAAATTTGACAAAACCTTTTTTAGCTGCGGAATTGAATATAGTATTTTTGTTCCGAAAACAAAAGAGAACCTGAAGGATTCACAAGCTTGGAGGTCACAGGAGGTCCTTGTTATTAATTAACAGGAAGGGGATTTAGTAATTGAAGCATAAGTCGCCGTGGTCAAGAAATCAATTCTGCTAATATGAAATTATTACCCTTAAAGACCGGTAGTCCTAAAAATAATTTATTCTGCCCCGATCTAACTGCTCTAAAGATTTACTCCTCATCTAATTTTAGGAGAAGCCATGAAACTTATTAAGCCCTTTCGAAATCCCTTTTAGCATTGACCCAAATTTGTAGTAAACCTAATATGTCACTCAAAACTAATGACAGATATAAATTGAACGATCAAAGTGACTCTTATGGGATTGACAAGGTTCGTCTCAAACGGCCCTAATCTGTTTTGTATTAATTATTTTATAATGTATTTTTTATTAGATATATACATAAGATATTTTCTAAATACGATACATACTTTACAAATAAGTGAAATAAGATCTATCACAAAGGCAAAACCATTGTTAAAAGTTGTATGGATGTATGCCGCAATATGACAAATTGCGTCGAAACTCGGTTTTGCTGTAGTGGAATTTAATTTGATATACCATTTTTTAGACATTGTACTACATCATTGGCTAGATACAGAATACATTTTCTTTCCAAATTCTATTTAACTATTCAGATAGTCTTCGGAAAAAATGACTTATGAATGACATTCATAGACAGACGAAGATGACGCATTTATGACTGTTTTTTCAAATCTTATTGCCTATAATAAACATATGTCTCTAATTACGAATTAAAGAAGAATGTAAATAACATAATTTATGTAGGTACTGAATGTAAAAAGTTAAAAATAAGCTAGTACAATCGTAAAGCTGAAACATAAAAATTAAGACCTTTACAATATCGAACTGAACAGTCACTTGCCTTTGTAACCTGCAATCCGAATCCCTAAGACATGTAATAAAACATGCAATAAATAATTCTTTTTTTTACACGAGACATCACAGCAGTTCTAATTAAAATATAAAAAGTGAAATAAATACATTTTAATGAAGCGTTTGTCGTTATAAAAGTTTAATGGTGATCGAATGAGGGCGAGCAGTGAGCACGCTCCGATGGGCTCTCGGAACTCGCTCTCGCGGAGACGTGATGTGATGTGAATCATTGAGTGCCAACATTACTAATTATATATTGCATGCGATATTTGAAAACGTATGTAACTTGCAACGAACTGACGAGCAAGCAGAACTCCGTCAAGGTTGTGCGTTCAAAAAAAATGTGTGCTGGGACACATATTAGAAGTGAAACTTCAACGGACAAGTTGAAAAACGAATCGCAACGGACAAGTGGAAAAACGAATCGCAACGTACAGGAGGAAAACTTCAACTGACAAGTGACAAAATGAATCGCAACAAAATTTTAACTTAAAGATTTACGGGCAGGTTTTTAAATTGGACAAGTACATTAACAATCTATCACGAGTTTAAAAATGTAAGAATTAGTGACGGTCACCTCGTGACCGTGACACCTTTTCGTGACAATCGTGAAAATCGTAAGACCCCCTCTATATAGAAGTTTCACTTCAAGAATACTTTACGTTTTGGTAAGTCTACAGCTAACGCAGTTTGGCGTCCAACAAAGACATACAATTTGGCTGAGGTTGGAATGAGCTGTTGTATAAGTTCGGCGTTTGTCTAGTGCTCCTTACTCGATGGTGGGGCTTCACCTGCGATATTGTTTTTAATTGTGAATAACGTTGCATATTGACAGATAACGTATGTATATATACTAATGGGGTTATTCATTAATGGCGTTATTTTTAACACTTTAAATAAAACGTATCCGGCCACAATAATACTGTCATTAATATTGTCGCAGCTGCGACAACATATACGTGGTCATACAACACGATCCATAGAATGTCACAAGTGCAGTCACAACGTTATACTGTGAAAGTTAGCCCAAGTGTTTGTAATACATCCACAATGAAGATTTCTTGTAATGTTAAATGTCAAATGTTTTAGACATTTAGCGACGGAACACAAAAATGCATTTGTGATAGAAAACTAAGATATGCTCGCGACTTCGTCCACGCTTGGCTTGAAATTCCCGCGGGTTTCCTGGGACACACAGTGCCGCAGCATTTAAAAATAATGTAAGCTATCGTTTTAGCGAAAACAGTGTCGAAATAAGCTAATTTTTATGCATCTGAAAAACAAAAAACCGTTCCCGGAAAAATTCCCATGGGATTGGGATGGGATTCCCGCAAAAAAGAATCTAAAATGTTATTGCATAAATTTTGCTATCGATCAGTGGAAAAACGCATTGAAATTCGGTTTTTCAAATTTGGTCATTTTAAATCAATTTCAGAAAAATTCTCGCGAGATTCCCAGGATAAGTAGCGCAGATTTTAAGTTTAATAATTTGCTGTTGATCAGCAGAAACCGCATACTATGAAATAATTTTAAGAATCGAATTTCAGGAGTGGAAACTTCGCGTCAAATATCATCCACCAATTTCATTTGATGTTTATTACTAAGGCTTAATTAACACAACATTTCTTCCGTAAAAGCTCTTTTCACGACTGACAAATGTTACTTTGTTGAAATTGCCGCTGTTTATTTACGCGTTATATTCCCTTACATCGTATTTTGTAGAATAAAATGGTACATTTTATCATGTTTAATTATTCGCAGAATGTATTTCCTATTTAACTAAGCTGAAAGTCGTAGTTGCTTAGGGGCTAACCTAATTCACCGGCAAATCTTCCCAATTATGTTAGTTCGAATCCTGATTAAGAAATAAGCAGTTTTCCTAACATAATATGCATATTATTAACACTACTACTTACCGACGTTGAAGGAAAACATCGTGAGGAAACCTTTAAATTGAGATAACCAAAGTGCGTTGGGCATTATAACTTTGATAAACTTGGCCCGACTCGAGCCCAGATGTACCCGCGTCTCTTCCCAATGACGTTGGTTCGAATCATGACTATATGTATATATAAATATACACTGGTGTATATATAAATATACACCGAGTATGCAGCCTTGCTAACTTAATATGCATATTGTTACTATTACCACTTGCTGACGGCAAAGGAAAACATCGTGAAGAAACCTTTACATTAAGATAACCATTCACGCCAATACGCCTTTGACAGACTTGGCAGATATATACCATCCCTTTCCCTAAAAAAACTTCGTTTAAAAAAACCGACTTCAAAAACGAAAAAACTAAAATGTATAAAATAACTTATTTCTTAAGCTATTATTATTAATATATATTATCTAAAACATCTTAAAATCGGTGCTTAGTAATTTTCAAAATATAGTAATTTTTATGTTTTACTTTGCACCGACTTCAAGATGTTTTAGATAATATATATTAATAATAATAGCTTAAGAAATAAGTTATTTTATACATTTTAGTTTTTTCGTTTTTGAAGTCGGTTTTTTTAAACGAAGTTTTTAAATTTTATTTGTTACTTTTTAGTGTCTAGCTATGTATGAGTGGACCTACGAATGATGCCGCGCTTCTTAAAAAATATAGGTCCCAAGAACCGGGAACAAAAAAATGTTCGTAAAATGAAAACTACTGGGCCAAACTATGTCAAATTTTTAGGGGACCACATGGCAGCTATTCCGCGTCGAACAAAAAAAGAATCACGTAAATCGAATCATAAGTCACGGAGTAATAGGTGTACATATGGAACGGAGGGAAAATTATTTCCATGAAAAATGTTCATAGAATGAAAACTACTGGGCCAAACTATGTAAAATTTTTAGGGGACCAATTGGAAGCTATTCCGCGTCGAACAAAAAAAGAATCACGTAAATCGGATCATAAATCACGGAGTTATCGGCGAACATACATAAAAAAAGCAACAAAAAAAAAAAAAAAGAATTGAGAACCTCCTCCTTTTTTCGAAGTCGGTTAAAAAATGGGAAGGTCCGAGGCCAGCTGTGGTACTTTTATGGATTGATAAAACAGAAAATATAATATTAATTAAACTGACGGACTCATAAACTGCATCAATTTTTTTAAATAAGTATGCAAACTTTTTAGATTAAATTATATAAATATGGATAGACTGACTCTTAATCTCAAAAAAAAGAAAAATTTAAAAATAGAATTGCAGTAAAACAAATGAATATAGCCGGGGAAAGAAAATTTACTCGTAGTATCAGATTTGTGTGTTATTATTTATAGCAAAGTTTTAAATTGATTCTCATTGATTTTTTATTCTTTTGTCAATTGAATTATTGTTACCAGCAGAATTGTTGGGTTAGTTTTTTAACTCATCGAGAGTTTTTGAACCATAATATGGATACTTCGTCCGAACAAGCGGCTCAAATTGTAGCATTGGTGCGGGAGGGCTTGGATCAACGAACGATTGGTAGAAATTTAAATTTAAACCAGTCTACGGTTTCTAGAATATACAGAAGGTTTGTGGAGGCAGGTTCTTACAGAAGGAGACGTGGTACAGGCAGGACTCGAGCAACCACCGGTCGTGATGACCGATTTATTGTTACAACTTCTCTGCGAAATCGTTTCCTCACGTCTGTTAACATCAAAACAGAGCTTAATGAAGTGCGTGGAGTAAACGTGATTGCACGAACAATAAGAAGAAGGTTAAAGGAAGCGGATATCACCCCGTTTAGACCAGCAAATGGTCCAAAGTTGTCTGTAGCTCACAGACAAGCTCGCTTAAGATTTGCGCGTGATCACCTGAATTGGACAGAAGAGCAATGGACCTCCGTATTGTTCACGGACGAGTGTAGGACATGTTTATATGGTGCAGATGGTCGCAGAAGAGTCTATCGTCGACGTGGGGAGCGATATGCTCAAAGTTGCATTGAGGAGCGTGTTCCTTTTGGAGGCGGTTCGTGTATGGTCTGGGGTGGCATATCGATGAACGGGCAAACAGAACTTGTGTTCATAGACATGGTCCGTCAAAACGGTAATAGAGGGGGTTCGACTGCACATCGCTACATAACAGAGATCTTAGAAGATCACGTTTTGCCTTACATGGGATTCATAGGCGAAAATTTTACTTTAATGCAGGATAATGCCCGGCCGCACGCTGCTGCACAAGTTCGACAATATTGCGAAGAGGTTGGGATACGTACAATGAATTGGCCAGCACGCAGCCCGGATCTTAATCCCATTGAGCATTTTTGGGACAATTTAAAAAGAGCTGTATATGCGAGAAACCCTTTGCCCACGACAGTGGCAGCACTAAGAACAGCACTTTCAGAAGAATGGGACAATATTCCGCAAGATCTTTTAATAACCCTAATAAAATGTATGCGAAACCGATTAGAATCCGTAATAAGGGCACGTGGAGGTAATACACCTTATTAAAACATAAATAAACCCTTGCATAAAGTTTGTGTCTATTGTTAAAACCAATTTTTTAATTAAACCAATTTTCCTTAAATTTCTGTTTTTTCTTCAAAAAAAGTCAAGGTCCTTTCCAGTACACAAACTTAAACTTAAGGATATGACCCTACGCTGTTTTAAAGTTCGCGAACCAATCTAGAGGTTTCAATTTAAATCTGTATAGAAAGTTTGCATACTTGGTTAAAATATTTATTTCAAAGTCGTCTATTACTTTCATGCAGTTTATGAGTCCGTCAGTGTATTTACAGCTAAAAATTCTAAATTATAACATTGAACAAATTATCGTATTTGTTTGTTTTTTTTTTCATTGTTTTA
Source organism: Dendrolimus pini (assembly GCA_949752895.1). Taxonomy (NCBI): domain Eukaryota; kingdom Metazoa; phylum Arthropoda; class Insecta; order Lepidoptera; family Lasiocampidae; genus Dendrolimus; species Dendrolimus pini. The sequence continues at coordinate 7,344,841 of OX457146.1, forward strand.
CAAATTCCTACAATAATGTTACATACCGACACAGATCGCACATCTGGCATGTTGTAAAAATGAATTATTTTATTTCTTCGTGTTTAAACTTTAAAAACATCTATTGTTATCGTACTTATTTTATGGCTGTAATTAGTGTCGAACGAATTAATCCTTGTTTTATGGCCGTCGAAGCTGGCAGGTGTGCGCGATTAACTCGGTGAACGCTATCCTTTGTTCTATTATACAGTTGAGTATAAACCAATGCCCGAACGGAGGGGTGAGGCAGTCACTCGATGACTACGATATGATTAAGACGTGTAGTACTTTCGATTAGCGACATAGTGACGGACTTTGCGCATGTGGAATTGCATTGAATCGTGAAGTGTGAACTGGTTGCATCCAGTTTTATTTTGTACTTGTTTTATACGTGTTTGTACAGTTCTAATAAACTCTATAGTCATTCCAACGGCATTTATTTTAATTCCAGTCCTGTAGCTCGTAACAATAATATCTAAAGAGTGCAATTATATTTAAAAAGGTATGCAATGAGAATTGTAACCTTTTTTACATAACAGTAAATTATTCGCAATTGACAATTTAAAATGCTTTACAAACCAATATAGCGGGGGGATTAACGTTATTAACACGACACGACTCAAGTTTCGCATTTTTACCCATTATCTCCTACCAAAATTGGAAGCGCGTACATAATATCAGCACATTTAAAATATAGCGAGTAAGTGCTTGGATACTGCGCGCACAATTAGGGGTGCCGTAGGCGGAGAACAGTATTAAATCCAAAATACACCGTGTTTTATCTGAAAACCTGCTCAACGGATCCTGTTAAAGTTCAAGTTAGAAGGGATAGGGATACGATTTTTATGACTTGATCAGGATGGGGCTACGAGGTCGCGAAGATCATAAAGCCGCTGACAGGCCACCAGAAGCCACAGATGGCCACCCAAAGCCCGAGATGGCCACCGAACGCCGACGAATGGCCAACTAAGCCGCAGACGAAGCCAACGCAAAGCCCGCGAAAGCCATCGGATGCCGCAGACTGGCCAATGAGAGCCATTGAGAGACCGCCGTCAGGAAGGCTCCAATGGCTCCAAGCCCCGACACCGACGGATAGTTGTCCGTCGAGTAGAAGCCGGGGCAAAGAGGTTTTCCTCGAGGCCCCAACCTCCTCGCCGCCCAAAAGGCTAACAGGAAGAAGACCACCATACAGTATAATAATAGGTGCTAACTACTTAGAACAAATGTTTATACAATCACAAGTATACACATACCTTATAATGGACAAGGTGGCAGATATTGCACAGTGTACAAAAAATGTTAGATAATAATGTCGTCGGCCATATAGATAGATATAAACAGAGGGTTCTAGTTTGACGAACAAGAAAATATTTCCAATTCATTTATTTCTATAAACATATTTCTAGGCCTTTTACACATCTAAAACTTATAATAATAACATTTTGATTATAATAGTTAAAATTAGGGCTACAATTTTTTTGGGGGCGGTTGCTACACTAGGCTCTAAAATACAATGACATATAAAGACCAAAGGATGAACGGACATGTCGCATTCTGTTAAGGGTTCCGTGCATTCCAAAATGGTTAAGTTACCCTAAAAATCAAACCGCAAAATTTCTTTGAAATCTCTTTTTTCGTTTTGTAATTTACACCGGCTGATTCATGTCAGGCCATGATGTAAAATAAAAATAAAGTTCAGATGCAGTTTCGAAATTTGAGATTTGCCTTTACACGCGTAAGTGCAGAATGTTTATTTTGCATTATGCGGGTTTACGGTTGAAAAACTCTTTCAGTACATTTCCTCGTTTTTATTTACACGTAATATCTGTGCTAACACTCTTAAAAGTTGTCGGTTAAATGAGGTACTGTGTACGCTGTTCCAGTTGCGAAACTCCTTTGGTAAAATTGGATGTATACATTTTATCCTAAAAACATTAATTTGGTAATGTGTTTTTGTAGTTTGTTATTAATACTTAATGTTACAGCTTCCTTTCGTTGGTCTTGTTTAGGTTATTACTTGTCTATAGTTATGACTAAGGTGGTGATGTATATATTTGGATATATAATATTAATATGTGTTATTGTCTATTTTTTTATCTATGTTAATTATATTTATTGTGTAATTGTGTATCCTATTAATTATATGTATTTGATTTGCACACCACCGTTATACTTTCTCGAGTCCTTTCACACAATCCACAGCCCAGGTCGTTTGTAAAAGATCGCTCTAAAGCGATAAGGCCGCCGCCCTTTGTTCCTTTTTTTTTTGTTTTTTTTTGCCAGGGGAAATCCGCTTGAGGACTAAGCCGCGACAGGCACAGAAGCCTGGGGGATGCTCGCGACCCGGTGAGACAGTGTGGGATTCGCCAGATCGGGGGTGGCACTAGCGTGCCCGGTCAGAACCGGTGCCACGCTATTGCCACTCCCCAGTTAGGGATACCCACTAAAACCCCTGGGTGTTCCGTCCTGCGCCTTATGCCAGGGCTACGGGAATAGGCTACCCGGCTCCGCATTCCCTGACAGGCGTGGGCCCCACTCACGCCCTTTGTTCCTGCCTTGACATGAAATGACTGTAAAGAATTTACGTCATGTGTATGTGGTGAACAATAAAGTATTTTCTATATATCTATTTTTATCTAAGGTTGTTTACACATAATGAAGGTCAAATGACCGACGAGATTTAGTGCTAGATTTAGAACATTTAATCAAAAATTGACCCTTTCCCTTAGCTTGCTTTTAACATTCTGCCACAGAGATTGACCCTTAAAAGCTACGATTGGTGTAATATTTTTTTCAAAATCAACCGATTCGATTACTACTGATTATATATAGTTTTATTTTTCAAAAATCTCTTGGTACTGTATTCGTTTTCATCAAAATCGATCCCAAGACTCCTTTAAGTGTTTTTCGCTATATGATACAGTTTTGGATTATGCCATAGAGACCGATTTAAATGTATCCTATACTCGTACGTAAATCAATTCCGCAGTAAACTTTTCAGGTAGTGGAGATAAAATTGAGACCCGGTTACAAAATCATTAACACATCGTAAAATTTAAAAAAATGGGTTCCTAACTTTAATATTTGTATCATTAGAGATTCGATAAACCTCAATGCTTAAAAATTATTATATTTTGTGTTAAATAATTAATTTATGGTTTAGAGCGAATTCACGAGTTTTAGGTCGTCCGTCGCTCGATAAATTAATGTTCGTAATTCATGGAATTTTACACATATAAAAATATTGTGGTATACCGCTTACACTGGATGTGGTGGGGCATAAAAACCCTCTTAATATTTATTGGGTGAAGGACTGAAGATATTATTTATGGATTTTTAATGCTCCAAACTTCCGCTGTAAGCTGACCGCTCGTCATCCTATCCGTCTCGCAAGAACCGTAATGCTAATATTAGACGGATCAACCAAATTGAATCAATTTGATCGAAAGGCTCAGAACTGAAGGAACACGAAAGTATTCACTGATATTAAATGATTCAAGTTAACGTCTGTAAAAGGCAAATGAATTGTCAAATATTAACTTAAGCGCATCATGTTATTATTTAAATCAACATATGGGGAGATAGATAGATAACACTTTATTGCTCACCAAAATAAACAAATACAGACACAAAATGTATAATTACAATACTTCTTGGCAAAACAACAGGCGGCCTTATCGCTAAAAGCGATCTCTTCCAGGCAACCTATCTTAAAAGAAATTCTTTTAAGGAGATATTTATTTCCAAAAACATAAAAAGTTTATCTTCCCCCTCTAACGTTTACATTATGAAGTAAAATACAAAAAAGTATAATTCGATAAATAATTTCGAAAGACGTAAACGTAGTCATTATAAAATTACTTACTTTTTTCTGTCTATGGCCCAAGGAGGTTACCAAAATTTTTCAACCTGTAAAGGGGTCGCGTATTTAAAACGATTGAAAAGCACTACTCTAGACCTTTAGTAGTGGTTATCCAGTCCAGCAAATAACCATTTGGCTGTGGATTGTTTTGTTGCCTCTTACGACTGGCTTCCTGGTTCCAGGAATTAATATTCTCACTCCGTCCCTTCACGGATTAATGTCTAAAGACATAATAATATGCAACCCAAGGGCGTTGCAGATGTTGGAGTATGAGTTATTTTTGATCAAATGTTTATTTTAGGATTCTATCGCTAAATGATATATGTGCATGTTGGTCATCTGGAACCCGTAATTGTGCATGGCGTCTGTCTCGAAACTTCTAGTTTTATCACGCTCCAAATTAAATCTTCAATGTCAGTAAAATAATAGCATAAAGTTTGTTGCATCAACAATGCTCTGGGAATAAACTTTAGGATGCATAAATATTTACGTCACTATTTTTAACACTCTTACTTGCTTTTTTGCGCGAGCCAGTTTGTGTGAAGACTCCTAAAATTAGGACGTGGGATATAATACTACGTTTCAAGTTATCGGCGATGCCTAGCTTTCTTTTCCGAGACACTAAAATTTTCTACGAAATCCATACAGTACGTACTATAAGAATTTAGAAGACATTTAGGGCCGCTTGCATAACTATCGCCTTTAAATAAAATTAGTTAATCATATTAAACTGCCTAAATACGTTTTACACAAAACGTATTGACAGTTCTTTAAACATATTTAGCGGCAAATTTTGTGTTGTGCAAGTCGCTTATTGTATTTAAGGGTGTTAAATACGTTTTGTCTTTCTTAAATAAATTTAAACAACCGTATGCAAGCGGCCCTTAGATTTGTAAATGCCATTAGCCTCCGTATCTATTCAAGGACTTTTTTTATAGAATATAAATATCGAAATATTAACTTCAGTTTGACCATACAGATTTTAATAACAAATTCAAATCGGTAACTCTGACCTGTGTCAGTAGCTATACATGCTAAAGTATATACACGTGTATTGCCTAGCGTCGATATTATTATTTCTTACTGACACGACACATGTTGTTCTGCCATAAAAAAATATCACAAGAGGGCGAAAAATACTTTACGACCTTTTCTCTACACCTACAAAATATCCAAAAAAACCATTAAAATCGGTTAAGATTTCTATAAATGTATTAGACTTTATAATAATACCGTGCCAGCATGGCAATCCGACGAGCAACTTAGCTAGCCTTCTGATCACCTTACCCATAGAAGATGGTGATCCGGCTCAGAATTCTAGTTATAGTCTTAAGCCATTTAGGTAGAACATGTACCTAATTCAATTTTTATTTTCGCTATTGTACTAATTTATAATTCACGTTATTGTTAGAAAGGTATCATGATTATTTTAGATATAATCCTTTAATTATATTTTTGTTTAAAGTTTTAAATCTATATTATTATAGGGATGCCTATAACCAAGTATATTTTTTGGTTTATCACTGAACAAAAATATCGCGGGAGCAAAGAAAATAAAGAAAGAAAGAAAAATATTTAATGTCGGGAACGTAAACCAAAGGACAAGGGCACTACATCAACAACTTTGGGACAACTTGGAGGACTGCAGGCAAGCTAAGCTGGCTATGCCTCGAGTAGACCTGCGTTTCTCCAGGAACATCCTAAAGCTCAGTCGGTCCAGGCTGAGACTAGTTATTAGCGCAGCCACTGGACATGGCAATTTTAACAGACATCTTTTCAATATAGGTGTCACCGACAGCCCCCTGTGCAGAGCATGCCTGGAGGCAGAAGAAACAGCCGCCCATGTCCTGCTTGAATGCGGAGGGGTGGCCCAATACAGGGCGAAGTATCTGGACGCCCCAGGTAGCCTCCGAGAAGTCTTCAGCAACGTCAAGAAGCTGGTCGACTTCCTGGAGGAGCTGGGCTGGATGGAGTAAACCCTCATCCACCCTCGCACGCAAAATAGGCGCTCTGTCGTCGAGTTGCGGAAACCGCCCGCTCGCAGAAGAAGAAGAAGAAGATGTCGGGAACGTATGCACATAAAACTAAAAAATCACTAAATTAATTAAATATACCTAATCATAAAACATAAAGAATTTTATATACATACCAACTATTTAAAAAAGAAATGTACATAACAGTAACGGCAATGAGGCTGTTAACTCAGCATTATGCTGTGTCAAGTACTGACACAGCGTTGTCAAACCCAGCGTTTCCATTAATGACACAATCAGTTGTTGAAAATTACAACTTTAAACATTATAACGCTTTAATAATATATGTAATACAAACAATACGATTACAGGCTGTGACACGATCAATGAATCATGACGTAGTTACGTTGCGAAAGAGACACGTGCGCCCGCACCGTTATCGCTGTTGCCAGCGTGTGCGCATATAAACATAGCGTAATTTTCGCTTTGTTTATTTAAATCCAATCACTGATTACTTTTTATTATTTGTTTAGCTGTTTAACATTTGCTATGATTAATTGGGGTTGAGAAAGATTTGCCAATAACTAAATTTAAGATTTTGTAGGGGTGACAAGCCATTTTATCAAAAAATTATCCCTTATAAAATTGTCATGTGCGTTTCTCCATATTTGTTTGTCGCAGCTATTTTAAAAAAAAGTACGTATTTATGGGTACACCACATAGAAAGAAATTCGTGACAACCTCGCGAGAAAAGAACGCGTTCACCGAGTCCACATTCTCGTCTCTCGTATACGAGGAATGTGGAGTGTCTATAAGACTGTAGGGATGAGATTTCGTAGGTATTCTAGTAATATGACGGTACACAATGGTGTAGTTTTAAAATGTGAAAAAATTAAGTATTCTCTAGTCTTAGTCTATCATAGTGGTCATGTCCACTTACATTCCCCTTGAATGATTTTTTTTCAGTGTGTAGAAACGTGTCGGGATATCCTAGATTCTTCAAATATTAAGTCTAATTTTATCAGAATGAATGAATGCAATGATTCTTTTATTATTTTATTACGCAATAATTATTGTAGTTACTTTGTTTGCCTAAGCTGATACTTATCCAAGCCACTGGTTCACTAATTAAATAGCTTAAATTATGTATAATCCTATAACGAACCTAGCCGTGAAAACCAGTCTTAACTATCGTGTTCGCGCTAATCCCGAACAACAAATTTCGCATCTAATTAATCTATTACGGCGTCAGTTTATTTAAACAAAGAAAACCGGGTCAAGAAAATTAAAACCGCAGCAGAATAAAAACTGTCTGCACGATTGTATAACCTTCGTTTCAAAAAGAAACTGTTTATTAAATTCGCACTCGAGATGAGGTAAATTGACCGCGTATTGAAGCGAATACAATGGACTTGAAAATATGAATTACAGTTGCAAGACAAACATGTTATGTCAGTGATCAATTGACAGATGTGGGATACGACCCCAATATCGGAGTGTTAGGAAGTTCGCACATTAGATGCGGTGACGCAAATTTCTTGGGAGTCGATTTGTAAATATGTAAAACACCGGATGCCTTCGATTTTTTAGAATAACTATAAATGGTGACATAGTTCTTTCCGAGATTAATGATTTATTTAGTTCTACTAGACTCTAATAGTGTGAATATCGGATTAGTATTACACTGAAATTAATTTGAGGTTATGCATAAGGTACATGATCCGTTCAGCCGTTTAGACATGCAAGTTTAAGAAACAGAAATTACTTTCGCATTGAAGCGTAGTAAGTCTTCAATTAAGCAACCTTTCTCGAAATATTGCGTTTATTTTAATATTTTACAATTTTTACAATAAAAACTTGTTTGCGCGTACAAAGGTTCGTTTTTTTGTCGTAGTTGATTTTTGAATATTGCCGTTGGCCGTAGACTACGAGTGTTTCTCATAGACAATTCATGTTATTGCGCGTACCCACCGGCGCGAGCGTACTGGTTCATGCCCGGCTGAACCGGTGTGTACCTTCCTTCGGTATTCGTGCCGTAACACGCATTTATATATATTAAACTAGTTGTGCCTGCGACTTCGTCCGTGTGGATTTTTTTTCGCGGAACCCCAAAAAAAAATAGCATAAAATAGCCAAAATAGGTCTGAAGGTGAAGTCTGAACATCCGGACAAAAATTTTAAAAATTGATTTTTTGATGTAAGCGCCGTATATACTTTCATATGCATTCAATAAAAAGCTGTTATTTTGACATTACAAACAGACACTTCAGTTTGATTTATTTATCTATTAGTTGATAAAGAAAATTTATCTGTATCGATATAATGTATGTAGGAGAATATTGCTTGCATATCACTATTATTTTGCAAGTTGTGTTTCCTGGTAATGCTTTTGAATGTTGTTAGAGATTTTGCTTGTGTTACAGCATATACAGTCACGTAGTTGAGGGGTTTGAGCTTGTCCACATAGCTCTCCACACACCAAACACACACACGCACACACACACCCACACGCACATTCGCGTACACACACACACACACACACACACACACACACACACACACACACACACACACACACACACACGCGAACATACACGCACGCACTCATGGTCTTAGGTTAATTAATAAATAATTTCATTATATTTAAGTTTCTATAATAAAATTGTGTTGAGTGCCGCGATACAGACAAGAGTCTAGTGCAGCAACCGCCGCTAAAGAATTGTAGACTTAATTTTAATTCAAAATGTTTTACTACCCTAAGTTTTAGATATAATTATATAAGGCCTAGAAACAAGTTTATATAAATAAATGAAAAAAAATATGCAGAAATCTTGGATTCCTATTTTTGCCATAGAAAATTTTGGAAACGAACTTTCCATTATTAACTATGCTCTGGGTGCCTAGAATTGGCCTCAGAGTTTAGTTGTATATTACATGTAACACTGACTTGGAGATATACTATGTATATGTGTTTCACTGCTGACCGATAATTATATATCTATTATTCTATTTCGCCTTAAAAAGCAGCTTTATGTAGGTGATAGGCGTGCAAAGCATACTTATGGCTCGATGATCTTCACTTCTGGAGATTTGCGTTCTTAAGGTGACCGGTCAATAAGGCCGTCGAACCAAAAGTGTTTATTAACTCGCACATCTATCACCAGCTTTAGATGTTCTAAAAGTTGTCCAGTCCCAAGAGGCGAGGCGAGATTTTGCTTAAAAGAAATTAAAGCAACATTTTAACGGGAATCGTACTAATTTGCATAAATTAATGTCGGTGTGAAATTTCTGCGAAAATTTCGCGCGTTCCGTCATGGACTTCGCAAAGAAAAAAAGTGGAGTGTGGCGAGCAACTAGGGGAATGTTTGGAAAGTTGCCCGAGTGGTAGGCGCTAGTTTTCCAAATTCGTATCCTCTTCCCTGTATTCATGATTCTGCGTATACGGAATAGCTTTATGTATAAAGTGCGTTCCAGGATTTGTGTTTATTTAAGTCGTCAGGATACTTTATTTGTAGATTAATAAGGGATAGAAGGATTGTGCGAAAGTTAACATACAGAGTTGCGTTATGATACAAGAAATATGCTAGAATAGCGGGTATAAAAGGAAAAGACACTACTTTGCCAATCCCAAATTAAAAATAGTATTGTTACATGCCGACAAAGGTGGATGCACACCTGCCTGTCATAAAGCGCAGTTTATTACCTTTCCCGCATTTAAGTTCAAATTTTGTTTACTTTGTGTCTAGAATTTGTAATTAATAAAAACATTCTATTGTTATTGTACTTGTTTTACGGCAGTCATTAGGCAGCTGTGTCGAACTAATTCTTGTTGTTATTGTTTTGCCTCGCGGCATATCGTATTTTTATAGAATAAAAGGAATACCCGAAGGGGTGAGGCAGTCAAGCGAAGATTACGATACGGGCAAGACGTACATTCGCTAAGCGATATACTGACGGATTCTAAAGAAGTTTCACTTCAAAAAATTATAGTGCGTATTAATATCCAAAACATTTTGTTTTAATTCAACCTTTATATTGAAATACAGTCTGCTAGCCATACAATTTATACAGAAAGTTATTCGCAGGTGACAGTTTTTTGAAATTGAAATTATTTCTATAACTGTTTCAGTCTATAGAAAGAATGTTTCGCGCGAAGTTTGTAATGTATTAATGATTATGGAAGTTTGAATTACAAGATTTATTCCTTCCTTTTACTAATGCTTTAAATATCGAACTATTTCCAAGAAGATTGGCAAAAAATAGATAATGACCTACAATCACAACACGAACCAACAGTCCATGTTGACTGTTGGTCCAAGAAAAGTGAAGGGTGTCCCCAGGATACTTTTTTAATTTGAATCAACATAATATAGACCACGCTTATATATATCAGACGGCAAAGGCGAAATGGGCACAATAATTACAAAGGAAATACACTCTATAAAAAAGATGTAATAACAAGAGCTGAAAAAAGAATGTTAAGGTGGTTTGGACATGTAGAGAGAATGGATAAAAGTAGAATTACAAAACAGGTGTATGACAGTATTGTGAATGGTAGAGTTGCTAACGGTAGACCGAAGCGAACACGCTCTGATCAAATATCAGAAGTGTTAAAGAGAGGTCAGGTAAAAGTCATCTCAAATAAACGTGCATATATGAAGAGGCTAATGAAAGTAGATGAAGCGAAAGTTGTTTGTCAGGGTCGTCACAAATGGAGATCCATAGTCTCTGCCTACCCCCATAGACAACAGGCGTGATTTTATGCATGCCTTTATTTTACGAAGCTCAAACTGTTTCAAACAAAATAGTAGTAAAATTGAACCTAGACTTATACTGCATTAGTATAAATTCGGTCAAGCAAATACTGGCTCAAGAATTTTTGGGAAGACAATGTGTACGTGTTGTTACCAATAGGTGGAGGCTTGTTGTCAGCATTTCTTTTTATATAATTTTTTTTTACTATACTAACATGTATTAGTCTGTAAGCCTTCCTAAAATTAAATTAATAAATAAATGTATGTATACGTATACACTCAAACCCATAATTTTCAGAATGTTTGCTGACGCAAGAATAATTGGACATTTAAAACTCGATGTTTTGCTGTGCAGGTTTAGTTTCAAATAACATATTAAAGGTGGTTGAATTTTATGAATATTTTAAGATATTTATGGTTTTAAAGTGACAATTGGGGTTTGCGTAAAACATTCACATCTTTTTTTAGGGAAATGCGACATATTGAGCTGCCACAAGAATTCCATTGTTTGCCGTCAAATACCTAAAATTTCACTGAGACTAAAATAGGGGTTGATGACGTTGCCCATGTGCTTGAAGATTATTTTCATATTTAAATTCATGAATACTTGACATTGGCAGTATCCAGAAACCGGGTGAAGTCGTATTTATAAAAAGACGAAACTAATGATTATTTGTAACAGTCAGCCTCAAAGCGAATATATTAGTGAAACGAAAAACGAAGAAATATTAACTTAACCTTTGGTTCTTTTTCGATGGGAACATGATATTATTTAATGTTAATTATGTGATCGTCTGACATGTAATTTATTTCATCTTAGAAACAAGTGTATGGCAAGAGTGGGTGGTAGAGTTGGTTCTGGTAGACAGCGACGTACTTTTCACGATCAAATGATAGATGCTTTAAAGTATTATCAGGTAAAGCACCTTTAATAAATTTATGTATATATGAAGAGATTAGTGAAAGGAGAGAAGCCAAAAATGTAGGTCCAAGGTCGTAGTAAGTGGAAATACATCGTCTCTGATAGGCAGAGACGATGTATTCTATCTATAGAATACTGCGTGATAATAATTATGTAGAAATCTCATATTTTTTGGCTCTGACCTAGAAGCAACATTTTAAATTACAAAGACTGTGTCAGGTTACGTTCCGTTATTCGTAAGTTGTCCCTGATATTACAACAATATCAACTAGCCATTGTTACGTTCCATTACACGCAAACAGAGACAGTAGGTGAAGGCCGCTCGCTTAATGAGAGGTTGACTTGAGATAAGTAAGACTTGGCATAATTGGGATCAGATCACGCGAGCTTTGTTTACGGTAATCACAAGTCAGAGTTCTATAAAGCCGACTTAGAATTGGGTTTCTAATTGGACTCGTATAACAAAGTAATCAGCTTAAAAGTTATAAAGGTGAGACAACGCGTGTTCGTGCGGTTTTGCTTGCATAATATTCGGATCCGCAGAAAGGATTTTAATTTCTGGATTTTTTATCCCAATTCATTTAAGATTAATTATCATAATAATCTTCCAACTTAACATACGTTACTGTGGATTAATATAGGATATTAATAGGGTAGATGACAATCCAATCAATTGTAAACCTTTTTATCATGTTACAATGTTGCAGATTTTGTACAAATTAAAATAGTCAAAATAACGCAGTATTTTAAACTATTCGCGGACGATGTCGCGAGCAGAAGCTAGATAGAGATACACAGAATCTATGTCAAAATTATGCCTTTCGAGCTTTTGTTACGTACTTTAAAGTTCTATCAAAATTCTACAATTTCCTCTACACAAAATTGAAGAAGGATTTTTCTTCCCTTCTATAGAATATCTTTGAAACCCGTATCTAAAATTTGGGTTAGTTTAATATACGATTCTGTGATATTTAAATAAAAAGTAATTTGCAATAGAAAATAAAAAGTCTAATTTGCTTCCGAAAATTGTGAGTTAACTGCTGCGAACCCATTTCTAAGTATTTCGAAATAGACCATTACGAAACGGTTTGACTGAATTTCCAATGTATTACATTTATTTATGTTGATACATAGAGGTGAGTGAGCTTCCTACGAAGGGATCTTCGATGAAAAACTACTGATTCACTTCAACATGGATTGTTAAGAATACACATTAAAGATAATGTGTATTCTTAACAAAGCAATGTTTAGCTAAATTTCAACAGATTGATAAAATTATATTATGTTATAATTTCTAGTACTTTAATGTAATGTTTCATTCTGGGGTTAGTGTTTTGAATTAATTACATAACCTTATTTTGCTTTGACATTAATTAATTGTGGCGGTATACCCTTCAAAGCAGGGTTGTTTGGTTGCTTTGGGCTTTGAAACCTCGTATCGACAAATTAACCGTATCCAAACAGCCTCTCTTCTCTCATGGCCGGTTCCTATCGCAACTGTTCATTTGCCTTTCCATTGGTTAAAATTTGACAAAAGCTTCACACAAGTAATGTCAAAATTCAACCGATGGTACGACAAGTGAATGAATAGTAAGATATAGGAACCGGCCATCAATCGACTTTAGTTTTACAGGGAGGCAGGAATCAGGCAAAAATATTATACATCACTATAAATTTCGATAAATATTTCGATGTACATAACATAGCATGTTAGTTAAGTAACTTGAAATATACATTTCATTATTATTCCAATTAACATACTGTTTATTTGGTATTATATCTATTTCATTGATCGGTAAGATATATTTTTAAACTTAATAATATGTTAACTAAAAGGCCCTTCGTAAGACTTGTTTCAAAAGTATTGTTACGAGTTACGGGACTCGAATAAAAAAGCCGTTGGAATTACTATAGAATTTATTAGAACTATACAAACACGGGTAACACAGGTACAAATATAACTGAACACAACCAGTACAAACGTAGTGCGCGGTTCAATAACACGCGCAAAGTCCGACACTATATAGATTATTGAATGTACACACGACTTACCACGCTTGTGGTTATCGCTTGACTGCCTCACCTCTCTGTTGGGGAAATGCTGTATACTGTACAAATACAATATCTCTCGACACAATACTCGACTGCGTGGACTGAATTTCCAAGAATCACACCTGGCCAATGACTGTCATAAAGATTACAATGCACAATGGGCTGCTTTTTTAATTACAAATTTTAAACGCAAAGTAAACAAAATAATGCCAAATGCGGAAAGGTAATAAACTGCAGGTTTAAATTGGTCTTTGTCGGTCGTAACAGTATTTAAAGATGGAGATAACCTTATGTATAAAGGCAGGTCCTTGTACAGCTGGGCTACCTGAAATGTATACAGGTATAAGAAGGAAACTGACGCCTCACGTGGTAGTATGGGATCGCGTCAGAAATTGACCTATCGATGAAAAAGAAGAATAAATCTATTGTTGGAATGTTTATATGATTGTTTGTTACATTCACGAATGTTGTTAATCGATTTATATCCGCATAAGCTTTGTTTCGTAGTATTTCGTATTTTAGGTAAACAATAGAATGAAAGCTATTTATCATATTCAATCAATGTTTAATCATAGTGGATAGTATTGACGGTTCTAAGAATGATTTTTGTAACTTATATATATTTGAAACAGGAAAATAGTGATCATGAAATAGTGCTTTTTTTTTAGAGGAAAGTAACCAAATAAATAAATGTAAGTGAAAAGAACAAAGGAAAAAATAATTTAAATCAAAAACTAAATGCGAACTTGAGCGAGGACTTCTTCCTATATTCAAGAATTTTGTACACTTCTGTGATGAAAGTCACTAAAAACTGTTCGAAAAGCTAGATTAATATATGAAAATCACGTTTCAAAGTCGTTAAAGCGTTGTTTTACTTAGATTTTTGTTATAATAGTTAAAAGCTGTTTGTTGTATGAATCGACAAGAAACAAGGTAAATATTGCAGATCGTATATTTACAAACAATACTATTTTAAGTAATTCTACAGATCGATTGTGTTTCGTTTCTAAACTAAACACATACAAAAGTTTCCAAGTAAAGCGAAATCGTCCATAACCTTGTAATAGTTTTTAGGAAGATGTTAAAAGTTAGCTATTTCCGTCGGATCTGTTATTTCATTAAAGTCTAAAAAGTGGGTTGTTATTCAGGGTTCTTAAAATATTTACGTCTTTACTGTGTTGTTTTGATGTCTTAGAATTTTACTAGATTGTTATAAGAAGATATTGAGAGATTGTTTTCAATTACACAATGGCTTCTATTATGTTTTAATTTTATTCAATCGGTATTTGTTGCTCATAAAGAACAATCTTATACTTCGATTAAGATCATCTGTTTATATATTATGTTTAATTTTGAAGTGAGACCGAAAAGCGACACTAAAAAGAGATAAACACAAATGTATATGACTAAGCTTGCGAGAGAATGAGATAAAATACATTATATTTAATTATAAACACAATGCTCATACAGAGAGAGTTAGAAATATTGAAGCTTTTCTTTAATACTTCAAATTTCGTGATTTTAAAGCTTAAATATATCATAACGATACAATGTGACGTCACAAAATTTCGAATCCCTCCCACCCCTTGTCACACTTTGTTTCACTTCTACTGCGTGTGAACTGCACACACACATTTTTATCATATTTAATATAAATAATCCTCTAACTTAATCTATAATTTGTTATGGATGACCTAGTGTCGGCTGCCCGACGATATTACTTCTACCAAAACCAACCCAATGCTCTATCTCATCACCATACATCAGAGTATTATCATTATCCTATCTTAATTCTGGTTTCATTTAGGTTGTACTCTGATAGTTGCCTTCGGAGCACAGGTCAACTTTCCTACATTTTCCTTTTCCACTCCGTATGGTCTTCCGTATCCCTTTATGTTGAATCATTGGCCTGCATATAATTCCTCAGCAAATTAAGTCAATATTTCTTGATCCTATCCTTTGTACTGGGCAGTAGCGGAACAGGCATAGATATTGTTTCCCACGTAATTGTGTTATAACACCATATCTCAGGACGTAATACTTTGACTCTGAGAGTATTCATAGTAAGACTCTTGTTGTCTTTGTCATAATTATATCTAACACTTCATTTATTTCCTACTTAGCCATGTTGTCTTTGGGTTTTTGTCCAAGCGGTGAATTTATTAATAGGGTGTCCTTCTTCTAGATGACGGTTGACCGATAAATCTACTTTTAACTTTAAAGAATCGGAGCCAAATATACACAGACAGTAAACATAAAAGGATAATTTACATAACAGTATCCGTTAAGGATTCCGGTGTTCGTACTTTGCTCGCGTCAGCTAATATGTGCGACCTAAGAATGTTAAACTTCCATCTCGCAATCACGTTTTTAATCACGTGTGTGGAAAACAATCTGTATCCTTTGACGTCACATCCGTCACATTGTCATAAATCCTCTACTTTCATGTCATACGTTTTGACATTCACCTGCTTTACGAACCACAGCACTAGCATAACGTGGTACATCGACAATGTTAAACTTGCCGTTGGTAAGGTTGCAAGCATTCTGTTATAAGCTTTATTGCACAGTAGTTAGAGTAATGTCATATATTATTATAGCTGTTCTTAAATTGTTTTTGACCTGAGCTAGGGACATTTAGTATGGAAGTTTTGTGAAAATAGAACCGTTAAGCCATACTAGTCCTGTGAGATTTGTGTTTGACGTACCTATGCGATATACATGCCCTCCGTATTATTGAGAAATAGGAGAAATGGTTTTCTTTGTGCTTTTGCTGGTGTCAAACGTTGCTTTCGAAGATTATTATAAATCAAGAGGACATTAGGTCATGTAATGCTTAATAACTTCCTGAAATACACTACACTGTGACAGAGGTCGTATGGCAGAAATAGGGAAAGACGTTGTGCCGAACCCAAAAAATTGAGGGACGCTGAAAAAAAAGAGAGAAAGGCGTCACACTCGCCTGAGGTGCGAGATCACCCTGTGTTTTAATCTATTTTAAATTGCGATAAATAGGATGTAAATAATAATAATGTATTTATTTACTTCCCGTAAAAAGAAACACAAAATGAATAGACTACAAAAATTTGAGAAACTTAATAAAATGGGAAAGACAGGAGCCCTAAATAGGTAAATCCTGTATGATGGCACTTCTGGCCCTCGCCTCCCCATTAAGCACTATTTCTATAATAACCGCCGCCAAAGAGCACTACAGTCAAAGAAAAATAAGGATGTGTTAAGTCACAAAGCTATTATGGAACTTCACAAGCAATTTAATATTAAATTACAGCGAAACATATTATTTAAACATAAATGAGCTTATTTATCCACATAAGTAAGTAAGTAAGTCCGTATACATCAGACAATTTCAATATCAAACGATATCAATTAACAGGCATTAATTTAATGTACACGATCTTAAATTTACATTAAATACCTTCTTAACGGTTATTACTCTCTTCATAGACGTTTTGCTGTATATTCCGTCATTTTATTGAACGAATTTACCTGTTATTTTGAAAAGTGTTGAGTTTGTACAGCGTTTTCTTCAGTTACAAAAATTGTTTTTATGTCAACACACTTTTGAATGAAATTTTACTAGCCTGTAAACTGAGTCCTATAAATTGTTTGATTTTAGGTTTAATTAAGAACAGTATGTAAATTTGCTTGAAACTAAAGGTGACGATGACTGGAACTCGGGTGCAAGTATTGTTGTGTAGCGGCATGTAGAATTAAATTTCTTGTTAAATTTCATGTAGTGGTAGGTTTGAAAAACATGATTGTGTGGATAGATACGATGATTGAATAAGAGTACGTTGGTCAAAATGGACCAACTACGGAATTCTCAAAATGGGATAATAATATCAGCCCATAATAATAAATAATCCCGTAGGGGGGCTTTATGGCGAAGCCTTAGGTGAGTGGCGACACCTCATACCTGACTCCGGGGGCCAAGACAAGGCCCCCGCCTCCGTGCTTGCCTTAGCCAGCCGGCACGGAGTGGAGATCGCTAGATCTAAGACTCAAGCTCCAGGGGTGGAAGTGATAAATGGCATCACGTCAGAAGTAGCTTCGGTGAACCTGCAGCCCACCTCTCTACACCCCTTAGCCACTCATACCCATGTTACACCTGCCTTTTATGGCATTTTTTGGGGCCCATGCAGGGAGTGGCGAGTCACCGTCTGCCCATTTTTCCATGTTCCCCGAACATTGCGACGGGCAGACGCTATAGTCCCCATATTCCCAGACCCCCAGTACCACTAGCAGTTCACCCCAATAGAACGGTACTTTTTGTCCTCATTTTCCACAATAGTCCTACACTGGCCGGGGCTTGTCCTTGGATGCAATATTATATGGTGTAGACAGGGATAATCGCCGGTCAGTGTCACGCCACATTTACATTAAATTTGTCAAAGGGCCTCTACGTGTTGGCCTTTCCATGGCCCCGCGCAAGCCCTCCAAAAGTCCGGGCCATTTATATGGCCCGTGGTCGTCAAAGACATACAATAATAATAAATGTTCCACTGCTAGGCTCTGGCGACCCGATCAGGACCTCTAGTTTGTGGCATGTTCTTCTCCTAAAATCTTTGTTTGGCATCAACAAATTTTGGGGTAGGTAAAAAATTTGTCTCTAAGAATTCAGGTAAAAGTATTAAAATGTAACCGTGCCGGAACGGAGAAGGAATAAAATTTCCTGCGGCCAGGCCGCCTGTCGTAAGAGGGGACAAAACAACGCAGAGTCAGGTGGTTGGGAATTTGCCCGCCTGGATGGCTGCGACCCCTGGTCTAGAGCATGCCGTCATAACAACCTTGAGATGTGTTCCAGCATTAGTCGCCAGGTTCCAGTCTCCCTTTAGTGTGCAGCAGCGCATTTGTAACACTTTTGGTGTAACTAATGTCCATAGTATAATCGCTATCCATAAGGTGGATCATCAGCCTGTCTTCTGAGCTCGTGCAATAAAAAAAAGTGTTAACATGTTATTTCTGACATAATAAATTCATCATATTGAGGAAATATCCAAAACGCAATCTGACGACCTTGCGGGGATTACAATTTTTAGGTGAAAAATGCGATAGTCACCGTGTAATTCACAATGTACGACGCGAGCTGCGTCAATAGCTCTGGTGTTATTATAATAAGTCTTCTATTTATTTAACATTACAAAGTTCGATGGTTTGTTTTCTCCCAAATGTTTGCACTCGCATAAGGCATGTGCCAGTGTTTACTAGCACGCGTGTTCATTTGCCAAACGTAACACTTTTTTCTTTGTTTTGGCAGATTTCCGTAATATTAATTAACAAGTAAATAACGCATTGACAGATGGTTCTCGTTCGAAGAATTATGCCGTGTTCCAGGTAACATAAAATTTAAATATACATACCGAGTATTGAGTCCGGAAATTGTAACTGGTTTTGGAAGACAAAGGAATAATAGTCTGGATGTGCCTAATTGATAGTCCTTAGCTGTATTCCGATGAGTTTAGAACTTGTCAATTGATGTACCTTCTCTTCTCCGAGTTTACGCCATACATCCTGATTTGCATCCCTCATCCAGCTCCCACTGACAACCTTGCGCAGGTCAGAGCCGTCTTAACCATTTTGGGTATCGTGGTGTTGCCAAACTAAGCCTGCTATCCTTCTTTCGCTTCCAGTAACAAAAAATAGAATTATTAAAACGATAGGCAATAAATTTCTACATGCGATTCATTGTGTTTTCAGTGATTTAACTATTTTCAAAAGTCGCAAATTACGTGTGGTAAATATATTTAGGTAATAAACTTACCGGTTGGGGTTTCTTAGGGCTCTGCACCCGGGTGCCACGCACCCCTTGTGCCTTCGGGTAAAGATGGCCCCGGCGTAAGTAATTGGTACTTTATAGCCAAATAACACAAAAAATGGCTGATTTATTATATGTATGTCATTCCAGGCTAAACCTTAATTCAGTGAAGTTATTATTATTCGATATTTGCATTGTAGTATAGGTTCGCGCTTGGCCATGATCTCGTCCGATACTAGGCGAGGATGTGGTTTAAAGTAGAGCACGCTTATCTAGAAACTACTTATTCACACGGGACTTGAAGACACCCAGGTTGTCAGGTTTCGGGAAAAACAGACTCCGGCAATGAGTTCCACTCTTTTGCGATGCGATAACAAAATTGGGCGCAAAGCGCTTCATTCGTATAGATAGGTGGTTATCCACGATTTACTTGAGCCGCATACTAGTGCGTCTGATTGTCCGATGGTGGAAGAGAGAGGCTGGGATCAGAAAAGCTCCAACGCATACTCAACACAGTGTAGAAAACCGATAGGCTGGCTACCCTCCGTCGATGTTTAAGACTTTATTAATGTATCAAATTAATAAGAATATGAAACAATAGTCGAAAATAAATGGCGCCAAACCGTTAATTAGTTGATTCGTATTTTAAAACAATCGACTCAGTTCTCGAGAATACCCAAACATCACCATGCCGGTGAACTGTTAAACCTGTCACCGCAAGACTCGGTGATGTAAGAAGACGAATCTGGACGTGTGCCAGATAAGACGGGCGTTCCGAGGAAACAACCCATCATCGGTGATGTCTGTGGTTTCCGAGGAAAACTGTCATAACATCATCACCACTGTGTAATGGTATCATTTGATTGTGATTTATTTTATTGACGTCTTAGATGTTTAATGATTGGTCAATTAGGTGATGTGATTTGTTACAAAAAAAAAATGAGGCTGTCAATTTGTAGGAGTAAGATCATGTTTGAATTTTGTTATGTGGAGGAGTGAACTAATATATTTGAAGGATACATGCGAACGGAAGGATTAGATGTACCTACTTTTGCCTATCTATACATATAATAAAATTGGTCAAATTTCTGTACAATGAAAAAAAAATGCTAAAACGTAGTCAGGGAGATGTTAAAAGTGAAACATAACTAATTTAGTTTTTTTTTTGTTTCTATGTTTGTACCGGCTAATCTCCGAAACGACTGTACCGATTTAAATGAAATTTTGTATGGTGGTAGCTTATTTCCCTCGTCAACATATAGGATACTTTTGATCCCGAAAAATTCAAGAGTTATTGTGGGATAGTTAAAAAAACTTTAATTACTTAAACAGCATACTATACAAGTACAACTTATGCACCTAATTAAGTATTGATATTTTCTGTATCATCATCATACAATAAAACCTATATATCATTACTTTAAGACCAATAGGAGCGGAGCACTAATGAAGAATGTTTTAAAATCGGGAGGGTTTTTTCCTTTTTTTGTAACTCTTCCACGCGGACGAAGTCGCAGGCAGAAGCTAGTAATAAATAAAGCTGATTTTTAGGGTACAATTTCCAAGGATTTCCTCTGTTGCCAATAGTATGTATCAATACCACTTATTTATAGACAAGAACTGTAGTAGACGCATGAAGGATGATTTCTCAAACCTCTGTTTACGATCACAATAGACCATTGGTATATGCTCGGAAGTCGACGTGCGTCATGCGTGTGCGCACCTTTGTGTATTGTATTGGCCTTGTTGCCGTTAGTAACCAAACGTTCGATTCCTATCATTACTTTTTTGTACTACAGTAGGTACTTGAGTTTGTTTAACCATATAGATAACGTCTTTAAGTAGATTTATAGAAGGTTTTTTTTTATTGAGAACTGCTGCAAAATTGGATGCCTTGATATTTTTTAAAATATATGATGACACTATAGTTTAAGTCTTTATAATGAAAATAAAAAGTCCTATTGAAATAAATGAAAGTTCGTGTCGGAAAACACAAATTGAAATTACCGTAGAGGGAACGAACCTCCTGGTAAATTAGATTAGGCTCCCGTAAAGTAAATAATAACCATAAACAAAATTAAAACTAAATAATTAAAATGAACAAGTTGGCGGTAGGCTAAAAAAACTTTAATAATACTCGTTGGACAAATGTCACCTTTGTCGTCCGTGACCACGGCCACTGAAGAGCGGCCGAAACGTCGGACAAACCGAAAACAAATAAATTACCGCGCTTAAAACCGTTAAAACATAGTTTTATTAAGTGTTATCGATCTATAATTTTAAAGATTAGAACTGATTGTCAAAACTTCGTTGTACAGAATTAGATCCAATGCAATTGAAAGAGACATATTTCGCAAGACATCACATGTTTTTTTTAGACAGATAGATAAATATAGATAACAAACACTTTAATGTACACTATTACAGAAAACTTATGAACTAGTATTATTCTAATTGTGTACAAAGGGCGGTCTTATTGCTAAAAAGCGATCTTTTCCAGACAATCCGAGGGCAAGAATATTGCTGATTAGGAGTGGCGACGGTGGTATACATAATTATTGTACGATTACTTACATTGTAAGTAATCGTACAATAAATATATAACTATACTGTATATACAAATATACACATACGTGATATACATATACAACATATAGTGATAAAATGCGACTATTTAAACATAATAAACATATAGATAGCTATATGCAATATAATGCTAATTATATAAAATCACATATCATTATAAAAGCTTTTTTAAAAGCTAGACAAGCAGAAGAAAGTCTAGGTGTAACTTTTAATCAACTTTGGAAGTTTATATTAAGTATTTTTGTATTTCAATCAAACCTTATCTATCTACATTAGTAACTTTAAAACAAATCTCGCCCAGTTTAACGTTTCCTCAAGATTGTTTTAGACATGTTTATTTTTCATAAAATCCAAAGCACTCTGTGTATCGTAAATTGAAAGACGATTCATGGCCAAGTTCATGTGTTATTGAATCAAATAAAGATCGAATACATTATTCGAATATTGTAAAATAAACACCGCGACGGCAAGTTCGTCTTTCTGTTATCGCCACATTTATAAGCCATATGTTGTTCGGAATCGTTTGAGGCGTTAATTTTTCATTAGGTCTCATTGAAACCCAAAGGGCGCAGCTGTGAACATTTGCTCCGCCTTGGTGTGTCTAGTTCAGGGCACTTTTGTTTATTGGTCTTCTATGAAATATGGTTATGTGAAAATAAATGTTACATGCATGCCGGTTTGTTAATAGATTCACGGAAAATTACCGAAGGTATCGTTTTTAATAGCTCTATTAAATTCGTTTGACCTGTTATATACGGTTTTAGTCTTCGTGGCGCATTTGTTTTTCGGTCCATGAAAGATAATGGTCTATTAAAATGTATTAAAATAAATTCAAACAAGTGAATGTCACGCACAGTAGACAGTGAAGAAGGGATGATGAACGTCAAATGTTTAGTTTTGGCATTTAGCTCTAGGGAACCCTAGCAATATTATATCGAAAACAAGAAACTCAAACTAGTGAGCGGATTTTGTTTAAATTAATCTTCGTTGGAAGCTGACCACATATTATATTTTTTTTTTAATTTTCACCTCGCGGTTTGCAAGTTAGGAAGGTAACTGAAATGTTTTCAATCCAAGTTTTGCGCAAACCATGTCGATGGCTTAGTATTTGATGTGTAGTATAATTTATCTTTTTTTTTGTCCCACTGACTGTCTAGGCAAAATGTCGGAATTTTGGTCAATTTTTGTTTTAATCTACGTACTATTATTTGTACAAACAAATATTTATTTATTATCACTTGTTACTTTTGTTCTAAATGTTACTTTTGTTCTCTTTCCAGGTGATAGACTTTGGCAGCTCGTGTTACGAGCACCAGCGCGTGTACACATACATCCAATCGAGGTTCTACCGTGCGCCAGAGGTGATGCTGGGCGCGCGATACGGCATGCCCATCGACATGTGGTCCTTGGGGTGCATACTAGCGGAGCTACTCACAGGTAAGGCATAGTTTCTAGGAATATAATTTTACAAATTGTCATTGTCAACGGAACCATACCTGATAGCTGCTGTCTATAACAAATTGTTATGGCGATGAGATCGAACATCGACGTAGGTGACATTTGTTCCCTTTGCGCTGAATAAGAATGAATATGCTGTGGTAGATGTGTGGAACCACTCAAAAATATCGCGCCAGGAACTCCCGCATTCGCGGCAGCCTTCATGTCCGTGATAGAGCGATAAACTACAAAAGAGTTGCCCGTGTACAACTGTGGCTGTACCAGTGTACTGGTTTATTGTGTGTGTACATTATAGGAAAGAACAAATGGCTCTAGGCATGCCGCCTTCGTCCGGTTGCAATAGAAGGGGTGGGCGTAACAAATGCTGGCATTGTAAAGAGTAACCTAGAAGAAAAGTACGTAAGCATCTCCGGGTTTCAAATCGGAACCTTTGAATGCAACCTGGATTTGACGCTAGGATGGTGATGATGATACTTTTAATAGCGGGAGTGAGCTTGGATATTGTTTATACCGGCAGAAGGATTAGTTTTCACGGGATACGTATGTGTATGTTACACGAATGTTACCGCGTAGAGGTAATTAAAAACATAAGAAATCCGCTTTTGAAGTTATTCATAAAAGCAGAGCATAAATAATTCCAAAATATTTTTCAGGTCACTATACAACATTTTTAGTTCACTTTTAGTTACCAGTCTACCTCGCTAGACGCAAAAAAACAATGTTAATCGTTTGTCTGTCGGTTTGACTAGACAGCTTAAGTGCCCTGCGCCTTTGTGAAACGACCTAAATCGTTTCTCGTTCTTTCTTTGAATTTCACTTAAATATTTCTGGATAGGATTCAACCAAATATTTTTTGTGTATGTGAATTTTATCAGGTAAATTAGATTTTAATTTAGCCTATAGGCTGTTTTTATATTTCACTCTTTATTCTGGGATTCGTTTTTCTTGCTCACCACTTGTGTTGCATCTGTTTCATACTTATCAGTGAATTGGACCTGTACGACTACAATACATACTCACGGAGCTAACTTCTCTCGAGGTTCGATGCGCATTTAAGTTTTGTACGTACCTGTATTAAGTGTTTCTGTTCTATGAACATCATCGTCCTAAATCCCGCTTTCTTACTTTTTCACCTCCACTTTGCATTGACCGTGTGAGTTAATTTTCATATCGGATATTCCAGGGTTCCCTCTACTCCCCGGTGAAGACGAGGCGGACCAGATGGCGTGTATAATCGAGCTCCTGGGCATGCCGCCGCAGAAGCTCATAGAACAGGGTAAACGCTCTAAGAATTTCATCAGCAGCAAAGGATTACCGCGGTATTGCACAGCGACAACCCTGGCTGATGGTACCACTGTTCTCAGTGGAGGTGAGAGATTTTTTCTTAAATATTTTTATACTTTATCCGAGATATTGAATACAATCGAGCATATGCGTACCGTACCAATGTTACTATACATAATGAAGGGTTCCTTAGGGATGACACTCGTCGACTGTTTTCGTTATTTGGCTAAATATAAAAAGCATTGAATGGAAATATCCCATATCTCCAAGACTATTTAACCGAGCTGATACAAACCAATTGAAATGGAAAGAATTTTTGGAGCTCTGTAATCTGAAATGATTTTTATTACAACTTATTGTTTTCGGGAATGATAATGTTTATATTGGGTTGTGGGCTGACAGAGTAAAACAAGTTTTCTTTTGTAATGCACAGTGGATATTTTATTAGTGGTTTTACACTTATTATTGGAAACAATTTTTTGGAATTGGAAACAATTGGAAACGAGACAGCGGTAACTTCACAACAATGACAAACCATAGACCGACCATTGACACTGTCTTTTACCTTTTAATTTATGGCATGGTTGCCAGATTAACATTTAAGTTTATGATTTCGGAAGTTGCTGGCGATCATAACAAAAATATACGTATGTAGATACTAATGTCGGATACCTCGCAAGTGCTAATAATATTATCCATTTTTATAGGATGTAGAATCTTTCGGAAAAGGATTATTTGTTTTGTATACTAATTTGCTCCTCCCGGATGTGGACGTGAAGCGATTTTCCTCAATTTTCGTATATAAGTTGTCTTGATCAGTGACAGAGAGAACGCTCTTGAAAATGTTACCGCACATATCACTCTTTATCCTAACGTGCTATAATCAAATGCGAGTACTAGGAAATTGCTTATTGTGGCGAGCAACGAAATATTATCTCGGTATTTCCTATTTACCTCTTTTCAAACAGTGTAAAGGGATGATCCAGTAATAAATTTAGTGATTGGAATATACAACTTATGACAGTTTTAATTCAGTTAAACTCCCTCGATAAATATTTGTTCCATGGAAAATTATGAAACGGAAAAACCCATTTCTCTCTTAGCGCTCTACACTTTAATGTTCTATATTTTTTTAGTTATGCTTCAATTCGTTGAATTTATTATGATTTATATTTGATGTTAAATATGCATTGAGTTGTTTTCCACGCAGGTACGCTATGCCATTTCAACACATAGATCATGTTAAATAGTCAGAACTATATTGTATTTATCTTGAATCTATCGCTCTTATGAATTATTTTAGTTTGAGTTAAATATTTAAATGTTTTGACTGTGCCCTTTGTGAATGTAGATAAATAATATGATAAATTTAATGAAGGGCACTGGCACCTGTAGTCATATATAAATAATTTTTAATGTCCTACTGTGACTAATGAAACCGCGTCTTATTCCAATGATATAGGTTCGAATCCTAGTCGGGGAGTATGCATTATAATAAATTTTATTTATAACAGCAGCCCATAACTGTCCCACTGCTGGGCTCGGGCCTCCCACTGTAGGGGAATGGACAGAATACCCTCCACGCTTGTCCAAGGCGGCTTGGCATGTTTGACACATCGGTTATCTCGATGTGCAGGTTGCATCACGATGTTTTCCTTCACCGTTATTAGCACGTGGTAATTATAACAAATTACCACCACAAATAGTTATAAAATTTATTTACTTAAAAACAATATATACATATACACACATATGAAGAAAGACGATATAAAGTATACATACATATATTAGTAGTATTTTTTACCTCCTTATGTATATATTATGTATGTATATATACCTATGTCTTATATATTGTCTGGGCAATTTTTCTAACATAATATTAATGTGTATATTGTCACAATGACTCCATCCTGATGAATGATATGATGGAGGGAGATTGTGAAGAAATCTGCACATGGAGATTACCACGGCGTGAAGTTGTTCTTCATTAAATCGTATAATATTAAACCTTAGGCGACAGTATATTTTTATAACTGTAGTACAGCAATCAAGCTGCCGGTCCACTTAATTGAAAATGTTTACCAATGGACATTTGCAATACTCAACTAACTTGCTATATATAGGCCTTGAAATATCTTATGACACCTGGTAGAACGGGGGCCGGATCGGGGGATGACATTTGGTAGTTGGACTTATTTTACGAAACACGATTAGGTGAAGAACCATTTGACCCCGATATTCTGTGACAGCGTGGTATTACACCGGTAGAATCGACCCTAAGAACTGCATTCAAAATAATGATTTCAGCATAGTTCTGCCATGTTGATAATAAATATATATTGTAGTTGTAGCGCTGTGAGAAAACTTCGGCTGACAGCCAAATACCTAATGTGCGCAAGACAAATGTTCGTAAGACCAACAAATACAAAATAGTAAAAATATTTTATTTTTATTTTTATTGCATGAGTTCGGCAGACAGGCAGACGGCTCACTTGATGGGTAGTGGTTACCATCGCCTATGGACATTTGCAACATCAAAGGTGCTACACATACGCTGCTGCTCTCTTAAGGGAGACTGGAATCTGGTCAGTAATACCGGATCACACTCAAGGTTATTATGGCGGCATACACCAGACCAGGGGTGGTAGCCATCCAGTCGAACAAATGCCCTACCACCTGGCTGTGGGTTGTTTTGTCGCAGGAAATTGTATTCTTTCTCCGTTCCTACACGGATAAAAAATTTCATTAAAAATAAAAAGTTACAGTTTCATATTTGTAAACGTTACTTCATCTTATACTAATATATAAAGCTGAAGAGTTTATTTGTTTGTTTGCTTGAATGCGCTAATCTCAGGAACTATTCGTCTGATTGGAAAAAATCTTTCAGTGTTAGATAGCCCATTTATCGAGGAAGGCTATATATCACCACGCTAAGACTTTTTTCTACTATTCCATGCGGAAAAGTCACGGCAGAAGCTAGTCTGGGATAATGTTAAAGATTTAGGCCTTTACACCCGTATAGTTATTTCAGTTGCGACATTGTTAATGACATAAATATTTACAGACGGCACATACACCAATGTGACTATGCGTAAACGGCGTTAATTGTTAACGCTTCAAATAAGCCAATTCGGCCCCAGCCTAAATCTTTAACACTAACTCATATGAAGCCCCGGCATAAAAGGAATCCATGACATGTTGAATGATATTACAAAACACCCCAAAAATAACAGAACCGTCACTTTAACAACACGTTCCTGAGATACTTTCGGTCATACGTAGCAAAGGAGGTATGTAAAGATTACTGATTCAGAAATACCAGGCATATTATTATGTGAAAAATATATATGTTTTACGCCCACCCTTCTCGCGACGTCTAGATGATGAGTTGTGACGTGAATCATAGATTAATCAGACGATGTTCAGATGTTCTAATACGTTTACTATACAGTCAGGGGGCGGAATCGCGTCAAAGACGCCGTCTGTGCTTTTTGGTTTGCTGCCAAAGTGTAGATTTAGGCCGTCTGTGAGTAACTTTGTAAGTTTGGTATAAGTGGCTCCCTAACATGACTTGTTCATTCCTAATATGTTTATTGTTCGGCAAATGTAATAATCGAACCACAAGTGACGTCACGGCAACGTGACGTGTAACATATTGCATCGTAACATAAATAAAACTACGTTTTAACGATTTTTTGATTTCGATGTACCGACGCTTTTCAGTATCACGGATGAAATTATTTTACCTCCCACCCTTTTTCATATTTTTCATTTTTTATATGTTAAAAAATTAATTCGCGTGCGTGTATGTTCGAAGTTTACGGTACAATACCAATTGAATCAAAATGTGGCTACGTTGGAGCCTATACTGATTTCAATCCAAAAGGCATATTTAAAATAGCTATACACAAAAAGTTACACGCGAATATAGCGGAAACAGAAACAATGTCTTTGTTGGCACCCCCCCCCCCCCCTCAATAATTGGCTGCCTATTAATTTATTAAAAACGCTAATTAATATTATGTACGGTTCAACGTATAGCGTTTTGCTGACTCTGTGGCCTACGTAGACTACATTAATAATACTATAAATAATGCTTACAAATATTTTGTGATCGATTTACTATGAGTCGTCGTAACATACGATTTCAACTACCGCTAAGTTGAACCGGCAACCCCCAACTAAAAGCAACGAGATGTATTTTTTCACCATGCTACAAGAAAGCATCAGCACTCTACCAACTAATGCCAACATCCATCGCAACGATAGCAGAAGCAAATGTCCAAAACTATACATACTATTATAATACTTATTTCGTAGCCATAAAATGATAATGATATTATTATTGTATGGATACAAAATAATAAAGATTTCTTAATATCTTGAATCATCAATCAAACCAATCATTGCATGGGGTACCAATAATTACCCCACAGAAAAAATATTGAGACGAATTAATAACTGAACACCAACAAAATTATTACTCGAGCACCTAGAACAGAAAAATACGACAAAAGAAATATTTTATGCGAAGGAGCTAATTTTTATAATAAATTACCAAATGATGCAAAGGAGTGTAAAAATATAAATTCCTGTGAAAGGAAATTGAAAAATAATATTTCAATACCTTACTATTAAAAAAAAATACAGGAGAGTATTTAGAAAATGTAATTATTATGATTCTCTATTCACCTATTTATTATTATCTTTTTATCTATGTCTACTCGCACTTAGATTTATAGGACTCGTGCTAGAATATAAACTTATGTACCTCATATAAGTGAACTGTAATGTTCTTTTGAGAAAAGTTCTTTAAACCCAAGTCGGTTCAGAACAATTTTAAGCCGATGTCAGGTATTTAAAATATGTATGAAATCTCGTGTCAAGAATATTTGATATTATGTGATGATATTAAATCAATAACTTTGAACGGTCTCTGTGCGTTTTGGAGGGTTGCCAAAATCGACTGTGCATCTGATTTACCGAAAACATTACGTCTATATACAATACAGTGGTTATATCTATATCTACTAATATAATTTATGTGTCTGTTTGTGGTTCCAAAACAAATGCCAATTTTATACAGATGCATAATCGAACTTTCGCCTGTCTATTTGAAAATCTATTTCAAATAACTTCCGGAAAGGCTCAATAGATATTTAATTAAAAAAAATAGGAATTAAAAAAAAATGTTATCTGCATCAAACACATAAATTGTATATCCCCAAATTAAACAAGTTACGCTTGTGTTGTAGGTAATATACAACGGACTACTCTGGGGCCGATCCCAGACACCCAGACCATAGTGAATAACGGAAAAAAATTGATTCCGAAATTTACCACGCCAGCAACCGAACCCGGAACCTCTGCGTTACAGTGAGAAAAAAATGAAAATGAATGTTAAATACATTCATTTGCATTTTCAAAATAAAACCTTACAAATTACTTGCTGAATCATGAGTCTACCACAACTTCCAAAGCAATTTTAGTTGCTGTTGAAGGAGAAGAAGCGGCGCAACAAACTCCACAGCAGCATATCTTTACTTCCTAATTATAATTATAATTAGTCCTTTTTTAATATATTTTATACTAATACAATGTAATTTATGCGAATTATTATTGAAAAAGCTTGGTGCCGATCGCATTATACCCATTTGGTGCGGTCATCTAGAAAATCTTTCGTCGTGTAATAAGCCTTCCCGCGCAAACATTGCATTACTATTTTTGAAGCGATAACTTCTTATGGGAGGGTAAACCGCTTCGTTACGTAACGCGTTACGGCGCCAGTCTGTCTGGTTCCCTTTCTCTCATACATACGGCAGCGGTAGGGAGGCTCCTCCTCTCACTCTAACCCACAGCGCTAGCCGTATTTCGGTAATTAGACTAAATAATGATACTAATAATGTACATATACAAAATTGTTATGTACATATTCAAGAATTGTAACAATATATTTTATAAATAATCAATAAAAGATTTTATTAATAAATAACCTTTTCTTACATTATCGTATTAATATACATAAAATTTAAGTAATAACCTAAGCTTTTCTCCAGTGAAACAATTTCAGTATTAAATAGTTCAACTTAGATTAGTTTCAGTTATCACTTCCGTCGGATTCCCGAGACGCACACGTTTTTTTTTGTAATTAGTTTATTCAAAGCTGTTGAACATTTTCTGAGTTTTTTTGAGGTAGGCCGGCAAAGACTTAGCCCACTGAACCACAGAGTCTATCTCGATAATTCTTTTAATTCTATTTAAAATTTTCGTATATAGTATATTAGTCCCATGTGACCAAAGTGGCGGGCACAGCTTGTTAGACATAAAAACTAATTGTTCACACTATATTCTGTTACACCCCACGTGTTTGTTTTCAATGTGTCCGTTATTTAGGTTGTTCACCCTGATTATTTTACAATCGGGTTACAATATTGTTACGTTGGCATGAAGAAATAGTGTTTATTTTTCTTCTAGTCGTTTTGATTGTATCGGTTGACTGATAATGAAGAAATAGTACCGTTCTAGTTTTGAATGATTTGGTATTTTGGTGCTATAATGAAAACATGGTTAGTCTAAAAAACTTTTTCCGTATCGAAATATTGTGTTCTATCTTGTCACATCTATTAATTTTATTTATTGGGAAAAAGTATCTTCTCAAATAAATCATCTGCTCCGACGAAAAATAATAACGAAAATGATCTCGAATAAGAATTAGTAAGTAGAGTGCATTTTGCAAATTCCGATATTTGTTTCTAGTATTTCTGTCAAACACTTCTTTCAATATTAATTTTTTGTGGCCTCTAATTATTTTAATTAAAAATGATTACACACGCACGTGCGTAATAAAATGAGGATTTTTAATAGGGGGGAAAATCAGGTAAAAAAAAAACAAAGAAATCTGTATGTTCTAAATTCAAACAATATGTATATTTGGTGGCCAGTACTATGCCGGACCAAATAAATAAAACTATTTGTTGGAGACTCCAACCATTCCTATAGGATAGTAAAAATATACAATAAACTAAACACAGTTACTTACATTTTTATATTTTATTATACAAAATGAATGGATTGGTTGTCTAAAGAATGACTTGATGATTTGTGGTATGACAAAGGTCGTATGTTAAAATAAGGAGACAGATATTCTGCCGACCCTAAATATTTTAGAGAAGGTGAAAAAAAGAGACATTTTCTTTTACAAAATAAGGTAGTTGCTGCTTTAATCTGAGTGTGTCATATATTAAGTAAATTAAAATAAAATTTCAGGTATGTCAAGGAGAGGCAAGCCACGAGGTCCACCTGGCTCCAAGAGTTTCGTCACAGCGCTCAAAGGTTGCCAAGATAAATTCTTCATCGACTTTATCCGACGGTAAATACACTTTTCTTAGAATTTAATCACCTTTTTGAAAGTTATTTGGATAAGCTGACAAACACATATATCATATTTCCCAAAGCAAGCAAGTTACGCTTGTGTTGTGGGTAATATACAACGGACTATTTTGTAGCCGATCCCAAACATCCAGACCATAGTAAATAACGGAGAAAATTAGTTTCCGAAATTTACCGTACCAGGAATTGAATCCATAGCCTCTGCGTTGCAGTGAGGTACACCGTTAATGACATAGCCCGCTCAACCACAGAAGCCACCGAAACTTCAAAAGTATTTTTAATTTGATTCATTAAATATGGCCTATAAAAATTCTTTTGGGCCGGCAGTAACCTTCTAATAACCTATATAGTGTTGCAAATGTTCCTAGACAACGCTAATAAATTTGCTTCAATTAGGCTGTTAGGCTCTCTACTGTATTTCTTCAGCTATAGATAAATATAAATAATAACAGTATATATACTCTATGAATATAATATTAGTCTATGAATAAAACATTCGAATCAGACAAAACGTCAATCTTTGACAGCTGGATGTGTTTCGTCCGAGGTTATTTAATAATGGTTTTCTCTAGAGATTATTAGAACTGTATTTCATCTATGCAGTGTTGCAAGGTAATGAAACTATTTTTGCTTATCGAAATCGGATTTTTTATTTCCCTGTAAAAACGATTTTATCTTGACGTATTTATTATTTAGTTTAACCTTTCCGTTTACTGAAAGTAAAAAAATAACTTTCTTAACACCTAAAACGAAATTTTGTTGTCCATAAAATCCTTATACTCACCTTCGCAGAATAACCATAAAATGTTTTAAAAGCAATTATTTACGATTTGTACAAATAATAGTTTCCTTACGATGTTGTTCGTTAAATGGGGTCAATGAATAGAGTTTTAAGAGTATCCTTTCGAGATATTTATGGATTGGTAGTTTGTTTTTTTAAAATAGTTGTTTGAAGTAACTTTTTACATTGTATAGTAGTCTATCTTTGGATTTAAAGGGTATATAATATTAGTAGAACGCATCTCTTTGCAAGACAGGCTTTTGCAGCCCATTTTATATGTTTGATTGAGGACTTCTAGTGGTGCACGCAATATTTTGTTCATCTTTCTCTTGGGTTTATCATATTAACGATGTGTTAAACTCGTGTTGGACAAGCGTCGTGTGTAAAATATCAACCGAATATTTAAAGGCTGTTACAAAAATTGTTTTTATAGATTAAGTTGTGGTAGGTCAGAGGCTATAAGCACTGCTTAGGTAGATTTTTCGGCATAATGTAAACGCTTATACATAGCACCTTTTTTTGATATGCAGAGGGAATACGTTTTGAACTCAGTCTAGGAGGATGACCGTTTGCGTGGTGATCTTTAGAAAGAACCACCCGCGGCAGAACGTCAAGGACGTCAAAGCCCAACAGTAGTATAACAATGGGTAGATCTAAATAAAGAGTGTAAAGGAACTGTAAAGGTTTTTCAGGGGTTGTCTTTCCCTTCTAACACATCCACACAATCCACATTATCAGGTCATAAGTTGGCAAACAGGTAGCTGGCCAAGCTCATAGAAAGTAGTAACCGTTGCATATAGCATATTGCGTTGCACATTTGCAACACCAGAGGCGAAACCAACACGTTACCAGCCTTTAGGATGGGATAACGAGTAGAAGATACGGGGATGAGTAAGAGAGAAAAACAAGAGGAATAAGATAGTAAGGATGTGATATAAGATTGGAATAGGGGGTAGGGGAAGTGGACTATCGGAACTCTCACTCAGCGCAAAAAATACGATTACCACACGGCTAGACCGTTTGACGACGATATTCTGTGAGTACGTGGTACCACGCACCGATTGAATCGGTAGTAAGATTGGTAATCAAATTAAGGATTTCAGCATAACTGATATGATTCTATATTTTATATACAACTAGCTGTCCCGGCAGACGTCGTCCTGCCCGGAAAAGCTTCAATCGATATGCCGACGGTAGCGCCACCTACCGGGTCCAATTGTGAACTAACTCAGAAGCCTTCTTTGGCTCATGCACAACAACTTTGCTAAAGATCATCACATGATCAAATGTATAGTTTACGATTCTATAAAGGACATACAGACAAACATTTATTTTTATATATCAAGAAGAATGCAAAAGTGGATTGATGCAGAAGTCGCGGAAGGCCACGACCCACCTTCCATGATCAAATTGATCGTGTACTATCAGAAGGTGATGTCAGGAGCCTTAAGAACAGACGAGCGTGCACGACAAGAGCTGTGAATGTCAAAGAAGCAAGTGAGGTGTGTAAGAATAAGCCTGAATGGCGCTCTGGTGTTCGTGCCTACCCCGCAAGGGACCTGGCGTGAAGTTATGTATGTATGTATGTTAGAAGATACATGCAAACTTATATCGTAATTTTGCTTGGCACTTGGCAGGTGCTTGGAGTGGGACCCGGAGAAGCGGTTGACGCCCGCGCAGGCGCTGCGGCACGCGTGGCTGCGGCGGCGCCTGCCGCGGCTGCCGCACGACGAGGAGCCGGCGCCCCACCAGGCGCCGCACCGGGCGCCGCACCAGGCGCCGCACGCCGCCACCCACACCCACAACCACGTTAGTATAGCGCACCACGACAAGCGGCTCGCACAAAACAAGTGCACCGACAAATAGGTTTGTTTTCGTTTACGCTTCATTCTTTTTTTGAAGTGAAAACTTCTTTAGGCGCGCTGAGCACTTTGTGGGTATTAAATGAGAACGTGCTATGACGCGTCACGCTCGGCTATGTAACGCTCGTTCGGGTAGAGTCGTCCCGACTCGACTAATAGCTCGTTCACTTCCCTTACCGTCAGTTGAATTTTGACATCACCCACTTCTATGGAGTTTATGACAAACTTTAACCGATAAGAAGGTAAATGAACGGCTAGTAAGACATAGGAACGGCGAGAGAGATATTGTTAACACTTCACTGCTATAATAGCTCGGCGAGCGTTACTCGTCTTGATGAAGTTTTCACTTCTGTCGTGTGGTCTTAAGCACCCATTAAGTTTTTTATTTTATTTTGGGTTGTCTATGGTAGTGTTACTTTTCATTACTGAGACTTCAGTCGAAGATTTTTTATTGCTCCATTATCCAATAGCCATCCCTAGGTTTGGATTTAACTAATACCAATGAATTCTGAATTATCAAGATTTTAAATAACCTCTAAGTCTTATGAGTACCAGGCGTAAAAGTACCTACGCATATACATCACGGTTTTCTCACTTATAAACAAAGGAATTTCTTATAGAAAATCTAAAAAACCTATTAATTAAACAGTTCAGACTTATTGCAAAACGCACAACTCTTGCCAAAAAATCATTACACCTATTTTTCACTTTTAACAAAATTTCTATGTTCCTGGAAAATTCACTCCAAATTATTCGTTATTTTTACATAGCACGTGTGACTTGAATCTTCCTTTGAATAGATTTTAAATAGGAATTAAAAATTTGGAATATGGCACATTATGATACCATCCAATTAAGTGATGGTAAAATACCTTTGGTCGTCAAATCAGCTCCTCCATGCTCATTAATGGTCGGTTCCTATCTTATCGATCGTTCATTGACCTTACTATTAAAATTTTGAATAAGAACCGTAAGTAATGTCAAAATTCAACCGATGGTAGGGCAGGTGAATTAATAGTAGGCTAATAGGAACCGGTTATGAATAGCTTGTTAAAAATAGTCAATAATTTTATTTATTTTGTTTAACACATGAACTGGATGCTTATAGTAAAGTATTTTGACAGCTGTCAAAGGGATAATAGTTAATTTTGTCACTTTACAGCAATTATTTTAAATATTCGAATTTTGGTATAAGGCTGACACTGTATTTACTACCATAGACAACTTTTTATTTTTTAAGTTTCATTTATAATTATTTTGCAGTTTTATTTAAGTTTTCATTATTATGAAACATGTTTGTTTATTTACGTTAGAATAATTTAGGAAGCTTAGAGTACATGTAGTTATTTTAGCTTTTGCTATAGTGTAAACAGTTTTCGTTCCATTTGCTGTAAGATTTTCTTTAGCATATTAACAATATAATTTTAATTATATCAAGCTCGTGTTTGAAAGCTTTAACAAGGGTAATCTTTGACTAGTGTTTATTTTTATGTATACTGCTCCACTCTGGTTGGTTACAATGTATTTTATAAAATTTTAGTGAAATAGAGTCCATTTCGTAGATTAATATTTAAAATACATGACATAAATTATTGTATAAATTAGTAACAGTGGTCTGTTATAACTATATATCAAATTTTATGAAAATCGGTTCGTGTACAATGTACAAGAATATCAGGAATCGTAATTATTAACAGGCAAACATCTAAACCGTGGAAAAAGAATACTAGGACTTAACCTCGCCTAGTAAAAGGGTAATACTAAAAGCCCTTAAAGCATTAAAGATTTATAATATTATTATGTATCTCTACTGTTGTCTCTCTAGAAGTCATTGTTCTGTTTTTATATGGAAACTTTCATCCACATTGGTATCATTATTTGAAGCATGTTTATAAACTATAATAACTTAAGATTCCCTACAGTTTTATCTTCAAACAGGTTGTCAGTCAAAACTTTATGAGTTAGAGATGTGAGTTTGTCACATGTCATAAAAGTAGTGTAGCTGTCATACATACAATTAAGGATTGAATTTTTCCCTTGTACATAGTCGTGTGAGAATAGTAAAAGCACATCCAATTTATTACTGTTATACACATTTATAGCTCCATTAGTACTAGCATAAGGGTTGCCACCTTTTTTTGAAGAAAATGTAGTATTTTTGTTTTAAGCTGTAAATATATATTGTTTTATTGCATAAGTTCAGCAGACAGGCAGAGGACCCATCTGATGGAAAGTGGTTACCGTCGCCTATGGATATTTGCAACATCAAGGGCGTGACAAATGCGCTGCTGCTTTCTTAAGGATGTCTGTAACCTGGCCACTAATGCCGGAACATAACTCAAGTTTGTTATGGCGGCATACTCTAGACTGGTGTTGGTAGCCATTCCAGTGGGCAAATACCCTACCACCTGGCTGTGGGTTTTTTAGTCGCCTTATACGATGGGTCGCCGGGCCGCAGCATTTTTTTCAAAGTCAAAGTAATTTATTTGGTTTCGCCAATTGTATTCTTACTCCGTTCCTGTTCGGATCTTATAGGAAAAATGGGGATACTTTTGGGAAATTTAGGTGAAAAAAAGACACTACACATTTATTTATTAGATATTTTATTTTCAAGGAGTATTTATTACTACTTTTTGCTTTGGCCAGCAAAGATCTATTTTTAACAAAGCGCGACAATAGAATTGGCGATCAAAATATAGTACATTTCGTACTACATAACTTTTCTATAATATATGGTAGATACAATTGGCTAAAATATAGTACGATACTATATATTATATATAGTACGATTGGCAACCGAGAAAAATTGTTGTGGTCGGTGAGGGTAAATAAGGTTTTAGTTAATAAATATTCTGGTTTTGTGTTAATTCACTGTTATTTAAACCTCATGAACACAATTAAAATTAATTCATGTATTTCCGTTAATTTTTTCACACGTCAAAAATACAAACCCAAAAGTTTCACATAAAATCATTCAAAAACGCTATTCTATGAGCAAAATAGGTTCCTAGAAGAACGAGACTGCAACAAAAATGTTTCGCGTCGCTTCCTATGTATATTACGTTCATAGAAAATGTATTTGTTATGTAGCGTTGATATATTTAAACCACCAGCTGCATCCTAGTTTTCACTGATTGAATAAAATTAGTAATTCTGCAACGCATTTCTCTATAAACACAGATTTCCAGTTATTGTACTATCGTCATCTCCTTTTTTAGCCTTTTGATTATTCATTGAATACATCGAAGATGTTATTTAGCCTATTTTATGCATTTTTTTATTGACTTGTTAGTCGCTTTTTAGACTGGTTATTAGTAGTGTGTTTTTTGACCGATTGAATGAAACCGATAGTATAAGTGAATTTAATATTTAAAACAAAGATTTTGCAATGTGTATTTGTATGTTTTCAATCTATTTCGATGTTAAGGATATTCATCCTATACTTACGATTTCGTAAAGTTTTTCTTTGTAAAGTCTTTTATTGCTTGAGTTTGGCAGACAGGCAAACGGCACACCTGATGGAGAGCGATTACGATCGCCTACGGACATTTGTAACACATGTAGATGCTATCAATGTGGTGCCGCTCTTAGGGGACTGGTACCTGCCCACGAATGCCGGAACACAACTCAAGGTTGTTATATGTACTCTAGACCAGGGGCGGTAGCCATCCAGACAGGCAATTACCCTACCACATAGCTATAGTTTATGTTGTCACCTCTTACGAGGGCCCGCCCGGCCGCATGATATTGTATTATTTCTCCCTTCCTGCAACGATAAAAAAGTCTGTCCTTCCATCTTTTTTTGTTGTCAAAAATAATGTACTTATTGGTGCTTGAATAAAAGGATTACAATACATGTATGGTAGAGGCGTAACGAGTATTAAGATATCTAGATTTCAAAAAGCCATTTGCCACGTGGTTCTCTGGCTGGATGCACAAACCGCGCCAAGCCAAAATTTAACAAAGAAGATATCTATGAAAACCGGAATTAAAGTTGCGATTATATTATAGTCAATGTCATTGTGTGTGTTGTCGTTATTCTGCAGACGAGTGGGGCGTGCGGCGGCGGGGGTGGCGGCGGTGCGGGGGCGGGCGCGGCCGGCAGCGGGGGCAGGGGGGGCTCGCTCCGCACACCCCTCGCACGGACGCCTGTCACCTTCAATGCCTCGCAAGTCGCGAGTGAGTATAGATTCACATAACACTGATGCTTACCAAATATACAATTACAGTATTGTCATGGTAAAAACAAGCCTTATCACTTCAAGGAATCTGTTCCAGACAACCTGAGTATATGAGTAGAGCATGTTCATGAAACAATTAGCTCGAGATTTTTATAAATAACACTCATAATTTCTCTTGTTATGGTCTATTCTTAGTTGCGTTTTACCATAGATGTTTACATTTAATTATTAGCAATTAGATTGTTAAATTGAAACAGCAAACAATTCGGTTGTGATCGGAAGAGTGCAGGTGTTGCCAGTCATAAAGAAAGTCATTATAAATGTAGTATGGCAATTTTAATTCGTAGTAGTAGTATTATTTTATTAAATATTGTTCACTATATTATAGTACTTTGGTGGCTTTATGTAATATCCCTGTCTTATGCAGGCAATGATCACTAGGGAGAGACACGTGCGGTGCATAACTTATCGATATGATGAAAAGGTATGAGCCTTTTCATAGCATTAATATCGACAGTACATTGGTGCGTCACTACGCCTCCCATTAGCCCTGTAAGTGTAACAGAGAGAGAGAGGTAGGCGCTGTCCTAGTCTTACATTTTATTATCCCGTGGGCTGGCGAGTGTTTGACAAAACTATTGGAACTACCCTTTTGTAAATTGCTATTTTTGGTACAAGTTGCGTTACTCAGCGGATGGGAGGGAGCTAGACGAAAAAAAGTGTAACAGAAAAGCATAATGCTGACCGCTTATTATTATTAACGATGTTAAATTTAACTATAATGAAATAAGATCTAAAATAAAATAATATCCAGCAGTGTAATTAAATGGTGGTAATTACCCTTATTTCTTTGATGGTCTTCGAAATCTCGTTCCAACCAGGTGTTCCAAAGACACCTCATTAGTTGTTTTTATACTTTTTGTTTGCAGAAGCGAAGTTGCAGGCGGCGTTGTCGGAGGACAGCGGGTCGGGGGGCTCGGGCGTGGGGGCGGGGGCGGGGGCCGGCCGCCAGTACTGGGGGGGCAAGCTGCCGCACCTGCCGGCGCCCTCCTAGCGCCCGCCCTCCGTCCGCCGCCTCGCCAAGGTACCACCACTATTAATAACTCCCTCTACATCACTTCAAATCATCACATCTCTACAACAAACAAACAATGTTCCAATCAAGTTCGGGAAACTATTCTTGTTACTTTTTAACACGCTTTTATTAGCTTCACCTGTATGTATGTATGTTTGTAACCGACCCCTTTGAGCTCGATTTTGTCCTACTTTAAACAATCAGATTTAATTCAAACTTTGCACACCTGTCAAAGGTCGATGACAATGCAATAATATAGTACCATGGAGCTGATCTGATGATGGAGTGGGAAGGTGGCCATAGGAACTCCTGTACTAAACAAGATAGACCCTTCGTATTTGGGCTCGTATGTTTATATCGGGTGACAATGCAATAATATGGTATCATGGAGCTGATCTGATGATGGAGTCGGAAGGTGGCCATAGGAACTCCTGTACTAAACAAGATAGACCCGTCGTGTTTGGGCTCGTTTTACTTGTCTTGGCTAGCTCTCTGCTGCTACATGATATGCAGGATCTCAAAAGCTTGTATTTAAAAACATTCAAAAAAATTCAACTAAAAAATGAAAAATAAATAATAGTTTAAAAAAACTAAAAATACACGCTTTCATAAAAAATCCAACTAAAAAACAGAAAATAAAATTTCTTCAAAGCGCTTTTTAAGATATTATAATACCCCCTTACGCTTTTTTACAATAATGTTCATTAATTTTTTTTTACACTGTACTTAATCAAATTGATTAATTATTTATTTTTTGCACTCCACGGTAAGACCGCATTCATCAGAAACCAAATTTATTAAATTTTATTTTCTGTTTTTTAGTTAGATTTTTTATGAAAGCGTGTTTTTTTAGTTTTTTTAAAACTATTATTTATTATACGTAATATCAAAATAAGTCTCAACGGAGAATTTTTAAGTTTTTGTAGTTCATACAAATACGGTAAAATTAAGCGTAAGCCCTATTTTATGTACAACACTTTGGAACGTGTTATTTGATATTTTATAAAGAAGAAGCAGTTATACATCTGGAAAGTTACAATGAACGTTTTATTTATTTAAAATATTTTCTAAACTTAAATCAGTCATAAATTGAAAGTTCTGATAAGTCCTTTTCAAATAAAAATTATTTATTTATTTTCAAATAATGACGCTTTAATTGAGAACCTCTATACATTTATTTATTTCGGGAGCGCTTGTTATGAGTTACGTTTGTTACTGGGCGATTGTTTTTATATTCTTCTATTCTCTCAATCACTTGCACATCATCACACATTTGTAGTTTGCAAGCGAACCCGAGGAATTGGGGAGGGGGGAAGCGAAAACGTGTCCGCTGCGCCCGACCGTCTTTTCACATCCCGCATCCTCTATGGCGAATTTTGGCTTTAATGGGTTACTTAAATGGAGTTGTCTATCTAACTCGCCCATTGCTACATTTTTGAAAATATAAATTGACAAAATCCTTCATTGTGACCAATGTGTGTTGCACAAATCTCAACAATAATGTTGAATAGAATAGATCCAATATCGATAACGTTACATCGACTGAATCACTGCACTGGGTCATTCCGTCAATGTACATTAGAATTGCTCGGAGCTCGCGCGCGGACTACTATACCTCTTATCTTTATTACCTTAATTAGCGCCTACTTAATTACTCAATCTCAACATGAATAATTTAGACTTTATCATGGTTCACATACAATGTATTACTCTTAGGTAGAGGCTTTGTATATGTACTCCCCCCTTTTTTATAATTATATATTTTTTTTGGTAAGAAATGATCATTTAAATGAGACCCCAGACCTTAGTTACTTGCATGATTTATTGCATGTATCGATTTAAAAATTTGTGTTCTATTTCTGTATTACAACTACTATCTTCTCTAATGTCACTTTATATCATTCTCCACTTTCCATTGTGTTCGTCGACTGTATTCTAAAATGTACCAGTATTGCCTGTGCTTCAGGTGTCGTCGTTAGAGGCGCCGCGGCGGTGCGGCGGCGGCGCGAGGCTCGAACTCGAGCGGCGGAGTCTCGATCTCGAGCGGGAATTACGAGCCGAACGAGACTCGGACGCGTCGCTCGACGACCGCGACCAACTCGTCTGATCGCCGGTGCCAACCCTGCCAGTGCCGAACTTGCCACCGCCGGTGCCACATTCGAGAATTTCGAGACCGCAGTTGCAACCCTACGCCGCACACCGCCGCCTGTTGGAGGTAGCTCGCTGCATTAGCGATGGGAATGTCACTGATTGATTGGTTGTTCTCTTACAATAGTGACGTCTTTATCACACTATTGGATGAATTAGTGATAGGGCTTTTACACGTTGCGATTCGGATTGGTAGTTCAACTGTGATCAAATTCAATGTTGCCAAATTAATACTGGTCTTGTTAGCGATATAATGAAAAACTGCTAAATTATTGTAAAATAGGTATTTTCTAAGCTTTTAATTTTTTTCAGCAGTTATTAGTTAAATATGATATATCTTAAATTAGGAGCTTTTTTTTAACTGAAATGGATTCATCTAGAATCGGTCAAGAACCAGCTAATTTCGGTCACTTACACTGGTCGCGGTCACACTAAAAATATCACTACGAATCGCATTGTATAAACAGCTCTTTACTTTGTTCGTATCAATAAATGGTTTTAAAATCACGCACCACTATGTGATGATTATTACAATCTTAATTCACTATTATTGTTTGGTCGATAAACAAACAGTAAATTTTATGTATGTAGTGTGTGATAATGATGACTGTATAATACACAACAGTGATTTTCCCATCGATATTATTAATTGTCCAAAGTCGCAAATTTCGTAATGGTCTTCAATGCGTCACTGCCTTAATTTTACCTTTTCTTATATTATAAGGGCTACTTGTATGCAAAATGGAATGAATCGAATAATACTTTACGTTATCGTATACCCGTCTTTTTATATATTATCGATACTCTACTATCGATTAACGATTCTCTTAAGTCGACACGAGATATTTAAGTGACAGTATAACCGTGTCTTCTTAAAAGAATCGATTTGAAATATGCAATAATTTCGATGTTCCTATTTGTAGTGTATTTGTGTTTTATTTACATGACTATGCAGCGTTACGTCTAATGGCAAATGGTTTTAGATCTTTGTACTGTTTCACCGAGCCAATTATGCCGCGTACACAATGAACCAACGAAGTGGTTTCGCTTCGTTGGCTCTACGGGTCCGCAGCGAATTTCCAGAGAACGTTTGTTGGCGCAATGGGAACGGGGCCTTAGGCTAATAAAGGCTCTATCGGACTATTCCAAGCTTTACCTTGGGGGATCCAAGCATTGGGTTGGACTAATCCGTTAAAGTAGTCCTCCCAATCACATACCTACCGTTTCGTATACCTCGTGCCTCCTGATACCGTTTATAACATTAATAAACTCGTTCATGCAAATTAAAAATATTACAATGGAATATTATCAGTAAAAATCAATTATCGTAAATGTGTCATTCATAGTAGTAGACATAAATATTATTCAATAAATAAAAAGTATGCGTCTCGGGATGCCCGACAGAAGTGATAACCAAGCCTGCCTGCCGCTGCCGTATGCGTGAAAGAAAGGGAATACAGACAGACTGGCGCCGTAACGCGTTATGTAACGAAGCGGTTTAACCTCCCATAAGAAGTTATCACTTCAAAAAATAATTATTGCTCGTTGGTTATAATAATTGTAGATTTGTATGCAATCTGTATCTTCGTTCTTTGGCTGGTGTAAATACGTTTCAGCATAGTGGATTACCGGCGAACGTCAATTGTTGGTTGGTTATTGTGGTGGGCTTGATGTGCACGCAGCCTTATTTACATGTAAATATTACAAGGATTTAAAGCATTCCATTAGAGTTGCATCAGATGTCGTGTTCAAGTTTTAGTTAATAGTTTACTTTTGAGGTGAATTTAAGGCGGTGACGAATGGCGAACATTTTCGGGTGGCGATAAGCGTGGCGGCGCTGCACGTAGTGCATAGAGGCAAAATTGATCTCAATAAATAAAATAAAGACTATGTAAGTTAAAAAAATGGACTTCTAGTGGAATTGTGCGAGTAACCTAACGTGTTTTACTGTTTTCTATGTATTATACAATATAATAAATAAACGTGAGGACGTTCGGATGTGTCGATGTTAGTGCCTACAATGTCTGGTTTAGTATTTAGGGAACCTCGACCACTGTTAATAACAAAAATGAAACTACTATAATAATAATTTACCGAATGAATAAAACGACTTGTGAGCTTTCGAGAGCTGAATTTTTGCACTTTCGCTTTTGTAGTCTATATAAATTCGTAGAATCTTGCAGCGGAATATACAAGATTTTATTTGAATTTTG
Organism: Dendrolimus pini; assembly: GCA_949752895.1. Classification (NCBI taxonomy): domain Eukaryota; kingdom Metazoa; phylum Arthropoda; class Insecta; order Lepidoptera; family Lasiocampidae; genus Dendrolimus; species Dendrolimus pini. Next base: position 7,389,175 of record OX457146.1, read on the forward strand.
TGTTTTGTTTTTCTTTTCGTACGCGCATTCAATATGGCGAATGTGATGACGCCCGAAGTGCAACGTTGGAAAGCGAATTATTTAATAATTTCAAGTGTGAAATTCCCTCTCGAAATCATAGTTTAAGCGAACTTTATGTGTGTGATTAAAATAACGTAACAGTTTTCTACAAAATCATTTTTTTATATTATAAATAATTTTAGTTAAATTCGATTTTAAGTTTAGTAATATTGTTTCTCTCAAGTGATATAGTGACACTGTATTTTTAACGAAATGGTGACCTTATAAGCGGAATTCTTGGATTTAAGGGTAGTTAGTAACAAGGCCTTTTAAGCTAGTTTAAGGAGCTAAGCTACGCGATTTTATTTTGTGAAACTAATCCTATTTACATCTTAGTTAATATTTATATGATTATCTAGTGTCCAATAGTAACTCTTCAAATTTCATTTATATATTTAATTATTATCTATCATTAATAAGTATCATTGTCAAAATGAAAAAGTATTGTGTCCGTATGAGCTCTAGTGCATTTGAGAATATTTTTAATTTTATCAGATTATTCCCCCAAGCATCGATTTGTGTATGAGTATTGTTCTTCAATACGGGTCTTAAATGTTTTTTGCTTAGTAAACATAAACCCCGGCTTCCACAAATGACACTAGCATATTCATACAAAATACTAAATAAAATGTCAACAGGGCCCAATCATTGCGTAGTGAATGTTGTGATTGCATTGATACGATTTATAACAGTTATTGTTTATATAGCGCTTATGTACAGTGTTGGCGATGGATGTTGGCCGCTCTGATCATGGTGCAGGTGGCGACCCAAGTGGCGATAAATGTTTGTACAAATATACGTTATGACACAAATCGGAATTTAGTATGAGAACTTATATGTTTGATGTTTTGTAAGATTCGAATATTTTTTATTGCTCATATCTGTAGGAACATCCAGAGATACTTCTTATGGATGTTGTTTCAGATGCCTGGACACGATACCATTATTTTCATATCATGCAAAACACTATTCGTCTACGTCTGTATATAATTATATCTTGAAATTAGTGACATCCACATCTAATAATTTAAAAAAAAACTATTCATTTGAAACTTATTTCATAAAAAATATGAAAATTGACTACATTTTAAATCATGCTTGTTTAAAAAACACTTGAAATTGTTTGTGTCAGTGACAGAGTGCCCAAGATCCATTGCAGCTACTGTATAATGTAGTTAAACATATTATATACCCTTCAGCCATATATACTCATGGATACACATATAACATATAGCGCGCTAAGTACATAACTTTATCAGCATGTTTTTTTTACTACTTAATGGATTATTTTTTTATTTGCCGAGTTTGAACATATCACGGCGATCGTAATAAGTTTTTGATATCGGTCAAATAAATGCTATATAGTCCATACGATCGAGGAAGGGTTGCGTACAACAATGTATTGAAAAGTTTTTGATTTAAAAATATAAATAATGATTTAGGTATGTCGCAAAAATATCTGTCAAATCCCTTCCTGTAAAAAATCGACAATGTTATTTTCTATCGATAAACTGTACATATTCCAAATTATATTTTTGCAAATGACAATTTATAATTATCTCTTGTCCATATCTTTGTTTATAGATAATTGACAGTCTGATATGACAGTTATATTTGACAGTTTAAATTTTGTGTACATTTAGTGCAATAATACGTTTGACTCGAAAAGAAAGTATGATTTAATCACATATTATTTGTCGTCTTCCTGTTATATGTAGCGTTACAAAAAGGCCTATAACATGTATAATATTCGATTAACAAGCATTTTTATTTTTAGTTTATAGATTATAATGATTTTATTCGATATGTATGTGAGATTACATATATTAATACGATTGTATTTTTTTATATAATGAAATGCAAGTATCGATTGTGGCTTGGCCACGCAGTTGTATGAGGCAGTAGACATTTTCGGACTAGAATTAAATACATGCATATGTAACATAAACTTATAAACAATTATTTCTGTTATATGTATGTATGTGTAGTGTAAGAATAATATGTAGAATTTATTTGTTTTTTTAACAAAAAACAATTTTATTTACAATCTATTTGTAAAGTTCAGCGCATGTGCAATCACGCCAAGGAGAACTCAATACTATAAATTAAATATATTTTAGAAAATTGTTTGTTCAATGTGATTAACATTATTATTGTTTGAAGATTATCTTCTTGTATTTTATTAAGTGTTTGTCAAATTTATGTCGTACAGTATGTTTTGTTTCCGAAAATGTGCATTTGCCTCACATTACGATTTTAACCTTTTGACCGTGTCTGATTATACTCAAAATAGCATTTTATTTTCTTTTTATTGTGTATTAATTTTTGACTGCCTTTCGTTTAATATTATGCTCAATAAATAGTTTAATATGGTAGTTGTCTGAAATTCTCGTTTAAGTGACAAATCGATGGACATAGTTTATTTTTACTCAGTGATACAAATGTGGACATGGCAAATGAAACAAATCTGACATAAAGTGTTAAAAAGGTTATTGGAAGTAGCTAAACTACTGTCAATAACCTTGTCCTGTCCTATCTAATGTACAACTATATTTGATTTATTATTTTATTCAGACAAATCAGTTATTTTTCAGCAGTCATGATCACAAAATGACTCAAATGTTAAACTTACTGGTATGCCAGGTTGGTTTGGCGGGTTTGACAAATGGAAAATATTTATCTGCAGATTTCCTCACGATGTTTTTCTTTATCATTAGTACATGTTTGTTGAATAATATTCTATTCATGGTCGATCGATTTGCCTTACTCAAGAGGTAAAAATATTAAATCAATATTATAGAAGAATAGGAAAAAGTGCTCTAAGGTCCAAGAAATTAGTATTACACCATTATTTATGATAGTTTCAAATTTTTTTGTCCACATGTGTATCACTGCCTTGATCCCGATATAGGTATGAAATATTTAGTCAATTATTATATAGCTTTTTTATTTACTTTAAATGTGACGGCTGACACAAAGCGTTTCACTTTCAGCCTTATCAGGTTCAACTAATTTCTCGATGGCTTATGTTAACATTTTATCGCTGTAAAGCGCTGGCTTGTTTCATGGAGTCGTGGAATGTTGAAACAAGGTGAATCTTCGTAGATATCATGTTTTCAAATATGTCTTTACTAAGGTCAAATTTTAAGAATGTTGCATAAGTATATCTACGTTCAGGCTGTGTGAGAAACAACTAACAGGTTTTGAGTAATGTTTGCAGCTTGTTTTTAGAATCTTAGGTAACTTAAGTGAATTACACACTCGAAACTTTACCGACTTTGAGTGTGGCTATTACTTAGTTAATTTTGTATGCAAAATTTAATTTTCAAAAGTAACTTTAAATTATTATATTTAACGTCAAAGAAGAAGTTTTAAACATTAATAATATATCTGAACGCAGCTGTAGTAGGAAGATATTTACTCACGCCACCTAATTTATACCATACCATCAGACTTTTGATTTTCTTGTTATTGCGAACGTTTTCTCTCATTTTTTTTTATAAATGTATGAGTGAATTAATGAGTTATGTAACATTCTTAAGATTTTTTTACGTCGTATAATAAACATATTGTAACAACGCTATCTAAGCTCGTTTTTGAAAATAGCAACTGATGAACGTGTTATGTACGAGGGAAAAAAAGTAGTTGTCAAGTCTTCAGTTCCTTTAGGTGGAGTTGGTTGGGGGTGTCTAGTTAAAACTCTGCCCCGGCTTGACGACAATGATCTTCAGGTGCCGTGGTCTTAGCTGCTGGAGGCTTCCCAACTGATGCCTACACAGCAGATGGCAAAGTGTGCCTTTGCCATCTGCTGTGTAGGCATCTGGCAGCTGGCAAACGTTAGAGTCCATTTTCTCAATGGTTACATGCCTTCTTCGTCCATACACGTTTTCGCCCATCTGCAATGATAGCATCATCCAAGCCAGTTGAAATCGTCCAAACATAAGCCGTCTACTTGGCAACGATCAGTATTAATTCATTTTTCACGCCGAAGTCTCACGTCTCGAAACTGCCAAGTACATTTTAGTTATAAATAAGACTAGTTTGCTATGAAAATTGCGCGCAGACTTGACAAACGTAGGCTTTTATGAACAATAAATCAAAATATCAAAGGAAAGTCCTTCTCGAATAAGTATGTAATTATATAGGTTTGAGAAAACTAGTTTCATTTGATAGATAGATAGATAACACTTTATTGCTCACCAAAACAAATATAGAAACAAAATGCATAATTACAATACTTCTTGGCAAAACAACAGATTGCCAAAAGCGATCTCTTCCAGGCAACCTAACTTGATTGATTGAACTGATTTGATATACGCACTTATTTATTTCCACAGGTTTCAATGTAACTATGATTTATATTATACAAAAATATTTTGCAATATTCTTAAACAATTTATATAAATAAATATTTTTTAATATCATGATAAAGTTAAAAAGTTTGGGTCATAGAATTATGAAGTCAACTTATTATACTTATACAGAATCGAGAAGACTGCAGCGTTTTGGTAGATGATAAAAAAGTACCATGGTTAGATAGTTATTCTTTTATTAATAATACGAAAATCGGTTAAACTGGAAATACGAAGGTAGTTTGTTTGTACAGTTCCGAAAATTAGTCTACCTTTACCACAACTAGCTAGGGACTGCACGGTTTGTAGGGCGCAATCCTCAAGGATTGACATTCTGAAGGAGATTGATAATCCTCGAGCTATAACATTCATCACATAAAAAACATTGCTTATTTTTCTATAAATGAATTTTTGAGGGCATAATATTCAAATCTTGCCTTGCTCATCATAGCCTTTTTATATACTTACGCCGTTGCTCTTTGAAAATGAATGGAAATCAACTTTTGGTATACGTTTGAAGGGATGTTTTGATGTACGCTCGCCTTCGTTTGTCCGGTCTGTGTTCAGCGTTACGAATAAGTATAGCAGAAAAACCTAGTTACTATGAATAATTGTTAAGCTTTCGTTGGACCGCTGCATTTCTCTTTATACCTAGTATATTTTTTTTTGTGAAATATTGTGTTCTCATTTTATATGTACAGCTGGTGTTTCACGTCTTGAAACTCGTAGCGACAATGTGAATACTATACAATTTAAATAAATGAATTATATAAATAAACAATACCGCCTGTGTTTTCTTTTATAATGTGCTAAAATACCTACAATAAATATTTTTTTTTTTGTTTTTTTTTGTTTGAGGCGAGGAAAAATGCTGACCGATTTACGCACTCTCAGGGCCGTCACTAGGAAACGGCGCGCATCCATCGGGGGCGATAACGCTAGCAATAGTATGCTTTTTTGCGCTTCGTCCGCGATGGCTTGACACTGAGGAGTGTGGAAGACTCAGAGCGATGCCGCACGGGCGAGCAACCTCAATACCCACTAAAAAACCTCTCCTCCCGTCGACCCTGCGCTTTGTTGTGAAGGAAAGACTGAGATATAGAACATAGTTACGCAACAGTCGATCCAGCGCAATAAAGTGCCTGGAGTGTGCCCTGGGAGAACACACCCCACTTCGAAACGGGGGCTGAATCCCTTGCGTTGCCTAGTAGCAAGGGGCCCCTCGTACCGGAACCTAACTCAGGGAGGGAAGTAATGCGCGTACCTGCCTCTCCGGGTGCTAGCTGAAGGCCGGCGACCTCGGGTGGAGACATTAGCACGCGCTGCAGGACTTCGCTCCCTATCCCTTTCTGCGGCCTCTTTTAGAGACACCGCCTCACAGAAAGAGACCGCAGACTCCCAGCGGTCGTCGCTGTGCAACATGGCCGTTACCAAGTCGCCAAGCGATCGGACGGCTCCTACGTGTGTCTCGAGCTCGAAACGCTGAGGCGTCCATGCAGCGCACTCAACAAGCGTGTGTAACGCCGTATCGGGTGCGCCGCATTGGCGGCAGTCCGGGGAAGGCAAGCAGCCCACAATGCGAAACAGATACTGGTCGAAACAACCGTGTCCGGTCAGTATCTGAGTCGTCCTGAAGGTCAGGGTTCCGCTGGTGCGGGTCACCCATCTCTCCAGCTGCGGCCTGATTGCATCCACCGTATAGCCGCCGGCCACAGGGTGTTCGAGGTCACGAGACCAGGCGACGAGGCAGGAGGCGGTTTCCCGCTTCCTGACCGTCTCTAATTCGACTTGACAGAAGGTCAGTCCTCTAGCTAGGGCATCCTGCTGGGCGCGACGAACTCTGGACAGGACGTCTGCCTGGAGAGGCCAGGGCAGCTCGCCTGCCAAGAGAGTCGCCGCCGACCACGACACTGTGCGGTACCCCCGTATGGTCCTCACGGCCAGAACCCGCTGCGCGCGGTGCAGCAGGGTTCGGTTGTGGCGGTGAAGCGCATCGGACCAGACGGGCGCACCGTAGAGTGCCATACTCCTCAGGATGCCGGAATAAAGCTTCCGCGTCGCACCCCCCGGCCCCCCCACGTTAGGAAGAAGCCTGGAGAGTGCGCCCGCGGAATTCAGAAGTTTGGGAACTAGCTGCTCAAAGTGCGCTTTGAACAGCCATTTCCCGTCTAGGACTAGCCCAAGATATTTCATCGTGGGCCCTACTCTAATCGCCACCCCCTGAACTGTAACGGACAAGTCCGGGGGAGGATTCCGGAATTTCCTATGGAACATGACGGCCTCCGTTTTCGCGGGGGAGACCTTCAAGCCCAGCCTAGCTATTCGATCTACGACGATCGCCAGCCCGTCGTTGGCGACGTCCACGGATTCCGCAAAAGACGCGGCGCGTGCCGTGAGTAGGGTGTCGTCCGCAAAGCAGATCAGCCCTACTCCGGGCCGGACCGTCACCCGAAGGATCCAGTCATAGCCTACGTTCCAAAGGATAGGCCCGAGGACCGATCCCTGTGGAACGCCGCACGCGACACGTCGCCGACCTAGCACGTGGTTGGCGGACTCACCACCCTCCCAAAGGATGTGCCGATCTCGCAGGTACTCGCCCAACAGCCTCGTGAGGTACGGGGGGACTCCGTGCGCGCGGAGCCCTTCCCTGATCGTCTCATGAGGGAGGCTGTTAAAGGCGTTCGCTATGTCTAGCGACACTGCAAGAACGACGTCCTTTGCTTGGACGGCTTCGTCCGTCAATGTTCGCAGCGTCTCGAAGGCGTCCATCGTGGAGCGCCTCCGCCGAAACCCGAACTGCGTATCTGATAGCCCCGGCTCCACAGTGTCTAGATGCTTCACAAGCCGCTCCGCCAAGATCTTCTCGAAGACCTTGGCGACCTCGTTCAGCAGCACTATGGGCCTGTAGGCGGACGGATCGTTGGGAGGCCGACCTCCCTTGGGAAGTAGGCACAAACGCCCCTCTTTCCATTGCGACGGGAACCTACCTGCGCGAATACAGGCTTCGAAGAGGTCCCGCAGCTGGCTGCGTAGGTGTTTTGCAGCCAGGAAGAGGAGTCGACCTGGAACCCCGTCGGGTCCCGGTGCCGTCTTCCTGCCCCGGAGCCGATCCAGGGCGACGTCTAGCTCCCCCTCGGAGATGGAGTGAGGCTCCTCGTCCGTGGGGGTGTCGGGAATGGGTGGACCCATACTGGGGGGAGTGAAGTTCCCCGGATCCGGGAAGAGCCCATCGATAACCGACCGGAGCACCTCGGGTTCGAGCGTTTCCGTGACCGTGGATGTGCAAGGCCGCAACTTGTTGCGGGCCCCACGGTACGGGCGCCCCCAAGGGTCCCGATCGAGCGTCTCGAGGAGCTCGGCCCGAGCCCGGGCTTTCGATCGCAATATTGCAATCGAAAGGGCCTTTCTGGCCTCTCTAAACTCGCCCACGAGTCCATTTTCCGCGACGAAGTCCGGAGGACGGCGCGCCCTGCAGCGTTTGAGCCTATGGCTGATGATGCGAACTGCCTTTCGCATCTCGCCCAGCTCCTCGGTCCACCAGTGGACCGATTGCTTGCACGGAGGCTGCCGCTTGGAGACGCGTGGCATCGCAGCGTCGCAAACCCTCGTCAGGGTCTTGCGCATGTGCTCTGCCTGCGTATCCAGATTCGCGAAGTCGGCTGGGTAGGCCCAGCTTTCCGAGAGTGCCCGCTCCTCGGCCTGCTCCGGATCGAGCTTGGTAAGGGCCCAACGCGGGAGGAGAGGGGGGCGACGGTGAACAGGGCTCGGACCGGAGGAGGGGGTCGTGAGCTCAAATCTGATGTACCGATGATCAGAGAGCGACTCCACCTCCTCCAGCACCCTCCATCCGGTCACTCTGCGGGCGGCCGCATGAGTGACGAATGACAGGTCGATGATTGATCCACCCCGCGCGCGCACGCAGGTCTGGACCGACCCCTGGTTCAGTATGGTCAGGCCGGCTTGAAGAGCCCAATCCTCGACCGCCCGACCCCTAGCGTCCGTGAGTACGTTTCCCCAGGAGAGGTGCTTTGCATTAAAGTCGCCCATCACGAAGATCGTTTTGGGCGACAGTCTGCGTACGGCAGCCCCGACGGCGTCCAAGTGAAGCTCGAACTCCGCCAGGGGGCGGTTGCGCGAAAAGTAAACGCCTATGACGACGATACTCCCGCTCTCCGCCACAGCATAGCCCTTTCCTCTTTCGAGACATGTAAGCGGTGTGCCGGACCCGGCTCTGGCCACCACCGCTACCATGTCATCGAGATCGCCCACCCAGTTCCCAGAAGGAGGGACGTAATAAGGTTCACTTATTACGGCTAAATTCGCTTGCCACTCCGCCATCGCCTGCAGACACAAGTCCTGAGCGGTGGGGGAGTGGTTTACGTTAGCTTGGAAGAACGTTGTTACGGGCGTACTAGGCATTGGATGTGTCCATTGTCTGTACTCCCGATTTGCCGGTACGTGGTCTCGCCCGCGAGTGGACGAATTGGCCCCTCACGTAGGGAGGTTGGCAGAACCTCGCCAACGTGGGGTGGGCCGCGTTCAGTCCCCCCGCCGCGCACGCCGCGCAGTGGGGTTTCCGTGCCGTGCAGTCCGGCATTTTGTGTCCGCTTTTACCGCAGCGGAGGCACAAGTTAGTCCGATCCGGGCACGTGTCCGGACAGGTTTGGGTGCCATGACCCATGACGTTGAAACATCTGTAACAACGTATCGGTCTGGCTTCCAGTGCCTCGACCTTCGCCGAGGTGAAGCCAACCAGAAGGTAGCCCAACCCGACGATGGTCTTGGCAGCAGCGACGGGGCACAGCACGTACGATGCGCCCAATCCGCCCGGTCCTGCACCGATGTGCTTCGTGAGCACGTCGTCGCGCCGGCAGTTGCCTGCGCGCGCGATCGCGTCACGAAGCCCATCGACCGTGACTGAGTCGTCCAGCCCTGAGACGTAAAGCTCCCCACGCTTTACGGGGCGGACGACCTCAGCCATCCCTTCTAGGGCCCCGCGCAGGGCTTCGGCGACGCGGTCCGCCTTGGCCGCGCTCTCGGGTCCCGGCTGGAACTCGAGGAGACGCGCGTCCCTGGTGGTCCGCACCACCTTCAGCCCCTCGCGGAGGCCCATGGCGGTGATGTCGACCACCGTCGAGGCCTTTGCGAAGACCTCGCGATAGCCGACACCCTTCGCGGCCGCTGCCGGCAGCAGTCTAATGATGACTGCGGCCGACTTCGGCTCGCGGAGAACGACGGCAGGCCTCGCGGCCTGCTTCCGCGGTTGTTGCCTCCACCCCGTCGGTGGGGCAGCAGCTTGCGCCTGGGGGGGGGGAGGGGGTCCGTTGGCCCTCGCCCCCTTACCCTTTTTCCGCCCTACGACCGTGGACCACGCCCCCCCCTCGGGAACGGGGGCGGGGGCGGGGGCCACGGGCGCCGGCGGCGGCGCGACGTACGGGGCGACGTGAGGGGCACGCGCCACGGGCGCCGGCGACGGTGCCACACACGGGGTGGCACGTCGGGCGCGCGGGACGGGCGCCACCGATGGCGCGGACGCGGGGGCCATTTGTCGCCCAGAGGCCGAAACAACTGGGGCGGGCGCCGAAGCGAAGGCCGCCGAGGCAGCGGCGGCGGCGCGGGCCGCCTTTCTCCGCTTTCGGAGCGTTCGCTTCACGCCCCCCCTGTGCTTTTTCCTCGCGGGGGGGTCGGTGGCAGTGGGGAGTCTGCCACCCCGGCGGCCGGGGCCGCCACTACCTCCATCGGGACCGGGGTACTCGCTTCCCCCAGACCCCGGCGGACTGCAGCGGCAGCCGTGGCCGGTTTGGGCCCTCCGGTGGGCTTCGCGACGGACGCGCGAGGAGTCGGCCTGGGCGCCGGCGCCTTGCCTCCGTCGGCCGCAAGTGGTGGACGGAGGGTCGGCGCGGGGCTCAGCCTGTCCTCGATGGCGGCGAACCTCGCGTTGATGAGTGGCGCCACGGCATCGAGCACGACGCGCACGAACGCATCGTACTCAACGCCGCCGCGCCCGAGTGGGACGGACGGCGGCGCCGCCCCGTCGGCGGGCGCCGCGGCCGGTTCCGCCCCGTCGGCGGGAACCGGTATCGACCCCGCCACCGCGGCGGGGGTCGGACGCGATTTTTTAGTCGCGACGGGCGCAGCGGGCGATTCCGGAATCGCCGCCACCTCCACCGCGACCGCCCGTGCCTTCCGCTTGATGGGCACGGGGGGCGGCGCCGCCACGACGGCAGGCGCCGGCTCCACGGCCGGAGCAGAGGCCTTAAGGGCCTTGCGCATCTCTTCAAACTCTTTGCGGTAGGAGAGATTTTCCTCCCGCAAAGAGTTTACTTCCATGCGCAAACGCGCATTCTCGTTGCCGAGCTTCCACGCCTCGGTTTCCGGATTCCGCGTGACCAGAGTGTCGACAATGTACGACACTCTGTTCGCGGCATCCTTCAGCCGACGCACGTAGCCCCCCTTCAGATTGCCCGACGTCTGGGCGATCTGGAGGATTTCGGCCACCTGGGCGCTCGCCGCGAGGCGCAGCTCCCCGGGGCCGAGGGCAGTGATGTCCCCTACGAGGGCGGCGCACTGGCTAGCCGCGACCAATTTGGCGTTGGTTGCCTTGCGCGCCTTGCGCCCCTTTTCCCCCCCCTCTGTGCGGAGGAAGGCCTCCGCACCCGCGAGTACGGACGCGGCCGACGCGGTCGATTCGGTTGCGCCCCACGCGGGGCGCAAAGGCGAGCGCGCGCGCGCTGGGGTGGAGGCACCCGACGTGGCGGTCGAATCGGCGCCACTGCTCTGAGATCGGTCCCAGAACCGTGACCTCGATCCGGCGACAAATACCGGGGCACACGAAACAGGGGGCACAAACGTCCCCGAAGACGTAGCTCGCGTCGCTGGACCCGCCGCCGAAGACGACGAACCTGTGGACGCGAACGCGGACGAAGTTGCAGCCGCCGAAGACGAAGACGTGGACGCCGCCGCCGTCGCCGTCGCTGCCGCAACCGCTGCACACGCAGGCACCGACGTCGCGACAGCGACTCCCATCCCAGTAGGGAAGGAAGACGAAGGGGTCGCCGCTGCCGCGCCTACAAATTCCCTATTCACGACCTCGGTCGATAGCGCGAGTGAAGCTCGCGCGACAACCGGGGTCGTGGGACGGCCGTCCCCGACGTTGCGAACCGATAGGTCGCAAGCCAGTGTCATGGGCGCAGGTGAGGCCTGCGCGCTATAGGCCACCGTCGTCGTGGGGCGACCGCCCCCCACCGTCGCTGTTCCGGCCGCCGTGTAGACCACTTGTCCACAGGCGGGCGAATCAGGGCGGGGATAATTAAATGCGTGGACGACACCGTCAAGCGCACTATCCAGTGACTCTGGAATGCTGCCTGATAACGGTGTACGAAATCCATCTTCGTACCCGTCGCTCCCCTGCACAGGTGAGGCCCATGCAGAGGACGATGGTGTTACGAAGGCACCAGCATCTGTGGTGCTCGCGTCGCTCACGGCCAGGCAAACGGCCGAGTGTGACCCGAGCAGCGTGTTCCTACCTATAGCCAGGCGTGCCGCACTGCTGCGTGCCGCACGGCTGGATGGGGGCCTACGCGTCACGGGACCTTCCGGGGGCCCCATAACGTTATACCTACTGTCGGGGGCATCCGCAGTGAGGTCCACCACAGACGCCGCCCTCCCTAGCAAGACAGGCGCCGCGGGTGCCGCCGTGATAACGGCAGCAGCCTGGCAGCCTGGACGTGGCCCGGCGGCAGATTTGCTACGCCGGGCGACCGAAGCAGACGGGATTTTTTTCCGCCGCGTCTCGCCGATCTCGGCTGCTAGCCAGCCATCCTTGGCCTCGAGGTGGCCCCTTTTGCAGGGCGCACCTGAAAGCCCAGGTAGCGGCTTAGGATCCTGGGCATCCATTGCTGGATGCCCTCACCTTGAGCGAGACCAACGGTTCGCGTCGGTGTACTTAGTGTACAAAATGAACGTTATATATTGCGTAATGCGCCAAAGGCGCGCGAAAAGCACGTGGAAAGAGTAAAACGACTTACCCAAGCCAAAACACTGCGATTCGCGCCGGAATCGAACTAAATATCACTTTACACTATAACTACACAACTATTAATGCAACTTATCGCTATTCAGGAATGAAACGCGCGAAAAAATTGCAGATTTTGACGGGAGCACGGGCATTAGCGACTGACTCGCATGAATGCCGATCCGGAACTGACCTACAATAAATAATATGCCAATCTCAGGGAACTCCCGAAAACCTGATTCGTAACCTACTCTGACCTTCAGAAGGTCCTTCAAGGTTTACAAAACCCCGTAATGATACAAAGCAGGAAAATTCTTAGTACTATAACCAGATACGTGTTTTTAACATGTATGATGTACTACATAAGATGTAAATTCAAACTAGTACCCATGTGCAAGCCAGAGAAATGCTCATGGAAGTTTCCTCTAAAAATACAACCTGAATAGGAAATATTATCTATCTTTGAAAATCGGTAAAGACCATGGGCCATAAGAATGGTCCGGATTTTTACAAGGTTCGAATGATCTTTTTGAAAATTTAAATGTGGTGTAAAACCGAATGGCAAACAATCCTCATATAGCGTACGACTGTTTTGGGAAATGGGTAGAAAAAGACTGGGTTATTAAAATAAAATTCTAGTAGAGTTTGGTGGTTGGGACTGGCGCGAGAGCCGTTTGGCATATATAGACAAACGGCGACTCGCCACTCGTTAGATGGGCTGATCCCTGTAGCGTTTGGAGTATCTGCTATGGAGTCTGGAATCCAATTTCCAACTTAAGATAAAGCCCATTCCGCACGATTTACGGAATCCGCACTGTGATACCTTTGGCACACATACTTATCTTCACTATGTTAACTATCATTTCTTCTGCCTGCCTCTTTCACCTGGGCGTGGCAGAAGCGGTATCCTCAAATTGTAAAGTCGTATTAGTGCAGGTGATTCCGGTTTGTCTGCTATGTCGCGGACATGAACTCTGCCGTGATGTGGAAGGTCCTGACGCAGTCTTTCTGCGTGATTCCACCGTATCTTACTCATCTCCGTGACACACAATTTCTGCTTGTCTCGGTTAGGCATTTGGCGGCCCTTTATTCTTATTTATTTGTAAAACACAATAAATAGTTAAGAAAAAGGTCTAGATTAGCATTCAAGCGTGCTGACAGATGAATGTTAAATATACTTACAAAATTATAAGTAATATCAGTAATAACAATTCAATTAATAACAAAAAAAAAACTAGTTTTAATAATACTTTGTCAGGACAAGGGATGATAAAGAAAAAACGTTACATAGATTACAAAACAAGTTAAGGATCTGAGTACAGAAATTACTGAATTAAAAAAGTTTTTAGATGTTCTGTAATTTACAAATCCTGCATGACTTATTATCGAAAGTTTAGACACTAACGGTCTTATTCATATTGAGTTAGAGCAGTCTGCAGGCTTCTTTAAGAACCTTAAAGAAACTTACAAAGTTACTTTAACTCAATACGAATAAGAACGTAAATGATCAATAATAATGTGGCGAATGATGGTGGAACCATCTAGTTACTTTAGGAACTTTTAGAAAAAGCTAGAAAATTCTGGGAGGAAAAGACAAGGGCGGATATATTTTAGAAAGGGATAGACGATGAAAGTTCTAGAATAGAAAGTTCTGGAAAGAAAAGACAGAGATATACATAGTGTTAGAAAGGGACAGATAGTAAATAAAAGAATAACGAAATTATGGGTTTCAGAAAATTCTTCCGGGTATATAAGCAGCGTAAGGCGCGCCTACCGGGCAGTTTAGAGTTAAGTTCAGTTCAAGACACTCAAGCGACAAGTGTGATACGAAAGAGTTGGAATACGAGTTTAATAGAAGACACTGACGAGTTTAGTGGTGAATAAGCGAAGGAGGAGTGTAGCGTAGCTCGAGAGACGAACAAGAAGCGAGCTACACGCGGCAATATCGGAGGTGAGCACTGCAGTACCAAGAGGTGGTCCATGCAATATCGGCGACGGTATTGTGAGCGAGACACCTTATCGTCGGGGCTGTGCATCGTTAGTCGTGCGTATAGGGAAAACCCTACAGAGAGGTATTACGTGCGGCTGTGTAAGTCAATAAAAGCTTTTAGATAAAACTGGTGTTTTCTTCCAATCCCAAGTTTGTACCCCCGCACGCACGTAACAATAATAATTTAATTGGGGAATAAGTTAGAATAATAATCAACTATTTGTTTAAAATATATGAAGATTAGGTTATAGTAGCTCTGATTCTTGATTCTGATATCACATGCCGGTTTTAAAGATTTACTACATAATTACTTTTGATCTGTCTTTGTGTTATAAAATTTAAAACATATTAGATACTTATAAGTATGTCTGTCAAGTAATACATAATTAGGTATATTTTCATATACCTAATTATGTATTACTTGACATTATATTTATTGAAAAAAAAATGTATTAGGGGTTGTTATAAATATAATTCGATTTCATATCATAAGGCTCATTCTTAAACTTTTTTAAACTTGTGTTTTAAAAAGTAGGTTAAGGTATGAATAGTGTTATAATACCTAGGAAGTATTATATACCTAGGATAAGGAGTAATTAGAATTGTGATATTACAATATAAGAAACTAAGTGAGTAATAAGTACCTGTTCTATAAATTAGACAGTAGATTGTAGACCATACAGATACGATTTTGAATATTTGGAGCGGGTGATAGTCATGCCAGCAAGTACCTACGCGTACTATTTCGCCTATGAACGTTCGCGTACCACTGGCAAAAAAGGTCGTCGAGCCATAATTCCACGTCAATTCTTGCACACTATCACCCGCTTAGGGATATCTATTGTTAACACACTTTCTTTTCTCTTCAAAATAGTGAACATGAATAAAACATTTAAGAATATAAATGGTAAATAGGTGGATTTTTAAAGAAGGCCTTCAGAGCCAAATCCTAAACAATACTGTTACGACCGAGGTACCGACCAAGGAAATTCACACCTGCGTCTGTAGAAACACTTTTTATTACTTTTTCGGCTATTGGTCTTCTTTTGATTACTTTGTGTTTAAAATTTGTAGTTAGAAAAACAGCCTATTGTGTATTGTAATTTTTTATGGTAGTCATTAGCCAGGTGTGATACTACGAAATTCAGTCCACGCGGCCGAGAGAAACATTGTATTTGTTCAATATAAAGCAATGCCTCAATGGAGAGATCGGCAGTGTAGCGATAGCCACAAGCGAAGCAAGACGTTAGTGACAGACTTTGCACATGTGATTGAATCGTGCATCACTTTTGCACTGGTTGTTTACAGTTATATTTGTACCTGTATTATACGTGTTTGTATAGTTCTAATAAATTCTATAGTAATTCCAACGGCATTTTAATTCGAGTCCTGCAACTCGTAATAATAATACGAAAATGCGGAAAATAGTCTAAGTAGTCTCGGGCCAATTTTGGTTGTAAAACTAAAGTGGTATTAATAGATTTTTGAAAAATCAATTACCTACTTCCTTCATAAATCGAATCGGCTTTTTGAATTTTGAAAATAAAATATACCTGGATTATTATACCAGTAGATATGAGTAGGTTACTAGGACCAATTTCTGAGAAGGAATGTCAAACAACAAACTAAGGGAAACTTTTCTGGTTGCTGTCCTGGATGTTGACGTAACGTAAACGAAAAGTAAAATTAAACATCACGTTAATAGCAGCCTTAACATACATATTCAGGTTCCCGCAGGATGAGGGGCAGAGACGATGGATTTCCACTTGCTACGATCTTGACATACGTACATTTTTCACTTCATCTACGTTAATTAATCTCCTCATACATAAACGTTTATTCTTTAATGGCTGGTTCCTGTACCTTACTAAGTATTCATTCACTTGCCCTACCATCGGTTTAATTTTGACATTACTGGTATGGAAGGTTATGTCAAATTTCACCAGATGGCAAATGAACTGTCGGTAAGATATAGGAATCGTCTATAAGTCATCTGTGATTTGACCACCACGATCAATGTCGCGGTTTATCGGCGTCTACTCTACCACTGGTGATTTTTCAATTGTGGCCATTGATATATAAAAAACCCAAGATGCACAAACAACGCCTCAAAACCGTCCTCCTACAATGAGCGCAATTTTCTAAATAGTGCGCTCATTTCAAATAGTCTCGCGTCGCCCGCGTCTAAGTGCACTCGTCAAAAATGCCGAAGTGTTCTCTCACAAATGGCAAGAATATTACGTCAAAAAGGTTAAAAAGGATGGGATATCATATTTTCGGTAAGTAAAAGAGTTTATTGATTAGTTTTTGTTGTTTTTATGTCTGAATATAGGAAGCAATATGTGATTTTGATTTAATTTGTCAAAAACTTTACTCAAGGTCGCATAATAAAAATCACTCTGTTCTTGTCAATGGAGTCGATTTTTATTGTTGTGTTTATTTTTTTAATTAATAAGTTTATGTATGTACTTTTGAACTTTTTTGTATTTAGTTTTTGACAAAAATGGTTACGTTATATAATTTGATATAGGAGAAAAGGTAGTCAATTTGACGTTTTTTTTTAATGTTTCTAAATATTATAATGTATATGGATTAATAATGGGACAACTTATGGGTTCGCGACATGCGGCATGCTAATGTCAGAAGTGTCGCGTAGTCTGTGAGTGTCGCTTTGGCTTTTTTATATATATCAATGATTGTGGCCTATCATTTCCAAAACGTGACAAGTTGGATAAGTCTAAATATCCTTTAACATAATTATTCTAATAAGACGGCTAATGGGTTGAAGACATTCGAAAGATCCTTTTTATCAGTATCTGATATCAACTTGTATAATAAGGCCGGTTTAGGAATTGAATACATTAGCTGCCTTTAACTATCGGTGGAAATCTTAAGTGTGTTTTGAGTATATAAAATTAGTTTGAGTGGTCAAGTGGTTAATTCGGTTTGCTTTTTAGAGTGAAATTTACGAGTGTATATTCAATTTTCTAGCAGTGCAATTGAGGTCTAAGCTGTGTTATAAAATACATAATTTTTTATATGTATACTTTTGAGAAAAATTTTCATCTTAATATTACGGAACACCTAACTCTTAAATTCGTAGTATACACATCTGGAATTAATATTTAGAAGTAATAATCTTTATTACGAGTAAATAACATATAGAAATATTGACAAAGTGCTCCTTTTCGCAATCGGTTAAAAATGTTCTTTACATACACCATCTAATAAACTGTACATAGATAAATAAGGTAGTCATGAAGTAAGCCATGTTTTTTTTTTTTGTTTTAATATTTTATTAGGAACTAGCTTCTGCTCGCGACTTCGTTCGCGTGGAATAGTTTAAAAAAAGTAACTTAAAAAACCCCCTCGATTTTGATACATTCTTCATTGGTGTCCCGCTCCTTTTGCTCTTAGCGCGATGGTTTATAACCTATAACCTTCCTCGATAATTGGGCTATCTAACACTGAAAAAAAATTACAAATCAGACCAGTAATTCCTGAGATTATCGGGTTCAAGCAAACAAACAAAGAAACAAACTTATCAGCTTTATATATTATAATATATAAGATAAAACTCTCTCACCGAAAAATATCCACTTCTATTATGTTACGTTGCAGATAAATTACTTTTAGTCTGTTATAAGCTGTTTAAGTAATTAAAGGTTTTTAACTATCCCACGGGAACTCTTTAATTTTTTCGGGATCAAAGTATCCTATATGTTGACCAGGGATATAAACTATCACCATACAAAATTTCATGTAAATCGGTCCAGTCGTTTCGGAGATTAGCCGGCACAAACAGACAGACAAACCGAGAAACAAAAAAATCTAAATTAGTTCTATTGAACTTCTTACATCCCCCCGACTCTGTTTTTAGCATTTTTTTCATTGTACAGAAATTTGACGATTTTATTATATGTATATATGATACGTCACAATACAAGGGAAATATAGAGTGAAAAAAAACAAAAGAAGAAGAAAGTCAATCGATTAATAAGAACTAAATTAAAGAGCTCTAAAGAGGTTGGTTCCAACGATTACTTTTGTGGTGTGCCCGAGACAACAATCTTGTGGAACTGAGAAAAATATCGAAATGCAACACACTTTAAAGTCTAAGATAAAATTGCTCTATTAATTCTGTTAAGGTTATAGGCCTTTGAATTGAAAAATATTAATATTAAAATCAAGTTTGTTTCGCCAAACATTTGGAACAGCCATTTTTTCATAAGTAGAAGAAAAACAGTGTGACTAATCTAAAATAATATAATCTTTTTTATGCATTTGAGTACTACCACATTATATATTTCTCCAACAAATTAATTAAATCGGAGCAACTTGAAACGAAATTTTAGACAGACAAAAACTTTGGTTTTTAAATTTGGAATGTGATATCATATCAGGTATAGCAGTTTTGGTATTTAGGTGTTTTAGTCACCGACAGTCATTTAAATTTCTTAAGATTTATTCTACTATTTAGATACGAGATAATTATGTAAGCGCTGCAGATCAATTTAAAATGATGATGTAATACTAAAAAGAAATAATTAAAACTAAGGACAAACTAAGAAAAACTAACTTTAATTAATGCTAATAATTTTTTTTACACGAACACATTTTTAATTTACATAATTATTATTTAAAACATTATAAAATAATTAAAAATGTAGTCATATTGTTTTTTACCTATAATTTCTCAAGACCATAAGTAGAATACTGAGTCTAGGTCACCATCTTCTATGGGTAAGGTTACCTCACTGGATCGGCATACTGATCCGTTGTCCGAGGTAGGCACCAGCCCTCTGATCACCTGAAGAGTCAATCAGTCGTTTTGATGAATTTTGCTAGATGCTCATGGCCTCAGGACCCTACGGTCCCAGCGTCTCAACAGCAAATGGCACAAATAAATAACTCTAACTGAGGATTATATATTTACGCCGCTTGAGTGGTTCAGCTAGACACTTGACATTTAATGTTTATAAATATTATATACGGGCCTTGGTTTTTTTAAGGAATAAAATCGAAATAATTCGTCTGAGATACCGGTTTGTTTTTTGAAGCCACCAGCAAGTTTGCAGGATGTTTTTTTGTAACAAAGTCACGATTAAATGGAACAGAAAGACGTTGAAGCTCCCGCCGGTATGACCCGGAACCGGTTTAAAGTTTGGTTGTTGTTTAATATTTTCTTAAGTTTTCGCGACTTGTATAAAACTACGTTTTAACGGTTTTAAGCTCGGTAATTTATTTTATTTTTATTTTTATTCCGACGTTTTGGCCACGTTTTAGTGGTCGTGATCATGAAAGACAAAGATATCAAGTGTCAATGAGTATTGTTAAAGTTTTATTTAGCCTACCGCCAACTTGTTCATATTAATTATTTAGTTTTAACTTTGTTTATGATTTTTATGTACTCTATGGGAGCCTAATCTAATTTACCACCGCTTCGCAACATGTTGTGGCTTGAAGAGAAGAAGCGCAAGAAACTCTTCAACAAACATGCTTAGCTCTTATATTTAAAAATGGGAAGGAGGAATTTTTGTTGTTGTTACTGAGTTGAGTTTGAAAGAGCTGGAGCTGTTGAGTTGCGTCGGTTAAGTGAATTTAAAATTAGTTACACTAATGTGTCTACTCTATTTGGGCTTAATGTTAGTGTTAGTGACTGTGACACAGAATTGTAACACAGTTACTAACATTATACCAGATGGAGCCGGGATATTAAGCGTAGGGTTTTCATGTACGTCCATCTATCCGTCGATTTATATATATAACCCAGTTATTTTTCTCTACTTAAATTATTGTTTCTATATGAAAACAATTGCAAATAAATGAAAATAAGAGATGGCCACCATACAATAACAGAGGGATAAAAAAAAATTGAGTGTACAAGGCGTGGATATCGAAAGGTATTCTCAAGTAGAGAGAGAGAGAGAGAGAGAGAGAGATAGTCAACAAACACTTGCCAAATTTTCGCCAAATGAACGACTAGTAAGATATAGAAACCAGCCATTAGACAATTCTGACCTCAGTGCTCAATATAATGTGATTCTAATTTACAAATAATTTTAAAAACCTATTAGTGGTAATTACCTGTGAATCACTAAGTTCATTACGAGATTAAAATATTGCTCACATGCTTAAAAACGTGTTAAAGAAATTTTTACTTATAGCTTGACGAAAGTGTATACGAACAATATAAATAAATAACGAAACATTCACGGTTTGTCTAGCTCGAAAAATACCTATGTAGATTAATTAACCTCAAAACGCAAATTTTCCAATAAATTCCTTATGGTTACTTGTAACTCCGTTTTGTCTTTAGGGCTGGCCTTAACCATCAAGACGCCCCGACGAATCATACATTTGTCGCCTTTTTATATAAGTACATACTGCTAATATTAAGTACCTTAAAGTTTGTGAATATGTATGGATGCATGTTTGTCGCTTTCCTATGCAAAAACTACAGATTTTTTTTATTGCATGAGTTCAGCAGACAACCCACCTGATGGGAAGCGGTTACCGTCGCCTATGAACATTTGTAACAGCAAAGGTGCCACACCAATGTGCCGCCGTTCTCTAAGGAGAGAACTGGCCATTAATGCCGGGACACAACTCAAGCTTGTTATGGCGGCATACTTTAGACCACGGGTGGTATCCATCCAGTCGGGCAAAATTACCCTACCACTTAGCTGTGGATGGTTTTGCCGCCTCTTACGAGAGTCCGCCCGGCCGCAGGAAATTGTATTCTTTATCCATTCCTGCACGGGTAAAATTTAACTTCAACCCCCGCACCCCGTCGTCGGCTGCCTGAGCCGCCCACCTCCGGTCGGCCGGAGTGTCGGGACTGATT
This sequence comes from Dendrolimus pini, assembly GCA_949752895.1. Taxonomy (NCBI): domain Eukaryota; kingdom Metazoa; phylum Arthropoda; class Insecta; order Lepidoptera; family Lasiocampidae; genus Dendrolimus; species Dendrolimus pini. The sequence goes on from OX457146.1 coordinate 7,410,438, forward strand.
TTCTTTTTTATCTGCCGACATAGCTAGCATTATATATAGGGTGTCCGGTAGCAGTGTAAAACCGTTCATCGCACGGATGCGGGAGGGGCTCATAAGAATCGAGAATCTCATTAGTGCGGATTTGCTAATCACATTGTTCCAGTAGCCAGATATGAAACGTGTTTGCAATTGAAGCCTTTCTAAACAATAATAGTTATTGTTAACCGACTTCGAAAAAAGGAGGAGGTTCTCAATTGGGATTGTTCACTTTTTTTCAATTTAGCTATTTGAAAAACCATTTCGAGGAATAGTGTCCCTTATCATTTCTGTCTAGTTAAAATTCCAAAAAACGTACGATCTTCTTGTATTTTGTAAGAAATGCGTTTGACCTTTATTTGACCTTACTAAATCCAACCAGGTGGGCCGTCTGCCTGTTTGCCTGCTTCAGGTGTAAAAAACATTCTAGCTGTACATTATTTGATTTAAGTTCTGTAACATGGATTTTCCCTAAAGACCACTTTAAAAAAATTAACGATAACTATAGAAAATATTAATGGTTGAACACGAAAACTTATAAGCCTAGCGACAAAAAACACTAATTACATTTAGATAGTAGCACAGATTACTATGATTATATATAGATAAAACTTACTTTTATTATTTCTGTTTTCTAGGCAAAGAAACCAATGTAAACTTGTACCTTATGACGTCATCGGAAATAATTTTAAACTCTAATTATAAAAAAACTAATGCTTAAAATACAAAAATATTCAAATTAGTATCTTAAAATACCCTATTTTACGTAATAAAAATATAAAATTAGAGGGTAATTTTTTGTGAACAATCCCCATTCGTCGGGATCTTTTTTTTTGTTTTTTTTATGTATGTTCGCCAATTACTCCGTGATTTATGATCCGATTTACGTGATTCTTTTTTGTTCGACGCGGAATAGCTTCCAATCGGTCCCCTAGAAATTTTACATAGTTTGGCCCAGTAGTTTTCATTTTATGAACATTTTTCATGAAAATAATTTTCACTCCGTTCCATATGTACACCGATTACTCTGAGATTTATGATTCGATTTACGTGATTCTTTTTTTGTTCGACGCGGAATAGCTGCCATGTGGTCCCCTAAAATTTTGACATAGTTTGGCCCAGTAGTTTTCATTTTACAAACATTTTTTTGTTCTCGTTTCTTGGTATCTATATTTTTAAAAAGCGCGGCACCATTCGTAAGTCCACCCATACATAGCTAGACACTAAAAAGTAACAAATAAAAAATAAAAACTTCGTTTAAAAAAACCGACTTCAAAAACTAAAATGTATAAAATAACTTATTTCTAAAGCTATTATTATTAATATATATTATATTAGTTTTTTAGTTTTTGAAGTCGGTTTTTTTAAACGAAGTTTTTTAAGGACTCTGTTCAAGGTACATTATCCGATATATATGTGATGCATTATAAAATTGCTATTATTGGTCACTTCAGGACGGATCCTGTGTTTAAACCATCAGCAGCTACTGTACAGCTGTTTGATATGCGTGAACAATCTATGGAATAAATTGACTTTTTTTTGTGAACTCCAAAGGGTAAACGTATTACTGTGGATTCCTTCCTTTAGTTCACACATATAGTTTCAGCAAGATGATGCCACGCTTCATACTGCTGAAGACGCTGGTTCTCCTACCTAAGTTTTTTCCAAACAAATTGATAAGCCATTTTGAAGACGTCTGCTAACCACCAAGATGGCTAGAACGTAGACATTTTTCTATAGGAGTATCTGAACATTTAGAGGGAATCCTTTTTGAAAAAAAAAATCTGCACTAACTTTTTTAGGGAACTGGCCTTAAAAAATTAATACACTGTAGTTTTTTTAAATTAACATTTAAAATTATAATTTGCCACTAACATCCTATATAATACCCAAAGCCTTTGCTATCATATCAGCGTTAAATAAGATTACTTACCCTCTGATATTCTTCGGATCCTAAGTAGTCCTATTTCTTTATATGGCAACTTATTATACAATATATGTATTAATGTGAGAAAACTAGTTATTCTATGTATATGTTACAGCCAAAGTAAAAATCCGGATATTATATATATTATCTAGCCATTCTTTATAATGCCTACTCAATTTAGATAAAGTGATAATTGACACAGAATTAATCACATTAACTAGCAATTTTATATAATATCTTCGAAGCCTTGGATAATGTAATAAAACAAGTAGGTATAGGTAAAGATTATAAAATTATGGGTGGGATACACGGCACATTTATTTATTATGCACAAATCCGAACTTTTGTAATATAGGTTAGAACCCTTCGTGGTTATTTTTTTTTATTACCACCCAAAATTAATTTGTAATCTCAAGTAATAAATAAATGTGCCATATATCTATACCGCACCCAAAATTATATTTCAATTTGCCTAAGAATTAGAATAACATTGTCATAGATAATAATTCTACGATAATTAACATTGTTATAAAGTTATTTCACTTTAATTTATAAAGTAAATTTAAAGCTCACTAGCCATAAAACAAAATTTAAAAAAATACAGAGATCAATAGAAGTACAGGGTGGCGCAATAGAACGTGCATATTGCATCATCTTTTTTCGCGGGGTAGAAAGTGCGCGGGCGGGGGGAGCCTGCATCGTTGGGTAGGCGGGCTCATGGAGTTTTAGTCACTATGAGTCACTTCTTTGAAAATGCGCGGGGGCATAACGTCACTGTTAATACCGAACGCTATGTTGCGATGTTGGAAGGTTTTTTGGCTCCATAGCTTGAAAATTCAAGAATAGTGAATTCTAGAACTTGGTTTCAACAAGACGGAGCTACCTGTCACACATCAAATGACTCCATGGCGGTTGTGAAACAGATGTTCCCTGGCAGACTGATTTCGAAAAGAGGTGATATCCCATGGCCCCCACGTAGTCCAGACGTGACGCCTCCTGACTTTTTTTTGTGGGGATACCTCAAGAACAAAGTCTACAGCAATAATCCGAAAAACATCGATCAGCTCAAGGATCCGTGGTGAAATGGCAGCAATTACACCAGCATTACTGAAGAAAGTTTTCAATAACTTCCGTTTGCGATTAGAGGAGTGTCGTCGTAGAGAGGGTCATCATTTAGACGATGTTATTTTTAAAAAATAAACTTCAGTTATTTCTTAATAATACCTCAGTTTTATTTTAACTATACCTTTTGTGTTTATTTTTTAATCAATATTTTAAATATGCACGTTCTATTGCGCCATCCCTGTATTTGGTACCACTCTTTAAAGACTACAATAATAAAATATTTAATTTAATACTTTGACTAACTTTGACCCGCTATTATGAATAATATCCGGATAAAATGATTAATTTATCACATTGTCTAGTCAATTTTGTTATTATATATAATGACCAGTCATTATATATAATAGCTGTTTAATCACTATGACTGTAACATATATATAATAGTGCGTGCGAATATATGTGTGTGCATGCACGTTGTGTGGTTGCATATTTATGTATTATTTCAATAGTGGAGATGAATATATAGGACACAGACATATTGCCATCCAGGGAGGAGATGTAGACATTTTTGGGAACATTTCACTCAGGCAGGAATATGTTATATAGTCTGTAATTAACGTGTAGTTTTATTTTCTTATTTATTTGGACATATAGATACCTACCTACACCTATGCCTACACCTTATTATTTCATCAAAGTAAAAAAAATGGAATAAAATATCACAATACTTTCGTGGCAAAACAATAGACATCCGATATCGCTTAAAGTGATCTCTTAACAAAGAGGAGGAAATTTTTATCTCAGCAAATTTTTCATTAATATACTGATGGAACCGCATGAAAATCCTATCCTAGTGTTATGTAGACTAAACCTAAAATAAATAAGGATATACGTTTTTAGCTATATTAATAAATGACATACTTGTCGGTAAATATAGATTCAACGTTTCAATGTATTTAATATCTATTTGAAGCATCGTCATGGACTCGTGGCTTACTTCGAGATAACGTTAGATGTTAGATAACTATTTATCTAAAGATGCTGCTGGTATACATTAATGAGTTTTATTCATACTTTCTTTAAATAGAAAAATATTTTACAGTAGTACATGTTATTTTGATATCGGCGCATAAACGTAACTGCTGAACTCGGGTTTCTCTATTTTTTATGGACCAGATGGTATACGCGATTCGCTTGTCTAAGGCGGATAAGAAAATTTTATTCATCAGTATGTGCTCCAGTGAGTCTAGGCAGCTTAGCGCCAATGGACAAACCGAACTAGACTAGGGACCGTTAAATAAATAATAACTTTGTATCGTTACGAGTTGCGGAACTCGAATTAAAATGCCGATATAATTATTATAGAGTTTATTAGAACTATATAAACACGTATAACAGACGTACAATGCCGGCTGGTAATAAATGTGCTTCTACAAATCTGTACGTGAAATTTGTCTTTGTCGGCGCCTAGGTTGTAACAGTATTATAAATTGGCTAGCATTTACATTAACTTGACCCAGATTCACTGAATCGTCCTCGTGGCTGTTATATGCGGCTTACAAATTCTCAAAATATGCTCTTTGTATAATAATGTATAAGGAATGTACTTACGTCGCTATTTCTTCAAATAAAATCTTTCTTTATATACAAGTGCAGGTCTGAACCTTGCAAAAATAATCGCGTGTGTATATTTTAAATGCACCAACATTGTACATACATTCGCTGCGACATAGTTACTCACCCGTTAAGTCAAGTTGAGCCTACAAAAGGTTTTGCGTTCTACCCCTCCATTTTTATTACTTTAATCATTTTATCTTTAGCGATGCAACCGGCAATATCTCCGGCCTTCCAACATAAACGACTTTGTTACTTGTTGCACGCCTATCGACAGTGCCGCGTGGTCCGCCAATGCTGTTACTTCATTTACCGCGACAATTTCGAATGTCGAACCCGTTTGCGCGCTATTTGTTTTAAGTTTTAGAAAGTTTTTTGTGCTGTGATTGAGTTTTATAATCTGTGGTTACGTTCCGTTTCCGGAGTTGTCTTTGGTCCGGTATGTTTTTATTCTATTTATTTTTTATCTGTATTTTGGGTACATTTTGAATAATAGGTTCATGAACTCAGCTTGATTTAATTAATAACTAATAACACGCAAAAACTACTCAATGGATTTGGATGAAACTTTACAATAATTTAGCTTCCACATTAGAATTACACATAGGCTACAATTTATAAAGCTATAGTGTGAATTATCCAAAATATAACGATTTCCCATCACCACGCGAGGTGCAGCTAGTGAATTATATTAGAAAAAATATTTTTATTAAAAAATACTGAGATAATTTTATTCGTTTTGGATTTATTATGCAGTATTGCTTTCATAAACTATTATTTTTATATGCTACTATGGAGTTTCTTTGTGTTACTTTGGCCGTTAAAATAAATAATTTAATTTAGTTGCTTATGAATTCTAAAATATTTTGTTAATTGTATTTAATTAAACGTTCAAACTGGCACACCAAGGTCATTATAACGCAGAAGTACCTGAACTGATTCTCGGTAATGCCTCTGCACACACCTGGGCTAATAACATTGTTAGTGACTGTGTTACGCATATGTAGCCAAAGGCTAAATGCCTTATTTGAGAAGCGAAAATGTTAATGCCGTTAAAGATTGACAGATAACTAATTCAACTAGTTGTTAGCGCGTTATTTTTTAAAGCTATAATCGTTTTTTTTTATTGCCGATGCACAGCAGACTGGCTGGCGGCGAAATTGTGATGGAAAGTGGTTGTAGTGCACCAGAGGTGCTGCTAATATGCTGTCGGCCATGAGTGGTAGCCATCTTGTCCTACCACTTGGCTGTGGGTTATTTTGTCGCCTCTTACGAATTAGTATTCTTTTTCCGTTCCTGCACAGAGAGGATACTAACGGAGGTGAAGCTATGACCTAAGTAGGGTTGCCAACCACACTATATATAATACGATAATAGTGTCTAAAGAATAGTATCTATATTTTAGCCAATTATATTATACATCTTAGAGTTTTTGGCGGGAACTGAAAGGAGATTTTGTACTGTGCAGTTTTATTTTCAAAAAATGTGTAAAATTACTCTAAAATGAAGAATAGTTGTAGCATATTGATAGTTTTTGAGTAGTACTTCTGTGTTTTGTGAGAAATGTGAACTGTATCGTCGAATGTGGCCTTTTGACATGTCACAAGAACTCCGTTGAATGGCACTAGCTGATTACTTATAGTTCAGCTGTGCTACACATAGGCTTAAGGAAATGAAGAAACTATATTGTAATCTAAGATCTGGCTGAAAGGCCTAGCTGCCAAGCCATAAACCTAAATAAATAAAAATATTATATATCATAGAAAAATTATGTAGTAGGTACGAAATGTACTATACTTTCATCATTAATTCAATGGTCGCGCTTTTTGTTCAGATACTTATGATTATTTTAAAAATAATAGATCTTTGCTTGTCAAAGAAAAGTAGTAGCAAATGCATATGGAAAGTGAAATAATAATAAAAATAAAATATAGAATAAATAAACACAAATTAATATGTACTCTTTTTTCCCCTAAATTTCCCAAAAGTACTAAATTTTTACAGTTTTAAAAACAATTCTATATTTTCTTCATAATAAGGTGGCAACCTTAGGCATAAGGTTAACTTCTCAACTAAAGTTTATTCTTATGTAGTCTGGGTTCAGCAGTTACTAACACAACTATTATGTACATCTCCTATCTACATAATAGTTGCGTTTGTAACTAAAAGCATAGTGAATAAAGAAACCATATCAGATGTCTTTTTCAATGTAATGTTTATGGTCATTATTTACAATTTATCGTTCATAGAAACCTTGTTTTGCTTGCCCCATTCATCGGTTTAAAAACTTCGCTCCATTTTGAGTCGTAATGTCAAATTTGCTTAACTAATTAGTGCCTTCGAAACTTGTGAGTGCTGTGCATTGACTGGTCGTTAAATAAATACTAAAAATAAATTATTTTTCCAAACCAATTTAGACTTGACTGATTTGGTTTCTATTAGAACCAGAGTGTTATGTTCGCAGTATTAATTTGACACTTTTTGTTCATTTCGCATGAGATGTTACTTGTGTGGACACACTAGCGCCTTGCCATCTCTATGAGTCCAGGAGAAGCTAGACCGATTGTAGCTTAGTATTTTTTTTTCTTTTTAGTTTATAAATTTTTTGAATGAATGATGTATGTTTTTTCGAAGTGGTGGTATATTTGTTTATATATAGACCAACCAAAACTGTTATACAGCAGTGAAGAAAATCACTAATACTCGGGCTTCACCTACAATAATGTTATTGATATTTGATTGTGGCCAAATACATGTTATTTTTTTATTTATTTTTTTAACAACTCTATGGACTCGATTAACAACTTAATTTCGAAGAAAGTTTTAAGTATTTATACACGTTTCTTGGTAATTTTTATTTTTGTGTGTGACATTTATTCAACGATATTTGTGTTGTGGTGTATCTTGCGAGTAACTTATTGTTCTAATTTTAATACTAAACTTATACTAATGTAGAGTGTATTTGTTAGATGCTGGTGTTGTGAGGAAGTGCATGTGCAGTGTGTGCTTATGTCAGGGGTCGGCAACCTTTTGAGTCTGAAGAGTCAAAAATACAATTTACGAAATTTCAAAGTTTTCAAAGAGCCACAATTTTTTTCTTGCCAACAATAAATATTACTTGCATAAATTAAGTGTTTGATAATAACAAACAAATCTATTTATTCATATATAAGTAGTGTTTTTCACATAAAAAATATAATATTTATGTGACATTATTAGATAATTACTTATTATTAAATAAAAAAATGAAAACAATTATCTTATTAACTTACAAGACTAACTTGTGCTTCAATAACAAACATTGGGCAAACAAACTCAATGAAAAACATGTCTTTTTTACATATCGACAGCTTCATAACATATAGGGGCATACGCAAAAATGCCATTTTTTGTTGTTTACAAAAAATATGTATGTTACAATTTAGAAAATCTTATCAGTATGCAAGTGTACCTAAGAAGAAGGGTATTCCGGATTTCAGCCTTATACGATCAACTTGTTTTGTTTTATTCACAATTTTGTGCATTGTGTAATACTGCACTTTTGTCTGTACACCCATTTGGTATGAAACCTTCGATGTATAATTAAAGAGCCGCAGCTCGACATCCAAAGAGCCACGTAGACGTAGGTCTGTTCCCTTGCAAGGACCCAGTATTGTGCGTAAATCGGTAGCATTTTCCTTCGCCTCAAAAGAAAATGACTATGAATGAGTCTTATTTATAGCATTAAAAACAACTTCGTTAACATTAGTATACATATGTTATCTGTATATATTCAACGTCATTCGCAATAAAAATATCGCATTGCAAATTATAAATTAAACTCATCGTCATGCATGAAACGTCTAAGAATTGTAACATTATTCAAGGTCAGAGGTCAAGATTTATATATTGTTACAAGTTGGGCCACCTGCATACCTGTAGACAAAGCACATTTATTACCTGCCGCGGTGTTTAAGCTAATAAAATTGAAACTGTTTTAAGATTATCTTCTTTCGTAAACGAAAGGTAAACCTTATGTTTAAGATTTGTAATTAGAAAACAGCCTATTGTGTATTGTACTCGTTTCACCGTATGCCGTTCGCAGGCATAATTACGCAGGTGTGCGGATTACGTTTTCTGCGAAATTGCATCGACGCTTGCCAGGTAGACCTATTGCATCGGTGCATTAATAAGCAATGGCCGAATGGAGAGAGGGTCAGTCTAGCGAGAACCATGATCAAGGCGAGATTTGTGTATATTCGATAACCTATATAGTGACGAACTTTGATTTGTACCTGTGTTATACGTATTTGTATAGTTCTAATAAATTCTAGTAACTCCAACGGCATTTTTAATTCGAGTCGCGCACTCGTAACAATATTATGATCCCAGATGAAGCAGTAGCCTAAGATAAACAGTACTACTTATTCGCAGGGCGCACTTCTTTACACGTAATAGGAATGCGTTTAAAAGAAACATGTTTATAAAACATTAAAAAGTTCCACACTATAAGAATTCTAGATATTAAAATGTTAAGTAAATATGGCGATAATACCTACTACCGCAACGGCTTTGACACAGTAGTTTAGCACCCATTTGTAGGTTTTATATATTCTTACCAATACCTCTTGCTTTTCTTTCACCTCACCTCATGTGAGGTTTTCAAAGTGTACTTGTTTCATCCATACTCCTCGATTCTGGTATTTCTCCTCTGTCACTGCCACAAGTAAATTCCAAGTCCAGGTCATTGTCATCTATGGGTAAAGTACCCAGAATTAACTTATTTGCTACCCATCTAAAGTACTTGAAAGGGTATAATAACTTTTAAAACTGTCATCAATTTACAGACACTGAGTGGAATGCCCTCAAAATACAATGCATCAACAACATGTATAGTCTGAAATTTTCACACCTGTTAGCGTTTGTCATTTGACGATGAAGGTTACGAAAATATAATATTGTGAAGTATCTCTTAAAATATTTTTCTTCTGATAAAAGGCCTACATGCCGCTTACTAATCTGCGAGCTGTAATCGTACAGATATAGTAACGAGATCTAATAATGTACGCAGAAAATGATGTTCGCTCGCCATGTCTAAAGAAACGAAGAAGAAAAGAAAATAATTTATTTCTAGTTTCTGTCTAACGAGTAGAGTTGCTAGATTTCCGGTTTTTTTTTTGTTCGGTCAAGTAAATCTTGGTAATTGGAAAAAGAGATTGTCCGCTTTTAATACAAATTTGTTAATTATCTAGCGAACTTGAACGGTTCATTCGACGCGCCGCCACCCCGAATTGTGCGTTTTCTTTAATACAACTCGGCTAGTTACATTGAATACATACAATGGCATGATGTACTAAATATATGACAAAGTAATTTGGCTCTTAATTTAGCATTTGATGCTAATACAGTATCTAAAAAGTTAGTTTTCAGTAAATATATGTTAATTAAAAAAAAATACTGCGACCCTACTACCGAGCCCCGTTTGACCGCATACTCATCAGCGAGCTGTAAGTAATCGAACTTATCGTAGCTTATTTTTTTGTTACATGATATTCATCCTTTCTCATTAGAAAGAAAGAAAGAAGAAAGAAAGAAAGATATATTTTATTTAGGACAAATACAACAGAGTATTATCAAACAGTAAACTAATCGAAACAGAATAAGTCCTAAAATTGGACCCAGTCTCAGCATATGCTGACCAATTAAGATCAGCGCTGTTCTTCCGCCTGGGACTAGCAAGTCAAGTCACGAAGGACAATACAACACATATAATAAAATAATACATAATGTACAATGCAATAAAATAATGATATAAAACTATAACATATTAATTAAAAGACAACCTTAAAATAATGATAATAGAATAGAAACTAATGTATAAAACTAATGTAAATTAAAATTCAAATAGCACTTGTGTCCTGTCTTAGATTAGCCTGTGCAATTTGGTGTACATTCAAAAATTTCTTAAGTTGGTCCCTAAAAAGTGAAACTGAACGTACGTTTCTAATCGGTGGAGGAATATTATTCCAACACCTTGAAGCTGCATAGCGGAAGCTTCCTCTGAATGCGGTTGTTTTGTGGCGTTCCATAGTGAGCTGAATTGCACATTGACGGGCTTCAATTTGTCTTCTGCTAGATGACCAAGAAAGCTTCTCATATAAATAAGAAGGAGATCTGTGTTTAACAACCCCAAAAAGAAGACACTCTAAGTGGAGCTTGCGACGATGGATCATCTTTAAAATTGAGTGCCTATTAAAATAAGGTGTTACGTGATCCCTTAATGGTATATTAAAGCAGAATCGTGCACAAGCATTCTGCACTCTTTGAATAAGCCGCTTAGTTCTGGCTAACAGACGAGGGCCAAACACTACGTCAGCAAAGTTTAGACGTGATAAGACTAAAGACTCTACTAATTCAATTCGAAGATCTTCGTTTAAATGTGGCCTTATTTTATATAGAATTTTGAGCTTATAAAAACAGGTTCTTACTGAGTGAGCTACATGCCTTTCATATCTAAGGTCACAATCTACATATAAGCCCAGATTTCTTGCTTCAAAGACCCTCTCTATTGGTTTGTCCATTATCATCACTCTTTGTAAAGGATTGACATGTGAAAGTTGATGCTTACTACCAAAAATAATGTATTTTGATTTTTTGGGATTTAATAGTAGCGAGTTATTTTCGGACCAAACAGCAATCCGTGAAAGATCCTCGTTAAGTCTTTCTATAACTCCATCGATTTCTGATGGCTTACAAGAAATGTAAATTTTAGTGTCGTCAGCGTAAAAATGATATCTACAATGTTTGATATGCAATGCTATGTCAGTTGTGTATAAAATAAACAGGATTGGTCCCAAAATTGACCCTTTAACATACTACCTTAGTCCGTTTCAGTCGTGCAACTTTTATTAGATTCGTTTCCTTGTAACACCACACCGTATCCATCTCAATTTTCTCATCTCGGGTGATTAAAAATGCTTTGAGACCGTCACTTCAGTGGTTCAACATTCAGGCCTGTATAATATGACTGGCTGCCGGCCGCGTTATATATAGAACATCGTTTTTATTTATGGTATGTATTTTTTATATTATATAACGTTTAACGAAAGTTGTGTTTTGCAAGCTCATTTCGTCTGGCTGCATTATTGCATTATGCAAGATTTGAGCTAGATACTTTACGAATTTCTTGTTTCAAACATAAATATTACGTTGTAAATCTATGTTAGCCTATGTAACAGAAAATAAATTTATAAACAGAACCTTTAAAATATCGCCATTTTTTTATTCCGTGATTTCAGCAGTCAGGCAGACGGCCTACCTGATGGAAAGCGATACCATCACCTATGGACATTTGTAACACCAAAAGTGTTACCAATGTGCTGCCTGCCTCTAAAGGTTGACTGGGACCTGGGTACCAATGCTGGAACACAACTCAAGGCTGTTATGGAGGCATACTTAAGACTAGCGGTGGTAGCCATCCAGTCGGGCATGTGCGCTACTGGGGGTGGGTGTGGGTTGCTTTGCATTTTACGACAGGCCGCCTGGCTGCAGGAAACTGTATTCTTTCACCATTCGAGCACGGATAGAAAAGTGCGTATAACTAATAGGGTAGTTGACAATTATGTCAACTTATATCGTCAATAGTTGCCAAAACAGCTGCAGAACTCTAAAAATAAATACGTACGTAAAGTAATTTTAAGTAATTTCAGATAAACAGCTGTCATTATTTGTAACTACGTACTTGAGTATAGATTAAACATACATTTTCTCGTCGTAGAATTATCTTTTATAATAGCACAAGATAACATGCATACAATAAAAGGTACAAACGAAGGTTTAGCAATGATTCTTAATGTCTCGTGTCATTCATACACTAGACAAATCCTGTGACTTCGATTTGTAGACTTTCAATACATATTCCGAGAAAACTCTCATAATACACGGACTAAATGGTCTATTTCAGTCGTATAAACTTTGAATTGTATCACAGTTTGTAGTAAAATTGTGGGCTTAAAATACCTAATTATACATAAATTGCTACTTGTCACTCTATTTGAGATAACTGTGAGAACATTATATTTTTGTTGAATACATGAATACTTGAAAGAAGGGAGAGCAAACCAATAAGTTACTGTTCCATTTAACTAAAGATTTAGAAACTGTGCTATAACAAAAGCTGAATAACAGCAAAACAAAACACACTGGAATTCGACTTTTTTTAAATCCGGTCATTTTAAATCATTCCGGGAAAAAATGCCACGGGATTCCCAGGTTAAAAAGTAGCGCAGAGTTTAAGTCTAACAATTAGCTGTCAACCAGCGAAAACCGCATCGAAATCGGCCTAGTAGTTTTTACGTGAATACCGAACAAACAGACAAGAAATCTAAAAAAATGCATCGTGTTCTCCATCGTTTATATATATATATTCCAGTTTTTTAATAACTTTAATTTACAGACATGTTTAGTATCTTATACTAATATATAAAGCTGAAGAGTTTGTTTGTTTGTATGACTGAAAGCTCTAATGTCAGGAACTACTGGTCTGATTTGAAAAATTCTTTCAGTATTAGATAGCCCATTGATCGAGGAAGGCTATAGGTTAAATATCATCACGCTAAGACCAATAGGAGCGGAGCACCAATGAAGAATTTTTCAAAATCGGGGGTTTTGAAAACAAATTTCATGCGGACGACGTCGCGGTCACAGCTAGTAATAGATATTGTAAAATAACATTATTATTGTAATACATACAGCAGTGGGAGTAAAACAAAGAAATATTTTATTAGTATATTGACATGTTTTTATTCATGAATTGATGGTTTTATTATGGGAAGTACTACATTAAAAATAAAACTATTTTAAATAAGTACCTACTGCACGTGGAAGGCAATAATTTTGTTCCATTGTAGTGTTCATAATTTTTGTTTATAAAGTAAGACTAACTTAATATAATATTTTCGCTAATTTAATGAAAGACTGTAATGTATCTCTATCTATCTATCTCTATATGCTTTAAGCTATTGACAACCTTGTAAGTAACGAATATATATGTCTTTCTAACAAGCACTCAATACCATAAGTTAATATGACTCGGATATATTTTGTAATTATTATAATACTGTTACTCCAAATAACACCGTCCAGCAGGGAGCCACCTGAGGTAAGGCTAAAAGCCGACATGGGGGTAGTCGAACCTCCCAACCTTCTCTGTCCTAAGGAACCAAGAGACCACTGGGCCAATGCCTTCCTCGAGTTTCTAGCAGTCTGTAGAGCAAACATTACTCTCAACATGAAGATAGGCCAAACCATCCTGGATACCTATAAACTGGGAATCGACAGACTGCTAAAGAACAGACTCGAAGCCGCGGAGGCAGCCGTGTACGACAACGCTACGTCCACCGTACAAGCAGGAGACATGGCGGGAGCGTACATGGCAGCTATACAATGCGACAGGCGGCTTAGTGACCCTGGATAAGGACAAGCCGGAGAGAGGGAGTGAGAAACCCTGTTTTAACACTCCCCCGATGATCATGTGGTCGTGGTGATGTAGTCCACAAGGATTATGCTGGACGATAGGATCTTGGAAAAGGCCAAAACCTTGACCGAGATCTCTGCCGGCGGCGAACCCTTCAACAAGTGGACCGTCCCGGAGATCACATGGATCAACGGCGTCCCCGGCTGCGGAAAAACAACAGCGATGCTCCGTGCCTTCAAGAGAGATGAAGACATGGTCATTACAGCCACAAAAAAATCCACAGAAGAAATCAGGGAGAAGCTCCAGCCCATTCTAGGCGACGATGCGAAGGCTAGAGTGCGGACTATGGCGTCGTTCATAGTCAACGGTCTAACTTCCAACTTTAGGCCCAAACGCCTCATAGTCGATGAAGCACTCATGAGCCGTTTTGGCTCTATAGTCATGGTATCGCGCCTAGCAGGAGCGGCCTACCTCACTCTCATGGGCGATATAAACCAAATGCCCTAGGAACAACTTGTTCCCCATGCTATATCACCGCCCTACACCCTCGGCGAAAATCACCCGAGAACAGCTCTGTACACATCGAAATCCACTAGACGTAGCATATGCCATGAGTGATGTATACTCAGGCATATACTCGTCCAAAAATCAAGCTCATTCCCTGGAACTCAAACGGTATTCGCGAGGGCGCATACCCACAGAACTTGCCAATACTCTTTATCTAACTCACACGCAGTCAGAGAAAGAGAGCCTAATAAAACTAGGCTGTGGCAAAGGCGAAGGGTCATGTGTTCAAATGATACACGAGGCTCAGGGTCTTATCTTCGAGACAGTGGTGATCGTGAGGTCCAAATCCTACAAGATGGACCTGTACAAGAGCATCCCTCATGCGGTCGTGTCAAATTCGCGGCACACTGGTAAATGTATTTACCACACAGCCGTGTGCGAAGAGGACGCTACCGCCACCTTCATCCTGAAAGCGGAGAAAGTCACAGCCGATGAGATCTGGGATTACAACATAAAAATGGCGATACGCATGGGAGACAAGACGGTGGTCCAACATCTAATGGAGGGTCAATAATCCCCCTCCTAAACCATCCATCGTCACTAACACTAACTAAAAACGTTTCATGTTACGACAATTATACAATAAATTAACACCACACAATGTCACAAACACACAACTAACAACAAAACTTATGCACTTACTCACACCAACACGCACAATTTTCAAACAGACCAAGACACACAAAGAGCCTAAAAATTAATAACCTAGGCACAAAAAGAAAAAGCAACATACATGGCACTAGTTAAGATAATATATATAGGAATAGACATGGGGCACACACTGCACATGCACTCTCTCACAACACCAGTAACACATACACTCTACATTATTATAAGTTTAGTATTAAAATTAGAAAAAAATATATAAGTTATTCTTAAGATACACAACACCACATAAAAACCACAAGATCAATGTCACACACTATAACAAAAGATAATAATAAGCGTGTATAAACTCAAAAAGTCAATATCAGTAATCAAGTTGTAAAAAGGGTACGGACCTCGAGTCCGTAGTATTACAAAAAATACTGTTACGAGTTGCAGGACTTGAATTAAAATGCCGTTGCAATTATTATAGAATTTATTAGAACTATACAAACACGTATAACACAGGTACAAATGATGATGATGATTGTTCCGACCGTTTTCGGCCATGGCGACCACTTTGACCCCTAGTCGGATAATTGGAGCTGGTGCCCGCGGAGATGGCTTATGTAGCCTATCTTGGCGGCGAAACTCCGTGTACACTGAGGGCACGTGAGTACGCCGTTGTCATAATTGTATATAATGGCAGCAGGTGGGCGGGGCGGCAGGAGGTACAAATATAACTGTACACAACCAGTCCAAACGTAATGCACGATTTAATCACACGCGCAAAGTCCGTCACTAACGTCTTGCTTCGCTTGTGGATATCGCTAGACTGTCCCCCCCTCCTCATCTTATACTGCACAAATTCAATATATCTGCCGTATTTAAGTCGGCTTAATTCGCCACACTTGGCTAATGACTCAGCCGCAAGTTACCATAAAAGAGTACAATAACAATGGCCTGTTTTTTAACAAAAGAAGACGGTCATAAAAGAGTTTCAGTTTTATTAGCTCAAACGCCGATGGGTAATAAATGTGCTTTGCTTACAGATATGCAGGTCTCCCAAATTCTAACAATACGATTTCTATAGTAGATATAGTAATAATTGTTCTCAACTTGTACTGTTCTACTGGACACGTCCTGGAATAAATCATCATGTCATCCTTTCTATGGATAGAATAAATTTAAATCTCAAAAAGAGCAAATGATACTGTAGGTGTGCAAATTGGATGGTGGGTTCAGGCGGATAATGTCGTTTATAATCAAGCATGTCACTCACGTGTAACACGTGAACGGAATGAACACCTCTCTGGCGCATTCATTGGACTTCTATTCCTAATGACGACATTAATATTTTACTAATTGCAGCGGCCCAAAAAAAAGTGGTTTGTTAAATTTTGAGGTTGTATGGACCAAACTGACCCCAAATTCAAATCCAAATTCGGAGCTCTGATTAGAGTAAAGTATAGACCACTGTTTCTGTGATCCAGCGTTATTTTTAAGGTTTCGCAGTCAAAAGGAATTTTGTAAGTCCTCTAGTCCATTTGACTATATACAGCACAATATTATTCGGCTCGACTACTATACAATGAACGTTGGAAGTTCAAGATGTTCAAGCCTTCAAAATATTGTAGATAATATTTATTTTTTAGTTTGAAATCAGTTTTGTTTATGTACAAAAAAATCCCCTTTGTTGTATTTTTTTTTATTGCATGAGTTCAGCATACAGGCAGACGGCCCACTTGATGGAAAGCGGTTACCATCGCCTATGGACATTTGCAACACCAAAGGTGCTACACATGCGCTGCTGCTCTCTTAAGGGAGATTGGATTCCTGGTCACTAATGCCGGAACACAACTGAAGGTTGTTATGGCGACATACTGTAAACCAGGGGTGGCAGACATCCAGTTGGGCAAATGCCCTACCACTTGGTTGTTGTATGTCGTATTTTGTTCTTTAAATAGCTTTTATTTAATAATAAAAATAACAGCCCATAAGCGTCGCACTGCTGGGCCTCCCACTACAGGTGAATGGACAATATACCCCCGGCACGTTTATCCAAGGCGGCTTGGCAGGTTTGGCTCATCGTTATCTCAATGTGCAGGTTTCATCGCGATGTTTCCCTTCACCGTTCTTTGCACGTGGTAACTGTAACAATATGCACATTAGGGCGCAAAACTCCGGCTGAGATTCGAACCCGCGCCCAACTCTTTAAATCCGTAAAAAGTGTCATCACTATAAAACGTAGTTTTATTATGTATACAAGTTGCGAAAACTTAAGAAAATATCAAGTGTCATCATCACTGTTAAACGGTGATTGAAACATTTCTAAATGTATAATTTCTTACCTTAGGGATTAGAACTTGTAATACAATGCAACTTGTTTAATAAAAGTGGAAGCTTTAGATACAAATTGATTCTAAAAATGTGCTCCAGGTGAGGCTCGAACTCACAACCCCGGCATGTCTCAGGCACAAGCACTGCTCTTATAAGTACCGTGCGCTAACCAATTGCGCCACTGGAGCGGTGGCCAGACGTTACATATACCGATATCCTTTTTGCTAATACATTGCTGGCTCAATATAAAAAGCCACAAATCGTATAAAAATTAAGTATTTTTTTTTATAAAAAAAAGGATCAAAAATAAGGGCCGCTTGCATAACGTTGCTTAAATTTATTTAAGAAACACAAAACGTATTTAACACCCTTAAATACAATTAGCGTCTTGCACAACGCAAAATTTGCCGCTAAATATGTTTAAAGAATTGTCAATACGTTTTATGTAAAACGTATTTAGGCAGTTTAATATGATTAACTAATTTTATTTAAAGGCGATCGTTATGCAAGCGGCCCTAAGTATTCATTAGATAGATCATTAAAAACTCCTTAGTTTCCAATTTATTTATTTATGGACTTTCTTAACGGTTTGCGACTAGTACGTATTACGTAATAAATCACGTTATAACGGTTTTAAGCGCTGTAGTTTATTTGATTTTTATTATTCCGACGTTTCGACCACTTTTTACTGGCCGTGATCGCGGAAGGTAAATATGTCATGTGTCAATGAGTATTGTTAAAGTTTTATTTAGCCTACCGCCAACTTGTTCATTTAAATTACATACGAAAGTTTTATGACTAATACAATTATAAAATTACATATAATCTTATACAGTGTTAGAAAACTTATTTATATTGTATTATATCCACAGTCTCTTAAGACTATAAGAAGAATATTGAGCCTAGATCACCGTCTTCTTATGGGTAAGGTGCCCAGAAGGCTGGCTTCGTTTCCTCGCTCATTTGAAAAGTTTAGTTTTAATTTTGTTTATGGTTATTATTTACTCTATGCAGGCGTAATCTATTTACCTCCGCTTTGCAATCTGTTATGGGTTGAAGACTTAATTCTATATAACATTAAAAATATTTTTAGAATACAGCCCATCCTTACATATAGCTGGTTCGTATATCTTGCTATTCATTCAGTTGCCTTACCATCGACATCGTTCAACTTGTATGAACCTTATGTCAAATAATCACTAAGTCAAATGATCTATACGATACAGGAATCTGCCAATATATGGTGCGTATCACTAATTTTTAGCGGTCACTACTCAGGTCAGACTCAGAAGTTTTCGGAAAAGATAGCTGTTATATATATATATATATATATATATATATATAGATATATATATATATATATATATATATATATATATGTAACAGTCATAGTGATTAAATAGCTATCATACATAATGACTGGTCATTATATATAATAGCCAAATTGACTAGACTATGTGATAAATTAATCACTTTATCCGGATATTATTCATAATAGAGGGTCAAAGTTAGCCAAAGTATTAAATTAAATATTTTATTATTGTAGTCTTTAAAGAGTGATACTAAATATTGTACCAAGTATTGATCTCTGTTTGTTTTTAAATTTTTTTTAATGGCTTGTGAGCTTTAAATTTACTGTATAAATTAAATTTAAATAACTATAACAATGTTAATTAACGTAGAATTATTATCTATGATAATGTTATTTAAATTCTTAGGCAAATTAAAATTTAATTTTATAATCTTTACTTATACCTACTTGTTTTATTACATTATCAAAGTCTGCGAAAATATTATATAAAATTGCTAGTTAATGTGATTAATTCTGTGTCAATTATCAATTTATCTAAATTGAGTAGACATTATAAATAATGGCTAGATAGTATATATAATATCCGCATTTATTACTTTGGCTGTAACACACACACACACACACACACACACACACACACACACACACACACACACACACACACACACACACACACACACACACACACACACACACACACACACACACACACACGATATATATATATATATATATATATGTCGGAGAAGGCCTCTTTCTCGTGATATCATCTTTATTGCTTGCAGGTTTAGTGGGCGTCATCAGGGTAAAATGCGAGCATAAAACACGATGGCCACGGTTTATACACTTTTAATTAAGATTTGAATTGAACAGCATTTTGACATAGTTTAGACCGAGCAGCGGGCTCATACTTCTAACTTAACACTTTCTTTATATTCTCAAAGGTCCAACTCGACTTGTTTTCAGCAACCAAATGTGCCACAAAAACTCCTCCGTCTACCGAAGTAGATACTACTAAAGTATAGAGGGCGTCTGACCCCGCTCGGAGCCATATGCTCTGCTCTGATTGGTCGTTTATTAAATTACAATATTCATAACTTTTATTAGGTTAGAACGATCTTTAAGTTATAGAAACATTTAACAAATCAAATTAAATTAAATTAAGAATTTTAGAAGTAATTAAAATGTAAACAAATGATATTATGCGTTATACATCCAAACAACAATCCATCCAATTATAGCTTCCCTCCGACATATATATATATATATATATATATATATATATATATATATATAGACAAACGAACATGATGATTGTGTAAACATTCCCTTATTTCCAAAATAGCTACGGGACTCTAAAAAGAAAGCTCAAAATGCTTTTTGGAGAAAGTCCATACTTATTTACGGCCAGTGGACAATAACCCGTTGCATTCGTGTCATATAGTCATATATAATAGTATGTATACGATTGATTGTATTTTCGGCTTTTACATTTTTTATTTGCCCTTTATTACAAGGGTTTTTAACCTTGAAATAAATGTTTTGAGGTTTTGACTTGTAATATTAATTATTGTTTCTTTGTTGAACAACTTAGAAACGAGATTCTAGCATTCATCGAGAAAAGACAATGAACTCCATATTTGAATTGGATATACAAAATCGCCATTGAACTTGGCACCGTTAGGACATCCCCTGTGACGTACCGAGCTCGGGATTGGCTAAACTGTTCTATCCGGTGTGAAATGCATCTCAGATTTGATACGGTTAGGCGCGTTCCCACTACGTCGTAACGATTAATTTATCGTTGGACGACTGTCGTCTCTAGCTGTTCCCATTATAACGATTGTTTGTCGTCAAAAAATTTTATCGTTTAGCGACTATCGTATCTAGCTGTTCCCATTGGATCGCGACGACATTTTATCGTTTCCCGGCAGTCGCTTTGTCGTTTACACATCATTAGCAAGCTACTTCAGTCGCGAGGGGGCAGGGAAAATACGTGTAAACGACGAAACGATATTTTTATCGTGGCTACGATAAATTTGTCGTCACGATTTAGTCGTAACGATTTTTAATCGTTTTACCACTGTTGTGCTAGCCGTTCCCACTGTCATGACAATCTGTCGTCACAGCAAAAAATGTCGTAGACGACAGTAAATCGTGTCGTTCTATATGTGAACACCTCCATTTAAACATATAAGCCACGACACTTAAAACTACACGATTATCTGTCGTCACGAAAAAGTGGGAACGCGCCCTTAGGATGTAATGACGTACGAGAATCCTGAATCGGTACACATTTACGATTCTCATTAGGGTTAGGTAAAAGCCCTTATGTACTCGTCATTCCGACCATGTTTCTATATGTCGAACTTCTGGATGTAACGTGAAATTTAATTATAACTTGTAGTTTATATGGCACTACATAATGTTGTAGTAAAACTGCGAAATAAATAAAAGTTAGGGGTGGTCGTCATACAACCGTAACCGATGGTTAATATTGTTTTCATATCTACATAGTTGAATAGGATATTGTTAGTCCTATCTTAAATATGTCATCCTTTTAATGAGAGGAAATCCGATAAGGTCTTACAAGCGTTGGGGCGTGTGCAATATCGTCTCCGTGGAAATGATATACGACACGAATCAGCTACCTACAAACACTAGAACCCATCAGTATTTCTTCCTTCGGCTTATGTCAGGACTAACGTAAAGCAGAGGACCAATACCGCGTTCTCTAGCAATAATAAAAATATTTCCTCACCCATTTCAAATTCCGAACTATGAGTTCTAAATTCTAAAAAAAATTGGTGTGTGTGCAGTTCATACGCAGTAGAATCACTTCAGGCAACTTCAGAGAATATACTTATAGATAATTCTTCTCTAACTTTTAATAATATAAATAAAATTCCTTTAGACTACATCCGTCAACATATTGTTACGAGCTACACAGGACTCGAATTAAAATGCCGTTGGAATTACTATAGAGTTTATTAGAACTGTTCAAACACGTATAAAACAGGTACAAATATAACTAGACACTGTATAAACTGCACGATTCAATAACACGCGCAAAGTCTGTCACTATATCGCTAATCGAAAGTACTATACACGTCTTGCTAGTATCGTAATCGTCGCTTCACTACCTCACCCCTCTGTTCGAGCATTGTTTTATACTAAACTGTATAATAGAACAAAGGACCGAGTTAATCCGCACATCTGCCAAGCTTCAACGCAATGCAATAAAAACAAGGATTAGATCGACACTAATGACAGCCATAAAATAAGTACGATAACAATAGGATGTTTTTAAATTTTAAACACGAAGTAAACAAAAGAATTCCTAAATCATAGAAGGCAATAAACTGCGTTTTTACAACGTGCAGGTGTGCGTACTTTGTCGGTATGTAAGAATATTATACATTATATTTATATAAAATATTCATAAGCCTTTATTTAATTGAAGGGCGTAAATATGTAATCTTGCTCTACATCAGTGAACAAACACAAACAGTCTTGAGATTATTGAGTAAATAAACACAGAACACAGACTTACAGTCTCATAGTTTAATGGCCGTATATGATGACTATAGACATCATATATAAACCAAACTGATCAAAGAAATAAAGACATAAATTTACCTGAAGGATTTTACCGATCTTGCAACCTTTCTTATTACGATAACATATCGAATTAGGTTAACGAATTTTCCTTCCATTTTTAATCCATTTCGAATGCTTTATCTTGGACATGAAAACTATTGAACACTTTAGATAGGCTGAAAAGAGCACTTCAGGGTACAATGAATATTTCTACTCTTATCAAGCGTGTCGTATATTTACTTTGAATTTTGACCTTGATGGGTTGCATTGGAGTTCAATTCACTTGGATTCGACTGAATTTCTTTATGCCCTCGTCACTGTTCAGGGATTGTCTTGAAAAGAGACATTGGCTTGCAACGAAATAAAATTTGGCTGTTTCAAGGTATAAGTTACGGCGTAAGACCAGGAGTGAAAAGTTCCGATCACGCAGTGAGATCATAGAGCAGCGTATAGACGTGATTCGTCGGTATTCGTCCTTCCGTTATAATGCTACATATAGGCTTAAGGTAAGGTCGCTCCCAGAGCGAACCTTAACTCTTCAACCAAGTACTCAAAATTCGTATAGAGAACTATAGCAACCCAAATCGTTAAGAAAATTTACACATTTACCATCTCTTCTCTATCTAAAAATATTTGTCAACTTTTTGTGATGTGCATATGTCTCTGTCAAGTAAATTGCATTGATATACTTCTCGACACCGCACCCATCGTCTTCGATGACCTTCAATGTGTGTTCATTGTATTATTTTATGAAAATTCAATGTCACTGTGTACAAAAAAAGACTAAACGAGGTTTGCCTCTGCTAAAGTTTAAAATAACCTACCTCGTTTAATATTGGTATGTTCACACCGACAAAATATTTCAATTGTTTTGTTTAGTTAATTTTAAATTTAAAGTAAACAATTTATAAAGAACGTGGAAATAATATTTATTTTTATTAATCTACATAATTTAAATATTTTTAGTTACGATATAAAATTGGCCGTTGTTTTTCTTTTTTTGTAAAAACATAAAATAATACTAAAAGACAAAGAAAGACAAATAAATAGTAAAACTAGTATTTAAAAACAAGTATTTATTACAATAAATTTAAAAAATGTCTATATATTGAAATAATGATAGCTACAAATAAAACACTAAAAATAAACAACATATATAAATTAAAATTATACTATTGATAAATCTAAGTTAAAAATATATATAGAATAATAAAAATTAAATAAGGTGTACACTAAAGCCCGTCCAGCCCCACCAGACCACTGTCACTGGGCAGCGAAACTATATCTTTGTTAATGCTGGGGGAAAACGCATTTGCGCATATCCTAAGCCGTAGGGGAGGGTACCGAGGGATACTTCTAATGACAGAAAAAGTCGCAAGCACCGATCGCTAGACTAACCACTAAACCTTCCAGCGTCCCTCTGCATCATAATGTGGCGCCACGGGACCGTAATCAAAGGAATGGCTGCCATGATGCCTCGATGCTAGCCGACAAGGAGGGGTGTTTTGTGGGACCAGGACACCCCGCGGCACTGGGTGTGTTACTCTGCGACTAGCCCCGCGGGAGGAGAGGGGGGCAGCGCCACTACATTATCTGGAGAACATGGGCAAAGCAACGCCTTTTGCTGGCTGCAACAGGGGTCAGCAGACGCCTACTTACCCTCCTCCCTTATTATTTCGGCGATCTCCTTCTGCGACGTAACGTCCTCACAGAAGGATGCCACCGCTTTCCAATACGAATCGCTGCGCAGCATCTGACTAGGCAGTGTACCTAGAAGGCTGGCAGCATTACCTCGCAGGATATAGAGGCTACTTGATTGAGCGAGGTAAACTCCTGGCTTCGGGTCTCTTGTTGTGTCAACCAGACATTTTTCGATGTTTTGAAACAGTTATGGGGCTCAAATATGTACTTATAATCAATATTTATAATTCAGCCTTAATTAAGCTGCTTTGTTACTGATAAATATATTATAATATCTATAACTAACACCATGGAAAATATAATAGTATTATGATATTTATACACAAATTCATTTGCACTATGGCACATCGTAATCCGAACTCGAAGTTGCACAACACTCTATTAAGGTTGTTGTTTGTCAATTCTCTATACTTCATTGTCATAGGGGAGCTGGAATGAGCCGTCATGAAGGACCTTGGGCCCCCCGGCTCGTTTTAGGTTGTGCGTGATTTATTGCGAATATATTAACATTGAACTATTACTATGCGTTGCCGGTTATTATATCTGGCAGTGGAGTATTATTGTTTCGTGAATTGAATAATTTGCACGAGCTGTTTTAAGCCACTGCCTTAGAACAAATATGTAGACTTTATCTCCCGAAATGAGTACCGCAGGCGCGGCGTCACCGTAGCGTTATAAAATGTTATTAGAAAGATAAAATAATTTTAGATAGATTCCGAAAGTATTAGTAAATAGAATAATAATAATGTTATACAAATACAATACAAATAATAATACAAAATATCTTCATTAAGCCTTGAGAAAAACAAAGGACAACCATGAATTAATGATGAATAAAACTCATTTTGAAGGCTAAAAACACTATACAAGATCTTAAGTTGACTCTGACTCTCAAACTAGGTATAATTTACCTGTAATATGAGTCAATCAGAGGTTCCTCACGCCAATTGCCAGTGTTAAAATTTGTGGTCATATTCATGTATATATAAGGATGTGTGTGTGCGTGTTTGTGTCTGTAGAGAAGAAGATAAGAAGGAAGAAAGTAGGATAAAAGTTTTAAGTTTATTATGTTACTTAACGAGCACTTCAGTAGCATCATAGTAAAGCGAGAGTAAATATTTATGTAAAGTAAGTAAGTAAAGAACAAGTTACTTTATATTTTGTGAGTGGATAAATTTCTAAATCTTTATTGATTTTATTATACAAGCGACTGCCTAGTGAAAAAGCGTAGCTATTTGCTACTGTTGTTCTACAACGTATTGTAGGACATATTATATCATGTCTTCTTTTAAGTTCAAAAATGGTGGGGTCAATTGTTAATTTACCGTGCGTTTTCAAAATTAGTTTTAAAATAAATAGTTGTCTTACGGTTAATAGCGATATATATCTTTGTATAATTGGAAAGTTGGATATCGAAAATGTTTGCTAGACATAACCTTTAAGACAGCCCGTTGTGTTCTCTCTAATTTAAGAATATGAGTCTTATATGCTCCGCCCCAGTGTTAATATTTACATTAAAATACTTGATAAAAGCAACAAAACAACGTGTATGGATTAGTCTGTGCGATTAGTTCTAATTTTTACTATGAGCCTTTCTCAGTGAGACCCACTGTATCTAATATTAATTCATACACTATTTTAACTTTGACTGACTTTTACACATGGAAGAAAATATTAAAATAAATAATATGTTAATCATACCAAACCGCGGTAGCTTAGTGGTTAGCGCACGCGTCCTTACTCAAAGGGCGCGGGTTGGTAACCTGGCCAAAAAGTATGTACCAAATAGACAGTTTTCTGAACTTATGTGCATATTGTTACAAGTGCGGGACTCGAATTAAAATTCTGTTGGATTATTATGGAATTTATTAGAACTATACAAACACGTATAACACAGGTACAAATATAACTGGACGCAACCAAGACCAACTGCACTATTCAATAACATACGTAAAGTCCGTCCCTATATAGCTTATCGAATGTACACGTCTTGCTTTGATCGTGGTTCTCGCTAGACTGCCCCATCCCTCCATTCAGGCATCGTTTTATAGTAAACTGTACAATACAACAATCGACCGCGTGGACTGAGTGTTTCCAAGAAAACGTAATCTGCACACCTGCTTAATTATTCCTGCGAACGGCCATAAACGAATACAATAACAATAGGCTATTGTCTAATAGCAAATTTTAAACACAAAGTAAACAAAAGACGTCCAAATGCGGGAAAGGTAATAAAGCAGATGTGCATTCACTTTGTCGGCATGTAGCACTATTATTATTACAATTGCCACATGCTAACGGTGAAGGAAGAGATTGGGATAATACCGCCACATCGAGATAACCGACGATTCTAAGCCGCCAATCCGCCATAGACAACCGTGGCCGGTATACTGTCTACTCCCCTAAAAAATGGGAGGCCCGAGCTCAGCAGTGGGCGACTGCAGCGACTTTTATGGGCTATTATTATGTTATTTTTATAACATCATTGTTTCGTGTCAATATTGATGAATTTCAATGCTTCAATACATGTGTGAAAAATAAACTTAATAACAGCGTTCAAACTTGCAAATACGAGCATTCTTTAGAAAAGTAGTTAGGTACGTTCCGTTCCACCCACGTTTTTGTAATATCTAACAATCGGTCAATTCTTTGTTATATATCAACCTTCATCTTTTAAATGTGGTAATTGGAACGTGACTACTGTCAATGGCTCTGTAAATCATTACAACAAATGAGTTTCATGAAACGTTTCATTATTCTTCAGTTATGTGTATAAGGTTCAATATAATATACAACAAAAAAAACTGGGTGTTTGCAGTTCACACGTAGTAGTAGTGAAACTTGAGAGATTATAATGTACACAAGAATATAATAATGTATTGTTACAACTCGGATCCCGACAAAAACTAAATCCACCTGCATATCTGAAGCGAAGCATTTATTACCCGATGGCGTTTGAACTAATAACATTGAAATTATTTTATGGTCGTCTTCTTTTGGTTTACTTATTGGCATACGGCCTATTGTTGTATTGTAATCGTTAGCCAGGTGTTTCGGATTTAAAATACAAACGGATTCTAGGAAAGTCGGTCCACGCGGCCCCGATTGAGGGACGGGGAGTCGAGCGATAACCACGAGCAAAGGAAGACATGTGTACTACAATCGGAAATCTTTAAGTGACGGACTTTGCGCGTTTTATGGAATTACGACCTTCTCCATTAAGTTTGGACTTGTTGTGTTCGGTTATATTTGTACCTGTGTTATACGTGTTTTCATAGTTTTAATAAACTCTATAGTAATTCTAGCGGCATTTTTTTTTTGGAGTCTCACTCGCACTCGTAACAGTATTTTGAATTTCTTCCAGACCACATATTGTTTTATATATAATATGTGCATAGATAATCCATCTGTAACTTTTAATGATACAAAAGTAATAATTCCTTTAACTTATCCGTCTACACATTATAATTCAAAAATAAATTCAATCTAAATTACACTTTAAATCATGAACTGTAATCATGATCTACGTATAAAAGAATATCTAAAGAAGTTTAACTTCAAAGGTACAGCAAAACCGACCCAGTACTCCTAATAGGTTTTCCGTGAAAGCTTTACAGACAGATAAATCGAGTTACCTACTAATGCATTTTTTTTATAGATAATGAATTTTGTATCTTATAGATACTTACTTACTTGAGAAATTATTGGTCTCCCATAAAAACTTTCATCCCATATTTCAACCCGTTCTACTTTTATTTATCTATCCTATCCCCCGTCTATCTCTCTGTAAATTACATAAATAACAAAATTTGTCAAAAATGATGAAAATGAAAAAAATGGCCGAAATGACCAAAATAACAAAAATGGCAAATCCCAAAAAAACAAAAACTATCCTACTTTCTTTCTTCCTTTACATAAATATATCTGGGATAAAAGGTATCTCTTGTCCAGCTTAGGTATAAAAATTTTATTAACACCGAAGTTCAGCTAAATCTGTCCAATAGTTTTTCCGTAAGAGCATAACAAACAGAGTTTTTGGGACAAGTGCAGTTTTACACAAGGGACAAAGTTGTGAATAAAACAAAATTAGTTGATTGTAGGCTGAAATTTGGAATACCCTTCCTTTTAGGTACACTTGCACACTGGTAAGACTTTCTAAATTGTAAAATTTCACATTGTCTAATTGTCCACCCTCGTACGCTTTCAACGTAGGGTCTTTAACATTTAATACATTTTTATTCACTTAATTACGATCACTGACTACATACTCGTGTACATGTTGTTCTAACTTCTTTTATCAGTGGCATGTGAGCTCGTTTAAGAAGTCTTAACGCATGTACTATGGCATTACAGGCATGCGTCAGAGGAAAACGAACGATAGCGCACTGATGTACTATCTATGAGTAAAGAAACGTGCGTCATTTTTTATCTGTACCATTATCCGTGAGACATGTCAGCCATGATGCATCTATGGTATCGAGCGTGCTAATATGCACGAATATTTCTCTTTATCAGTACCTATGTATAATTAAAAATATATTTGCATATGCAGACGTGACCGTTTAGCATTCTTATATCATGAATTATACAAAAATCGATTATATTTTTAACGATTTATGCACTGAGCACACCAGCCAATCACCGACGTAGGGATTAACGTAATATTGATAGGTAGTTTTCATTATAGACGTGTTTTTGAAGCGAAGCCGTTGTTCATTCATGTTAGTGCTGGTGGTACGGGTAGCTTATGTGTATTTAATAAGCCACAACTCTAGTATAATATAATAATATTTACGTGTAAATTGCTAGCTTTATAATAAGTAGTCATTACTTTATTAAATTCGATATAACGCTTTTATTTTTAATTTTGTACAATTTTAAGTTCAATTAGGAAAAATCAGGTTTAAGAGTCGCCAGCCGCTATCACTGAACGTGGAAGCCGTTACTATAGTGCGTCGAAGTGCTTTCTGCAACATTTTCGTTATTTTTTCAATATACTAAGCCTGGGCATTCTAAAGGTAATTTTTTTTCGAATTAAAAAGAATTTCAGATATTTAGCCGTTGTATTCAGAGACTTTGTCTTCCTTGTTGAGTAATTTAAAAAAATATGGCGAATTTACTTGTATAAAATTATGCGGGTATTCGCCTCAATTTAAATTGAAGATGCCAGATTTTTAACAGACTTCGAAAAAGGAGGAGGTTCTCAATTCGTCGGGATCTTTTTTTTTTGTTGCTTTTTTTAAGTATGTTCGCCGATTACTCCGTGATTTATGATCCGATTTACGTGATTATTTTTTTGTTCGACGCGGAATAGCTTCTAATTGGTCCCCTAAAAATTTTACATAGTTTGGCCCCGTAGTTTTCATTTTATGAACATTTTTCATGAAAATAATGTTCACTCCGTTCTATATGTACACCGATTACTCTGAGATTTATGATTCGATTTAAGTGATTCTTTTTTTGTTCGGCGCGGAATAGCTGCCATGTGGTCCCCTAAAAATTTGACATAGTTTGGCCCAGTAGTTTTCATTTTACGAACATTTTTTTGTTCCCGGTTCTTGGGACCTATATTTTTTAAGAAGCGCGGCACCATTCGTAGGTCCACCCATACATAGCTAGACACTAAAAAGTAACAAATAAAAAATAAAAACTTCGTTTAAAAAAACAGACTTCAAAAACTAAAATGTATAAAATAGGTAACTTATTTCTAAAGCTATTATTATTAATATATATTATCTAAAACATCTTGAAGTCGGTGCAAAGCAAAACATAAAAATTACTATATTTTGAAAATTACTATAGAATAATATATATTAATAATAATAGCTTTAGAAAAAGTTATTTTATACATTTTAGTTTTTGAAGTCGGTTTTTTTAAACGAAGTTTTTATTTTTTTGTATGAGATTTCTTTAGTGTACCTACGACAAAAATTTAAATGAAAAAACTATGAAGAAAGAATCCAGTAATATTATAAATTAGAAAGAAATTCTGTCTGTCCGTTACGCTTTGACGGATAAACTACGGGATTGTTTTTGATGAAATTCGGTATAAATTATCTAGTCTCAATAATGAGTATGGAAATAAGGTATTTTTTATCTCGCAAAATAAGATAATGCTTGCTATTAAAATATACCTATTATTATTAACCAGGACTTAATTAAATGAAGTCGGGGGAAAGTCCCTAATATAATTTATGTTAGTTGATTCCCACATGTGCTTAATATCCTTTGCCTTCCTAAAATCCACGAGTTTATTATAAAAGAATACAGCACAAGATTTAAAACCATGCAGCCAATCGTCATATAATCTTGAAGATGACAGACTTAAGTATAAGGTTGGTTGACTCAACACCCACTTACTTGCAGTCTTTATGGCGCACGATTGCAAAAGCCTGTTTGGAAAGTCGAGGATAAAGGATTATATTTTGTAACCTGTATTGCTTGTTCACTTGCTTGCTGGTGTTACATATCTAATACTAATATTATAAACGCGAAAGTTTATAAGATTGTATGTTTGTTACTCTTTCATGCAAAAACTACATAATGGATTTTGATGAAATTTTACAAATATATAGCTTACACATCAGAATAACACATAGGCTATAATTTATCACAACTTTCCATCTCATCACAATTTTTGATCACCACTCAGGTGAAACCGCGGGGCGCAGCTTGCAATGAATAATTTCAAAAAACTACTAGACTATTATCAAAAATTCTTTCAGCATTCGAATGGTATATTATCCCTGATTAATATAGGCTATATACAAATTAGGGATCCCTACTAAAACTTCAATAATGTATAATAAAACTACGTTTTAACCGTTTTAAGCGCGGTAATTTATTTGATTTTGGTTTATCCGACGTTTCGGCCGTCATAATGTAACCTGTATGGCCATACCAATGTAACCTGTCAATCTAAACAAAATACTTGACGCTGGAATCGGGTTCTAGATTTTTATTTTTTCTGGGCAGGATAACGTTTGCCGAGCCCGCTTATACCTAATACAATTGATAACATAAACATATTTAATCAATCTAGCGAGTGTATGGCAATGCGCGAAATATGTAGGCTTTCGCATAGGTGACGAACGTCTAACACCTCAAAAGGTATTTAGGTACACGAAAATATCTAAGGATCTTGTTAAAACTTTAGTATTTTTCAGAAAATTTCGCCTTATTAGTTCAACTTTAGAGAGATGGGGGAACTGTTTAATATTTTGTATCTCTCCATCTATTGACGTCAAAGAGTTTTTTAGCAGAATCATTATGACTAGAGAGCCTAACGCGGCCGCTTTTATAAACTGGAACTCATACAATGTCTTACACCTACCAGTACGAGTATATCTAATTACCTGTTAAAGAAAGACCTGTAACAATGAGACCCAATCGGCTTGTTTAAAAAAACTCACTTATCAGTTAAATTCAGGCATAATAAGGCTGGTGTGAATAGATATATTTTAATCGATGATTAAAATAAAATAATCGTCAAGACTATATGGCTAAACAGCCTTTGTTTTATTTTAACCGTCCGTTAAATGTCTATGTACACCAGCCTTAGGACACTGTAGTTATCTACTTCTAATTTATAGTTTTTTTGCGATTCCACTGTTCGATTATATAGCGATAAATAGAATAAGTATACCTTCCTTTTAAATTCCATCCAAAGACCCAGTACGTTATTTTAAAAAAAATTGGTGATGGATTGTGTTGTGATTAATAGATAGTCGGACACAATACATGTCGATTTTATGACGGCTCTATTTTTGCCAAAATGGCTGCGGCGCCTGCAAGTCAGTCGTTATTTCATTTTACAAATATTTCACTCTACATGAAATACATATAAACTGAGGCTAATTTGCAACATTGAGGCAAAAAGGCAAAAACTGTTACGAGGACCTGTTTGCCGTGGATATGCAAATCCTCTTATATCTTATAATAAACCAGTGAGCGAAGCTGTTTGCGGAGGTTTAGTTTTAAAGGTGGGAAAATTTAAATCCGTGGCTGGATTACAGCATACGAGTTACCATTTTTGAACGTGGACAAATCCGATTGAGGACTAACCGCCTCAGGGGCCTGTGGGATTTGCCATATTGAGGTGGCGCTAGTACCCCCGAAGAAATACTATTGCCACACTAGTTAGGGTTACTATCTACTAAAACTTCTCGTTGTTCTTCCGTCCGTCTTAAGCCAGGGCTATGGGGAAACGGAAGCTTAATCAACCTTTCATGCCCT
Source organism: Dendrolimus pini (assembly GCA_949752895.1). NCBI lineage: Eukaryota > Metazoa > Arthropoda > Insecta > Lepidoptera > Lasiocampidae > Dendrolimus > Dendrolimus pini. The sequence goes on from OX457146.1 coordinate 7,442,853, forward strand.
TGTAGGCAGGCACCCTGGTCCTCTGGGCGTCTACCTGCCAGGGGAAATCATTATCTGTCTAAGGTGGGTTGGTAAAATGTTTCACCAGACGAAGCCCTATGACGCGATGTGCCCTCTTAACGGAATCATTGACGGGTGGGAACCCTTACTTAGAGTTCAGAGCGGACGAAGGTCGAAATACGCCCTCCAGCACCGTCGCGTCCTCCTTTGGGAGAACGGAGCAAGATTATACGCTCTTGCTCCCGCTATGGGCTGAATTACTTTGTCCTACTTAAAATTGACATACGTATTCGATCTTCTTCGGCCAATCGATGTTTACTGCTGAAGGTAAGCCTGGGTCTGCACCTCGTATCGCAGACTTCTGCTATCCTCATCCAGATCCTACCGGTAACCTTGTGCAGGTTTTTAATCACCTGAGTTTTAGAGCGTCCTATATTAACTTTACCAAGACGCGTTCTCTGCGTTCGGCCCTCAATTCTAACAGACGTGAGTAAGCCACTTCACCCTAGTAATTTTATGAGCTAGTTACCCTGGTTCTCTTACTACCAGTAACAGGCTAGGTATGACAAACTCAACAATAATAGTTTGCGTGTCTCTGTTGCTTTTGAAAGACTAGATGACTGGAACGCAGAGGTCCGAATACAAATCCTGGGATAATAAATGTCGTTAACTTTTCCGTTCCAATATGTGTGTCTGTTATCGGCCCCAGCGTCATCCGTTGTATATTAACCATAACACAAGCGTGACTTATTTAGGGATAATATGCGATTTGTGTTTGTTTGCCGATAATTATTTTTTCCTTATTTATACTGGTTATTATTCCATTACCAATTATTCTCTTACAGAAGTTATCTCTGGGTAAGAACAAACTTAACAATAGATTGCGTGTTTGTATTGCCACTAGGGGTATAACCTTGTGATAAAATTATTCATAATCAAAAGTTAAATCCTTCACTGTAACTGAAAATATGAAGGTCCCTCTTGTTTAGTTAATTATTGATCTGCCAAAATGATTATTGTTTGTTCTAAACTATATTTATAACGAAAACTAATGCTGCTATAAGATGAATCAATTCAATTTGGTTGTAAGACACAGAGCTGCAAGTACAGGTATCCAATGATATACAATAATACAACTTTGATTATACGGTGATCCATATGTTTATTTGGTTGATTTATCCAAATTGAACAAGAGAAGTGAAATGGCTATAGGTGTCAGAGTGATGTTATACGCAGCAGAATGATTTGTGGTGCCCTCTAGAAATGTAGAATTTAAGGGTTTATCTGATGAATTGTCATTCTAAGTAATCCTCTTATATGATTTAATTAACATGGCAATAAAACACTTATAAGCCTTAAATTATTTATTAAAATAAAATCATCTTGTTATATAATGTACTGATAATGAAATCTTATTTTTCAAGTGGCGCGTAGTTGAGTAGTTTCTCAATCAAATCTACGTGTCCCAATAACATTCTTCTGCAGCAATACCTCTTCAAACCAAGGGCGTCAAGGGCGTCACTGAAACAACAAACACTTCTTTAATAAAATTATTATATTATAACAATAAAATATTGTTTATTATTTCTATTACAACGATTATTTTTCTTTTATTTATTCAAACAAAATAACTTCACACATAAAATTTATATGAAGGTCTCCGTGGTTGAGTGGGTTAAGCCTTGGACGGTTTGCCTTACTGCAACGCAGATTCCGGATTCGATTCCTGGGATCGGTCCCAAAGTAGTCTTGTGGATATACAATATATGTTTGTCGGCCGATTATGTCTTTATTTATATATCTATAAAAAAGAGGTGGATGGATTGTGTGCAGCATGATATAATGATTTGTGGTGTGACAGAGGATATGTATGTATGCCAGAATAGAGGTGTGTGGAAGGAAAAGACATATTGTGACGACTTCAAATAATTGAAAGAAAGTGAAAAAAAGAGATGTGAAACAATTTGAAAGAGTTTGATTTAGATGCTAAGAAACACATAACCTAAGACCAGTGTGTGAGACAGCCTGATGTAAAATGTGTATGATAGATCATAAAATAGCCCACTCCACGGCTGCATGGTAAAGGGCTCTTAGAACTAAAATGTAACTAACTAGTCATATAGGTACAGACTTCGTCTGCATTTATTTTTGTACTCAACTTTAACGGTGAAACGAATATTTCTTACCAGACATGTTTGTCAATGTAATTAGGGATACCTAATTTGAGAAATTATGAAAACATTTTTCATTCCTTATCTCAAGTAGTTTCACCAGATTGGTTTTTTAATTCTTTATGTAAGGTTGCCTGGAAGCGATTGCTTTGAGCGATAAGGCCGCCTATTCATTTAACCATGAGCATAACAATATTGTAATCGTGCATTTTTGTCATTGTTTCTTTGGTTAGCAATAAAAGTGTTATCTAATTATCTTCATCTTCCAAATTGTTTATGAGACAAAAGACAGGACAACGCATACAACATTTAATTAGGAGTATTACCAGTTCAGCCATTTACTCGTAAAAGATAATATATATTTTTGCATTTAAATGTTACTATAGAAGTATAAAGGCGTACGACAAGGCCAAGAGTGTAACTATGATTGTTTGTCTATGAAAAGGTAAGGGCCAGACGGAAAAGGTATTTTCCAACGTGACGTGTCCCATTGACTAAAAAGGTAGCAAAAAACTTAATTATTTCATTGAAAAAGCTGCAAGCTGTAATTGTTAAGTAGTATAAGTTGTGCGCAGAAGGTTCGCCGATGACAACCCCTCCTGCCTCCTATAACCGCGACCCGCGCTCGTCTAGTTCTTAGTACTACTCCAGTCGTAGGTAGCAGGAGGGGCGACCATTGGCAAAACTTCAAATGACGTAGATTCGAATCCTAACATAGAGCATACGTCTCTTGGGCAGTTTTTCCTGTCCAATTTGCAGGAGTATTGTAATAATAACGCCCATGCTGATGTTAAAGAGCAACATTGATAGGAAATATATAATTAGGAATAGGAATTACTAATGCACCCTGAACAAGCAAGGCGGATATACCTCTACCTCTGTGAAGGAGAATAAAACTATTAAAAAAACCGCAAAACAGATGCAAATTACGTATTACTCATAACAGTTTCGATGCTGGGCTTAAGATTCTCTGTTTCTTAGGGGAGCAGGAAGTATACCTACCAAGCCTGTTCAAGGCGCCTTGGCGCGTTTGACATATCGATTATCTCGATGAGCAGGTTTCATAACGATAATGTCTTCTACCGTTAACACGTGGCAATTGTAACACATTTGGTCAGAAAACTGCCAAATGGTGCATGCTTTTCCTGTCTACATTTGAACCAATGTTGTTTGACTTCGGGACGCGTTATACATTAAGCTACTACGGCTATTTTTTATTATCTTTCATATCATAAATAGCACTATAGTAATATCATATTTATTCATATGAGGCCACATCTCATTATAAATAGTCAGAATATTTAAACCAATTGTCACATGGTTAGTTTTAAACAAAAACACCTCGAAATAAATTTACATATTTAAAATATAATGCTATTTGTAATAAGTCTTATTTTGGACACATGTAGCGATCTTAGTAAGTGCACAAAACTCAAGGTCATTGTATAGTAAAATAACAAGAGCTCATTGTATGGTGACGAATATTCCAGAATTTATTTAAGTGGACTCGACTGCTATTTGCTTCAACTAGATGACCCTATAGTATAATATACCCCAAGATATTTTATTCAGTATAGGTTTTATTGCAACGACGTTAAAGCAAAGTGACTGCCCGATTTACTTAAACAACTGGTACGTAGTTGCCAACTTGTAATTTCGATATACACAACTATAAATATTCTAAAAATGATTATTATTTTATTTGATAATACATAGAATGTTATTTTTGCACCTGTAATACTTATACACCCAGGAATTATAGAGGTGACAGCTATCTTTTTTGTGAAACTTGCACCAAATTAAAGTTAGATAGATAGAAGTTAGTATAAAGTTTTTCACATGTACATGTATAAAAATTTATACAATATCTGGTAAAAGTTTTATTACTTTGTACAGTTTGTAATGTAATACACAAGGTATTGAAATGATTAATAAATAAATAAGTTTCTTTTCACTCCAAACTTGACTCACCCGATGGAAAGCGTTTAACGTCGCCTATGAACATTTGTAACACAATCGAACTACCTATACGCTGCTGGTCACGAAAAGGGGACTATAACTTGGTCATTAATGCCGGAACATAACTCAAGGTTATTAGTGCAGCATACTCTGGCTGTGGGTTATTTTGCCGACTCTCACAACAGATCGCCCGGTCGAAGCAATTAGTATACTTTCTCTGTTACTGCACTAATTAAATATAGTAGTAAAATACTCATCATAGTGCCATCTAGTTGAAAATGATGTATATAGGATCCCCTTAACTATACACATTATTTCTGAACAATTACTTAGGTACCTGCATTATCACTCCTAACACTTGTGTATGACTAAGTTGCTTCAGTTTTAAACACGTTTACATTCATAAAGATATATTTTTATGGTATTTGAAGTGTTATTACTGGCAATCCTTTGCTGATCTCATATTTACTTTTAAAACCTTTTGTGAGAAAAAAATAAGTTTCACAACATGATTCATTCAACTTTTCATGACTTTATAAGTGAATATATTTATCAAATATTGGTTTAAATAAAAAAAAATACTAAGAAACAATGCTATGACTTTTGATGACCTTCCAAAGGATACAGACATGTAATAATACAGTTCACAATTCACTAGGAAATATCCTCAATACTTTGAAAATTATATGATATGCAAGAATATAACTATAACCTGTGAAAATCAGGCATGCCCAGTTTCTTCAGGCGGTCAATGGAATCATGAAGGATATTACCTCGGGCTTCAATCATAACATCTTCATTTCTCCCATATTTACATAATTCTATACATTATTACTATGATTATCATTTATGATTATTATTTATTTATATATAATAATATATGTATTATTTTGTCTATTTTCCATGTCTATTATACTTGCCATTTCAAAATCTTATATATTTCTTTTTTATTCTATCTATATTGCAAAACAATGTTACAAATGTTACACGATTTTTCTCTAATTCATCCTAAGGTTGTCTGGAAAAAAATGCTTTTAGTGATAAGACCACCTATTGTTTTCTGTACTTAAACTTCTTGAATTGTATCTTAGAATAGAATAGAAAACACTTTATTGTTCACCACATACACATAAAGTAAACAATTTACAGTAGACACATTAAATGGTAAAAGTAGGAGCAATGGGTGGCCTTATCGCTTTAGAGGGATCTCTTCCATACAACCCGGATTGTGTATCTTAATGTTATGCAATAAAGTATATTCTTTTCTATTGTATTCTAAAAATACAGTCCAAGCTCTAAACTCACCATGTAGTTGTACCCCAAATGCAATGGCCATTACAACAGATAACAAACTGTTTGCTAAATTAAAACTCAAGGAGACAACATTTTTGTATAGAAACTTTTGCAAATAACCTAATGTACATTCATATACTCTACTAGGGTCACTTATAAAAGTGTTTCATATGCAAAAAATTATACTGAAAATTTATACCAAAGCCTGCCTTGGTTTGAATATTTTTATGATAGGGCTTCACCTGCTATAACATTAAAAATATTGACTGTGGCCAAATCTGTCTTATTACACGCTTTATATTAGCTTCACTTGTATGTCAGTATGTCAGTATGTAACTTGAGCTCGATTTTGTCCTACTTTGAACGATCAGATTTAATTCATACTTTGCACACCTGTCAAAGGTCGATGACAATGCAATAATATAGTATCATGGAGCTGATCTGATGATGGAGTGGGAAGGTGGCCATAGGAACTCCTGTACTAAACAAGATAGACCCTTCGTGTTTGGGCCCGTATGTTTATATCGCGTGACAATGCAATAATATGGTACCATGGAGCTGATCTGATGATGGAGACGGAAGGTGGCCATAGGAACTCCTGTACTAAACAAGATAGACCCTTCGTGTTTGGGCCCGTATGTTTATATCGCGTGACAATGCAATAATATGGTACCATGGAGCTGATCTGATAATGGAGTCGGAAGGTGGCCATAGGAACTCCTGTACTAAACAAGATAGACCCTTCGTGTTTGGGCCCGTATGTTTATATCGCGTGACAATGCAATAATATGGTACCATGGACCTGATCTGATGATGGAGTCGGAAGGTGGCCATAGGAACTCCTGTACTAAACAAGATAGACCCGTCGTGTTTGGGCTCGTATGTTTATATCGCGTCAAAATGCAATAATATGGTACAATGGAGCTGATCTGATGATGGAGTCGGAAGGTGGCCATAGGAACTCCTGTACTAAACAAGATAGACCCTTCGTGTTTGGGCTCGTATGTTTATATCGCGTGACAATGCAATAATATGGTACCATGGAGCTGATCTGATGATGGAGTCGGAAGGTGGCCATAGGAACTCCTGTACTAAACAAGATAGACCCGTCGTGTTTGGGCTCGTTTTACTTGTCTTGGCTAGCACTCTGCTGCTACATGATATGCAGGATCTCAAAAGCTTGTATTTAAAAACATTTAAACAAAAATCAACTAAAAAATGAAAAATAAATAATAGTTTAAAAAAACTAAAAAAAACACGCTTTTATAAAAAATCCAACTAAAAAAACAAAAAATAAAATTTAATATAATATAAAAAAGCGTGGGGTGTATTCAATTAATAATATAATATCTTAAAAAGCGCTTTGAATACACCCCACGCTTTTTTATATTATATTAAATTTTATTTTTTGTTTTTTTTGTTGGATTTTTTATAAAAGCGTGTTTTTTTTAGTTTTTTTAATTTATAGTTTAAAAAACAATGATGTCAATTAATAGCCATATTAGTGTACATACATACATTATCTATCAAAATTTAACATCATTTACAATTAAAAACAATTGCATCACAAATAACACATTACCCATTGCCACATCTGTGTGAAACAGCCCAGATAAGGCCCCACCATTAGTATTAGCATAATGACACCGCACTATTGTGTAACTGATAATTCCACTTAGTATGTAACACCTGTGAAGACTTATTGATTTAGTTGTAATATTATGTTTAAATATCATATTTGCATGAAGAGAACTTTAACAACATAAAAAGTGATAGTAGAATCACTTGCGCTCCCTAATCCTTATTTACATATACATAGGTATTAGGGACCTTTTTAGAATTTTTCTAATTGAGAAAGTTCCATTGCTATTTATATCTTTCTATGGCATTAACATCCTTATCTTCAATACAAGTAATTCTAAAACTAAAATCTAAAAATATTTTAAGCACTAAGATGTATAAAAAAATATTTTATATCAGTATATTATATTAATTAGCAGTCTTCACTAAGTTTTGCCATTTATTTTAAAATTATAGAAAAATACTTCAATTGTATCAATATAGAGAACTTGCACATAACTTGAGAATATCAACAGGTATATTATATTGAAAGTTGCATAACATATACTGTATTGCTAAAGATAATTACATGTAATTTCATATTGCACAGAACTAATGACAGAATGATTTGCATATTCTGAAATGCAGTCATGATTGTAAATATACTAGGAATAAGAATTTCAAAAGAAATAAAGGTATCTCTGAATGCACCTCTAGATTTTTCTAGAGGCTGTTACAAGTATTTCCTTGTTACACTTTGATATCGCAAAGACAACTAGTATTTCATAACCCATTTTATTACAATGGACCCTCAGTGATGCAACAAACATTTTGCAGGGTGGTACAGACCCCTTATAGTATGGATTTTTTTAAATGAGTAGTTTGTAATATTACAAATCAGTGATTCTATCTGAATTACAAATATAATATAATACACATTGTCACTTAGGTGGTATTGTTACACACAAGTAAAAAATTGGAAATATTATGTTTTACATGTGTCATTAGAAATCCATTTCTGGTGTGCATCCAATGATGGTACAAATATGTTTAATTTTTTAATTGTGTGATATTGTTACCTAAGAGACAAAATGTGGTAATAAATTGTATGTCCAGTACTGCACTTTGATTTTCGAATGTCATACATGCTGGAATCATTCTTTCTTCTAATCTTTATAACAGCTCGCTGAGCCAGGTCCAACAGTATAATATCACTCTCACAGAATGTCAGCATAAAACTGTTAACCTTGAAGTGATCATATTTCATACATTGAGTGAGAGTTCCAATGGCCCCTTACCCTATTGCATGATCCTGTTCTATTAGTCCTATTAATCTCTCTATCCTATACTAAAGGTTAGTAACATGTTGGCTTTGTCCCTGGTGTTGCAAACATCTACATATTGTACATACTATCAAACTGGTGATTGGTAGCATATACTTCTTATTTATATAGTTTACAATAGTAAAAGTTAATTATTGCTCAACGTGAGGTTATATTTCTATAAAATGAAATTTCAGTTTTCAAATGTTATAACTTTGTAAAGGCTTACCCCTCAGTATATTCCGCCTGTAAAAGTCCAAGATATGCTTCCCATTTGTTGCCTATTACTTTTCCACACGTGAAACACCGCACTGGTATAATCATTTTCCTAAAACGAACGAAAACATTTTAATTTTTGAGGTTATTTTTTTTTAGTATATGTATTTGCAATAACATGAAGACAATACTTAAAGAAAATCTAAGTCACCAGTAAACTAAGGTTCATGTTTAAAAGTATTATTTTATTTACCGATAGGAATAATGTTACGAAGCAAAATCAATCAAAATTAAAACTATTCAAAACATTACAAAAGTCAAAAACAATGAAATAAGTCAAACAAGAATGAACGAATGAAATTGAATGAATTGAAATCGAATATGTATAGCAACGTTCCGTTTCTTATAAGTATTTATGTAGCCGGTCCTATATTATTTCTTTTGTTAAATTCAATCTGGAGACCCTACCCTGACAGTCGTGTCAGGGTAGGGTCTCCAGATTGAATTTAACAAAGTCCCCATATACACTAAAAACCCAAAATGATATTATTTCAGAAACTTTCCTCATACATATTATTGGATAAAAGAATTGGACAGGTGCTTGTCGGATCATGCACATTGAAGGCTCTTTTAGGGACGACAAACTTTCTATCTTTTTTAACCTGCATCAAAAACGGAGAAGCTCTCAATTAATGGTATTAATTTTTGAAATGATTACTTCTTATGGGAGGGACGCTTCGTTACGTAACGCGTCATGGTTCCAGTATATTTGGCTTCCCTTTCTCTCACGTTAAATTAGTTTAAGTTATTATTTCTGTCGGGCGTCCCACACCCTCTTTTGTTCTAATTTATTATTATATTATAAAATTAGATTACAAAACGCTACAATTCCGAATAAATGACTATAACAGATTATAGAAAGAGATCATGAGCTCATAAGGCTACCGTTTTATTAAAATTACCTCAGAACAGAATAATACTGTATAATTTAAACCGACTTTAATACGGAAAGGAGCACTTTGATATGTAATCTCGTTTTTTATTTTAATAACGTTTTTGCTCTGGATAGGTTAAGATTCAAATACTCAAAAATATACTCAATATTAAAAATGAATATGTTGAGATATAAAAACCGAAATTATGCAACCTTTGTCGATGGTAATAATTAGTTTTTTTATTTTATTTGGGTGGGTTTAATATGAAGACATTTAAATGACCATTAAAATTTTATTTTCAGACATACCTTTGCAAGATAACGTCAATAATTATAACCTTAGTAAAATGACAGTCAGCATGGAACAAAATATCGTAACAGAGGACAGCCAAATGGTAAGTAATTGTAATTTATTAAAATAGACTATAATTCAAAAACTGTTGTTGTCAAAATGCAATTGTAAAGTGAAACGGAACGTAACTGACCGGCGAACGAATAAAGATTGCTTTAATGTCAATTGTCAGCTGTCATCGTCAATAGAATTTGTTGTTGTTATTGTCAAATTCAATTCAAAATCAAATCAAATTCAATCAAATCAGTAGAGTAATGGGGCGTAGAATTTCAATTTTGTGTTTAAATTACTGCTATTTTTTTATCATTAGTGAGTTTTAAAATATATGTAATTCTATGATAGTTGTTTAATTATTGTAGAAGACATAACTATTTTATCTACGATGGAAAATATAGAACGTTCTAACTTTTCTGCCTTGAAAACCTTGAACAAGTATCCTGTAGGTTTTTAATCAAAATAATGTTACGCTTAATTTATTAAATCGTTAAGTTTATTACTGTATAATCTTCTAGAATAGATGAATGTTTAGCAATTCGCAAAGTATATCGCGGTATATACAATTGTAAAAATATTTATATTTGACTATGAGTCAAGGCACAATATGTTATATCCGCGACATATCTTTAACATTATTAGTTAGTTAATGAGTCTTGTACGGTTTAACATGACATAAATACTGAACCTTCGCTTTATTGTGAATACTTGAAAAAAAATAAGAGAAATGGATTCTGAAGATGATGTGCAACCTTTGATTGAGTATGAAGATGTAAATAGAGATTTGTATTTGGAACTTACTGCACAAAAACTAATTAATGCTGACCCTGAATTTGATCAGGTAAGAACAAAGTTTTAACTATTGTTTGATTTTGTATGTAATCATTGGGTTCTGGAGATTTCTCCATGATTACTTCCTTAAATTACAGACTTATATTTCACACAAATTATCCAATATTGCTGGTTAAAAGGTATCCTACAAAATTGTTTCAAATACTGGCATTTTGTCAAAGTAACATATAGTTAGCATTCATTCCACAAGGATGAAATGTTTTCATTATTGTTTGAACAAATGAGTAGTATAGGGTCTGAGATATTTTCTGCTTGTTTTTGAGCAATTTAATTTTGAAACAAAGTACAGCAGAGTATTTAGTATTTCCATTGTTACTTTATCACTAAAAAATTACCTTCCATTCAAAAACAGCATTTAAAATATATATAATAATTTATAATAACAAATTACATTTATAGAATTATTTTATATTTTATAATATGTAACATTTTTAAAATATTGTACAGCAAAACCTGCCCTAGCTTTTGTGCCATATTTCTCTCTTCATCCCAAGGCTGTCTGGAAGAGATCAGCGATAAGACCTCCATTTGTACCCAATTCTAATTATTGTTTCATTAATTTTATTGTACAATAAAGTATATTCTATTGTACATTTTTAAAATAATGATGTTTTGTATATATATAACATAAACCATAATCTAATTAGTCTTTTTTAATAACTTCAACATATAGTCCCAGCATATATATCTATAATATTATATAAATATAGATATCACCCAGAAGACGGCTTATAATGATTTATTTGAATGAAAGAAATTTACTGTATTCATGTTTGAACATTTGCATCAATTTAATTACTTAGATAATACAATGGTAACTGTTGATATAACAGTTAATGTTGTGCCTGGTGAACTTAGATATCAAGATGTCACCAGCGATTGGGAGTTCATCCACACTTCCTAGACACTTGGAAGTGCTCCACCATATGTGGCGGACGCTCCTTCATGCCATATGTGTCCAAATTATGGAATTAACTCCCTCCTACGGGTTTTACAGAGCACTACAATATGGGGCTCTTCATAAAGGGTGTGAACAGATAACTTAAGTCTCAACAAGGTAGGCAGCACTTTGGCTCCCCTGGAGATGCAGATGTCCATGGGCAACAGTAGCCACCTATCTCCAGGTGGTCTGTTTGCCAGTTTGCCTACAAGCAAACATTAAAAAAAATGTGTAAAAAGTGAATATATTACTTATAACTTTGTCTAAATGAATTACATTTAAAAAAAATAGCCTGTTTCCACTGACTTTCATTTTGTCATCGTTTTTTCACACATTGACAACAGTCAATTTGCCTCCATGGCCTCCTCCATAATAGACAGAATACACTATTGTATGAATAGTGAGATAAGAGAGAATATTTTTTTCATTTTGGAGGTGGGGGAATTGCATTTCGCACACTACCGGGTCCTTTACTAGGGATTAGAAAAAAGCCACGAGAGGTGACACCATGAATGGGCACCAGAGTCAAATCGCCGGCTTGTGTGGAGATTCGACTAATCAATACTCCACTAAAACCACCCTCCTCCCATGTGCCCCGCGCTTATGTCAGGAAGAGCGTGAGACTTAGAACATAGTTATGCCCACACTGATCCTAGCGCAACAGTGTTTGAGAATGCCTCGGGTAAGGCAAACTCACTCCGTCAACAGGGATGAAGACTCCTCTGCACCCTAGATGCTAGAGTATCCTTGGAGATAAGAGAGAATATACACTATCTCTAGTTAAACCTCACTAATGTTTTGGGAAGTTATCTTCTCATCTTTTTCTGGTCTTACCACTCTTCTTTTTCCATAAATCACTATTAATCCAAATTAAATATTTAAGTATGTGTGTTTTTTAATAAATAAAATAGTTTAAATATGTATATTTAATTTTAATTATTTTAAGTTCTATCCATACTTTGTGATATCTAGATTAGTTGCCTAGAAGACATTGGTGAAGTGTTAAGAGAGAGGTTTTATCAAGTATTTTAATAGTGCATTAATTTGGGCAATAAATTATCCATGGGCAAGGGAATCCTTTAGTTGCTAATACTCTTTCAATGGGGTTAGCATAAGTAATGGTCCACCATTCATACATTCTCTCATACATTACATTTTGCTCATTTTTCGTTTTTTATCTTTTTATTGCATGAGTTCAGCAGACAGACAGACGGCCCAGTTGATAGGAAGTGGTTACTGTCGCCTATGTACATATTTAACACCAAAGGTACTACCAATGTGCTGCCACTCTCTAAAGGGAGGACTGATACCTGGCCACTAATGCTGGAAAACTGAAGGTTGTTATGGTGGCATACTCTAGACCAGGGGTTATAGCCATCCAGCTGGTCAAATATTGTACCATCTGGCTGTGAGTTGTTGTTCCATACAACTAGTTGTCGGCAATGATATTGCATTCTTTTTCCATTCCTGCACGAATAGGTCTTGCACTTAGCATAGTTGAATCAATGTCTATTACCCATACCTCTATAGATACCTATGTATGTATTTAATACAGTCAAAGTAAATTTTTATTTCCTTATGAAATTTTAAATGAAACAATATTTGGTATAAGTGTGTTTTGCATGAACTTATTAATAATATTATTAGCCCATTAACTGCTGGGCTTGGGCTTCCTATTTATAGGGGAACTTACATTATATCCGCCACCAAGTGAACCTTATCTAATGCGGATTCACTGGTTTGACACATTGTGTTGTGTTTGAAACACATGATTATCTCAATGTCAGATTTAATCACAATGTTTTCCTTTAGCATTAACATCTGTAACAATATATACTTTGAAACACAAAACTGCCTAAATGGTGGTTGATTTATGGCCATTATTGGAACCCACGTAATTTGAAATATAAGTACTTAGTATCTAAGATACCGAGTCCTGTGTAGCTCGTAACAATATTAATAATATATGTGTAACTTGTTTTGTAATAATTAAGGTTATCTGAGGAATATTTTGTTATACAATAAATTAGTTTTAGATGACTTGGTTACTGTTTGCTTGTTGTAAAATATTTTCTTTGTCTAATTCAGGTTGTATATGGGTATCGGAAAAGTCGTTGGCGGACGGCACTGGTGTACACTCTCTCTACGCTATGCTGTGGCTTGCCATTCTTGTTCTTCCATTGGGTGCCTACCTGGTTCTTGTATGCAACATGTGTCAGATGCTGCTTTCAACTCGCCGAGCAAGTATTAGTAGTTGTAAGTACTGTAATGTATTATAGCTTTCCACACAAACTGGCTGAAATACAGAAGTTATATCATTCGCAGATTTAAAAAATTTCCTTTGTTCATTCCTATTATAGAAAATTTCATATATCATATATTCTCAACTTGAGTTTCTAATTATTAGACATGTAGTAATTAATGTATAATAATTAGACATTATATATAAACATGTAGTAAGTAATTTTTCTTATTTATAATATTATTTAATTTACAAGATACATTACAATGCAAAGAAGAATATGGAATCGGTGACAAAACAAAATAAATAAATAATTATAATATCAGCCCATAAATGTCCTTCCGATGGGCTCTGGCCTCCCATTATAGGGGAAACGGACAGTATATCCGCCACGCTTTTCCAAGACGGCTTGGCAGGTTTGACACATCGGTTATCTTGATGTGCAGGTTGCATCACGATGTTTTCGTTCACAGTTGTTGCCACGTGGTAATTGTAACAATTGCACATTAGATCAGAAAACTGATTAAGTGGTGCATGCGTTCTGGCTAGGATCGAAATCGCGCTCTTTGGGTTTGGGACACGTGCGTAATGGATAACCAATGCTACCAGGACATTTAACAAAACACAAGAAGTATGATAATGTTAAATCATAAAGGTAAACTATCTAAAGAGGTTGATTCCAAAAAATTCGTCTTTCACATTTATCATATTTATATCTTCTGAACTCAAGGTATCAAAACATACAAAAATCTACCCAAAGATTAAAAATAAAATTTATTTTTGATATCTAAATCTTTCATTGAATTCCACTGAGTTGTTTCAAAGCCTATTTGCGATAAAACTTGCAATAAGCCTTAAATAGTTGATGTCAAAATTTACTAAATAAATTTAATATTTCAGGAAACATATCAAAAGAAATGTAAAAGCTTCTACATTCACAAGGTTTTAATAAAAAATATAGCAGATACCAGGTAATTGTTATCATCTTCTACTAGTTGTGAAACATATTTTTTTTATTTTTTATGAATAAGATATTTAAAAATAAATACCTTATTAATATTACCATCTAATCTAAAAAGATTAATAAGTAATTTAAATATAACCTAAATTAACTAAAAGTATTCATACTAAGAAACTGTCCATTAACACTTTTCTTATTGTCTCTATTAAGGCGAAGACACTTTGTTCATGTGTTCTTTATTAATAGCTAGCACATTATACTACACTTTTGTTTTGTTTATACCACTAGTTCAAATGGTTTTGTCCTTTTGAGCCTTCTCGTTATGTCCGTGTTGTCGAGGAGCTGGATCGCCTCGACATTCACGTGATGATGAAGCCGATGCTCGTGGACTTCCGCGTACTTCCTAATAATGTTGTTGACAAACTCCACTTTCAGGTCCCGATGGAGGTCGCTCGATCTAACGTACCATGGCGCGTTTACAATTCTTTTCAGCACTTTATTTTGGAAGCGTTGTATGATTTCTAAATTACTTGGTTTGGTACAGCCCCACAACTGTACACCGTAGGTCCAGACTGGCATCAGGACTTGTTTATAAAGAAGCAGTTTGTTAGGTACGGACAACTTTGAATGTTTTCCAAGTAGCCAGTACATATTTCTATAGCGAGCTTCCAGTTCCTCGCGTTTCTTTTTGACGTGAGCTTTCCAGCGCAGTTTAGCGTCAAGTGTCAATGAATGAAGTCAATGTGGATCGACTTGGCTTCGTTGAGCTTAATACGCCATTTTTTTGTCCAGTTGTAGATGGTATTAACTGCTTTTTGGACATTTTCCACAGCTTCTTCGTGGGTAACTCCAGTAGCCATGATAGCTGTGTCATCCGCGAAGGTAGCTAGGGTATTATTTTCTAGTTCTGGAATATCACTTGTGTATATTAGGTACAGGACCGGGCCTAACACACTACCTTGTGGTACTCCAGCTTTAATTTCTTTAAGATCCGAAAAGCAGTCTTCTTGTCGGACCCTGAACATTCTATTTGAGATATACGAGGCTAACAAATCTGAATACTGTTTAGGTAGCAGTTTTTTTAACTTGAAATTAAGACCTTCATGCCAGACCTTGTCAAATGCTTGTGCCACATCTAAAAATACTGTAGAACAAACTTTCTTTTCTTCTAATGTTCTCTCAATAATGTTTGTGATTCTATGCACTTGGTCTATGGTTGAGTGTTTCTCTCTAAATCCAAATTGATAATCGGGGATTATTTTTCTCTCTTCTATTATTGGTTTCAGGCGGCGCAATAACAGTTTTTCAAATAGTTTAGACATTATTGGTAAGAGAGAAATTGGTCTATAAGATGTCGTGTCATGTGGAGATTTACCAGGTTTTTGTATCATGATCACTTCCGCAACTTTCCACAGACTTGGAACATGCTTTAGTCTAAAACTGGCATTGATAAGTGTAGTGAGTTTGACTACACCCTTCTTTGGAAGGCTGCGCAGAATTTCCCCGGTAATGAGATCGTAACCTGGAGCTTTCTTTTGGGCTAGTAGCTGTATTTCATTATGAACTTCTTTAGGAGTTACAAGTTTTATTTCCAACTCATCAGGTGCTAGGTGCCAAAATATATCTTCGTTATCCTTACCTTCATTTGGTTGGAATATTTTTTCTAAATGTTGAGCAAATCTGTTGGCTTTCTGACTGTTATTGACAGCCCAGTTTCTGTTCTCTTCTCTAATAGGAGGAATTTGATTTACCGATTTTTTGAGAGATTTTGCTACTTTCCATAATGAGTAATCTGTATTACGATCACTAGAGAGTTGACTAAGTTGAGATTGCATAGATTCATCATTGAATTTTTGTATTTACCTACTTAGTCTTTTTGTGAGATTATTCAAAAGAGTTTTATCTGGCGGATATCGTGATCTATGCCATTTTTGTCTCTGTTTCCTTTTTTGATTAATAAGATAAATAATTTCGTTTGGATAATAAACACGCCTTGATTTTGTCTTACATTCAGGTGTATTTTTCCAGGCGCATTGTTGAATATTTGTTACAAACGTATTCACATCTGCATCAAGTTCCTCTGGTTTTTTTAGTGATACTTTCAAATCTATAACACAATCTAAGTCTTGTCTAAAGCTTTCCCAGTCTGTATACTTATTAGTCAAATAGGGGTTTTTTTCACGACACACAATGTCCTCATTTAGGCTTAAAATTATAGGAGAATGATCAGAATTCATGTCATAACCTTCTTCAATGTGAAGATGCTCAGGTGATATATGTTTATAAATAAAGAAATCTATTAAGTCTGGAAGTTTATTTGGATCGGTTGGCCAATAAGTGGGTTTGCCTGTTGAAATAACATCACATCTGTTTTCTTTGATTGCATTCAAAAGTTCTCTGCCTTTTGTTGTAGTTAACCTGGAGCCCCAATAAGTATTCTTTGCATTAAAGTCACCTCCAAGAATAAATCTGTTTCCAAGCTTATTTAGAAATTGTTTATAATATACAGACTTTAGAGCATACCTTGGTGGGCAGTATATGGCTGATACAGCTACCGGGTAGCGTTTGGTCTTGATTGTCACTGCAATAGCTTGCATTTCTTGTTCTTCGTATTTCAACACTTCAAAATGATTAATATTAGTCTTGATTAGAATGGCACTGCCTCCCCGAGCTGTGTTATTTGGGTGGAGCGCATGATATGCTTGATAACCTTTAATTGAAATAAAATTTTCTTTAGTAAAGTGTGATTCCGAAATGAGACAGACATCAATATTTTCTGTATTTAGAACCACTTGTAACTCCTTTTCATGTCGCAGAAGTCCATTAGCATTCCATGCCATAATTTTAATTGAAGGTACCATCATTAATGTTTTATTACAGCTTTAGTTGTTTGTTCTATTTTCTTCAGTCTTTCATCAAAAGAAGTCATGAAGTTTAATATAGAATTGATTTTATCTTCTAGATTAGGTGCTGTCTTACTTACGAACGGTTGCTGTGACAATTGTAACTGAGCCTTTGAGCCTTTAGTCACTTGAGCAAATGATATGCTCTTTGTTACGGGTTGACTTGTAGGAGCCTTTTTAGTTATGCTCTTACTTAAAGGTATATTAGAGGTTGTTGCCCCCTTTAACTTCCTATTCTTCATTAGTTGAAGCTCTTTGGCAACTATGCAGCCTCTGTAGCTAGCAGGGTGTGGTTCTCCACAGTGAACACACTTTGGTTTGACTTCCGCAGGCTTTGTGCAATCTTTGGTGAGGTGTTTTCCTGTACACTTTACACATCTAGGTTCTTTGCAACAGTATTTCTGGGTGTGTCCATATGCTTGACACCTTTTACACTGGGGAACCAATTTCGATGTTTTAATTGGTTTTATATCCACTTTACACCCAAGTATAGACTTAATGGAGTAAATTTTTGTAGCCTCTTCATCTTTATCAAAGGAAAGCATAAACATATTTAAAGGTTGTTTATTCCTCCAGCTTAGTTTATTGACTGCATCCTGAATTTTATAACTTTTAGAAGATAGTTCATCAACTATCCTGGAAGGTATGCATGAGGAGGGCAAATTGATGGCCATCACTCTGATTGGTCTATCTTGCTTGTTCTCATAAGAATACCACCAACAGTTGTTTTGCGTTAGTAGACTTGTGAGAGTTCTATACGATATATCATTATTAGCATTGATTTTAGCGCTGTCTCCATTTCTCATTTGTATAATAAATGAGTCACTTGCTAGACTAGTCAAAAGAAAATCATAGAACTTTTGATAGTCACCAATATTTTCCACGATAACCGGCGGTGGTTGGGGATCTTTTTTAACTCTTGGAGTTTTAGTATCATCTTTATTTAGTTTCTGGTCTTGCGTTGCAGGGGGGGTGAGTGACAGATTCAGCTTCCGCTTCTTTCTACTCTTCTGACGTACCCACTCGGTTTCTCTAGCTAGATCTTCTTCGTCCGTTTCATACTGGACACATTCCGGGTGTCTCTCCCGATCGGACGATTTTTTGGCTTGAGCTGTGTTTTTCTCTTTAATATCTTTCAGCTCTTGTTGTAACTCTTGAATATGTTTTTTCAGCTCTGAGACTAAGCTTTCAAGATGTCTACGTTCTGCCACTTCTTCGGTGAATCGCTGATATAACAGACGTTCTGTGTCTGTTTTTATTTTAACTTGACTTGAAGCCATATTTAACTAAAAATATTACTTCGCCTTAACAATGTTTATACAAAACACGTGTTTCACTACATAATAATTATTAACTGGGTCATCGCGGTGACCGACTTAGGCTACTCGCGATTGTGATTTTGCTGCACATGCGATTTGCCCGAGCGCGAACTAGAGCAAGTGCAATGCGGCCGTTCTCGGTAGGCGCCGAACAATCACTGTGAAACATATGGCTTTATTTTTGATTAATAAAACTACATAGTTGTATCTGTGTAGGAACGTAGAAAGAAAACAATTTCCTACGGCCGGGCGGCCTGTCGTAAGAGGCGATTAAACAACCCACAGCCAGGTGGTAGGACATTCGCCCGACTTGATGGCTACCACCCCTGGTCTAAAGTATGCCACAGTAAAAACCTTGAATTGTGTTCCGGCATTAGTGACCAGATTCCAGTCTCCCTTAAGAGAGCTGCACCGCATTTGTAGCAACTGATGTCAAAAACTATTGGACCTATATCAAAAATTCCTTCATCACTCGAATGCTTCATTATTCCTAAATAATATAGGTTATATAACAATTAGGGATCACTACTAAAACTTCAATAATGTAACCCATCGATCTAAATAAAATATGTGAGTTTAAATGAGTTACCTTCACAATCAGACCCGGTACGTGGCGATGGAATCGGGTTCAAGATTTTTCATTTTTAGGGCAGGACAACGTCCGTCAAGATCGCTAGTATATAATAAAGTCCTATTTTCAGTGGCCTGCTAAACGAAGGATTCCAAGACGAAGCTAACCGTGAGAAATATACAGAACAGAGTGCAGACACGTTGCACACGCCGATACATTTGGACGATGGATCTACACTCAGTAAGTTTTTATTACTTTACTAAACATTTTATTTTAACCTTTTTATTATGTATTTCTTTATTAGTTTATTATTGTAATAATCTTATTTTTTTTTCTTCAATTACGATTGAATTTAGTTAAACCACAAAATATTACTTAATTTAATATCTCCTTGGACACCGGGTTGTCTGGAAGAGATCGCTATAAGCGATAAGGCCGCCCATTGTTCTAATTGTAATATGTTTATATTAAATATCTAGGTTTAAGTTATGGTGAACAATAAAGAGTTTTCATTCATTAATTCATTCATTCATTCATTAAACATCATACATATTAAGGTGATGATCCAACCTTTTCTAGATGCCGCTATAGCTGACTAAAATATTTCAATCCCCTATCTCATTTCTGCTATGACATTCCTCCTGTTTATACTAAAATGTGCTCAGCCCTGGTGTTGCAAATGTCCATAGGCAACGGGTAACCACTTTATTAAGTGAGCCGTCTGCATGTTTGCCAGCTATGCAATAATATAAGTAATAACTCGTTTTTTAAAAAGGTTTTTAAATACAAACTTGAAATCCTGGATATCATGTAGCAGCAGAGTGCTAGCAACACGACAAGTAAAACGAACCCAAACACGACGGGTCTATCTTGTTTAGTACAGGAGTTCCTATCGCCACCTTCCGACTCCATCATCGGATCAGCTCCATGGTACCATATTATTGCATTGTCACGCGATATACATATGCGTACAAACCGGGGAGTTGGTCAAATTTAACTTGCAAAATTCCACATACATACATAGGTACATCAATTGCAAGTTAAATAAAAGCTTGTAAAAAAATAACTGTCTGTCCGTCTGTCTGTTCCGTTTTCACGGAAAATTACTGGGCTGATTTGGCTGAAATTAGTATATATGAATTTTAGGGCCCCTCCCAACCCAACTCACATTTTGTCGACGCATTTGCCCCCTTAAAGTGGCCGTAATTTATGAATGGCCCCCTGTCTACCAACTAACTATATCCAGTATCAAGTAATAATAAATTAATTTATTATATGTTTAATTGTACGTGCGTTAAATTACTGTTGTGATAACGTCAATTGACTAATTGTTTCATGTTGTTCGTCAAAGGCGTTATCGCGGTTATAACTTGTTACAAATTATTTATATTATATTTTATACAACTGTTTTATTATTTACGTGGGGCATTCCCTACGCTGTCGCACGCGCTAGATACGCTTCCATATAATATTCAACCATGATAAATTATCCTGGTTTTTAATGTCGGTCTTAAGCTTTTTAAATTTAATCTTAGGGTTCTGTAGTCTCGTTGGCAAAATAAAGAAACTGCAGGGTCTAATATGGATCAAGTTTTGTAGGATATGCTCGAGACTTCGTCCACGCTTGACTTGTAATTCCCGCGGGGTTCCCACGGGACACAAAGTATCGCAGCATTTAAAAAGAATATAAACTATTGTTTTAGAGAAAACGGTATCGGAATAAGAGAAATTTTATGAACCGAACAAATTAAACCGCTCTCGGGATAATTCCCGTGGGATCCCCGGGATAAAAGTATCACACATTTCCTTACATTACATTTGTTATTGATCAGTGAAAAAATCACATTGGAATTCATTTTTTTTATCATTTGAATTTTGAATCATTCTCAGAAAAAATCCCTGGGGTTTCCCAGGATAAAAAGTAATGCAGGTTTTCAGTCTAAGAATTTGCTGTCGTTCAGCAAAAACCGCATCGAAATCGACCCTGTAGTTTTTACGTTAATCCCGAACAAACAGTAGGAAATCTAAAAAAAATTGCATTCTCATTCTCACTCTCTCTTCATGTGTTCTCCATCGGTTGTATAGTCTATTCCAGCTGGGTTTTTTAATAGCTTGTTATGTATTTATATATATCGATCTTTTGTTATGTAGTAATAATTGTTTTGTTTTTAATAAAAAAAAATGATGGAGTGGCACAAATAAAACAATACCTTTTTAATTTAAATCTCCAGTTTATATTAAACGTTCTACAGCCGTTATGAATACTATGCTAATTATTGATAATGTATTCAGCTCTAATTGTTAACTGAATAAACCCAGTTACATGAGACTTTCTTTTGTAGGGGGTAGGTTTGCTTAAAGTGGTAAATATTTGGACATAATTACATTAAAGTTAATTAGAATAATTGGACGCCACGCTATTTGGGGTTGGAGAAAATAGCGAATCTCCCTAACGGTATACTTGCGGTTTCTTCTAAGGTAGACTAGTATTAACTGGTATAAAAATGATGTTTGACGGACTTCCACGGTAACTCGTTGTAGGGCGCTAGCTCCGCCAATATAAACTCGAGGTATTACCCTGATGTACCAGCATTGGTAATAACGGAGAAGAACAAAATACGAAGAGGGAAACAAAAAAAAACCCCGAACGCCTGGAATTCAGAGAGAAAACTACATGTTAAAAAAGAATTACAGACATTCGTTATCTTCGGAAGCCTAAAGTGAATTCTACACAAAGATGAACCAGTAATTATGGCTTAATTAATTTGGTTATTATTTAGATGAAGCAAATAGCACTAAGATGATACTTGAAATACCACGCCGATTGTTCAGCGAACGGAACTACATTACGCTATTGTAATAAGGCCTTAATTTGTTCATTAGAAACAAAATATTTAATATACGTGCTTAAATCACATGTGGTTTCCATGATACTGAGTAGTATAAAGCTAAATAATCCAAGATTCAAGTGATATCATCCGATTAAAGGGTTATAAGTTTACCACGTTGTGACAAATAAAGAAAAAAATGTAAATATATACCTTTTCGAATACGCCGAGGTTTCTTTTAACAAAAACTACTGGAATTATTACGGGCTCCTCCCGATTGAGAATAATATTCCCCAAGGCGGGACGGACACGGCAATTAGTCAGCTAAACCATTTATTGGCCATTTTTATCACGGCTGTAATCAATAAAAGTTTCTACTGTATATCGAATAAAAAAAGAGAAGCGATAGACTGACGAAAATCAAAGATTTACGTACCTTAGTTAGTGAATATGTGTTTTAGATTAACTTGAGATGAAAGTACTTTACTGGCCGACAGATCGTAGTGAAAGAAAACGATTCTAAAGGCGTCACGTATTAAATATAAAACACGACGGTCTTCCGTAAAAACCAACTGTTTTTTCTATATTGAGTTCCCTCAACAAGTGTGACCCACACTACTCTCGCATTATTCCGAGAATCTATTTGCGGTAAATACTTTCAACGCGTATAAAAATTACTTTAATTATTCGAGTTTTATTTTCGTTGTAATGGATAAGTTTGTGATTGGTAATATTAGAAATTAATTAGATTCTATAATTTAGTTTAGTGGTAAATTTTCTATGAAAATTTGATGTTAGATTATTCGTATACAGTCGAATAATATTATTTATTTTAATGTTTTTAAATGGTAAATTTATAATTCTATAAAGAACGTTATTGTAGTTTTAAATATTTTTAGTGAGTAATAGAAATTAATTAAATATCGTAATTTTTATTGTACTGGCAAACTGTAATGCCAACCGGTATGAAGTGAACCTTTATTGAAAGCGAGTTTATGTTTTGGAACGTAATGTTTTGATCAAGTAATTTTTTAAATAGTTTTAACCCTCACGTAATGCGCGGGAGTTTGAATTGTAAAAATGTTTATGTTTATGTAATTTATGCGTTACAAGCTTCAATATACAGACACGGCATGTTTAGAATTTTAGAATATTACAGATTATCCTTATGTTCTTTAAAGGTTTTGAGGTAGTTTATTATAGATATTTTTAATCATAATGGGGCTATTTCTGCTATAGCTGTGGTTACTCACTCGCATTATTAACCCCGCAAATTGGTAATGCGCTGGAACCTTGTCAAATTATTATTCACGTGACGTCATCCGCAACTCGATTTGTACGCGTAGTCGTACGCTACGGTTACGTCAGCAAAACGGCGGCCAGGCGCAATAGCAATTTGTGGGAATAATATATATAGTTGATTTATAGTGTTCTGTTTTTGCCCTAAAATATTTTTTTTATCTCCATCAGTTGTACAGACGTACAGGTACTTCCGTCACAAGAAGCAGTCGCTGGTGTGGGACGGCGTCCGGGCGCAATGGACGCGGCTCGCGGGCGTCGAGAGCGGCGTCACTTGCGCCCAGCTGCACGCAATGGGCGCAAGGGCGCCGTCCAGCGAGAAACGGGTGCGGATGTAAGTTCGTCCTACTTGAATATTGTTACGAGTTAGTGGGACTCGAATTAAAATGCCTTTAGAATTATTATAGAGTTTATTTGAAGTGTGCGTGACGTGTGTACATTCGGGAATCTTATAGTGACGGACTTTGCGCGTTTTATTGAATTACGACCTAGTGCATTACGTTTGGATTTGTTGTGTTCGGTTATATTTGCACCTGTGTTATACGTGTTTGTATAGTTCTAATGAACTCTGTAGGAATTCTAACGGCATTTTAATTCGAGTCCTGCAACTCGTCACATTATTTTTTTTTCTGTAGGTTAAACATCTACGGTTTGAATGAGATCACAGTGCCCGTCCAGTCGGTCATGACACTGATACTGCTTGAAGTCTTCAATCCGTTCTATGTGTTCCAACTGTTCACTATCGCGGTGTGGTTGGCGGAGCCCTATTATTACTACTGCATAGCTGTAGTGCTAATGTCGACGTTCGGTGTTGCCACATCAGTCATACAAACAAAAAAGGTAATTACACTTTCATTTTCATTTCACCACATTTTGCTTAAATCTCACGAAAAAGAGCAACATTATGTTACGATGAATTTGAGATTTTTTTGAATTTCCCCACAATCGAGAAACGTGTATGAATAAATAACACTTGCATGAATAACAAAATAATAATTATATTTAGGCAAAAACAATAATGCTGCCTTGTGCCTTAAAATTTTGTGGCCTTATTTGTATTGAAGCAACAATATACCAACATCTGTTCGCGATCTTACGCCAAAGTTCAAGCAAAATGAAAACGAACACGGAACGCGCCGTTTAAATATTGACAGCGGTAGCCGTTAAGGGAATTCCCCTTCTTAGCAATATCAAGTTTAGAGACATTACACGTTATCAACAATTTTTGGTTTTTCATTTCAAAATAATTACCAGAAGAGTATCTCCTTCATATTCAACATCAATCTTTATAGAACAAGTATAAATAAATAGGGATGCTACGAATATCCGTATGCTATACGGTATTCGGCCTATTTGACTACTTTATTAACTATTCGATGTTTGGCGGGATACGTTGTATTGTCGGCTGAATACCGAATACCAAATCGTGAAAAAAACACACATCGCTCACAATTTTATACATTTCCATCAAAAATTGATAGTTTAACTACGAGTACGTTTTACAGTGTGAAATGCGAATATAGTAATTTTTTATTTTAATGTTATACTGGTAAGTTTTTAAATGTCAGAATAAAATAAAAAAACTTAAAACTGTTAAAACATAATTTTAATTATGTGTACCTATCATTCGCGATAACTTAAAACAATACACAAATGATTACTTAAATAT
The DNA here is from genome assembly GCA_949752895.1 of Dendrolimus pini. NCBI lineage: Eukaryota > Metazoa > Arthropoda > Insecta > Lepidoptera > Lasiocampidae > Dendrolimus > Dendrolimus pini. The sequence goes on from OX457146.1 coordinate 7,468,238, forward strand.
GAACCTGTTCGCCATATGTTACGCCGAATATTCGGCGCTTCGGCCTATAGTGTAGCCGAATATGTGGTATTCGATCAAACTATTATTCGTGGCATCTTTAAAAATAACCACTTCTGTATATTTTATCTGTGCAGGAACGGAGAAAGAATACAATTTCCTGCGGCCGGGCGGCCTGTCGTAAGAGGTGACAAAACAACCCACAGCCAGGTGGCAAATGCCCTATTGCCCGACTGGATGGCTACCACCCCTGGTCTAGAGTATGCCGCCATGACAGTCTTGAGTTGTGTTCCGGGATTAGTGACCAGGTTCCAGTCTCCCTTAAGAGACAGGAAGGACAGGCAGCGGCGCACTTGTAGCACCTTTGGTGTTGCAAATGTGCATACGCGATGGTAACCGCTTCCTATCAAGTGGGCCGTCTGCCTGTCTGAAGAACTCCTGCAAAAAAATGTAACTTATGTATGCAATAAAGAACATTCATTCATTCATTGTGCTGTTCCTAGAACCAACAAAACCTCCGTGCGACTGTCGAAGCCCACGATACAGTGGAGTTGTGGGACGGGCGTATAGTTGACAGCAGGGCCGTGTCGCCCGGGGACATCGTCGTCCTGCCACCCAGGGGGTGTACCTTGCACTTCGACGGCGTACTGCTCACTGGCAGCGCTGTGCTCAACGAGAGTATGCTCACGGGTATGTTCATGCAGGATTATCTACTATCGGCCTTACTTATAATAATCATGTAAAAAAAGTGTTAACATCTTGGCTTCTAACTCTAAATTACACAGAAACTGAAAACCTTATAAAACCATTCTAGATTTTTAGACTGTAACCAGAATAATTTAATTCACACTCAAACACACACGCTCATACACACACACATAGTTATATACTTAATCAACCAAATTTTCAAATTATTATTATAAGTATTTCAATTAATATTTTGCAAGAGGGGGAGATCAGGAGTTCCATAGTACGGGTCTTATTCTCAGTTTGGGCTCCTGTCTCCCATTACTTAGCTTTGTTTATCTGTAATTTTAAGACATACAATTTATAGCTTTATATAACTTCGCCAAAAAAAACTTGTTGCTTTTATATATATAAGGGAGAAAATAAATAAACGTTTCATTTCATTTCAATCTCGTAAAGAAAGGATTAGCCATCTCTTAAATGTGACACTGTTAAGCCCCTAATCAATGGCAGTTTCAAATAAAACTTGCCATCTTGCCTCTTAGCAGTCACTTAAAGTACGTCTCGATGTTGGTTATTTTTGACAGTAATTTATGAGTCACTTTACCACCACCTCTTATCCTTAAGAGGGGTTAATGGGTAAGATTTTCGTTAATCAGCTGCGGAACAGTTTCTTTAAATTTGAGAAACGATTATAAGTAAGGCGCCTATATGTATGTACTGTTGCGAATCGATAACAATCCCATCTTCCGGGATGAAAAGTATGTAGATGCCCATTTTCAGTAATAAAACTACATTTTAACAATATTACAAGCAAAACCAATCCAGTGCTCTTAGTAGATTCAGACAGATCGAGTTGCTATAGTGTTTTTTTTTATATAGATGAATTTTTATATCTATAAACTTAAGAAATAATTGGTCTCCCATACAAACTTTCATCCTCTATTACAAACCGTTCTAATTTTATTTATCCATCTTCCCATGTCTATCTATCTGTAAATTACATAAACGACAACAATGATAAAAAATATTAAAATGCCCAAACTAACCAAATTGACGTAAACGGCAAGACAAAAGATTCTTATCCTACTTTCTGGGATAACCTATACGTAAATCTATCCCATTATCCGGGATGAAAAGTATACCTTGCCCACGCTCGGGTATTAAAATTACATATATACCGAATTTCACCCAAATCAACAAATCAAATCAAATGTAGTATGTAAGAATTCGTATTGTTTATTGTAAGGGGGGGGGGGGGCAGCGCACAATAATTAAGTATTTGCACACGTAGCATAAATGTAGTATAATAAGGCTTCCATTTTGTTAAACACGGAGTAAAAAGACATCATTCACATTGGGACAGTGTAGTTTTAATACTACTACCATCCCAAGCCACGAGCAGACCCCGTCCATACCACAGCTCAAATAGTTTTTCCTTAAAAGCAAAACAAACAGAGAGAGACAAATATATTCTTATCCCGGAAACGGTCCCATTATAGGTGAATCTGTGCCGGTGACAAAGACAGCATTACTCAGAGTGGACAAGCCTTTTGACATGAAGGAACATGCGTCAAGTATACTTTTCTGTGGAACTAAAGTCATACAAACCAGATATTATAACAACGAACCTGTCAAGTAAGTAATATTATTCTTTTGTATATACGACTGAACAGATAGTGGACCTGAGAATTGTCAACTTTGACCGTTTATTTACTAAGGTATTCATGCGCGAATTCGAGAAGTCACATTTCAAAAAATAGCTAAAACTTACACTTTATACATATGTATGTGTGATTTTGCTTAAAAGCATACAAGCTTTTGAGATCCTGGATATCATGTAGCAGCAGAGTGCTAGCCAACACAAGTAAAACGAGCCCAAACATGACGTGTCTATCTTGTACAGGACTTTAGTACAGGAGTTCCTATGGCCACCTTCCGACTGCATCATCAGATCAGCTCCATGGTACCATATTATTGCATTGTCACGCGATATACATATGGGTGCAAAATTTCAGCTCAATCGAAAATCTGGAAGTTGGTCTAATTTAACTTGCAAGATTCAACGCGGACTTACATAGTTACATACATCCATTGGAAGTTAAATAAAAGCTTGTAAAAAGTCCGCTCTAAATTTCATCTTTCGAAAAAATGATTACCATTTTTTGAACAAAAACTATTTCCTAAATGCTAATATTTTGGGGAAAATTAATGTAACTTAAATATGGTTCGGATAAGTATGGCGATCCAGCGAGGTAACGTAGCCAGCCTTCTAGGAACCCTACCCATTGACTTTGATGACCTAGGCTCAGTATCCTACTTATAGTCGTTTAGAGGTCTTCAGGTAGAAGTGAAACAATGTTGTGTGTTTGAATTGCAGTTCAGGAATGCATATCTATTTGGTAAAAATACCGATTAATATTTTACAATAGAGCACACATTTAGCTGCTAAACAAAACATAATATTTAATAATAATAATAAGCGCACTCGAGAGGTGACACGTGCGCGGTGAGGTGAGGCGAGGTATGCGCGGGGGGGAAACGCCGGGGGCCCGACTAGGGCAGCGCGCTACGCGCTTGCCGATCATTTGTGAGCGGCCGCCGTGGTGATCGGACGTCTGCGGCTACAGTCGTAAGAGATTATAAATAAAATAAAATAAAAAAGCCTTTTAATTCTTACTTTTTACAGTAAGTGTTCTTAGGATGTTAATTGGTTAGTAATTTCAAATTAATTGTTAGTATTATTGTTATTAGTTTGTTAGTTGGATAAATTATGTATGAATCCTGGGTAAAGGCCTCCTCCAAAGACGCCCATCTGTCTCTGTCCTGGGCTATTTGATTCCAGTTGGAATCGGCTATTTTTTTAAATATCCTCTTCCCAACGCATCGATGGTCTCCCTCTGCCTCTCTTGCCTTGTTGTCCTAAGGAATTATAGGTAGGTAGGTAGGATTATATAAGCTAAATTTCCTTCACTGTACTAATTTAGAAATTGAGAAAAAAAACCCTACTATATTTAGTTCAATTTCACGTATATTTATATTTTCACATTTTTTCAACAAACTTTTATATTTATAAACGCAGTTGAAATATGAAATTTAATTTTTGTTTTAATTATTGCGGTAACACTATACGGCAAAAAAAGTGTTATACAACGATTGTTTTTCTTGCATGAGGTCAGCAGACGGCCCACTTGATGGAAAGAGGTTACCATCGCCTATGGACATTTGCAACACCAAACGTGCTACAAATGCGCTGCTGCTCTCTTAAGGGAGACTGGAACCTGGACACTAATGCCGGAACACAATTCAAGGTTGTTATGGCGGCATACTCTAAACCAGGGGTGGTAGCCATCCAGTTGGGCAAATACCCTATCACCTGTATGTGGGTTGTTTTGTCGCCTCAAACGACAGGCCGCCCGGCCGCAGGAAATTGTATTCTTTCTCCGTTCGGATAAAATCTCTTTTCACTCAAAATTTGAACCCTCCATACGCGGATCGAACTCGCTCACGGCCACTTGTTTTAATATACCTCGACATTGTAGAGCCCTGGTACTTCGTACTGGTTACAACACGAGCAAAGGCCAGCTGGTGAGGAGTATTTTGTACCCAGTTCCGGCAGATTTCAAATTCGACCGCGACTCGTACAAATTCATCATAATATTGGCTTGTATTGCTGCCATTGGACTGGCTTATACAGTGGCTTTGAAGGTAAACATTAATATCTTATCTATAACTAGCTGATGCCCGCGACTTCGTCTGCGTAATTCATTTTTTTTTAACTCAACTCACTCAACTTTTTCGGGATCAAAAGTATCGTATATGTTGACCAGGCATATAATCTACCACCATACAAAATTTCATTTAAATCGGTCCTGTCGTTTCGGAGACTACCCTACAAACAGAGAAACAAAAAAAGTTGAAAAAAATCTAAATTACACTTCATGCATCCCCCTGACTTGGTCTTTAGCATTTTTTCTCATTGTACAGAAATTCGACCTGTACAGTTTTATTATATGTATAGATAATTTATATATAATAATATTATAAAATTAAGTGTCTGTACATTGGACCTATAAAAAAAACGACAGGAATACACTATATAAACGATGGAGAATATGATGCATTTTTTTTATTCAGAATTCACGTACAAACCATTGGTCTGATTTCGATGCAAATTTCGCTAATCGACAACAAATTTTTAGACCTAAAATCTGCGCTAGTTTTTATCCTGGGAATTTTTCTGGGAATTATTTAAAATGGCCAGGTAAAGAAAACGAATCCTAAAGGGAGTTTTACTGACCGATAGCAAATTTTATGTAATAAAATGTGTGAATAAAAAAATGTCAGTTTAATTTAGTAACAGTTTTTAATTTATCGTTTTATTACAGGCTTACCGTTCCTTAACTGCTGGCGATATAGCGATCAAAGCTTTAGATATAATAACTATAGTGATACCCCCGGCGTTGCCTGCTGCCATGACAGTGGGACGGTTGTACGCCGTGTCAAGGTTGAAACAAGCGAGGATAGCGTGTTTGAATACGCGAGCTGTCAATGTCAGTGGATCGCTCGATTGTATCTGTTTTGATAAGGTTAGTTTCCTTTTAAATCACTTCTGGATCTAATAAATAAATCTTTGGTTTTTGTTCTTTTTTATATTTTTACCATCTTATGTTATATTATGATCGTCTTATATTGTTATAATTATTATTCACAAAGTAGCTGACCCGGCAAACTTCGTACCGCTTCAGAATCAATAAATAAAAAACGTTGATTTCTGAACGACGGGACGAACATCAAACGTTTGACAGGTAGGAATAGTTTCCAAGGGAACGCGAAATTGTTTTTACTTTATTCCAAGCATTTTTTTCATATTGTTCACCTTAACCTTCCCTGGACTTCCATAAATAATTCAAAACCAAAATTAGCCAAATCAGTCTAGCCGTTCTCGAGTTTTAGCGAGACTAACGAACAGCAATTGATTTTTATATATATAGATATTACTGGGTCTGTGTATAATTGTATATTTATGAAATCTCATAGAAGTCATATTATATAGACATGATGATGAAATTCGATCTTGAGAAAATAGTCTTATTTTGTTAAATTGTAAACGGAATTTATTGAAATTTTCAACACAGGATTTATTATAGAGTTTGTTTGCTACATGTGTATGTATAACGACAGTAATGTGAGCGGTAGTGTCGGTACCGGTCGACCACAACGTTCTCATCATCATCGAATTGAAGATATTTTGAAGAAAGGTCATGTGAAAACCAGTTTAAATAAGCGTGTATGTATGAAGAGATTCATGAAAATTGATGAAGCGAAAAGTTGTTTGTTAGGATCGTAGCAGGTGGAAATCCATCGTCTCTGTCTACTTCTACCCCAATGGGAAATAGGCGTGACAATATTGGAAATTTATGCTATTTCATATATAATTCTTTATACTCTTCATCCATCGATATATACCATTACAAAATATATAAATCATAAAACTACGATTTTTTATGAGATGGGGTGACTACCATGCATTTCACATCCTTACTCAGAGCTTGTTACTTCACAGACTGGTACGTTAACAGAGGATGGTTTGGACATGTGGGGCGTGGTAGCTGTAAGTGGGGCCACCACGCCGCCTCTCCTGGGCAGGCCCCAAAGAGACCCCAAACAGTTGAACGATCTTCACGACCTCAAGATCGGGATGGCCTCATGCCACAGTCTCACCCTGCTCGATGGTATACTGGCAGGAGATCCGTTGGACTTGAAGGTACGCAATACATTTATGATTATATATTTGATGATTTCACGACTTGATCTTCGTGAGTATCAGCAATGTGGTGACAACCTTCAAGGACGTCTGTCCCCACGAGCCTGCTTGTCTTCGGGTCGCACACACGTCATTGATGCGTGTTTACACCTCGTGTTACACGCGCCGTTGCTTCAAACTCAAATTCGTTTTTCAAAATCATTTTAATTTATTTGTTTATAATATGGTACACAAATATAAGATTATATCTATTATAATAAACTTTCTCGTCGATAATAATCAATCATTCTCATAGGATAGCTTTATGTAGTATGTAAACTTAACGATATCGAGTTACGCGATTGGAAATCATCTGGAATGTCCGAATGTAGTTTTGCAATCCTATTATACTCTGGTATGCCAAATTAGTTTTGTAAATGTTAATGTACAGTACACGTTAATATTTCACAGTACACGTTAATTTTTCACTTGCCATTATATTTTAGATGTTTGAATCCACTGGATGGTCCTTCGAGGAACCCGACGTACCTGAACAGTTGAATTACGAGATTCTAACACCAACTATAGTTAAACCCAAGAAGACGGCCAATATTAATGTCGACGATATACATGTGAGTAGTTCTTTCTTTATTGTCTGATTTGGGCAAACAAGCAGACTGATCCGTCTGATGGAAAGTGGATACCATCACATGCGGACGGTTACAACACCAGGAGCGAAGCGTTGTCACATGGGATAGAGAGGATGATAGAAGGGATGACAAAGTGAGCTGCCGAAGGTCTCGCTTACCATACGAAAAATTCAATTTGTTATAGTAATAGAAAAAATTAAGAAAGTAAAATAAGGAATATCGTATATAGAGATTAACAAAAATATTGAGTTCAACTGGGTAGTAATAAAATAGTCCATAAACGTCCTACTGCTTCATTGATAGCGTTCAATGCGCAGTATGCCCGCCACGTTTGTCCAAAGCGGATTGGCGGGTTTCACACATCTCAATATGCAGCATTCAGCACAATGTTTTTCTTCACTCTCAGCACCTGAAAATTACAAACCGTGTGCAAATTAGATCAGAAAACTTGTCTAAGTGGTGCACACTGCCTGGCCAGGAGTCAAATCCAGGCGAGTTTGAGACTAGAGAACGTTGCCCACTAGGCATCTTAAAAAATAATAATTGGTGTTTTTATAGTTGACTTCAGAGTCTAGAGTCTCTAGAGCATAGACAGAAGATCGTGGACTATCTGTCTTCTATCGGATACATTTCGGGGAGTGTTCCTTAGAACTGCACGAGCTAGTTCCTCCATCCTCATTTTATCATGGGACAACCAGACGCACCGGTTTGCGCCACTTTTACATGGTGGAAACACCACCAGTCAGATCCAAGTATTTCACTTCATCTTATTATTGAATATGCACTGTTTGCTAAACGTCATTATGTAACATACTTCTGTATAAAAGTTATAAAAAAAGAACTTGAGATATAAATACAATAAGAAATATAAAAAAAAACAATATTTAGGTAGACGTATTGCTATTGGCGTATTGGGAGTTTCTTGCCGCTTCTTCTCCTTAACAGCAATAACACGTTGCGAAGCGGTGTACATAGACTAAGAAATTAAATTAAATTTTAACCTATATGTATGACCTCCAAAAAGGGTTCTCCAGTGGAATTTATTTTGAATAAAATTTGAATTTGAACCTTTTCTGGTGCGCACTGCCGAAGAGTGGAATAATTTGCCGGAGTCTGTTTTTTCTAAGAAATACAGTCTTGATGTCTTCAAGTCAAGAGTGAATAGGTATCTTCTAGGTAAGCGTGCTCCATCCTAGGCCATCACTGAACATCAAGAGAGACAGTGGTCAAATGCAAACCTATACATCCATAAAAAAAAACGTGTTCACACACAGTACAAGTGAAACTTCAGAGAATATACTCACAGATAATTCTTCTCTAACTTTCAATAATATAAATATAATTCCTTTAGCCTAAATTCGTCATCATATTAGAATTCAAAAAATTCAATCTATATTACACTTTAAATCAGTAGGATAAAGCACAAAATTCAATGCACTGTTACGCACAATTTCCTTTGATCTACGTATAAAAGAATATCTACTTTAATCATATACAGATAGAGCTAAAATTCATTTAAAATCTTTTAAGCTTTATTTAAATTGAAATTTAACAGTAACGGGTAAATAGAAATGCGTTTTTATTTCAAATTAAATATGGTTGAATTAGATGTGTTTACGTTACTTTTTCGTTTCATCAATTTTCAAATCACAACCTTTCTAGAGAAGTTTCGTTTAAAAAAAAATGGAAATTTATAGATTAAATTTTATCTATCAGATGCCATTGGAAGTGGGCGTGGTCCAGCAACATCAGTTTGTTTCCTCGTTGCAAAGATCTTCGGTGGTGGTTAGACTGTTGGGGGAAGATGTGCTCAGAGTGTACTGCAAGGGAGCCCCTGAGATGCTCAGGACCCTGTGTCGACCCGAGACAGGTACCAAGACTGAACAGTTAAAATGCTTATTTCCATCAAAATTTAGTTATTAATACAATCAATTAATCTTTATTCGTCACCATTACCCGGAGTATAAGGTTGCATGCACTGTTACGTTTTAATTGCTGTTCTTTCAGCGCGTTTCATTTGTAGCTCACAACGCCCAAAATGCTCCCTCAGCCGTTCCACATGGCGACCGCGGTCGTTGTGGTCGTGGCGAAAACATCACTAATGACGTCATCGTTTTCGATCATACAACGCTCACAACGACCCATGTCAAGAGCTAGGTCGAATAATCGTTCCACTTGGGTTTACGATTGTAACGCTGGGACGCAAATGGAACGTAGCCAGAATGGTCAGAGTTGGTAAAATTAATGCAATAGTAATATAATATAACAAGCAGTAAAAGTGAAACTTCAGAGGATATACAGGCGAGCAGAATTATATCTACAACGCTAGTAGACAAGATTGAGGAGGCTAAGAAAACTACTATAGTATAAAAATTATCAAAATAAGCAAAATGACGAAAATGGCTTATCACAAAAAAAATACCTATAGAATTAAGTGTCGCTTTTTCGTTTCATTGAGTTGCAAATCACGATTATAAAGAAATCTCACTTCAAACTATTTTTTGAGATTCATTTTATATCCAAAAGTTTATTCAAACTTAATTCGCTGGATAACATTTTGCAAGTTACACGTATGAAATTAAATCTCCTTCTTACTTCATGTCTTATGTATGTGGATGCGCCCTTACAGACAATGCCTGAGTAAACTTTGTCAATAAACACAAGCTATGATTTATTTTGTAGAATATTAGATAGATAGATAACTCTTTATTGTACACCAATAGAAACACGAACTTAAGACTAAAATCATATCTAGTTATGTACAAAGGGCGATCTTATCACTAAAAAGCGATCTCTTCCGGACAACCTAAGGAATGAATTTAGATGATAATGGCGATGGTGGTATACGTAACATATAGTACAAACTACTTACATTTTAATAAGAAATACATAAATTATATATACATAAGTAATATTAGGTTAAAATAAAAATACTTATTAGTCTATATAAGGCTAGATCATAACACTTAGTAAAGTAATTGATTATTATTTTAGTCCCTGATAATTTGGACGAGGTGTTGAGTTCGTACGCCGAAAAGGGTTATAGGGTCATCGCCCTCTCCACCAGAATGTTGGAAGCCACCTTCAAACAGATACAAGTTATGACCAGGGATGAGGTACTTGATTAGTTACTTATATAGACTAACAGTTACTACTACAGTTAAAATAAAATAATCCCTGTTTTTCCATACATTTTTGGCGATTATTTTATTTTAACCATTGGTTAAAAGTCGGTGCACACCAGCCTTAGGCTGCTGTGCATAGATATTTAACCAATGTTTAAAATGAAATAGTTGCTAAAAGTATACGCCTAAACAGCGATTATTTTATTTTAACTGTCGGTTAAATATCGGTGCACACCAACCTTATATAGAGAACTGATTTATATGCTGCCTGAATGAAGTGAAGGCTGGGGTATAGATATACGGCAAATTGTATTATATATCTATGGTTTTCATGTTTCTTGTTTTTGCTATTTGCGTATATTTCTTAGTTGTGTTTAATTTCATTTTTCATCAACTTTATTGTGTTTTTGGACTGTTTTACATCTTTTTGTTGTCTATTGGATTTTTCAACTTTGGACCTACGATATAAGTGTAATTAGTGAAAGACATAAGTGAGGTGATTTTTACAAAAACATTAATATCTCAAAAAGTTTACCTTTTTGTGACATTGGGATGCAGAAGGGGTAAGTATTCACCTCTACCCTCCCCACCACCCTCCAAATACTTGAAATTAATTTGCCATATATCGATACCGCACCCGAAGTGAAAACGCAACAGCTGTGATGTTGAAACACGCATTGCTATATTTCTTACTTACAGTATCTTTGTTGTAAATAGCCTAGTTTGAGTCATATAAAAGATAATTTGAAGCTTGAAGTCTCAAGTACCAAGACAAGATCTTGAAACTAGACTTCGAATGTTTGCTAAAATATTTAAAAAAATTCACGAACCTTCTACAAAATCTATTCAAGTTTTGGAAACGTACTTTCGATTCTCTGTGCGACCATTGATTGCTGATATCGATGATTTCATTTCATCATCATTTCCATTCTAGGTCCGATAGTTCAGCGAAAAATGATCGTAACAAGATTTATAAAAAATAAATGAAAACTGAATAAACAAGTTAACCTATCCGATTCATACAGTGATTTAGTGGAAAAAAAACAAAGTCTGTGGACCAAAAAATTTTTTTTTCATCCCTGTATTCATTAGTATGATGCGATACTTGTTGCTTGAATTATTTGTCCCAAGATCTGGAAACTAGAGACTTCAAGCTTCAAATAGCCTTATATGAGTCCGATGCAGCCATTTTTAACAAAGATACAGCCTTTGGAAAAATTGTTAATTTGGGAAAAAATTTGGTCCTTTAATTTTTTCCTCTGTATTTTATGGTTGTAGGTCGAAAGAGATCTGGAATTTCTTGGTTTAGTGATAATGGAGAACCGATTGAAGGCAGCCACGACTGGCATCATACGGGAACTGAAGGAGGCTAACATACACGTGGTTATGATCACAGGTAAATTATTGTACCGGTTATTTTTTATACTTTAAGACATTGTTTATTTATTTTATTTCAAGAATAGAGTAGACAATGGGGCTACCCATCTGGGATCCAATTTTGCTGTTATTACCTCGTCAAAATCACCTGATTCTATCGTCTGAATCGTAGGTTTGCCTGCTTTCATATTCTGTTAATTCCAATGTCACGCCAAACAAAAAAGAGTACATATTTATTTTTCATATCTATACTAATATTATAAAGAGGTAAAGTTTGTGAGTCTGTGACGTTGTAGGGAATAATATCTCTGGATATACTAAACCGATTTTTGAAAATTCTGTCGCCAGTAGAAAGCTACATTATTCCTGAGTGACATAGGGTATATTTAGGATTGTGATTAATAATAAGTATTTTTTAATTTTTTGCTGTTGCCCAGCGAAGTGGGCACGGCTCAGCTAGTTATATAATATTATAATAATCGGCAGACAAACACACACATTGTAAATCTCCAAATTAAACAAGTTACTCTTGTGTTATTGGTAATGTACAACGGACTACTCTGGGGCCGATCCCAGGCACCTAGACTATAGTAAATGACGGAGAAAAGTCGTTTCCGAAATTTACTATACCAGGAATCGAACCCAGAGTCTGCGTCGGCCGGTCGGCTGGCAAAGGATTAACCCACTCAACCACAGAGGCCGTAGAATATTTTATATTGTACATATTTATATATTTTACTTATTTCATTATTGCATTTCCATCATTAGATCAAGGTTAAATTGATATTGTTACGAGTTAGTGGGACTCGAATTAAAATTCCGTTGAAATGATTAAAGTTTATTAGAACTATACAAACACGTATAACACAGGTACAAATATAACCAAGCACAACGAATCCAAACGTAATGCGTAAGGTCGTAATTCAAGCAAACGCGCAAAGTCCGCCACTATTAGATCCCCGAATGTACACACGTCACGCCCGTATCGTAGTTGTAGCTCAACTGATTCTTCCCTCCATCAGGCCCGGCAAAATCGCCACAGTTTCCTAGAATTAGCTTGTAACACCTGGCTAATGATGCTAATGAGCGAGTACAATAGGACAAAAGGCCGTTCTTCACTAGGAACGTATGCCAATAAATAAGTGAACAAAAGAAGACGATCATAAAAGGATAAAAATTAGTTCAAATGTCGACAGGTGATAAAATGTGCTTCTACAGATCTGTACGTGGAATTTATCCTTGTCGGGGCCTAGGTTGTAACAATATTATATTTTATGTAAATTTTGAAAGTAAGATTTGAACTTTTCGTCAGGCGACAACATCCACACGGCCGTGAGCGTAGCCAAGGAGTGCGGCATATTGGCGTGCGGGGAGCGCGTCGTGCACTTGAACGTCGACACTTCGGGAAAATCGCCTGTCATATATTGCGAGAGCACGCTGCAAGGGGTGAGATTATGTGTATTCAATCGTTTTTTAACCGACTTCAAAAAAAGGAGGAGGTTCTCAATTCGTCGGGATCTTTTTATTTTTATTTTTTATGTATGTTCACCGATTACTCCGAGATTTATGATCCGATTTACGTGATTCTTTTTTGTTCGACGCGGAATAGCTTCCAATTGGTCCCCTAAAAATTTGACATAGTTTGGTCCAGTAGTTTTCATTTTATGAAAATTTTTTATGAAAAAAATTCGATTCCGTTCCATATGTACACCGATTACTCTGAGATTTATGATCCGATTTATGTGATTCTTTTTTTGTTCGACGCGGAATAGTTGCCATTTAGTCCCCTAAAAATTTGACATAGTTTGGCCCAGTAGTTTTCATTTTGTGAAAAAAAAATCCATTCCGTTCCATATGTACACCGATTACGCTAAGATTTATGATCCGATTTACGTGATTCTTGTTTAGTTTGATGCGGAATAGTTGCCATTTGGTCCCCTAAAAATTTAATATAGTTTGGCCCAGTAGTTTACATTTTACGAACATTTTTATGTTCCCGTTTCTTGGGACCTATATTTTTTAAGAAGCGCGGCACCTTTCATTGGTCTACCCATACACAGCATAGGCACTAAAAAGTAACAAATAAAACAAAAAAACCGACTTCAAATACTAAAAAGTATAAAATAACTTATTTCTAAAGCTATGTATTATTATTAATATAAATTATCTAAAACAACTCGAAGTCGGTGCAAAGTAAAACATAAAAATGACTATATTTTGAAAATTACTAAGAACCGACTTTAAGATGTTTTAGATAATTTATATTAATAATAATACATAGCTTTAGAAATAAGTTATTTTATACTTTTTAGTTTTTAAGTTTTTGAAGTCGGTTTTTTAAGTTTTTTTTTAGAGTTAAAAAACAAAAATATTGTGTGATAGTGAGTTGTAGACTTTGATTAGAAACTACCTTCATATATAAATAAATTAATACCACATCTTCTGCAAAAAAACTTTTTATATAAAAAGAGTATCTATTTCTACGTACACAACAAACTGTTCTTACTATTTATCTACGTAAATAATTATATGCCATTTATTATTATAACAATATTTCTTTTAAAAAATTAGATAATATATATTTATAACATATTTTAAATATGTTTGTATGTATTTAATTTATAAAATAAGTAGTTTAAGTATGTTCGTTTATTATATATCTAATAACCTGCGCCACCTACATTGCCAGATTAGGTTAAACTACTCCTTAAGTTAGGTTGCCTGGAAGATATTGTTTTAAGCGATTATTGTGTATTTTTGAAATTGTATATTTGGTGAGCAATACAGTGTTATCTATCTATCTTAATATTGTTACGAGCTACAGGACTCGAATTAAAATAAATGCCGTTGGAATTACTATAGAGTTTATGAGAACAGTACAAATACGTATAAAACAAGTACAAATAAAACTGGATGCAACCGGTTCACACTGCACGATTCATTGCAATTCAACGCAAAATCCGTCACTACAATGTACACACGTCTTGCCTCGCTTTTGTTATCGCTTTGACTGCCCCACCCCTCCGTTCGGGCATTGTTTTATACTAAACTGTATAATACCGACAAAGGGGGCCCTGTTCATGCACATCTGGCAAGCTTCGACGCAATGCAATAAAAACAAAAATTAATTCTTCCGACACTAATTACAGCCATAAAATAAGCACGATAACAATGGATGTTTTTAAAGTTAAAACAAGAAGTAAATAAAAGAATTCATTTTACAACATGCAGGTGTGCGGTCTTTGTCGGTATGCAAGAATATAATAAAAACTTTTGAATTTGAATTTTTGTGTCTTTCAAGACCAAGGGCCATAAAAATGGGTTGGCCTTTGGAGGGCTTACGTGGGGCCATGAGAAGGCCAACACGTCGAGGCCCCTTGACAAATTTAATGTAAATGAGGCGTGACATTGACCGGCGATTATCCCTGACACCATATGAAAATGCACCCAAGGACAAGCCCCGGCGTGTGTAGGATTATTGTGGATAATGAGAACAAAAGTACCGGGCTATGTGGGTGAACTACCACTGGTACTAGGGGTCTGGGAATATGGGGACTATGGCGTCTGCCCGTCGCAATGTTCGGGGAACATGGAAAAATGGGCAGACGGTGACTCGCCACTCCCTGCATGGGCTCCAAAAAATGCCATAAAAGGCAGGTGCAACATGGGTATGAGTGACTGAGGGGTGTAGAGAGGTGGGCTGCAGGTTCACCGAAGCTACTTCTGACGTAATGCCATTTGTCACTTCCACCCCCTTGGGGCTTAAGTCTTAGCTCTAGCGATCTCCACTCCGTGCCGGCTGGTTAAGGGAAGGACGGAGGCGGGGGCCTTGTCTTGGCCCCCGGAGTCAGATACGAGGTGTTGCTACTCACCTAAGGCTTCGCCACAAAGCCCCGCTGCGGGGTTATTGAATACTAGCGGCCCCTTCAGACGTTGTCCTGCTATGAAAAAATAAAAATCTAGGACCCGATCCCAGCGCCACCTACCGGTCCAATTGTAGATTTAAACCATGCCGGGACCCACTCAAACACAAAAACAAAATCACCAAAATCGGTCCGGGTGATTAGGAAGATTCTAGCACCCGATCTCAGCGCCACCTACCGTTTCCAACGGGATAAAAAGTATCCTATGTCCGTCTCCTGCTATCGCCCCTCATGACCGCCCACCACATCATACATGCGCGCGCAATACTTAATACTCTTTTGGCTACAACACTAATAGGTACTTACATTTTAAATATATAGTTGTATATCTTTTGAATGAAGCGTCCGAATTGAATAATTCAAAAAGTATAAATAATTATATTATATAATGATTCAATAAGTATAAAAAAAAGAATATTTTGATAAGGCCTTAATACCAAGGTACAAATAAAGAGCTTTTGAAGCGACGGCATTTTAATTATTTAAAAAAATAAAAGAAAACACTTATTGTGAGATAACTACAATAGTTAGACATATGGTTACGCGATATTTTCTGTAGACAATTATATGTTCTGCAAAGTGGTAGTACATTGTTTTGTTCTATAATCAATAGTTTTCGCAGCGCACGCCGTGTAAGGATTTTTTCGGGTCATTTTTTTACACCTTGGGTTACATTATTGGACTTTTAGTAAGGATCCCTAGTTTTTTGAAACAATAATATAGCCTATAGCCTTCCTCGATAAATGTACTATCCAACACTGAAAGAATTTTTCAAATCGGACCAGCGGTTCCTGAGATTAGCGCGTTTAAACAAACAAACAAACTCTTCCGTTTTATAATATTAGTATATATATTATTACCACGTGCTAATAACGGTGAAGGAAACCATCATGATGCAACCTGCATATCAAACGGAACAGAGGCAAAGCTTCTTAGAAACGTGCAAAATTGTTGCCTATTCTGGTAGGGTCGTCACAATAGGTAAAGACAAAATAAACAATACATTTGTTAAATGGTTTTATTATTCAGTATGATAGAATAGGTACCTACTTTACAAATTACTTACTCTAATAATTTTCTTTTTATAATTTTTGTTTTTTAATAATTTGTTATATCTTTTAATGGTGTGGTAAATTCTGAATCTAACAAAGTTTTTTCAAGTAATCTAACGGGAAACACTCACATGGCATATCAAATTGACAATCTTTAATACTACCTACTTTACAAATTACTTACTCTAATAATTTTCTTTTTATAATTTTTGTTTTTTAATAATTTGTTATATCTTTTAATGGTGTGGTAAATTCTGAATCTAACAAAGTTTTTTCAAGTAATCTAACGGGAAACACTCACATGGCATATCAAATTGACAATCTTTAATACTAATAATATTTACTTAATAAAATAGCACGTTTTACATTGAAATATTCAAACGTGCAGCAAACAAAACAACGTGCGTCGCACTGCCGCCCCTGAGTTTGTCCACTGGCTGCGCCGGCGTAAACTGGTTTTGACCTGTCTCGCCGCGTACGCGACAAGCGGCCAGTGGTCACGCACACATTAGCGATGTGACGAGTTGGATTTTGTCTGACTCGAGTAACTCGAGGTATTATGGCCATTGACTCGAATCATGACTCGAGTTGACTCGACTCTGTGATTCCCGCCGCCGCCGAGTTCCGATCATAGCCGACCCGAACCCGAAATGGCCCGACGAATCGTCGAATCCAAATATTACAAAGCGACCTTTGATCCTTATGGTATATTTTAGAAAAAAATATTAATATTTCAGCAAAAAAACAACATTAACATTTTTAATTTAACAATTTTATAAATATTTTGACATTTCGTCACAAAAACAAGTCAAGCTGTCATGGCGTCTCGCATGACGTCACAGTGTGCAAAACAAACATCTGTTTCATTGAATTGTTATCTAAGAAGTCATTGACAACTTGTTGTGTTTTGCACACTATGACGTCACGCGCTCTGATCGGCATTCATTGTCACCTGGCTAATGGCTGCAATATAACAATTTTATTTCTCAAAAATATCAATTAATATTTAATATTTAAGTTAAAACAATTTATTTCTGTCATATTTAGATCGTAATCTACGATATATATTGAAATCAGCCTATATTTTTCATACTGTCATGTACTGTATTCAATGCAAATCGGAGATGCTCGGTGCCGCCCGTCGCAACTCGTGTCCGCCGTGGGATGCATCATGCGAATACGACGCGAGCTGCAAGCTCGTTCGCTTCGCGACCGTAGACAGAATTCTCTTACTATATTGTAGTGATTCGAGTTACTAATAACTGAACTCGAGTTGACTCGTTTGTAGTTTGATTCGAGCAACTCGAGTCAAATAGCTCGACTCGGACATCGCTAGCACACATGCCCCGCGTGCTTGTAGTAGTGCAACCGATTCGCGCGGTTGTATGGAGCTTTGTCTCTGTTCTGTTCCGTTTATTTACCCTTGTGTTGCCAAGTCAGTTTCCCCTACAATGGGTGTGTGTTCGTGAAAGGCGTCCGTGGGCCGGCGTGCGCCGCTGCAGCGCGAGTGGCGCAGCGTCGACAGCGGGCGCGGCTCGTGGCGCGGCTCGCAGAGCGGCTCGCGGGCCGGCTCGCGGTCGCTCGACGCCGAGGCGGCGGCCGCCGACGCCCGCTACAAGATCGTCATGACCGGCGACACTTGGAGGGTGAGTAACCACCCACGGGATTCCTTTTCGAGATGAATCCTGCCTTTGAATTGTTTGAGTTGTTGGACCTAAGCAGGCCCGTTTTGTCACTTCCTTTTTGGGGGCACGCTAATTATCGAAAGTTGTAAGTCTATATTTTTTGTTTGTAGCTCCACTCCAAAGAAACTATAATTTTTTTTTATTTTTTTTTGTAATGGTTACCAAAACTTTCTTTTCGTTTTTAGTTTATATGGCAATTTTTGCGATTTTTACCAAATTTCCTCACAAAAAAGCCCTGGAGCTAAATATATTTTTTGTTGCAAAAGGTATTTTAAACTATTGTGTTGTATTAAGACTTTAAGTGTTAGTTTCATTATATCTTTCTGAATAAAAAACTGGAAAAATTAATACTTAGGTCCAAATGCCCCTTAAGATAAAATGGCGGTAAAAACTCTATATGTAAGTGTCAAGTGATTCTCAAAAACAAACATAAGTGAAAAAATAGTAATAAAAGAAATAGACAGTTAAAAACATTTTTTTAGGATCTCGTTTGAAATTCCACATAAAGAAAAATCTGTTTGCTACTTTGTAAACTGTTGTTTGTTGTCAAATATTTACATTTTCGCAGAACCTGAGGTTAAAATGGACCGCCTTGTTTAAACTGCTATTTCATCAGATTGTAACAATTTCTTAGCTGGTCTATGCGCGTATATCTATATAATTGAAAATGCACTTCACTTGGACTGTATTTTTGTATTAATTAAATACCATATAATATTTCACACTAAGTTTTATTATAAAATAATGAGGCTTCCATATAGCCAGTGTCTATGTAGGTTTCTTACACGCCTTTCGTTTGGTACCTGATTGTTCGAAGATTAAAAACTATTCGTGAATACTTAATACTGGCTATGAAGTCATACATAAAAAGAAGACGAAAACGTTGAGGTATATTTTTGCAGGTATTACGGGAGCAATATCCGCACATGATAGGGCGGGTGGCTGAACGAGGAGCTGTTTTCGCCAGAATGACCTCAGATCAAAAGCAACAGCTTATTGTTGAGTACCAGGCATTGGGATACTATGTCGGTGAGTTAAATTGTTAAAATAACTTTAAATGTCACTTAATTCACACACTTTTGTTTGCGCCTCACTCGCTCACACACATGTATGATTGCATCTGATTCGCTAGACACAATGACATGTTTGTTTGGACCTCACTCGCTTACACATGTTTGGTTGCATTTCACTTGCAATTGACCGTCACTCTCTGAAATAAGCCATTAATTAATTAATTGTAACGTCACGACGTGTAACAGAAGTTAATTGGTATCAATGAATTACGGTCGTTTCATAAATATCATATCAATATATAAAAAAAATATACTTAACAATGTTTCTTATCAAAAGTACATACATACGATGTCCCGTTAATAGTGATTGGATTAATTTAGTGTTTATTAAAATTTTGTGTTTGCTTTAGGGTGGCCATGATAATTTTTTAAACTTTTTAAATTAATAAATTAAGATTTTCGGGACACCAAATGTATTGAATTCCTCAATAATCAACTCAAAGAATAACAGACAATCACGAATATAGTACAAAACCGATTCACATGTTCATTTTACATATTTCTTGTAGGCATGTGCGGCGACGGCGCAAACGACTGCGGCGCGCTCAGAGCCGCTCACACAGGAATCTCTCTTTCGGAACTAGAAAGCAGTGTGGCAGCACCTTTCACATCCACCCAACCCGATATTATATGCGTCTCCAGAGTCCTACGCGAAGGTAGGGCTGCGCTTTCCACCAGTTTCGGTGTATTCAAGTTCATGATCGCGTACTCACTTACGGAATTCTTTTCGGTGGCCTTCTTGTACTATTTCGATGCTAACTTAACTGATTTCCAATTCTTGTACATAGACGTCGCTCTGATCGTCAACTTTGCTTTCTTCTTTGGTATGACAGAAGCCTACACCGGGAAATTGTGTAAGATACCACCTTTGACTTCGTTGTTGGGTATCGTACCCCTTTTTTCACTTACAGGACAATTACTATTAATAGCAGTAGCGCAATATTTAAGTTATTACGCCTTAACTTACTTTCCGTGGTATGTAAGACATACTTACGAGGGTGACGAAGCGAACTATTGTTGGGAGAATTATTCAATTTTCGCAGTATCCATGTTCCAATATATAATAATGGCTATAGTTTTTAGCCATGCATCGCCTTACCGGAGGTCGATAGTGACGAACAAACAGCTAATGGTTAGCATGTTGATTATGACCGGTATATGTATATATATAGCAGTTGCGCCTGCGCAATGGCTGGCTCAGTTCTTAGAACTAAAAATGCCTAAAGATGCGCTTTTAAGTTATATAATATTAGCGATAGCTGCCTTCCACTTTGTTATAGCCTTATTCTTTGAAAGAATTATAATTCAATACTTGATGGAGGGTAAAGAGTTTGTGCCGAGATTTATAAAAGAAAAGCGTGTGAGAAAAACTCCACATTTGATGATTAAAAGACAGTTGACCGATATGGACTATATGGACTTTGATAACGGAGTGAAGTACGAGAATGAGGGTAATATGACGGACTCTAGTTTCAGTGGAGGTAGATGAGATTTTAAAATCTGACGAAAGGTCAGCATGAGAAGTTGTATTTGGGATTTTCCTAAGAAAATCGCTTGACGTGTCTCTGTATTGAAAAAGGTGGTTCAAATTTAATTATGGTAACGTCACGTTCGTGCATCAATTTGTTGCTGCTGAATCCTTTAGCAAGTTTAAAAACGAGTACCACGAACGTGACCGAATCTCTCCATATAGAAAATAAGGGTACTACGATAAGAGATGCGAAGCTAAACGTAAGTCTTCCAACAAAAAAAAATTATTTCCAAATGCAACACACACATGGCAAACAAAATAGAAACGTTTACAATATCGTCGCCGTAGGTAATTTCAGAAATGATGTTGGCACTCAGTATATCTCTCATGGTAATGTCTAGTTTCTATATGGACAGATTTCAACACGTCCGTGGTGCTCGCGTTTAAACTTGCTAAAGTATTCTGCAATAAATTGATGCACGAACGTGTCGAAAAAAATATTTTAAAACAAAGTATATTCGAATTGCTAGATTTCTTGACAATCGATGCTTTCTATCAATGTGGAACACCAAATAAGAAAAGAAAAACTACCTTTATAGTTGCAAATGTTTATATTTACAATATTATATGCCACTGAATATTTGAGTAAATTTATATTTCCGGATTTTATATATAGCACTAGTGTAATATTTAATCATGAATTAAGGTTTGTTAGTGATTTTTGATCAATAAAGTCATAATTATGCACGACACTTGTCACAGGTTAATAAAATAATATGTACACCGTTATCTTAGTGTTATAGATAGATATATAAGTTATCTGTGGTGGTTACCTAGTAGAACTTAGTGTTAGGAGAAACCATGGTTCGTTTGCCATAACTAATGTGTTTTTATACTATTAGAGCATAGTGTATGTGTACACATAAAAATGTTAAAAAATACCAAAAACTAAAATGTAACCGTACGCATATCATTCTACTGGAAATGATAGAGGTTTGACCTTCTAATCAATTTATCTTATAATAAGTCAAGTATTTAATTTTTTTACTTTTATTAATTGACTCGAAATAATTATAATTTAATATGCATTTTTGAATCTTATTTAATTTAGTCTTAAATAGACTCGTTATGGAATATTTTACTTTGATATTCTTTACAATATCTGTATTTTTTAATAATACAACGCGGCTTAAAGTTCGCGTACAATATCAAATATATACAATGTGATGATGAAAATTATGATATTTTATTCTAATTACGATAGCCACACATTTGTGTGGAGTTAAACATTTGTTATTGATAATTTACTAAATAATTCTATTGGTATTAAATACTTTATGACTTTTTATTTCACGTGTAATATTATTATATGCTTTTAAAAGCTCTTGTTAAATGAAAATCTATTATGAAGTTCAGTATTTAGATTTACCGTAAGTAAACGGTAGTAAAATGTTTATTGTACCTAAGTAGAATAGATATGTCCTGGTCGCAGTGCTGCTGGAATATGGTACAATGACTCC
Organism: Dendrolimus pini; assembly: GCA_949752895.1. Lineage (NCBI taxonomy): Eukaryota > Metazoa > Arthropoda > Insecta > Lepidoptera > Lasiocampidae > Dendrolimus > Dendrolimus pini. The sequence goes on from OX457146.1 coordinate 7,490,544, forward strand.
GTACTACTTATCTCTTTCGCACGCGTACAACGTCTATTAGTGTCTCGCACTCACACATGTATTGGTGTCTCGCTCGCACAACAATCATTTAAATTTTTTGAAGTTATACTTTTGGCGCGTTAGGGAAAAATTATCAGAGTAAATTTTTACGATGCGCGCGCACACCGTCACGAAAAACCGACACCCTGAAGTTAGTTATAGTCAACATTTTAGTTTTTCTATTGTTAGTGTCGTTTTTTCTACAAACGTAGAATAAGGCGAAAGATAAAAGTTTTGAAAAGATTTTTATCATGTTACCCCAAAGAAGTATAACTTCTAACGCGTGTACATAGCGTTAAACACACATAGTACACACTTTCTAAGTTAAGGTTGTTTTGCAATTTGCCTTCGTTAATTAAATTTTACATTCAGATACAATGTTTTAAGAATTAATATACAATATAAAAATGTAGATAGCAAGGAGTGAGGGAGACAACTATAAACGTGTGATACAGTAAAGTGCCTTTTTCAACTCTGTAAGAATTTTAGTGCCACTATATGTCGGTATACATTGGAAGAAATATGACAAACATATATTTTTAGTGTAGTGAGTCATTGTAAGTTATTTTTTCCTTTTTTGGGACTAATTTGTATTCACACCAGCAATAGTAGTAAATACGTGTAATTTACAAATTATATATTAAACAGGGAACATTATGAATTAGAGTAACTTATGAAGTGATTCTTGCAGGTTTGAACATTGTTGTATTCTTGCTACTTGTATTGGTCTCAGTCATTATTCCGAAATAAAGAATCCTGTTAAAACAAATATATGCTTTACTAGGATATGCCCGCGATTTCGTCCACGCTTGATTTGATTCCTGCGAGATTCCCGGGATAAAAGATCATACTTTTATTAGATAAAATTTGATATCGAGCAGTGAAAAAATTGCACTGGAATTCGATTCTTTTTTCAATCTGGCACCTTTAAATTATTCCCTGAAAAACCCTGCGGGATTCTCGGGGTAAAAAGTAGGGCAGATTTTAAATTTCGATCAGCGAAAACTGCATCGAAATCGGCCCAGTAGTTCAGTAGTTTACGTGAATCCCGAACAAACAGACAAGAAATTTTAAAAAATGCACTGTGTTCTCCATCGTTTTGATGGTCTATTCCAGCTGTTTTTTAAGCTATTGTATAGCTTTTGTCGCGGGCTTTGAGCGCGGCGACCGAATGAAGAAATTCCGTAACGAAAATAAACCTAACACCTCCCACTCCGCCCACCATGCGCGGTGACGGGGGCCTGAGGCGGGCGCGTGCGGTGGCCACAGTGACCCGCGAGCTCTCGTAGCGGTTCTAGGTATGTCAGGTATTGCAAATTATGGACGACGAGCTGCTCCGAAATCGGACGAATACGTAAGCAACTGTTTGTGAGAAAGTATTTAGGTGTATAGGTATCTATCATATCTTTATAATGCCACACTCACTGCATGTGCGCCCCGTAAGTATACATGTAGGTATATATGTATACATAGGTGATTTGTTTTCTTATCGTTCACCACGCTCAAAAAGTGTAACTTGAATTAATATCAAAGAAAAAAATACTGCATAAATAAATAATTAGAATTGCATAAGTTGATAAAAAATGCTATGCAATAGCTTTATTTTTTTAAAATAGCTTCAATGTACCGACATGTTTGCATGTTTAGAATTTTATAATATTATAGATAATAATGACTGAGATTTAATGTTTTATGATTTTTCAGTTGTTAGTAAAATTGTGATAAAAGCTTGTAAAGTGCCTTAGTAGTTTTAAGAGATTATCATTCCAATGTAAATTTGTGAATTGTATCTGTTGGTGCTTATTACCACAAATTAAACTATTTTCTAATAAATCCTGTGTTTTATTGTATTGGCATATTGTGAAAAAATGATAAAGTTTTTAAATGATTCCAAATAATTATTTCGAGGTAAGCAGCACGTTGGTAAGCGTTTATGTTGTTATACATATTAGGCGATATTAATTTCCAACAGGTGAGCCTATCTGCTGTAGTATATCTGTAAAATGACCTCGCCAGGATCGCTCTTCTCCTTTCATTGTAATCTATAACAGCACTAGCTGTCCCGGCAGACGTCGTCCTGCACGGAAAAGCTTCAATCGATATGCCGACAGCATTAAAGTTTATAATTAACAAATGAAAAATAGGGGTTGATCGTAGAGGGTTGAAAATTTAGGGTTGTATGTATTTTTTAATGCTGTACAATAAAAAAGTCATCTATAAATTTAAAAAAAATTAGGGTGGACTACCCTTAACATTTGGGGGATGAAAAATAGATGTCCGATTCTCAGACCTACCCAATATGCACACAAAATTTCATGAGAATCGGTCAAGCCGTTTCGGAGGAGTTTAACTACAAACACCGCGACACGAGAATTTTATATATAAGATATAGTCATTAATAAAAAATAATACCTTCTGCTAAGTTCGTACCTCCCGTTTATAGAGGAACAGACAGTACACCCGCCACGCTTGTTTAAAACGAATTGACGGGTATGACATATCGGTTATCTCATGTGCAGGCATCACCATGTTATCCTGCGCCGTTAGCACGTGGTAATTGTAACAATATGCCATGGAGGATAGAGGTAAGAGAACCATCTCTGTATATGAAAAAGTGTCCACTGAAGGGCAGCAAATTAAGATGGCGCCATAATGGCAAGTGGAAAGTATTTAAAAATAGCGCCACAAATAATTAGAGTAGAATACTAGATTAAAGAAGGAAAGAAAGACTTCCTCTTTATCACCGCGCATGTGTTTTTCAACCCAACACACTTCACTTCGTTTATAACTGCTAAATTCGTATCATTTCCTTTTCTACACTAGCGCTATTTTGACGAGTTTTCGAACCATAATTTGCTGTTTAAAGGTGGACACTATTTCAACTGATCCCCCATACTAGATGGTCCTCCTTACCTTTACCCTCCATGAAATATGCGTATTAGGTCGGAAAAATGCCCAAGTATTGCATGTTTCTATGCCCGAATTCTAACCCGCGTCCTTTGAGTTTGCTACGAGCCTATGTGTATGTATGTGACAGTTAAATAAAATACGTCATAGCAATAATTAAATTTATTATTACTAAAAAGCAATAAATATGGAACGTAGACTATTTCATTAATTTTAACAAAACATTAACTTTACACAATACATAATTTTCATCGTATTTGGCATCACAGTTGGTACTCCTGAGAATTTCGTATGTACTTTAAAATGTATAATGAATAACTCAAGTTTAAACATTACTTAATAAAGTAACTGTTTTATAATATTTAATAAATTTCATTATATAATGTATGCAAAATTATATAAACTCTAAGTTGCAGTAGACTTCTAATTTGAAATATAGTAAACAAAACTGCAAGGGCCTATCGTAATTTGCAGCATTTAATCTGCAGCAAACTACAGAATTTAAATCCGGTGCGGAATTAATTTCGTAGTGCACGCACGGCCTCTGTTAATACCTGGTATCATTTTGTTAATTTTAAAAATATCCTTAGCTTTAGCTAATTATAATAAGTATAATTTATATAAAGAGAAAACTTCACGCATATTATGGTGACCAAAAACATTAACCATTAAATGGACAATAAAAAAATTGACATCAATAAAATTTATATAAAAAATAGGCCTGCGCCACAGTAGTGTGGTGACCCATGGCTCCGAGTCAAAAGGCGCCAGGATAAACTTGTCTTGTTCTTTACGAGACTTCTCCATAGTTGCCTAAAGGCGCTTCTCATATGAGAAATATGCATGGTATTGCCTTAAATTCGACGCAGGCCTGCTAACAATTTATAATAAAATGCTTTCATAATAAATTCACAATTATATCAAACACACAATTTCAGAACAATATAAAGATCTCAAACATGGCATAACATCTCAAATTATTTATAAATTTATGTTTTATAATATAAAAGTTATGATTGTGCAATAAGTATAGAGTGAAATATGATAATTATATTTTGTCATATGTTTGTATGTAATTGCTAGCACCAATTAATTTTGCAATATTTCGAGGAATTAGCAAAATCCAATTCAGCTAATTGTATTCCACGAAAATCTTTTTAATTATTAACAATATAAGATCAATTATATTGCGGTAAGCATCGCTAAGATTAAAGTCTTCGGGAAATTGCTCGATACAACGTAACGAAGTTATTTAATTAATTAAACATTATTTTAGTCATAGTTGTTTATTGCTATTTAGCTTTGACTGTTATATTATTTCGTTTATAATCCGTAAATTTCCGTTTCAATGTAAGTATGTATTGTGTTTAGAATCAAGTTGTATGTTACTTTCTACGTATATACCCTTATTATGATTTTGCAAATTCATTCCAATCGCGAATCATTATGAAGGAAAATGATGATATATTTTTTTGTTAGTGTTAGTTGCAATTTGACCTACTTATGCAAAATGGAACCAACCCACATACCGACAGTTTTGAGAAAAAGCCGTTTTTATTAAAATTTTGCATACATACATGCATAATTATGTGTCTATTTTTGGAAAAAAAATTGAATATTGTACATTAGATTATACAATATTCACAACAATTTCTTTTGCAAAATTTTAATAAAAACGGCTTTTTCTCAAAACTGTCAGTGTGTGGGTTGGTTCCATTTTGCATAAGTAGGTCCAATTGGATCTCGGAATATCAGAGGTTTGATGAAACGTTAATCTATTTATAATCTACGCCAAATTCTTATTATTTAGACCGTAGAAGGCTACGCAGTAACCAATTTCGTTTGCAAACCAATCAAAACTATTTAGATACTATGATTAACTATGTAAGAGCAAAATATCTGTTCAATTTCCTTCATTGATACATCGGTGCTGCCGGTGGGAGCAAAATAATACATTGCACTAATCCTTTATATTTTCTTAATTTTCTGATCATTACTTAAAAGCACCTCTAAATATCTACAACTTATATGGAGGAATATGAACTTTTTAATACTTATTCTAGGACATCTAAACATGAGTCATGTCATGTCATGGAAGAAAAGACTGAAATACTAGAAACGGCATTGGCCCAATAAAATAACTTGGTGCTAAATCCTACTTAGCTGATTTATTTATATGAGGATAACTAACAGTTTTTTACATCAATTCAAGTACAATAAATATGTTTAAAGTTAAGATTGAACATTGTAATGTATGAACTACTTAAGGTGAACAACGGTTACACCTCTTATCTTTATTGTTATTATTAATAAATTACAGATGGCGCCACAAGTTCTTTTATATAATCTTTTTGGCATTTTATTATTTTAAACATATTTTTTTAGAACAAATCAGTAAACAACTTGAAATCTTATTTATTTTATGTAGGATTTAGATGATTTTAAGAATTATTTTTTTAATGGCGATTGACGTTTCTAGTTTTCTTCTTCGTATATTTGACAATAAATCCCTAGACAAACATTTGCATTATATACATAGTATTTATCCGTGGATTCGTTGTTGAGTACATTTTTGACAGTATACTTAAAACGTAACTGGTAATTTTTTACCAATTTACATATTAGGTGTATATTTATAATCATTTAATTTTTTAGAAACAGCTAGTTCTACAAAATGTACAAACTACAGCTGACCAGAGCAATTGTTTTAACATCATCTGAAAAATTATTTGACAGATTTTCCCATTTCCCATTATTTTAAGGGAGCTTTCTATACTATAGTTGGCGAGGGGTCGACATGGCAACTTTCTAGTGATGTGAAATCGCATACCAGGTAATCGATATCGACAATTTCTATGGTATATAAAAAAGATATTAAAATTATGACCACATTTTTAATTCAAGTCATATTTTCAGATTTACAGGATATTTATAAAGAAAATTAATACTTTTCTGTAACTTTCTTCAAATTACATAAAGCATACCGAAACCGGCTGGATAGAATAGTTTTTACAATATTTTATTTAACTTACAATGGATGTACCTATGTATGTATGTAAGTTCGGGGGGAATCTTGCAAGTTAAATTTAACCAACTTCCCGGTTCAACTGAAATTTTGCACGCATATGTATATCGCGTCACAATGCAATAGTATGGTACCATGGAGCTGATCTAATGATGGAGTGGGAAGGTGGCCATAGGAACTCCTGTACTAAACAAGATAGACCCCCCGTTTTTGGGCTCGCTTTACTTGTGTTGGGTAACACTCTGCTGCTACATGATATCCAAGATCTCATAAGCTTGTATTTAAAAACCATTAAAAAAAAACAAGTTATTAGAATTGTGTTCGGTTGCCCACCGCTAGTGAGTGGCGTCACCCCCACAACGACTCGCCGTATAACCCATTGCCATGTCGACTTGGTGTAATCTATAGGATACATCAATTATATTATTCTAGATAGGTTAATTACAAGTTAAACCTTTATAATATTACTTAGTATAATTTTCGCATATCATATAAATGTAGGTTCGAAGCGGTGGCTTTTATTACTTCTTATCTTTTCAATGTTTGCGCCGAAGTTTGGAGAAAAAGCTGTAAAATAAACAATTAATGTAACGTCAAATAAAATGTTTATGACCAATATTAGTCGTCGTATAAATTAGTACACGTAGTTTTGTTTCAAATATCAATTTCGCGTTTTGTAATAACCAAGCTTTTAAAAATTAAATGAAATAATGGACTGCTAATTCCTAGTAAATTTTAGAACTCTTAACGTCAGTTTCACTCTGATTTGTCTGTGTGTCATTGGTTACTATTCTTAAGGCTACATAAATATGATATTTGGCACACATGGAGAAGTCTTGTGTCTTAACTGTATTGTATTTGAGAAGATATCTCTTAAAACAATAAAAAAGAGACCCAAAAGTAGTATATTTTAAAGGTATATCTACATGTTTTTCATGAAACATGAAACGAAACATGTGCAAAAATGAGTCAAACTCGCACACGTTGTTTAAAAGGTAACTTCGTACTTGAAAAAAAATACTCGACGCTTGAGGTCAAAACCTTGCACACGGTCTTCTCATACATTGTGTATTTGAAAGTATTGTAATCTGAACGGATTATCAAATCAAGCACCCTTCTGCGATGATGCTTTCTGAAACATATGCTATAAAGCTTTTGTAGGGATATATATATCGTACTAATTTATGCGACGGTGTCAAACGGCCTTTATCATATTGCAACAGAAAAATAAAAAAGCAAAAAAACTTACCCAATATGTGAAATGTGCAGTGCATAACGGTATATGGTATGATTGATTGAGATTAGTGCTTAATGTGCGTGCTACTATGGAAGTAAAATATTAGGAATGACAACCCCTGTACTTTAAAGTATTGTAAAGTAGCCTTGATGGTTTCATCTTGTTCACTAGATGTCGCTAGTAGTTCCTCGTAATATTTCATACGTAACATATGTGGAAACATCTCTTTTTGATACTCTCTTTTAAAAGGTAAAATAATGATAAACTTATTAAGATTTTCAATTTATGACTATTTGAATCTAAAAATAAGTACCCGTAAAACTTAAATGCGCTTCGAGTGAATTAGTTCCGTGAGTTTGCACAGGTCCAGTCAAATATTAACTTTTGTAACACCTTGCGATGTGCGTGCGGAAGAGACGGCATGCCATTCCCGATAGCGTGTGAGCGAGAGCGCAACACTCTTCTCCGCTCCATCTGTGAAACTTATAACAAGTGTTCTGCGCGATGACGCGTACAAACTTCAGGGACGCATTTAAGTTTCGCACCTACTAAAAATAATAAAAATTGACTGAAAGTCTAGCCTTTGTTTTTCTATCAATAGACACGAGAATTACTTGTGCTGCGCTCCAAAATGATGGGTATAGGTTTTTTCAGGTCTATTTTTAAATAAGCAATTATCATTCCTAGTATTTCTTCCATGGAGATGCTTCTTTTTGTGTATTTATAATGCAAATATACAATCATTTTCAAAGTAATAATTTTGTTTTTATATTTTATTATGCTACATCCATATTTTACAGATCCTAAGTATAATTGCAACATCTACGTTTAAAATTACAACTGCTATTTTTTAACGCTTATATACAGATTAAATACAAATACGATATTAAAATCAACTAATAGAAAAATCAAACAGTTGTATTTAGTTTTCGAAACCGAAATTTAAAATAATAATACGTAGAAATAAAAAAGATTCTGAAATGCAAGCTTTTTTAGGCTTGCTTTCCTTTTTATTTTCACCTGATTATAATCTGAAGTCAGTTTGCAATATGCACATAATAGCATGATATAAGTTAATATTGCATTTAAAGATTTATATTATTTATGACAAATTAAAGTAAAACAACAAAATATTTGTTGGAGAATTTCCTCATATATTATCTTAGTATGTAACAACTTAGAGAGAGACTAAACAAGCAACGTAAGCGCTGTTCTATATTGTATTAATAATATATTCATATATCTATGGATTTACAATGTTTTTTTCTTAATTTATCGAAGTCTTTGGACATCTTTCGAAGTTACCAACAACTTCATTTATGATAGTTCAAACTGCGGTGGGCAAGATGGCGTTAAGTAGTATTGTATACGAATTAAATACATTCTTTAATGTCACTATATACTGGTATATAATTAGCATTATTTGACGGGTGCAAAGTAAAAAAAACTGTCCATAAAATAGTAATTTTTCAGAAGAGCGCAATGCTGCGTTTGTGTACATCTTATGTAGTTGGTACGTCTTATTGTTAGTTTAATGCGAGGATATTTTGCATCACACGTAAAATTGTAATAAAAAAATAAAAAAGACCTATTTTCTTACTTATCATTACTACTCCAATTTATTGAAATTTTCCTTACTATACTCGTATATTAATATATATAAAGTAAGTTTGAAGATGTGTACTAAACATTAGTTATTTATAATGATTTTACGAGATATTGTTGCATTTTTAACTCTTTGATATTTCTTGGATTTTTGTCTATATGGACATGCCATCCCCATCAGGCAACACCATGCTATTTATTAGGTACCTATTTCTGGTCAACAATAATATAAAGTATTTCACTACTTCAGACATGGACTTTGAAGTTTTTTACTATCTTTGCACGCGTCGAATTTTTCAATAGAGTAAATTATTTCTGACTTCGATAATTTAAGAGATTTCTAATTAATAAATGATTTTCGTCAAGTTGTACTTTATATATTATATTTTGGACATTTTTTTCAACTTCAAATATAAATAGGAGATTGTCGCTTTGTGACATTTACATGCACTAAGATTTAATAAATAATTTCTTTGAGAAATTATTCTTAATAAATTTTATTTAATATTAAAGTGCCATCATAAAAATGTTTATAATTTAAAAATAAATGAACTAGCACATCTATAATACACTTGAATCAACTGCAAAAATAAATAATTAATTAATTGCAAATGTCGATAGAAATGACTAATAAAGCACTATAAATAGATTCACATTGAATTTTTATTTTGAATAAATAATTGTAACATTAATAAAATTCAAGAAGAACGTTTCTATTGCTTTTAATAAAATAAATTAAATCTATAGATTAGGTCCTGATAAAATACTAAAATTGAAAAAAGTTTTATAAATTAATAAAAGTGGGTATTCAAATAAATCTTAATATGATTCGAGGTTTGCAACTTTTCGTCATTTTATAAATAAGAATTCAATATTAATAAAACAGTATAATTTTTTTATGTCATAATTTATAAATTGAAGAATATATAAACTATTATAAATTATTTTACACAATAATATAGTCATATTGATTAATAACATTGATTAAATGAAATTCGATTTAGAATCGTTTTAAAAATGCGAAAATAGTCAAAAATATTAAAATACCAATCTTATTCGTGTCAGCGATATAAAATGATGAAAACAATATTTAGGCAAGACTAAATAAACACGATTACCTCACATAAATATTAAATAATAAACATTTAGAAACTTGCGTTTAAAAACCTCTTAAAATTAAGGCATCATTACACTCGTCAGCACAGGAATTTAAATTCACCGCTGTATATAATTGCGTTGAACAGCTTTTAACAGTGCGTTGACGAATGAGAGATACTACTAAACATCGAATAAAAATCGATTCGTTAGTTAAAAATTATTAAACTCTGAAAGTTATAATAATTAAAAAAATACTCATTAAATTGTACTCTACGGTACGTACGTTTACGACATACTATTCGAAAATGACAATAATATAAGTAATCTCTTCTTATATATAAATCGATTTCCACTGGAACAATGTTTACACATAAACAGCACTCGTATATTGTTAACAAAACAATCGCTTAATACTTAGTTAATGTTTCAAATTTATATAAATTTGAATAAAACCCTGCTATTTTACATTCTTACAAATAAATACGAGATCATTTTATGATGAAAGATTCATTACAATAAATATTCAGACCTAATCCACAGAATTACTATTGTATCTGTTGTCTGTAAAATAATATTCGCACGTATATATTTGGATGAAAGCGTATTAGTTTAAATAATCTTTTATATAGACTCGTCATCCCATTTTTCAATATATTGTATAATAATCATGATTAAAGAGTTTTTGAAGTAAAAGCGATTGTTTTGTAATTAAAAAAAACTTTGTAACAACAATAAATAGTAAAACTAAAAAACTATATCATACATCGTAGTTCGCTGTTCGTTCGCCGCTTATTATTTCTTCCGCTTTAACTTCGGGATTCTGTAATGGGTGCGTGTGTTAGTGACAGGCAATCGTGTCTTTAATGTACAAAAAAACATATGAAAACTGTGGAACTTCATATTCAACACCATTAGAAACTATGGAAGAACTAAAAAATATATTCCCTCACCCTAAAGAGAAATATGTAAATTTATGGGAGAATTACCAAAACCCATGTGGCAAACATGCACTCATGATTCCAAAACCATTATCAGTCCAACTTTAACTATATAATTTTAAAAATATCTTTGTAAAATTTTAACATATTTTATTTGCACCTCCGTGAGTTTCTGTATCAAATAAGTAACCTTGTTTTTTTAATATCCAGAACATTTTCGATAATATTTATTTTATTATAGTTGATATTACCTCCTTACATCAACGATGAAATTACTTTCTTTATATTTGTAACTACTGTACATTTCATAGTAAGTGTATTATTACTTTCAACCCTACAGTATATTGTAACTGTAAGATGTTTTTTTGTCATTTCACAATTTAAGACAATTGTAACTAAAGTTTATTATAGATCAGCAAGTTCAGACATGACACTCTCATTGCCCGCGAGTGATGGGAAACGTATGACGGCGGGAATGTAGTAAGTGCGAACGTAGTAAGTAGTAATAAGAACGCTTATACTGTTTTTGTTTTGTTTGTTTACTTTGACGTTTGCACGTCTATTAAATTACACATTTCTTGCCAGTAAAGCGCACATGAAAGAGATAACATAATTGTCGTACTTTATTGTTATGGGTGACGTAATAGTGATGTTCTGGGAGTTATGTATATGTAACGCACCGAGTATTAAACCATCGACACTGTTCGTAAATGGAAAGTAATATATTTAAAAAAAAAATGTTCTGCTTTAAAGAAAATAATACCGCAATTATTATAAGCCCCCATTTTATGTTTTCGAATCAAATACAATGATAATTTATAAATAAACAAATATATAAATAACTTAAATTGATTAAACATTTCTAGTGGTTAACGCATTAGGACATTGCTAATTGATCCGTCATAGAGCTGTCAAAAGTAAAATAAATGGTTGGAAGGGGTCACAGATCATAGATGATCGGTGGAAAGGGTATATAAGCTCTTATACCGAAAACTTGTATAATGATTTAGGGACCCAGTACAGAGAGTTGGCTCTTTTTTACTCATTACGCCTTGAGAAAGGGTCCGAAAATCAATGTAGTGTAATAGCTGCTTTAATTAGCACTACTGCTAAAACGGTAAATGGGCGATTTTCCTAAGCGCAACACTGTCCGCTATCGTGTATTTTTTTAAACTACTGCTAAATCATTCCTTTTTGGGTATCACACACAAAAAAAAAAACTGGTTGCGGCTAATGATGCTCGCAGAAGAATCACCCAATTACAATAACTGCTTTAGCTGTAGTATCACTTAAACCCCTGTCGCCGTAACATTTCTTTACACCCTTGCCCGCGAGCCATGAAAGTGGCACGTATAAACTTGCCAGTATATAGAATTCGAATATATGTAAATACCTATGGTGACATTAGCTCTGTGCGCGGTTCTGCGTGCTATTATTTACATTTTTACACCATTGATGTTTTGTAGTGAATTTGTGGGTAGACTATAAACATTTGTCATTTTCGTTAACTTACCCAGAACCCTTTTTGTGTGGTGACGATTGTGATTTTTCAGACTCCAACAGTTTGGTGCTCGAATCCTTCATAAAACCTGAAAATTATAAAAACGAATTAAAACAATTCAGTATGCTTAATTCACTAGTACAGAGAGCTGCTAAAATTATATATTGAGTTTAAGTTTTTTAAATATCATCTAAATAAATGAAAAAATCATCAGCTCTTTATATCTACAATCTCGTCGACGTGTAATAAATGGAATTATGTAATTCTTAAATTAAATTCTACTATACGAGTATATCTCTACTAGATATTAAAATCTACTTCATTTTGTAAAAAATCAAATCATAAATACTTGAACCAACATTTGAATTGGACTTACTTATGCAAAATGGAACCAACCCACATACTGACAGTTATGAGAAAAAGCCGTTTTTATTATAATTATTTTGGAAAAAAATATTTAGAATATTGTATGTACATTAGAATATACAATATTCTAAACATTTTTTTGCAAAATTTTAATAAAAACGGCTTTTCCTCAAAACTGTCAGCATGTGGGTTGATTCCATTTTGCAGTCCAAGTAGGTTCAATTTATATAAATAAGGCAATTATTAATTAAAATAAAACGATAATTATTGTAAATAACATAGAAGTATAACTTCATTCACATTGATACTGTTCTAAATTGCGAAATCGAAATAAACAACATAATAAAAAGTTACAAAGTTAAAGTTAACGGTCTTATTCATATAAGTTAGAGTAAGTTCTTCTTTAAGAACCTTAAAGAAGCCTACAAACTTACTATAACGCAAAATAAATGTGCAGGTGATAAACATACCTTTCCCCGAAGATCCGAAGACCGAACTTCCGAGATTGTTCAAACTGCTCGTAAACCTATCCGCCTCACTCGACACGGCCTCTCCAAGAGCATGCTCAGCATCTTTAAAACCTTCCTTTACATTCTCAGCCGTCTTCCCAAGCCTATATTCAGCCTCCTCCAACCTTTCATTCGTTGCGCCTTTGATATCCTCCAGTTTATTATCCGCGGAAACCTGGAACCCTTCAAACGACTCTTTAGTATCACCAAACAATTCCTTTGAAGCATTCTCAGCGTTGCCAACACCACTTTGTAAATCCCCAAACACTTCTCTGGCAGAATCATCAAGACTGCCGAACGTATTTCCAGCGGAGCTTTGGAAACTATGCAGCGTATCTTGTGCAGAACTGCCCAAACTGTGGATGTCACTCTTCATGTCTGCATAAGTATCACGCGTCGAACTCTGCAGATCTTCCCAAGTGTCTTTCGCGTCGTTCACTTTATCCTTAGCGGAACTTTCGACCCTATCGAAAGTACTCAAGGCCGAATCTTGAACGTGACCCAACGCTTGTTTAGACGACCTTTGTAGATCATTTGCGGTATGCTGGATATTTTCCAATCCATCTTTCCCTGCTGTTTGTGCGTCCTCAAGTTTTGAACCTAAATTAGCTTGAATTTCAGCCTTTTTATCCGCAGCGGTATTGAGCGCGTCTTCAGCGGATTTTTTTATTTGATTAGTAGTCTGTTCTGCTTCCTGCCTTATCCTGTCAGTATGCTCTTGAGTCGCTACTTTAACTGCATCGGTTTTTTCATGTATTGCTCCACTAATTTCATCTTTTTTACTTTCAATGGCGTTACCTACTTCGTGAGTTTTATCATGAATCATTTGATTTGCTTCATTAGACTTGTTTTGTATAGCTTCTTTTGCTGCATCAACTTTTTCAGTAGCAGCATCCTTAACTTGACTAGCTGTGTCTACTATCGCATCTTTTGTATCTACAATAGCCCCTTTGGCTTTGTTCGCCTTTTCGCTAACTGATTCTGTAATGTCATTCGTTTTAGATTGTACAGCATCAACCATTTGGCTTGTTTTCTCAGATACTGCATTTTTTATCTCTACTGCTGAATCTGTTACAGCCTTTTTTGTTTTGCTTGTAGTATGCTGAATGGCATTTTTCATTTCTGCAGTTTTATTTACAACAGCTTCTTTAGCTGCCACAGTGTTATCACATACAGTATTTTTTACTTCTTCGGCTGAATCCTTTATTTCACCGGCTTTAACCCGAATGGCATCTTTAGCTTCAAGCGCTTTCTCGTTTACGGCTTCTTTGAAATCATTTGTTTTCGATTGAACCTGTGTTGTTGTTTCTTGTAATGACTGTTTCATACTATCTGCTTTTTCATTGATGGCCCCAGTAGTCTGTTTAATCTTATCTGCAACTGCATCGTTAAGCTCATGAGATTTCTGGTTCACTGCAACTTGAACATCAGAAATAGCCCGATTCGCTTCATTTGCTTTATTTGTAGCGACTTCTCGAATCTCACTAGTTTTGTCTTCAATGGCACTCTTTACCTCGTGAGTTTTATCACTTACTGCATTTTTAGCTTCATTAGTTTTGTTCTTAACAGTTTCAAAAATTTCATTTGTAGTATCATTAACAACTATTTTCACTCCGTCTGCTTTACTTTTGGCAGTTTTCTGCGCTTCTTCTGCTTTATCTTGAACTGACTTTTCAATTTCATCCTTTTTATCGCTTACAGCTTTTCCGGTTTCTTGGGCTTTGTTAATAGTAGCTTGTACCAAGTTATCAGTACCTTCTTTTAATTCTTCTTGTTTTTTGGTAGCACTGTCTTTAATTTCATCTTTTATTCCTGAAGCCTGCTCTAACATATCATTAGCAGATTTTTTACCTTCATCGATTTTTCCCTTCATTTCATCTTCTATTTTTTCTTTTTCGCCGAATATGTTATGAACTAAGCCAGTAAAGAAGTTCTTTCCTTGTTTCGACTTCTTTTTAACCTCTTTTTGTACTTCATTTTTAGCATCTTCAGCGTCGGATTTAAAATCAGCAACTGCTTTTTTAGATTTTTCTTTAGTACCGTCTATAGAATCTTTTGCTTTACCAGTTGCATCCTTAATATCGTCTTTTACATTTTTTGTTTTATTATTTATATTCTCTTGCATATCATGTACACTATCGGTAACGGTATTTGCACCGTCTTGTACCACATTTTTTATATTTACACCAAATTTGTGACTTTTATCTCTGAAATTGTTTACAGTACCACCCGCTGCGTGTTCTAGCTTAGTCACGGATTCATTTCCACGATTTTTTAACTCTTCAGCTTGTTCTCTAGCAGCAAAATCAATTGCATATGCCTTATTTTGCAAATTAGCTTTAGCTAATCCTGCATTATCAATTACATTGTTAACTAGATCTTGGGTGCCTGATTTAGCATCTGCAGCGGCAGTGACAACATTATTTTGAATAATAATAGTCTTAGCATTTATATCACCTTGTACGTTATTTGCTGATTCCTGGATATCGTCCCATTTGCCTTGAGCTAAGTCTTTCAATTCTTGAATACCTCCTTCAGTACCCATTTCAATTTTTTTACCTTTATTTTTGATGTCCCCAGTTATTTTTTCAGATTTAACTATCAAATCCTCGATTACTTCACCGGCTTGTTTTTTGATGTCGTCTTTTTCTTTGTCTAGTTTGTTTATATTATCCGTTACATCCTCTGAAACTTCCTGTAATTTTTCATGCGCAGCAAATTGGACTTGTTCAACTCTATCTAGAACATTTGACGTCTCTTCGTGGCGGTGTTTTAGCCCCTTGGCAAATTTTCCTTCACAGCATCCAACATAGAACTGAAAGGGATCTGATTTCCTATTATACAAAGGGGTATCTACTGGCTGCATCATAGCATATTGATCGTACAAATCTTCTTTATTCTCACCTAACCGTTCTTCTTCATCCACAACTAATTTAGTTCTGTACATTTCGTCATTTATATCATCATCTTCTTTGGAAGGTGGCTTTGTGTGCAGATCTTTAAACATATCTTCGACTTTACCAAGCAAATCTTCGTTTATGAGTCTAGGAGCCGGTTTAGGTGCTTTGTCCTTCGATTCTCTAGGCTTAGGCTGTGGTTTGGGTGAATCGTCTTTATGCTGAGGTGAGTTTTCTTTAGATTTCGGAACTGGTTCTTTAGGTTTGGGTGAATCCTCTTTGGGCTTCGGAGAAGGCTCTTTAGGTTTAGGTGAATCCTCTTTGGACTTGGGAGACGGCTCCTTAGGTTTAGGTGATGCTTCTTTGAGCTTCGGAGTAGTTTCTTTATCATCGTCTTTGTCTTCGCTATGGCTAAACACATGCAATACTTTATCAGCTAATCCTCCCAAGAAACTTGTTTCTGGTTTCTTTTTGCCTTTTTCTAAGGTATTCATTGGAGTCTTATCTTCATCGGAGTCGAATGTTGCTTTTGTTTTGTTCGAGTCTACGTGTAGCGAGTCACCGTTGACTAAAATACAAAGAGTAAAGAATGGAACATACAAATTAAAAAACAAATAATTATAGATAAAGAATCTACTATTAAGCCTATTACTAAATAAAAATCGAAATGTAAAGTATTTATAAAATGCTAAAGATTATCCACACTGTGCAATATCTATCCTCGATTTATTCAAAGTACTTAAAACAATGAGCTTTAAGTAAATAATGGTTTTAGTATATTTGTACGAAGTCCCTTATGGATATCAACCATAGGAATTCCATAAACTCATTAATTTGTCCCATGGTAACATTAGAAGTTTGTTTTTTTTAACATTATTTAGGTGAACTGAGTCCACAATTGAAATGAGGTTGTTTTATTTTTGTGCCTTTAGAGTACTTATTATTAGATACATAAATATTTTTAAATTTGTAAGGATATGAACCATACCTTGTGGCTTAGTATCTTTGCGGTCGGAGTCTTTTGTGGGATACTTCACGTCACCATTTGTGATAACCTTGTCCTGCAAAAGAAAATTTGAATTAGTGATATAAATATATACTTCTTAGATAGCATAGTTGAAATTGCGCCTATGTATTTGTGAATTCAACTACTAATTGATACGGAATATTCATAGGTATAGTAGTTTAAATATATTTGGCTACTACAATTAATAATTAATGATGATTTGGATAAATTTGGATTTGTTAGATAATTAGAAAAAAAGTCTTATAATATCGCAGACATCCGTCAATTCTCTCTTACATGACATGACATTCTATTTATATTCCTTTGGCGGAGGTTGCTGCTAAGGTGTAAAACCTCCGTGTTACATATGTTTTATGATTTGAGTCCATAATTGTTTGTAAAATCTGTCTCGAATGACCATTTAGTCCCGCGAGTCCAGTTCTAACAGCATACGAAGATTTTGAAAGCAATATAACTGGTATAATAATAATAAATGAACAGTCGATTAAAATTTTGCTGCTCTGTTAGTCCCGTGCTTTATAGTTAAGACAATAACTAAAATGATCCATATATATCATCTCTAACAAATGTGAGGACATACTTTGGTTGGTATACGATTTGACAGTTGCTACCTTCATAGTAGACATACAAACACCGCCCTTTATATATATTGGTATGTTACAATTTAGCGGTATTGTATTATACAATCCCATGCGCTTTTCGAAGGCATTGTAGAGAACGGTTTGCAGGACAGCGTTATCTAGAATATACAGTAACTTATTGCCTTGTGTTATTTCAGTTCTTATCCATGATGACTCCTCTTTATTGAAAATATATGTGTTTTTTTAATTATCTCTGTTGAATTACATTAACTTATTCATAGTTTATATGTTACATTCTAATTTCTATTTTAAAAATGTATAGATTATTTATGTTTTAGAAATATACCATTGACATAAGAGTTCAATTTGTTTTAACTATAGGTTTGTTCGGGTTTTTAGTGAGACAAACATATTATATATTATAAGCATTACTTACGTGTCCATTAATATGTCTGTCGTTGTGGTAAGGTAGTGAAACCGGTCCGAGGCTGTTATTGTGGTCTCCCCAGTGGAAGCTCAGCTCATCTTTCAGAGCGTCGAAGCCTTAAAATAAATATATCATTGAGAATATTTTTCAATTATAACCACTTGGCAAAAATCCGAGGAGCGGTTTGATGTTGTTCGGATGCATAAAAATTAGCTTATCCCGCCACAGTTGCTTATTAAAAGGATATTTTTTAAATTCTGCAGTATTTTGTGTCTCGGGAATCTCGCGGGAATTTCAAATCAAGCGTGGACGAAGTCGCGAGCGTGTCCTAGTAAAATAACAAGATACCAATCGTACCGGACTGGTCCAAGTTGAGGTAGTCGTGGTGGCTCTTGGGGGCGCGAGGGGCGATCCGCTCCGGCAGCTCCACGTCCAGCACGCACGCCGGCGTCTGCGACTGCTCGCCCTTCGGCACCTGCGCCACATCCGATAAATAAATAAATAATAAAATAATTTTTTTGACACCAGAAACATAACAAATTTTGCCTTAAAATTAAGACTGGGTACTAACACCTAAACTAGGCCAAGCCTGCATTCTAGGTGTTAGTTGCTTCCAGTGACGTAATAATTAAATTTATATAAAAAATTAAATGTTCTAAATTACAAATAAAAATTACAACAAAAAATTGGAGGTAGTTCTAAAATTGTCAATGTAGCGATGAGCTTGTCAAACATAACTTGAATTGTCTACAGAATGAGAATTCTGTATTCTGGAGACTTAGGAACATTTTTCTTCTATTGAGTTAACGAGTACAAAGTTATTTTTATTATTTATATACTACTTATATTATTTATATAAGTATTACAAATATTTACTATCATAACCACGAAAGTATCAAAATATCCGTGCAGGAACGATACAATTTCCTGCGTTCGTAAGAGGCGACAAAACACACCTCAGCCAAGGTGGTAGGGCGCATTTGACCGACTGGATGGCTACCATCCCTGGTCTAGAGTATGCCGCCATAACATCCTCGAGCTGTGTTCCGGCATTACTGACCAGATTCTAGTCTCCCTTAAGAGAGCAGCGGCGCAATTGTAGCACTTTAGGTGTTGCAAATGTCCATAGGCGAAAGTAACTGCTTTCCATCAAGCGGGCTGTGTCTGCTGAGCTCCTGCAATAAAAAAGGAAAAAAAAGAAAGACAGAACACACTGGACGCGTTCCTTTAATATCTCACAACGCACAAAATGGTCCCTCAGCCGTTCCACAAGGCGACCGCGGTCGTTATGGTCTTGGCGAAAACGCCACTAATGACGTCATCATTTTCGTTCACACAGCGCTCACTACGACCCGTGTCCTAATAAAACATCGGTTTTATTATGACTTTTAATCTGTGATTGATTTAATATTAAATTTTTATTAATTATAAGTAGGAATAATGACAATAATTAACTTTATTCAAGTTAAAATAAAAACTAAAATATCCTATGAATAAAACTAACATAAAAATATATATATAATAGTAAAAACTATAATAAAAAAATATATATATTAAAATTATTGTTAAAAAGTTCGTTTTATCAAGAGATATTCAAGAGTGTGAGAATTTTTAAAAACTAAAAATAAACTAATTTATAAATAATACACATTGATTGAGTTTAATAAATATGTTTTAAATAGACAATTTCTATACAAAAAAAACCCTGATTGTTTTCTGGGATCAGCCCTGGAGTGATCCGTTTGTATAATAGATATGACACGAGAACTTGCTTAGCTTAAAACGTGCGTTTTTGTGTACCGACCAATCTCATCTCTGGTCTTTGTAATTTCCGAGATAATCAGCTCTTACACACAAATGGACACTGGAGTGATACCATGAAGGCTCCTTTGTCCCTTTGGGTAACCCTAAAAAGGGCAAATATAAAAGGAAGTCCGTATTACCTTGGGTTCATTCATGAAGTACACTCTGCCAGACGGATTCTCTTCGTGGTGTTTTACGCGCACTGTGAACTCCACTCTATTGTCTTTGAAAGCCTGGAGATTAAAATAAAATATTTTTGCCATGTTTAATTTCCCACGAATTTTGAACTCTTATAATAAAATCTACAAAAATAGAAAGAAAAACTTTATTTGAAGAAATAGCGACGTCATTACATTCCTTATACGTTATTATCCACAGAGCATACTTTGAGAATTTGTAACGCCACATTTTCAGCAAACAAGGTTTGCACTCAGCATATTGCTGTGCCGAAATTATTTCCGACACAACGCTGATTTTCAGTGCAAGCGTTCCTTTTAGCGTAAGACCAAAACGAACCAATTTTGCTAATGTTCAGGGAAGATAACTTAGATTTTGTATTTGGATAATATTGACCTATTAAAAAATTTAAAATTTTGTTGTAAAGGTTACTAAAATTGTTTTTTTTTACAACATTTTATTCAGTTTTTATGGCAATTTTTGGATTCGAAATTTCCTTTAAAGACATTGCGTGCCTCCACAAAAAAGCTCTGATTATAGGCATATTGTTTAGGAAGCTAAGAAGTGTAGTATTGGTATACTTAATAAGCGTCCATGGATGGTAAATAAAAATTAAAATGTTTTCAAGCAAGTAGTTAACAAAATAAACATTTTATCATTTAACGCTTTACTTATGCTAGCTTGTTGTATTTTTCATATTGTCACATGAATTTACATAATAATAAACTAACCTCAAACGTGAACATCGGCTGGCTGCCAGATTTGGTGACCGGCACCAAGTTCCCCGAGAACTCGAGATATATCTCTTTGCCGTCGAGAAAACGGACAGACGTCGAATGCGCCACTTCTGTGTAGTGTTCCTGTAAAATGAATTATTTAATTATAATACTTTTCTTATAATCAAGTCTTCAAAATTCACAATTATGTTCTGCGCAGTGACATGTGCACATTTTGACGGTGTATCTAAAAGTTTTACTTGTATTAATAACAACGGGGACTTTACGCATTTTTTTATATAATTCCCTTCCACCGGATGTACAAGGTAACCGGACTTGTATATCTTTTAGGGTTTTATTCTTTTTTTGTTATTTCTTTTAGTGCTTTTTTTCTTTTCTTTCTTTATATTCTTTTCTAAAAATCTTACAACCGAGTCCTTATATTTCCAATACAGTCTTCTATATTTATTAGAATTTATAATTCTTATATCGAGGGCTTCATAACATATAGGCGTTTACGCAAAAATGTATTTTTTTTTGTTGTTTGCTAAAAACTAAGCATGTTACAATTTAGAAAGTTTTACCAATATGCAAGTTGTACCTAAAACGAAGGGTATTCTAAATTTCAGCCTTACACAATCAACTACTTTTGGTTTATTCACAATTTTGTCCCTTGTGTAAAACTGCACTTTTGTCTGTACGCCCATTTGTTATGAAGCCCTCGTATCTATATAATAAATAATAAATATATTTAATGTGCGAGTGCACCCGGGTGCAATTCATGTATGCAGAAGATCAAGCTAGTGTCACCGGGTGTACTCGACGCATTCATCTTAAATGTTTGTAAAGGAGGCGATTTCGTAGAGTGTGAAGTGAGTTACTTAGTCTTCTTGCTGTGCGATATTGGACTGTGCTCGCCTTCTCCATTGGGAAATTAGTTTTAAAATAATCGCGTGTTGTGTATGTCTAAGTTGTTTGCCGGAATAAAGAACAGTAAACCATAAGTGTCTTTTAATTGCCTTACAAATATTTATTAGGTTCCATTCTCTAGTACCCTTATACCAAAATGGCTGCAGAACCGCAGACATAAATGTTGGATGATTAATTAATGCGCATTAAAAGCAAAAACAATAATATGGAAGGATTCAAGTGAATACCTGCTGCAACAATGTCTCGTAGGCGTATCTGTCGGTGATGTACATGACGAGCAGTCTGCCCTCCAACGCGTCCAAGCGCTTGCCCAACACCACGATGCGCACCTCGAAAGGCACCACTAACATGTCTCTGGTAATCACAAAAAAAAATATATATATATATACACCAGAGTTACACAGCCTCTTGTTTAAAGAACAGGCTTTAATACAGGTTACATTGTACCAAATTTTTATTTTAGCGTTTTATGTTACTATTTGCCCCCGGAAGAGTCGAGAGCCATGTGGCTAGCAGACTAGCTTTATATTAGTAGAGATTGTGAATTAAGAGAAAATATTTTAGATATTAATACATACTATATACTTTTCTGATAGTTTGTCATAAAATTAATGAAAAAACAAAAGAAAAACTTAAAGAATCAAATCATACAAAAATAATATGTCCAATAAGACTTGGACAATCTGCACCTCACCTGTATAATTCCGTGGCCAGTTTAGTTGCGTCACTGACATTTTGGCAGTTCATTAACCAGAATCTGTAAAGAAGTATAAGTATATTTTATGAAGACATAGAAAAAAGACAAAAAATATGTTTGTACATAAATAATAATAATAATAATCATCCCGCAGGGGGGCTTTATGGCGAAGCCTTAGGTGAGTAGCGACACCTCGTACATCGTACTCCTGAAGCCAAGGCGAGGCCCCCCCACCTCTGTACTTGCGTTAGCCAGCCGGCACGGAGCGGAGATCGCTAGAGCTAAGACTCAAGCTCCAGGGGTGGAAGTGATAAATGGCATCACGTCAGAAGTAGCTTCGGTGAACCTGCAGCCCACCTCTCTACACCCCTTAGCCACTCACACCCATGTTGCCCCTGTCTTTTATGGCATTTTTTGGGGCACATGCAGGGAGTGGCGCGTCACCGTCTGCCCATTTTTCCATGTTCCCCGAACACTGTGACGGGCAGAAGCCATAGTTCTCATATTCCCAGAACCCTAGTGGTACTAGGTTACGCAGTTCACCCACATAGTCCGGTGCTTTTTGTTCTCATATCCCACAATAGTCCTACACTATCCGGGGCTTGTGCTTGGGTGCATTATTATATGGCGTTGACAGGGATATTCGCCGGTCAGTGTCACGCCACATTTACATTAAATTTGTCAAAGGGTCTCGAAGTGGCCTCCCCATGGCCCCACGCAAGCCCTCCAAAAGTCCGGGCCATTTTTATGGCCCGTGGTCTTGAAAGACATACAATAGTAATATGGGAAGGATAAAGATGTGATAATTGACTTTATAGCCCGAGGTATCTTTCACGAGTCCGTCAAAGGCTTGAGGTTTGATCTTCAGAAACAAATACAGAGTGAAATTTGTAACCTGGCGGAAACCGTGGTGGTGAAGGAGGCGCAGTCGTCGGTGATGGTGAGGGGCGTGGAGCCGGTGACGTCCTCCCAGACGGCGCGCGCCTGCCCGCCCATGATCGAGCACAGCAGCCGCAGGTTCGACGTCGAGTGCTTCTCGTGGGTGCCCTGAAACCCCAAAACATTATTTAGTACATACATAACATCACGCCAGGTCCCTTGCGGTGTAGGCACGAGCAACAGAGCGCCATTCAGACTTATTCTTACACACCTCACTTGCTTCTTTGACAGTAAAGTAAAGTAGATGAAAGTACCTGTGTAGTGGGCAATGGCGCTGTGAGCGTGATGCTGCGGTGGAACTTGCGCCTCCTGGGCTCGACGGTGATGACGGGCGACACCGCCGCGTGTCTGGGCAGGACCCTCGCGCACAGCTCCGCGGGGGCGCCGTGGGCCTGCAGCCCCACGCGGATGCGCTTCGTCAGGGCTTGGGGGGGGAACAACGCCTGGACCTGGATCAGGACCACGCAGATAAAGATCAAGTTGTCGTGTTAGTCGTCACATCCACAGAAAGCTTTTAAGAATCTAGTTTAATTTTTAGTGATCAATAAGGTTTTCGTTCATTCATTTATGTTCTCATTCATTCATTCATGTTCTCATTTATTCAATTGTATTTTCGTTCCTTTATTCCAAAATGTCAAACAAGATCATGTGTAATAGGAAGAAGATATTAATAAATCAAAATCCCTCAATAAAAACGTAACACGTAAAATGCGCCTAAGTTCAGCAGTGGACTGTGATTAACTGACGAGAGAAAGAAATATAGTAGGAAACATTTTTATCCGTTCAGAAACTTAGAAATAATACAATTTCCAGTGGCCGGGTGGCCTGTAAATAGGCACACACAACCCACAGCCAGCTGGTAGGGTATTTGTCTTTCTGGATGGCTACCACCGCTGGTCTAGAGCATGCCACCATAACAACCTTGAGTTGTGTTCCAGCATTAGTGACCAGGTTCCAATTTTCCTTTAGAGACCGGCATTACCTAATATGTCTATAGGCGATGGTCTGCCTGTCTGCTGAACTCATGCAATTTATTTCAACAATTACTTGCACTAATACAAAGGATGTACATAGATTTATAAAAAAAGACATGACAAATGCAGTATTCACTTATAGGCAAATACTATATGCAATTTGATATTTTATAGTTTCATAAAAATTATAATATTATTGCAACCTAGGCGCCAAAGAAAAATTTCACCTACAGATCTGTAGTAGCACATTTTATTACCTGTCGGCATTTGAACTGATTGTAATACTTTTATGATCGTCTTCTTTTGTTCACTTAATTATTGGCATACGTTTCTAATTATTGTGGAGAATAGCCTATTGTCCTCGCTCATTAGCATCATTAGCCAGGTGTTGCGGATTCTTTGCATTTGTGAAGTACAAAACGACGGCCTGATGGTGAGAGCACACGCACCTGTCCTATTGTCCTAGCTCATTAGCATCATTAGCCAGGTGTTGTGGATTCTTTTGCATTTGTGAAGTACATAACGACGGCCTGATGGAGAGAGCACACGCACCTGTCCGATTGTACTCGCTCATTAGCATCATTAGCCAAGTGTTGCGGATTCTTTTGGTGCAATACAAACAGCCCACGCACCTGCGGTATGTGGGCGCTGGAGACGGTGCCGCCCTCGGGGCCGATGATGTGCACCTCCTGGCGCACGCGCGACACGCACGCCAGGTAGTGGGGGAAGTCGCACGTGACGACGCGCGTCACGCGCTCGCCGCTCTCGCCGAGCGTCTCGCCGCTGCTGCCGAACTCCTGCCTCTCGCGCTGGAGCGCCTCCTGTATATACGATCAATATTTAATCCATTAGAAATGCAAACATAAGTGCAGTTTGGAGAGTTTGAGTATTTACACGAGATGAATTTAACGGCGACTTAGGGATATGTATATCTCTAAACACATCACATGTCACCATTGTGAAATATAATAATATAACCAATATACTAAATAATATAATCATAATATCTATTTGTAGTCATAAAAAGTACAAACGGCTTATAATCAAAACTACAAAAACAATGTATACCTGTCAAGTGTACATGTAACTTGTGATCACATCGAAACATGTAACTTGACATTTAGCATAACATCTGCAAAAATGTCCATGTTTCAAAAAAATAAATTACTTTGACTTTCACATTGAAAAATGATAAAAGAATCAGATCCGTGAAATATTTGTGGTTATAAATAAAACATAAGTATTTACGTCTTATTCATAACCACTAAAATTTCACAGATCTGATTCTTTTTAATATAAGTCAGAAGGCAAAGAAGGGAGCTCGCTTCGCTTTCCTCCCTTCGTAGTTATCTTTTTTTCATAAAACAGAAAATATATTTTCTATCTACATATAGGAATTGCAGAAGGAGTATTTCTCGTACTATTTTATATAGCATAAAAGAAAATTGCTAAAATAACAATCGCAGTTTTGTACTATGTTTAGTTCTACTTTGAATGTAAGAAGCTAGAGACCCTAAAAGATCCCCGTCGACCCCAAAAAGATTTAGAACAAGTGAAAAAAATAAAAAAAATACGTATTAAATATTACGTACTATACTAGTGGTCGCCCAGTGATCGAAATTCGACCATAATTAATGTCAACGACTATACCTACTTCGATAATGACAGAGGATTTAATTTATTGATATTACGTTTCAATCGCCAAGGCTACACTGTTAATTTGACTTTAACAATAAACAAAAGAGTATATATGCGTATGTGTGTCAAATACATGGCAGAATGTGTAATGTTTTTCTTATCGATATAAGGTATTTTTATGTATAATAAAAAAAATAGCATTCTGCACTCTTTCTCTATATGAACTATAAGTGTGCGAAATTTCATACTCCTTCGTCCGCGCAATTTTCGTCAAAAGGAGTATAAAGCTTTTGCTTCACGTATTAATATTACAATGATATATAATTTTTAAATGTTACCTGTATCA
Source organism: Dendrolimus pini (assembly GCA_949752895.1). Classification (NCBI taxonomy): domain Eukaryota; kingdom Metazoa; phylum Arthropoda; class Insecta; order Lepidoptera; family Lasiocampidae; genus Dendrolimus; species Dendrolimus pini. Next base: position 7,516,921 of record OX457146.1, read on the forward strand.
TAGGGTTGTCGTTGTTATGGAGATAGTGGTCTTGCCACGTCTCCCCAGTGTCCGATCGGAGGATGACGATCTCTCGCTCCTTGCATGACGATGTGAATATTGGCACTTCGATTATTACCGGACTGCAAAAATGAGAAGTAATAATATATCAACAAAATGATATATTTAAAAGTTTTAAAATAATATCAGCCCATAAAAATCTTCTGATGGGTTCTGGGCTTCCCATTTACAGGGGGATGGATTGTTTATCCGTCACGCCAGCCCAAGAACGTTTCATATATCCGTTATATCGATGTCCAACATTCATCAAAATGTTTTCCTTCAGAATCATCATAAAGAAACCCATAGACAACAACCCATAGACAGCTATGGGTGCATGCTCCTTGGCTTAGATTCGAACCTATGTATGTTGTTAAAATAAAAATATTCGGTATCCACTAAGGTATAACGACCCATTTGCATACTAACATATTTTATGACTAGCTTTTTTCGCGGTACCCTAAAAAAGTAGCCTAAGTTACTCCTTATAACATCAGCTATCTGTCAGTGAAAGTCTTGCCAAACTCGGTCCAGCCGTTTCAAAGATTAGCCTGAACATCCAGACAGACATAAAAAATCTAAGAATTCATTTTTTGATATTAATACCGTATATAGGCATTTAGTAAAAAGCTGTTATTTTAACATTACAAACAGTGGATGATTATGTTGACATTTATTGTCACAGAAAAAGGAATAGTTTTGTAGGATGAAATACATGGTTATATGGATCTCGACAAACGAAACCGCGTGGTAAGCTGTCTGCGAAAGAAATGCAGCGTTCATATATTGAAAATAATATATGTAATTGACAGTAACAAAAACTTACGCCAAAAATTTAGCGCCTTGCGGTTGTAATTCAAGCAGTCTTGAAGCTAGTGCTTCTCCCTCCATCAAGGGGGGAGGCGCCGCCGCGGGCGCTCGTCGTGTTGCCGCTCTGAAATATTAAAATCAGTTATTACTAACAAGTTATAATTAACATTCAAAAGTCAACAAATAAGTGGAAAAACTTCACCTGTCCAATTTTAAAACCGAGCAAGTGGTTCGTAAGAAATTTTACAGTAAAGTACCAAAAAAACCTTGTCAAAAAAGTATCAGGAATGGATGATTTGTTTATGGTTCCAAATTCAATTTATTGTTTTTTTGTTGTTGTTAGATTGGCACAACTGTTTTTTTTTACTTTGGCGCGGTGTTTCAGTTGCATCGGTCATTTAGATTAAATGCAGTGCTGTTTTAATTAGATTATTTATCTAGTTTGTATTGCGAATTACATTATGAAAAAACATCGAACGGAGTTTGTCTTAAATTTTGCATTGCCATTGGAATTTCGTGTTCGGAGACACTGACAGTATTACAGGAGGCTTATCGACTTTATCAAAAAACACGTGCTCGTGAGTGGTACAAAGGGTTCAAAAGCGGTCGAGATATGCTGGAAGATTAGGCTCGCCCTGGTGGGCCATCAACGTCTTCAACCGAAGTTAATATAGCAAAAGTGAAGGAAATAGAGAATTATTGATCTTTTCCCGGTACCTTTTCGACAGAGTAGTATATCAACTTCAGCGAGATATCATTTCAAAATTGTTTATTAATTTATTTACCGTGGGGTCCTGATGCCATGAGCCTCTACAGAGATCTATCAAAACAATTCATTATCTCTTTGGGCCTATCAGAGGGCCTACGTCGAACCATGGATCAGTATGGAAATCCAGCGAAGAAACGTAGTCAGACTTCTCGAAACCTCACCCATTTGACTTCGATGATTCAGTTTTCTACTTATAGTCTTAAGGGATTAGAGGTAGAATACAATACAAGTTATGTTTTCGTTTTACTATATTCATTTATAATTTAATTGATTGACAATACATTTCAATAAGCGAAATTTTATTATACCTCTATATCGTGCTTGTTAAAAAACCGTATGTTTTTAATAAACCCATGAATAAATTTCTATTAATTATATGTAATAACAGCCCATAACAGTCTCACTGCTGGGCTTGATGAAACCTGCACATTGAGACAACCGATATGTCAAACCTGCCAAGTCGCCTTCGACAAGCGTGGCGGGTATACTGTCCATTCCCCTAAAGTGGGAGTTCCTTGTTAATTAATCAACAAATATTCCCTGCACATCCTCAATATCTTTGTTATTTCCTATATGTACTCACCGGCATGTTACCCTGGTGGGCGCTGCGCAGGCGGCTGGTGGAACGATGATGCGGACGCCACCTCGCCGTTTCGCCTTCATCGCACCACCTCGCGCGTCCACCACGAACGACACGAGGAATCTGTAAAGAATCGATATTCGCAATCAAGGAGACTTAAGCTGACCATGGGTCTTATTTTGACAATAAACTAAATTTAAAAAAAGTCAATTAAATACTAAATAAAAGGTAAGTTATAAATCAAGTAATATAAACTATGTATGTTACAAATCGCTGCCTGAGGAAGGCGAGCGCAGATGGCTGGCTGCAATGCCAATGCTGATTCGTTGCGCGAAATACGAACCAGCCTTCTGATGATGGGTGGCATCCAAGAATTTCTTACAAATGTATTATGTATTCGATGAACTCCACGGACCTAAATTTTCCACTTCAAACAGCACAATATGTAATCCCTTCCTGGGGTACCATATTTGCACCGTTTGAGAGACTCAAGCTTGTGTTATGGATACCTTGTAACGTTTATACCGCGTACAACAATGATCTGGAGAAAACTTCCCGCCGAGGTATTCCCTTTGCGCTGCGACATGGGGTCGTTTAAGAAAGGCGTTATAAAATTTTGAAAGAGGGCGGCAACGCGTTGGCAACGCCCCTGGTGTTGCAAACGTCCATAGGCAACGGTAACTACCTTTCATCAAGTGGGCCGCCCGCCTGTTTGCCTGCTTCAGGCAATAAAAAAATATAAAAATCCACTGGTGGAAAGTGCTTACCATCGCCTATGGATAGTTGCAACATTATCAGTATCCACTAATGGCGGGACACGAATGTAAGATTTAAATCAATCAAGCAGGAAATGAAAATATACTAGAATTTCTAAGAAATTTGTCACATGTATGTAAGTAAAAGTGAAAAGCTTGTTCTAAGATCAAGACCTTAAAGGGTATGTGTGAACTCATTTTCCTGTTTTGACTAACGCTCAGAGTTGTTGGGCCGCCACGTTAGTACCTACTTGTAACCTACTTTGTAAGCTGTAATTTAGAACTAAAATATATGACAAAATATTTTTTAATGAATTGAGCATTTGACACATTCAGACTTACCTACTAATATTATAAACGCGTAAGTTTTATTATTTTGCTTAAATTTGGTGTATATGTAGTCTCAATACCGAGAATGGACGTAGAATACATTTGATCCAGGTAACTGGGATGGTTTCCGAAATAAAATTAAGTAAATTTATCAACGGCGAATAGTGTCTGGATGTAACCCATGTTTCTTCGCTTTTCAAAGTTTTCCTTGATTCTACCACTTTCGCCTTTTTATTGATCTTTCGTAGTACAAAGCTATATATCTTTTTTTATTGCATGAGTTCAGCAGAGAAAGTGGTTACCATCGCCTATGAACATTCGTAATACCAAAGGTGCTACCAATGCGCTGCTTGTTTGTTAAACGAGACTGGAACTTGGCTACTAATAAGAGCACAAGACCAGGGTTGTGGTCCACCCAGACGGGCAAATACCCTACCACCTAGCTGTAGGGTGTTTTGTCTCCTCTTTCTACAGGCCGCTTCTATTCTTTCTCCGTTTGAAAAAATAGAAACAAAACTAACCCGATGTCGACTGGCTGCCGTTCCATGGTGGCAACCTTCTTGTCATTGTTGCTCGGCCAGAGGTGGCCGTCGGTGACGCTGTCCTCCAGCGGCTTCGCCCGGTGGAGGGTGCCTGCCTCGCTGTTCATGTAGCGGTATTGTTGCTGCTGCTGTATCGGACACTCTACTTCGCCTGGAAACAAGATAGTTATCTATTTATTGTCTATAAAACTTTCTATAGTAATAGCCTGAATGATATCTAGATTTAAAAAAATATCCTTAAAGAATAAAAATAGATTCATTTTCTAAACAACCCGTAGCAAGGATAATACAGTTAAGGTAGGTATGATAATGTTCGTATACATTAGTAAGTTAAATCCTAACTTACTAATGTATACGCCACGATAAAACAATTGTATTTTCGTCTAAATCTTATATATAAAAATGAATGTTTGTCTGTATGTCCTTTATAGAATCGTAAACTATACATTTGATCATGTGATTATTTTTAGCAAAGTTGTTGTGCATGAGCCAGAGAAGGTTTGTTGGTTCACAATTGGACCCAGTAGTTGGCGCTGCTGTCGGCATATCGATTGAAGCTTTTCCGGGCAGGGTGACGTCTGCCCGGACAGCTAGTATATCGAAGAGTAAAGCGTCTCGCGCCTTTATACGAATATAGGTAGGTGTATCTTTGTATTAAGTAACGTTTTAAAAATGTTACAGGTGGAGAGGTTAGTTTCGAATGGTCCCAAAAACTCATAATTAATCAAGTATGTATCATATTTATTTGCAAAAAATAAAAACTTCGTTTAAAAAAAACCGACTTCAAAAACTAAAAAACTAAAATGTATAAAATAACTTATTTCTAAAGCTATTATTATTAATATATATTATCTAAAACATCTTAAAGTCGGTGCTTAGTAATTTTCAAAATATAGTAATTTTTATGTTTTACTTTGCACCGACTTCAAGATGTTTTAGATAATATATAATAATAGCTTTAGAAATAAGTTATTTTATACATTTTAGCTTTTTAGTTCTTGAAGTCGGTTTTTTTAAACGAAGTTTTTATTTTTTATTTGTTACTTTTTAGTGTCTAGCTATGTATGGGTGGACCTACGAATGGTGCCCGCGCTTCTTAAAAAATATAGGTCCCAAGAAACAGGAACAAAAAAATGTTCGTAAAATGAAAACTACTGTGCCAAACTATGTCAAATTTTTAGGGGACTACATGGCAGCTATTCCGCGTCGAACAAAAAAAGAATCACGTAAATCGAATCATAAATCTCAGAGTAATCGGTGTACATATGGAACGAAAAGGATTTTTTTTTTTCATAAAAAATGTTCATAAAATGAAAACTATTGGGCCAAACTATGTAAAATTTTTAGGGGACCAATTGGAAGCAATAGCTTCCAATTAGTTCAGGACTACATGGCAGCTATTCCGCGTCGAACAAAATCACGTAAATCGGATCATAAATCACGGAGTAATCGGCGAACATACATAAAAAAAAGATCCCGACGAATTGAGAACCTCCTCCTTTTTTCGAAGTCGGTTAAAAAGAGAATATCTATAGATTTTATTTGGTAACTAGGTTCTTTAAATATTTGAAAAAGCCCATTATGTTAAGTCTCTTACATTTTAAAAATTTTTGTATCCTATTGCGACCTCTGTGGTTAAGCGAGCTAAGCCTTTGCCGGCTTCGATCCTGGTATGGTAAATCTCGAAAGCGAATTTTCTTCGTTATTTATTATGGTCTGGGTATCCGGGATCGGACCCAGCGTAATCCGTTATATATTACCCATAACAAAATCGTAACTTGCTTAATTTGGGTATATAATATACAATGCGTGTATATGTCTGTCGATTATTTTATATTTCCTTTATTTATTTGGGAAGTAAATAAAAAAATCTCTTAAAACAAGTTGCCTTTCATACATCGATATGTATGAAGTCTAAATATTAAAAAGAGCTATGCACAATTAATCTTTTGAAATTTCAAATGAATTTCTAAGATAGACATCCGGATGATAGACGTGCGAATACATGCACATATTGCTAGGTGTTATCTAGCTCGACGACTTTTTTGCTCGTGTATCACCGTATGTATCTAAACTTGTTTAGGCGAAAAAGATCTTCAAGCCACCAGTTTCACAAGTACATGTACTTGCCTATCACCCACTTTAAAACAATCGGAAAATAATACAGTATAAATCAACTCACATGCGTCTGTCTACGCGTTGACATACAAGTTATTTATGAGCTATGAAGGTGTAAAGGCACCAGCAAAGCATTGAGCAATTCACCTGTTAAGGTTTCACGTAAACTTATGAAATGATGTGACTATTTACACCCGATTGGCGTTAATTTATTTTGAACTAGCTATGCCTACCACTTCGTTTGCCGGGAGGCCTGTCATTTTTATTGATACCTTCGCTTCTGAACCGTATATAAGATATCTAATTGAAATACATACGATAATTTGAGGTGAAAGGTCTAATTTAATCGTTAAAATTTTCATTAAAAATCGATGAGCCGTTTCGAAGCCTATTGGAGACAATAGGCTTCGAAACTAAAATTCACTTCTCGGTTTAATAAATATAATATATATAAAAACATATAATATTAACAAACTAAATCCATATAAACTAGACAACTGCCCAGCAAAATAGGTGAGTCGAAGCCAATCTGATTTAAAGTAATATAATGCAGTGTTTTTCAACCTGTGGGTCGCGACCCCTAGGGTGGTCGAAGAGCCTTGCTCGGGAGTCCACCGGTAAAAGGGAACAGGCCATTTAAATTTCTACCTCGTACGTAGCTACTTTCTAAGCTCAGCAGCTGTTTGCAGAGTATAAGGCCCTAATAATGAATATGAGTATGGTTGCTGATGTTGTCGGTACCATATGTTCAATAAAAATCAATCACTTGCGTTGTTAAACTATATATTTGCGTATAGTTACATAAACACATCACACTGCAATGGTAATACAAATTATATTAATTATTGCGTGTGGCTTAGCGGATCTTCAGCTACAAGATCTGACAAGATGGCGTTCTGTGTTGCCCGAGTGTAATTTTGAATGGCTGGCCTGGGCACATGGCCCAACGCCACAGTGAGTAACAAAATAGAAAAAAAAACATAAACGTAATCTTTTAAATTACTAACTTTTTGTTTGTCTACGACCCAAAGGGGTCGCCAAAATTTTTCAACCTGTAAAGGGGTCGCGTATTTAAAAAGATTGAAAACCACTGATATAATTAATAACAATCCCGAGAAATTGCATTGGAATTCGATTTTTTTTGCAATCTAGCCATTTTTGCATAGCAATGATATATTCCTACAAAAATTCCAGCGGGATTCCTAGGATAAAAATTAGCGCAGTAAACTCTGCGTCTAAGAATTAGCTGTCGATCAGCGAAAACCGCATCGAAATCGGCCCAGTAGTTTTTACTCCTACGAATCCCGAACAAACAGACAAGAAATCTAAAAACAACTTGTATCGTGTTCTCCATCGTTTACTCTATTCCAGTTGGTTTTTTAAATAGCCTTAATGTACAGACACGGCTTATAGATAAGGACAAATGATATTCAAAATATAGTATTTCAAATCTTTATAGTTCAGCGTGGTTAGTGGCCAACATTTTGACGGTGTATGGACCAAACTGACCCCAGATTCAGATTCAACGCATCGAAATACATAAGAATAGAAGGGTCTGGTCAAAAGTCCAGACCACTTTTTTTTTGGGATAATGTAATTATACACTTTCTTCTTCACTACATGCTTTTCCGAATCTCATAGTATGACTACTATTGTTAAGTATAACGTTCTTTACACGGTTAACCCAACATTTCTTGAGCCTGCCCTTTCTACCAGCTGATGGAGACGAGATTGTTAGAGATTTCGTAATCGTACTAATAGTTGCCTCTGTTGCAGACTATGCTATATCACAGCCACCAAAGCTACCACAAATGCAGGAGTTCCTGACGCGATCGTTCCGTAGGACTCCATACATCCTCCGTACAGTGATACACAACTCCTGCTTTTACCGCTTTAGCAAAGGCCACGTCACGATAAACTATCTCAAGCAAAAGAAATTTACAAATCTTACTCATAGTTCCTAGGATATAAACGCTTTGAAAGATACACAATAAACTCTTTAACTTTATCATATTAGAATAGAAACATAAGCATACGAGATTATGGAAAAGCTTTAGGATCTCAACAAACAGTTATGAGTTTCACATAACTTTGTTTATAAAGTAGGGAAGTGGTGCACGTAGGCGTCAACCAGTCTGGTTTAGATAGACCCAATTAAATAAACTTAGCCTTGAATACGGCTGAATAGATAACAATTGGCTCACCTCCTTCGTCTTCCGAATCGCTCATGAACGTATCCTGCATGAGCTCAGGCGCAGCCACGCGGTATTTGCCTTCCAAGCCACCTGCAACAAGAGAACATTGTAAAATTAGATCAGTGTCATGCATTCCGTCATAACCCGGTTTGGGTTGTTGATCTCGAGTTAAGGTCATTTTAAGATTATGCCTAAAATTACAGTATGTAAATCTTCTGTACAGCTGTGTTTTTGAATTCATATTTTTATACGCAATTTATTATATGCTGGTCGAAGAGACCTCTCAGAATTTACCCGAGAGACTGAGGATAAACGTTTTAGCACAAGAAAAGGTGAGCCCGGGTGCATCATGAGTCCCTTTTTTTACCGAGGTGATTTTTTTTCTGTAGCCTGTCTAACTAGCTGGCATACATAACAACTAAAACACCTCGTAATCAATCCTGGCGTCCACTATATGGACTGAGAGTTAGCATGCATATGGTCATCCGGCCCGGATGGACGAGAAAGTACCCGAAGGTTTTACTTCAGTTGAACTGTTGCTATAAAGGATTGAGTGATTGATGCGTGCTATTAGGCAAGGCAAAGGGGTAATTAAAGAAGGCCGATGGGTGCTTTAAAGCCCGCAGGGGCCTACTCCATCTTACTGCCGTTTCGCAACGTGTAATGATTATGAAAGAAGAAACAGCGAAAGAAAGTCCCAATGTCTGTCTGTCTCTTATATTAAATGATAGATAGATAGATAGATAGATAACTCTTTATTGTACACCAATACAAACATGAACTTAAGACTAAAATTATATCTAGTTATGTACAAAGGGCGGTCTTATCGCTAAAAAGCGATCTCTTCCAGACAACCCCAGAAATAAATTTAGATGATAATGGCGATGGTGGTATACGTAACATATAGTACAAACTACTTACATTTTAATAATAAATACATAAATTATATATATATAAATATATGGATAAATTTTATATATTACATAGATATATACTTAATATACATACCATACAAATACATATCTACAAAATATATAAATGTTTATAAGTGAATTTAAATATCATATTCCAACGACAGGTAGTATTTTTTGATCATAGTTTTAAATATCGCTAGCGATTTTGCTTGTCTGATTGTAACAGGAAGCGCGTTCCAGAGCTGTATAGCCTTAACAGTAAAAGAATTGTTATAAAAAGTTGAGTTATGCGCAGGAGTGTTCAATTTAAGTTTAGTAGAAGGGCGTAAATTATGAGAGCACGAAAGAAATTCAAAACTTTGTTTAAGGTAATCAGGAGTACTAGGGACAAATAAAATACTATAGAGAAGAGCAAGGATGTGAGTATTCCGGCGAAATCGGATTGGCAACCACTTGAGTTTTTTTCGGAATTCAGAGACATGGTCATATTTGCGTAGTCCAAATATGAACCTTATGCAAAAATTTTGGAGGCGCTCAAGTTTATTGAGTTGTTCTTGGGTTAAATTTAGATAGCTGGCGTCAGCATAATCAAGGATAGGAAGTAATAAGGACTCTGCTAGCTTAATTTTGGTGGTAGTGGGTAAGAAATTCCTCAACCTTCTGAGGGATTTGGATGAGAGATAAAGCCGCCGACTTAATTCGGTGATATGAGGTCGCCAAGATAGCTCACTGTCAAATATAACGCCAAGGTTTAATGCTTATCTATCTATCTATAAGTATTTCTCCTGGCATCCCTCGTAAGGATGTGGAGCGACCGTAATTGCGTTTGAAACACCGCAGTCTGTCTATCAGAAAGAATGTTTAGATAAGTCCTTATTCTAAAACACTACATGATTTGACATAATACTTAATTACAAAATCTGTTAAATTCAAGGAAAAGTAAGTGAAATCCTTAATATAGTTGCTATATTTGTATACGTCTCTTTGACGCAAAGCAAGTAATATTGCGATCATGATAAAGAGCATTTTGTAAACAATTTATTTTTAACAGCGATTTATCATTTTATAACCTACATCGAATGTTTGTTGATTTGGATTTAAGGTCGTAAGATTTAAAACACTTGTAAATGTATGTTTATTATTCTTTTAACGAAGGCGTATCGGTAAAATAATATTTATGAGGTGAAAACATGCGTCACGAAGAGCATACACAACGGTGTTGGTTAAGTTGATCGCCCCTTAAATATTTTGCGCGGGGCCCAAAGCTTTCATTAAAAAAAATAAGTTCGATTCAAAGTAATTAATAGTAAGATCTTCTCGGTTACTTCTTAAAGCTAAAATAAATGTATTGGATAAGGGTACGATAAAATGATGCTACCCTCTTTAACGATTGAAAGTGAGACTATTTGAGTGATGGTTTTGACGTTCTTCATGCCTTGATAATGAATCAATTATTATAAAATGTAATCTATATATTTGTGTACTTTGTATAATATAAAAACATCCTTTTATACTAACTAGTAAATGGCAGTTTCAGCGAGATACGATTTTGATTATCCGTGTGTTGTGTGTCCCGTGTGTAAAGCTGTTTCGAAAGATCGTGTAAAGTTATGAACATCTCTCATTACACCTAGGTTTAATATCTGCTGTTTTTCTATCTTACTCTTTTGTCTACTTTGTGCAATCTGCGACATCTCTTACTGTGAGATTTTGGCCCGCATGTCATCCTTCTACCACATCCACCGGCACTTGACCTTGACGTAAATAGACATCAGTTCTCAGCATAAATAGCCAATATATAATAGTTATAAATATTATCTATGACAATCATCAAGTGGGCCATCTGCCTGTCTGCTGAACTCCGGCAATAAAAATAAAAAAAATAGTAGAATAGCAATAGTGCATTCTGCTTCTACATCCATGAGTAAAATATATAATACATTTAGTGATTTGGCACGTGTGAAGCAAAGATGACCGTATGATAAGTACAAAGAACTCCGCTTAGAAAGTGTAACCAAAATTCCAATCAGTCGAGGAAGTAACAGTTATGAATATTAGTTTGGCGGCGTGAACTGAAGGCTCGTATGCATACAAAATCCAAAAAGACATTACAACTAGTACGTGTGACAGGAATAGATATATTGTTGATTTATTATTCAATAATGCTATCTTACTCTTCAATTGTTTACGTTATGTCGTCCTACAGTGTCGTTGTGATTATTTATAATATTAAGATTTGCTAATGTTTTACTATGGTTTGTATAATGGTTTTAATTAGTTATCATTTTAAATAGCAAATAAACAACCACAAATTTAGTCCGAACCAAGTCATGACCATGGAAGAACAATATCTTGCCTTATTGGTTGTTACTACTTTGTAAACTAGATGTCACTAGTATCGATTTATCGTAATTTTGGGTATAGTGAAACTTATTGGTTTCGTTCATTTTCATTTACTTAACTAGAGTGCCATTCTATGGTGGAGGAGCCAAAATAATTTGCTTATGCTGTTGTTTACATTCAAATCACTAAGACAATTATCTAGTAGGATCCATATTTAAAAATTCAACTGTCACTGACCCTAACTGTAAAACGTTGGCTCACAAAACAAAACGTTGCATTGGCGCGTGCACATGCCGTCAGTCAGTCTGTCATTATTATAGGTCTTCCATATATTATCTTTCAATTCAATTCCGGTCACAGATTTTATCTGAAGAATAATATTTATGAACGTGTAAACATCATTAAGAGACGCATAAGTTGGTCGTATGCTATATGGAATCTCGAATTTCCTAGGTGTAGCGAAACTTTTAGTAGAGAATTTACCTGAAGTAATTCTATTACATAAATATTAGAATGTCTGATTTATCCTATTATCAACAAACTTGATGATACGAGAAAACAGTGGCCAACTTGCTAATTATACTGTAAAAGTCTAATTAAGGTACGGCTGCTTTCTGATTTGTATGTGCCACTTTCGCACCGATATCGAGTGAATCAGGAAACGCTCATAGAAATATAGGCGCTCGGTAAGCTTTCGATACCGCGTATATCGAGCATACCGATTCTGCACCGTTGTTACACCAACTAATCTGTAAGCGACCTTAAAGTGAATAAATCAGTGATAAATATTTTCCCAAATATGAAGAAGGGAAAATAAAATCAGCCTGCAGTAGGAATTACTTTATACATGATGCCAACGTTAATCCACGGATATGTCTACCTGACAAAGTTTGACGATTAGGAAAATTCTTCGATTAATTGTCTATTATCGACGTTTGTAATAATGGTTGAAATATATTTATCAGCGTTCGTGTTCATAGAATGCCTCATCTTTATTTACTTAAATTAATTTTCATGTCCCTTGGACCTTTTTACCACCTATTACGTCATGGATATAAATGTAGGCAACCAGATACTCTAGACATGACGACTCTCAAATCCTTATATACAATGTATGCATCATTAAGGACTCTGATGTCATAGCAGGCTGACGTGATCATCACATGTGATATCACCTTCAATGATCAACAGAAAGGCACATTGCAAAGAAACAACAAACAAGTAAATTAGCGTTTTTTTTATGGTAGGTTTAGTACCTACATCTTTTGTGAAAATCAGGTGATATTGCTTGTGTAAAGAATCTATTGTTACAATAGACGCTTCACTCAACTATTCCTATTATATTAATTTACTCTGTGACTCAAATGTAACATACAGTGAGAGAGAGAGAGAGAGAGAGAGAGATATATATATATATATATATATATATATATATTCGTCTATATCTACTTCTACTAAAGTATTTCACGTGACTTTCCTTTTGAAAATTTCGTAACTCATGAAATCAATGATTTATGTAGGGATAAATTCATTCATCTTATATACATTATATAGACAAATCATTCCCAGGTCATAAAGAAAAAGAAAGAAACATTAAATCTAACCTGACAAAGTCACTTTCATGCTTAATTCGAATTAATTAAAAATTCATAAGTTTCATTTAAAACAAATTCCACTGGAGATCATTTTTAAAAATCATACATGTGAGTCAAAAACTAAGTCTACTACTTACGCTATGTATACCGCTTCGCAACGTGCTATTACTGATTGAGAAGAAGAGACAAGAAATTCCCAAGCAATACTAGCTAAAACAATTTTATTTAATTTTTGTTTTCTTATTTGTGTCACTTTTGCTCTTTTTTGAAGTGAAAACTTCTTTAGCCACGTTGGGCACTTTTGGGATGGAAAAAAGCACTGAACTTGCGTGACCGTGACGCTGAGATAAAAAGTTTTCACTTCCGATCTGCAGATTTACGACTGATAGTCTTTTTTGTTCAACAAATAGAGATTTGCAATATAAATTCGTTTGTGACAGCAAAGCGTCAGATATTGATCATAAGATATGATACTTCTTATATATTAAAAATAGGAATTTCTCTATGTCTTGGTTACATCGAAAAGTTGTAATGGCATTATAATTATTGCATTAAACCATTCTAGATTACACTATAGGACTATCCTTAACCCATCAGTTAACACCAATAAAAAAACGTTACAAAGCTCAATTGGATGTGGTTTGTCAGACCCAAAGAAACACCTCACGACAAGGGCCAATTGACTTCCCGTCATCTGACTTTTGACCAGGGAGGATACTGTCGCCTTATTAATTGAGAATGTTAGTATTTACTCGCATTTGGTTAAAGCATTTTATTAGTATTGATTGATATGAAGTAATAGGGATTTCTTCGTCACATTACCAATAAGCGAACTTTGAAAAGCTCTTTAATCCTCAGCGTAATATTAAAAAATAAACTAAGACCTTCAATATTGAGTAGATCTAAAAGAATTCTTTTAAATAATCCGTATTTCAAAATGCTAGAAAAAAATAACCTGTAATTCAAATAACATATTGCGACGTAATTTTTTTGTCTGTATAAATCTTATATGCTGTGGACGGAGAATACATTTATTAAATGATGAGGTCAACAAGTCAAAGATTGAATAAGTTAACTTGCTACGGAATGTTAATGTGTTAATTAAAATCACAGATAATTAACAAATAACATTACAGCACATCTTAAGAATAATTAAGCGTTTAAAATAACTATGACTAACGGTTTGCATTTTAATGTAGGGAAGTAGTCAAATTAAAAATAAACTTTTATTAAGAAATTGTTGGATCAGAAATATCTGCTCGGGTTTGTTTGTTTTCTTTTCTTTAGGATTTCGTAACCATTTTGACAATATTAAACCCTAATATAATAGCCACGACTGTCCGTATGTCTGACATGGCATGTAATGACCTAGTGATTTTTCTCAGAAACTGTTGGATTTAACTATATTCAGATAAAGTTTAGTGATCAGGTGTGTTTAATATGCCCCTCCTTCTCCGCAAAATCCTTGAGTACTTTGGTCATCTATCAAGAAAACAGAGAGAGAATTTAGAAAAACTAATTTCTCTGGCAATACAGGAGGAAAACTAATCTAGTTTTATCTAATCTAGTAAAATAGAAGGGAATCTAGAGACCGTAATCAGATACGCTGGTCCGACAAGATCAGGACCACACTTAACCGTGTAAGACGCACTTATTGCTGCCATCGAGCGTCACCGATGGCGAAAAATAGTAGTAGGGGTAGTCCAATGAAAAGTTTTGAGGAAAGGTTACAACCCTCAGGAATGATGAATACGACTCAAGGAGGAGGATTTTTCTATATGCCCATACACAGTGGTATAGTTACGTAAGAAGAATAAATTAGGTTTGACAACCGTGCATGTGAGAGTTGAAAAAAAGCAATTCAAGATACACAGGCTTCAAAAAATATAACGAAGTTATTCATTGACTTGTTATTTAAATTAATATGTGAGAAAACATTCGCTTTTAAGTCGTGAAAACTGTGGCATAATTTGAAATTAATCTTAAAACTTTTCATTTTGATTTGGTTCAATTTTTTTTAAACGGGTTAAAAAAACGTCAAAAAGAAAAACGGACATGTGACGGCAATAACTTGTGTAGAATTTAGAAATTTTCAAGGAGTACATTTTAACCTTAGAGTGATTATTTTCACATTTGCTTTTTTAAAAAGAAAACGAATAAGTTTATTATCTAATTTACCTTGCCACACAATTCCATTGGCTTTTTAGGCTTTTTACAGCATTCACAAACTGTCACTAAAATGAGGCTTAGCGAGCATATCTCGCAAGAATCATGTAACCAACACATGATAGAGTACTCAGTACTTTATAGAGGTTACTGCAATCACCTTTTTAATGTAGAAACATTTTTAGCTTTAAGTAAGGACAAGTTCTGTTTAGCTTTCAATTTACGTCAATTAGCAGTCCCACCTTATTTTAAGCTCCAAGGTGAACATTGAATGACTTGTAATATGGTCAGACTATATACATAATTTACTTTTGTTTTTATTATACCATAATAAATGCATTTGCCACGTATTTAGATTTAAGTGCACGCTTATCGTGATTTGTTTTAAAAGCCGTGTTTGTGTTTGAAAGAGATTTAAAATAGAGTTTACATTATGTAATGTTTCGTATATTTTAATATAACTACAATGAAGCATAGGTCTCTCAGATTTTATTATCATTATCTATACAAATACATGAAAGTGTAAATGAATGTTTGTTTCTTCTTCATGCCTCTATTAATAAAAAGGAGCCTAGGTGCTATTCCAGACTATGGTCTATCTCTGCACCAAATTTCATCCAGATCCATTCAGCCATTCTGGCGTGATTTCAACAAACAATTATTCAACCAAACTATCTCATTTATTATGTCAGCATAGATTATCACACGATGTAGATATGTTTCAGAATTGAAAAGAAATAACTCGCATGTATTTCTTTTAACAATCGTCAATCTGCCATGACAAGTGAAACAGATGTACTATCCGATCCAGTGAGATTGGGGAGACCATAGACTTGCACTACGATTGATATTATATTGTATGTGAGAACTCCCTTTTGCAACTCACGAAGATGAGCGGGCGTGTATATGCACATTATGGTAGTATGCGCCTTTTTTTTAACAGGGGAAAGTCAGTTTGAGGACTATTCATCGCGGTGGGAAGTGTGTGATTCGCCACGTGTAGGTGGCACTAGCACCGTTAGCAACTGTTATTGCCACCCGAGGGATACCCACTAAACACCTCGGTGTTTCTTTCTTCGCTTAATGCTAGGTCTATGGGAAAGCGGAATCTTCAACTTCACAGCTGGTTCTTGAAAGCGGGCCATATCCGTGCCGGGGGGAAGCATGACTCCCGGTGTTGTCTCTCTCTGTCCAGCGTGGGGCGGCTAAATGTCTTGATCCATGGGAGGCGAGATGAGCGCACATGGAACACGAAGTGGCCTTGCTTTCGACGGCATTATTGACGGGTGGGAATCCTTCCCCAAGTGCACCCCTACTGCCAGCTCACGGCGGCTCAAGATAGAAATCTGCCCATCGGCGCCGGCACGTCTTCATCTGGCGGGGGCGCAGCAGGCTGGTGCGCTCACGCTCACACTCCGCCTCCTCTCTAGCGAGCATTACGCGTTCGCAAGAGGAGACGACGTCCCATAGTGTGTCTAACCGAACTATCAAGTGCGAAAGTTCCTTTCAATCATACCTGAGTTTGGCTCTAGCACAACTAAGCCTGCTCGCCTCTGTGAAATGCGACAACTATACCTACAGATAATTTATGTTGAGCTCACAATAAAAAAAGAAAAACACATCACTGTTGACTTTGTCACTGATATTCAGATATTCTTTTATTTAATTCGTGACTCACAACTACAAAACGAGACTATGGTAACCAAAAATATAATATGACATAAGTTTGTTTTTGTCTTTGTGTGCATTTTGGATTCGTCTGTTGCGATGACGAACATTTGGCAACATAATGCATGTATCCGGATCGTTTATTTCGTGGTGTCCTTCTATTTATAATGTATAAACATCATCGAATGATCAAAAGTGCTGCTTAATATATTTAGTTGTTTACTTTGTACAGAAAATTTTAACTCTACACGACGTGCCCGCATCCTTGCCGTTTCCCGTAAAGAGTCTGGTTTCTGGCTCCACACTATCCCTTCCCCAAATATAGACATTGATGGATAATACTTCCTTTTCTTTGGCTATAAATCTGCACTTAGGCTCTCACATATGTGCACCACACACATGCATCTGTGGAACAGAGGTAATTAACCCAGGATACCACAATCTTTCTTGCCGCCGCAGTGCCGGCTGGTGGTCACGCCACGCCGCCTTGAATTGTCTTACGAAGGGCGCTTGCCACCGCTAACGTGCTGGACCGTTATTGGAACCGAACGGTATTGCACGTGACGATGGTAGGCGTCCTGACGGAATGACTGTATTCCCTGACAGCGTGGCAAGCCTTTAGTGTGGGATGCGACTTGCATAGACACGTTGGCCGCATCTCATTTACCAAACACGTCTAGATCAGCCGGTTCGGCGGCGGAAACAGCTTAATCACTCAAGCGGCGCAAATATTTAACCCTCAGTGAGTTATATGTTTGTCCCGTTTACTGTCGGGACGCTTGGACCGTGGGGTTCTGAGGTCATGAGCCTCTACGAAAAATTATCAGAACGACTCATTGACTCTTCAAGTGATTAGAAGGCTGGTGCTTTTACCTCGGCCAACGGATCAGTATGGCGATCCAGCGAGAAAATGTAGTCAGTCTTCTAGGCACCTTACCCATAGAAGAAGGTGATCTAGACTTAGTCTTGAGGGACTATGGGTATAATACAAATAAGTTTTCTTTTATTGCATTCGGTTATATCATATACTATTTGGAACTAAAACACAATTAATGATCTAAACAAACAAAACAGGACAAGTGTGTTTGACATACACACTGCCGAAGGACCTTGTAGCACGCGTGTAAACAAATAGGGGCTTGTACGCATCATGAGAACATCGTGATTTCTAATTTACACAAATAAATAAAATTGTAGTGCCCGTTTGTAATTTCAAAATAACAGTTTTTTTACTAAATTCATATGAAAGTATATATACAATATACAGTACTTATATAAAAAACGATTTTTTAAAGATTTTGTTTGTCCGTTTGTGCCGGCTAATATCTGAATACGGCTAGACCGATTTTGACGGGACTTTAACTGGCAGATAGCTGATGTTATAAGGAGTTAAAATTAGTGTTCTACGAAAAATCCACGCGGAATAAGTCGCAGGTAGCAGGAACATATGAAATTAGTAGTCATTTATAGTTCGTGATTTAGGAAGTGGGCACTGAAATATAGTGCTGTGTCGGACTATGTTTCGGAACAGCAAAATACTGAGTGCCAACCTCATTTCGCAAAATGCGGCACACAGTTTCGTTTCTAACCGACTTCATTATATTTCTAATTATGTGTTTGGTTAAGAAATATTTTTTTTCTATTAACTGTTTCACGCCGATATTCTGTGAGAGCGTGTTATCACCGATCGAGTCGACTCTAAGACCCGTAGTCAATTTAAAACTGGACGAGAATATATTAAAAAAAAATATTTTGCACAAACGCTTCTTATTTAAATTTAGACCCAAATAACAATTTTATCAACCTATTTATGGCTGAGCATAGTCTAAGCAATCTTTGAAAGGTCACAACAACCGTCAACTAATAAGGGTAAGTAGTTACGTGGGTTGACACATAAAATCACTTTATTTACTCAAGGAGCGGCCGGGTGACATCATCGTGTGAATAAAAAAGGTCGCCGATGCAACAAACTGTTCATATTTATTTGCTCACGTGCGTTTTTTAAACGCATTATTCAACAAACGACCGACTAGGTGATGTTATTTTTTTATATTTTCGCAACGCGCTGATAACATTAAAAGCAATAATCTAATACATGATTCGATAATCTGTGAGGTTACGTTCCCGCGGTTCTACTCTACTTATTTACTTCATGATTCTTCACGATTTTGATTGATAAAACGTAGCTTTGGGATAGGCGGATTTTCGCAAAAAATCAATAAGTACTCAGTTTTTCACAAATAATTTGAAGTGACCAATAATGACTTTAACCATGATGATTATAATAACCAGCACCAAGGTCTTTAAAAACTATTTTAATATTAATTTTACTACCATATAACAATATAATTTTAGACTTTTACTTTGGAACCTTATGTGATTTCTGACGAACTTCACATGTTGGTTATTATTTATCCTTTACATGCACACTCTAGACCAGGGGTGGGAACTTATCCAGACGGGAAAATACCTGGCGAATTTATCAATTTACATCGAATTTAAATCAATCTATCGGTAGCAAATTGATTAATAATATAAAAAACCCAGTGCGTTTAATAAACGCTTTTCAACCGCAAGTTTGTGCAGTAGCGTCTAATCATTTGATATGTTACCTGCACTGAATGATAATGGCCTAGGTTCTTAGCAATGACAGATGCCTCTGTTTATTGTTAGTGTTTTAATTGTGACAATTATTATCATGGGAATGTATTCATAGCCTGTTAGATTTCTAATGTCTGACTATTGTGGAGCTCGCTTATTACTACGAACTACAAAAGAAACTATAAACCATTTGAATGAGACACTCTTGGTTTGATGAGCACTTGATTAATTTATAACATACAGATATTAAAACGAAGATAATCATCATTATTGTATGATTTTGAGTCATCAAGTCTTATTAAAACTACATTTTAATGATCATTAAGGGATCATCAAGATGATGTCTAATTGTCGGTGTGTCACATCTGGTTATCTCAGAAAATACTAAGATTACAAAAACACATGTAAAACTGTCGTGTGTATACAAAAATGTAGTGTGGAATATGCGGATTTCTTGCATATTCAAACGGGTGCCTAAAAAAGAAGTCGATCTTCAAGTGAGCTATGAAATGGGTTCAATTTTCATATTGTAATGTTTTAAATGGGCTACTCGTGAATAGTAATATAGTAGTAGTAGTAATAAAAATAGTAGATAGACTAGTGATATCTGGCAAATACATTGATGTAGAATAATAAGTACTTGTAAATAGGATAACAAAAATATATACGATGCAAATAGATATGAGACATAAGAACTTATAGGAAGATATGTGTATATGGAAATCCTTTTACACATTACTAATGACAAGACTAATAGAAATAAGAAACTGTAAAAAAATGTGTGTGCAATTCACACGCAGTAGAAGTGAAACAAAAAGTGACAAGGGGTGGGAGGGATTCTAAATTCCGTGCCGTCACATTTCATGTATTATATCGTCATAATATATTTAAGATTAAAAAGACGAAATTTGAAATATTAACGAAAACCTTCAAATCATTTCCATCTCTATCAGTGAGCATTGTGTTTAAATGATTAAATATAATGTATTCTGTCTCATTCTTTCGCAGGCTTAGTTATATAGATTTATGTGTTTATCTCTTTCTAGTGTCGCTTTTTCGCTTCATCGAGTTTCAAATCACAACGATTCTAAAGAAGTTTCAGACTTAAAAGATATTCATAAACGTAAAAGAACAGACGAAATAACGAGAGACTGAGAATTGGAAAAGAACACCCATCTTAAAAGAACTGTTTAACTGTCTATGTTAGGTAGGGATGACGCCTGGTCTGAAGGGCCTTTTAAAAAACATATTGATGTATCTACTCGGTTTGTCATATCTATTTTCCTCTCACGCAACTAAAAACGCAACACCAAAAATAGCAAAATTTTATATGAGCACATCAAAAACATCTCAGAATAAATTGGCAGTAAACAAACAAAATCACATGTACGTATCAATCTATGCATTGATTCAGATGACATTCATTCATACGTGAAATTTTATGATTGAAATAACCGCTTTCTGATTTCACATCTGCTTTTTGTGCTATGATTACTTCGTTTCTAGCAAAGATGTAGTCGTTTATGTAATTATCGGTTCAAATTCCAAATGCGGCTAACTAGACGAATGTACGACGCGGATAATTGTTACACGAAATGACGGGCGTGTGAGGCAGTGGCGTAAATAAACCGGAGAGGTCCGTCGTGATAAAATCATCAAAACGGGACCCTTTCTCAATGCAAACGAGCTCAACGAATTTTGCAAATTCTTGTCAACTGTCTTTTGGTGTAATATCGTGTTATTCTGTGAGAGCATATTCTCATCTCATCTCATCGGTGTGAAACGGTAAGCCCTGAGTAAATCGTGTTTCGTGCGAAAGTGAGAGTTCAATGGTCCACTTTTCTATCACATCCCTTTGTATTCTATATCCCATTATTATGGTCTAATTTTCCTATTTCATCCCCTTTAACTATCTTTATCCCTTCCTAAAGGCTGGCAACACTTTGGCTTCGCACCCTGTGTTGACGGTAACCACTTTCCATGAGCTGGGCCGTATGCCTGTTAGCCAGCTTTGCAATAAAATAGAAATAAAACTAGTCATCAGTTATGGCACGCGGTTACCGTCATCTATGGACATCTCCAACACAAAAGGGTTGCTACAAATGTCCTGCCGACTACGAAGGGGGAATATAAATCTGGTCACTGATGCCGGAATATAAATAAATATTCTTATGGCGGCATACTCTAGACCAGAATTGGTGACAGGCAAATGCCCTACATGGCAATGGGTTGTTTAGTCGCCTCTTAATACTGGTCCCTCGGCCGCAAGAATTTAAAATCTTTTCCGTTCCTGCACGGATGAATACTTAAATTTGGATCAAACTCTATTATATTTATTATTAGCATTTTCGTTGATTATTTAGTAACTTTGAATTTAAAGATCTCGGTGACATTTTCTTATAAGTGCATAAATCGAGATGTTTCCTAAGCGTTGAGTGCTCCCCCTAACCAGGAATAAAAACACAAGAGCGTATGGGTTGTGATTGTAGATTATAAGTAGCTTAATATTATCTTGTTCTCTAGATTTAGAAAACAATACAATATGTTCGCCGATCAGCTACCTGATTCTGAATCACGAATTATATTATTTGATATTTTAAAAATGGTATTTTTTTATAATAAGACTTGTTTAAAGACTCACAAAATAATAAATTATTAACAAATACCTACATTATTCTTTGTTTTGTTGTCTGCGGTAACATTAAAGATAAATAAATTTTGCTTACCAAAATTACAAAGTCCGTGAATAGTTACAACATTAATTTTAAATTTAAAAATAGTATAATTTGTATGTTGTAGTAATAAAATTAACAATAAACAATAGTGTGAATATAGGGTATTGACAGTGTATTCATATAATTGAATAGAAAGATTAAACCGAGTATATTAATGACCAACCCAGTTAACCCCGGTATCTATTAATGACAAGTCAACACAAAAAATATGAAAAAATAAATTTTCTGAGAACAACAAAAGACGGCCCAGCTAACGAGCATTTAAGAATAGGGCGAGTTATTTTCTGTCGTTTTAGCTAACCGCTTGAAGTATTATATTTTTTTGTTAAAAAATCATATAGTAATATTATTAACATGTAAACAACACATCAATCACAGTTTTCGAAATTTACTATTTTGTAGCGGTCGAGTCTGTATATTTAATTTAAAAAATAATCACGGAGGCTTATCCTGGGCAGGCAGTTTCGGAAATACAACGTTTTGATTTTTTTTTATCTATCTGTTCGAGCATAACTTGTAAACTACTGAATGGATTTAAATCAACCGACACAGAGTTAGTTTAAATCCATGGTCAACACTGAAGATACTTTATCTATATCGCGATAAATGATGTCGTTTTTCTTTCATAAATTTTGAAGACGGACAGGCATGTTTTTTTGGTCACTAACAAATACATTGTTATCATTGAAGGGAACGAAGATTCGCCGACATTCCTGGTATAAAGTAGTATGTAGAATTAGTAGTAGCAGTAGTTTTGTACTTTATAATTCTGGGCCTTTTCCGAGGAAATGCTTATAACGACCCCTCGTCTTCGTTCTACCACCGCTCGCCATTGACTGGGACGTTCTTAATTATGATCTAACTTATACACCTAATATTTTTTAACAACGAGGGTGAATCGAAGAGTTCTTGGAATCATTATTTTATCACCACACATAACTCACTTTTATCCATAATTATGCGTTTTTAGTAACTCGTCGCACAAAACAACTTATTACGTGCGAACTGACCAAAACAAGTGACAGTTGACATAAAGATTGTGTGATTGGCACTCTTTAATTTGAATATCGAACTTCTCCCAATAAGTTTTTATATATACGCACCTGTAAGAACTTTTTGATTCACCCTGGTACTGTAATCTAGCTAGGTCTGATATGCGTTCGGATACGTTCAGAATTAAAATCTCTCCTAGTTAAACGAAGCAGGTGAAACCCTACTCTTAATGAAGCATATAGTGCTGTTAATTAAACGTTATTTAGGTTAGGAAATGTTTATTAATTGGCCCGTACTACCGACCAGGATCAGTCAACGGGTTACCAAAGTCTCGGGTTGTTTGTCAGAGCCATGCTATACTATGCTTGTTTGACATCGAAATTATTTTCAGTATGATGAACATAACCGAACCCCGATTAGCATTTTTTACTTAATTTCATAGAAGCTTGAGACAATTTGTAGGTAAAACCTCTACGGTTACCACAATATCTAACATACCTTCATCGTCCACATAACTACATTCATATTTTATTGATTAATATTACTGACATTTATAATACAATTTTTTTTACGCAAACGTAATTTTGCAAACGTCTGCATGCAATCTAGACCTTCCGTCATCAGTTGTATTGTCCAAATGGATATCAAATTGTATAACAATTAAATTAATCCTTTATCTGTGCAGGAACGGAGAAAGAATACAATTTCCTGCGGCCGGGCGGCCTGTCGTAGGAGGCGACAAAACAACCCACAGCCAGGTAGTAGGGTATTTGCCTATCTAGATGGCTACCACCCCTAGTCTAGAGCATGCCGCCATAACAACCTTGAGTTATGTTCAGGCATTAATGGCCAGGATACAGTCTCCCTTTAGAGTGCGGCAGCGCATGCTGGGTAGCGTTACAAATGTCTTTTACCTTACCTTTAGTGTTACAAATGTCTAATGCGATGGTAGCCGCTTTCCATCAGGTGGGCCGTCTGCCTGTCTGCCGATATAATGCAATAAAAAAATAGTTTTTCTCAAGTACACTTTGAAACCATATAATGTTGAAATAATCAAATTCTACGAGACATGAATTATTTTATATAACAATTGTATTTATACGAAATTTAATCAAAATTGGTATATTTCCAAGGCCACCGTAAGAGACAAAGAAATACCCAAACATCTAAACGAAGTCGCTTTCACGTTAAATATTAATATGAATTGACATGCAAAATAAAAGGACGTTGAAGAATAACGGATAATCAGAGCGGAATAAAAATCTGTATACAATTATAACATGAAGTATTTTAAAAAGACAAAATCTTTCTAATTAACAATCTTTGAAAGCATCTTCAAGCAGTTCAATTTACTCTACAGCCTTGACCGAATGAACCTGTATTATATATTGTATATCGACTATCAACAACAGCATCATCAACTCTTCGCACAGTATGTCATTGAACAAAGTCATAAATAAATGTTTATATCATGAAGCACATATGGCAGGTGATGGGCACGTGTATACTGTATATCCTCTATTGTCACAAATTATTCCATTGTAATACAATGACTGTGATCCCCATTTTGTGATATCGTTCAAAATGATAGGCCGTTATGCTAAATGAACTTGTGTTGAATTGAATAACTGCGACACTTGCATGGAAACTGAATTATTCTTTGTCGCTATTGACCGTACCAAATATCGCTAGAAATATGTGGATGCTGATTTGACTGAGATTCAAGCCTAGAATTGGTAAGAAACTTTGCAGGCCAAAGGAAAGTAGCGTACTCTCGTTTCGGAGGCCAAGACTCACTATGGGTCGCTGAGCAAACGGAGCAAGCTAAATATAGTAGACACTTTTAAAATTAGAGATGTTTTTGTTACTGACGCTCTTCATCCTTGTTCCTTGAGCTATCACGATAAACTACGTATCAGTGCTCTAAAACATTTACTCCAAGTACAGTACAGATCAACATTCTAGAGGAAACTTCCCTTAGAGAGATTCACTGTGCGCTATGGCATGGGGTTATTTATAAAGGTTTCCATAAAATGCCTTTAAGGCTAGCGACGCTTTGCAAACGTCCATAGATGGAGATAACCGTTTTCCAACGATCGCTCTGTCTTCCTGGTTTTTGGTAACCTATTGACTATTATGTATAAAAAGACAACAAAATTATATGACAACTGTGAAGCTGCTCAAACTTTGATGTCGCAAGCACATTGATAATATATATTGAGATGAAATATTAGAGGTTTGATGTATAAATAATGTACGGGAATAGTCTGAAAAGTAGAAATATAAATAAGATTGGGAACGAACAATTGACAATGCATAACGAATTACCTACTTTAAGACAGAGATTTTTGTTTAATGATAGATAACTCACTATCAACGCCTTAAACTATTAAACACACTAATGTCATGTAATAAAACAAGCATTGAAAACGCACAATTTTGTTACAATCTGTCTGTAGATCTAACAGATGTAATTAGTACAAAAACGTCAGCCATAATAACAGTTGTACAAAAACATAGCATTATGCCTTTCAACGCT
The DNA here is from genome assembly GCA_949752895.1 of Dendrolimus pini. Classification (NCBI taxonomy): domain Eukaryota; kingdom Metazoa; phylum Arthropoda; class Insecta; order Lepidoptera; family Lasiocampidae; genus Dendrolimus; species Dendrolimus pini. Next base: position 7,542,613 of record OX457146.1, read on the forward strand.
CTTTTATTTAAATCGTTCCAATGGTTGCATTTTAACTTTAAGACTGGTTATACTAATTGTTTATAAGTTATTGAAAACTACTCGAATGCTACTGTATGACAATGATCTTTTAATATTTATATGGGGATGGAGAAATTAGCATACGCCTCACAAATATATAAAAATAAGTGTACCTATATTAAAATTAATCAAGAAATAATGATAGTGATAATTATTATCAGAGGCATCTTGTTACAAAATAATATCGATATTGTCACTGATCTCAAACTTATACATATTTGTTAAAACATCTTGTTTGATAAATACATTTGCATTACTAACGGTGATCTCATCAGTCAAGTATATTACACAACCATGTAAATTAGCGTTAAAATCCACATCCTGGCCGTGAATACTGTGTTCAGCTTAGCTACGCTTAGCTTCGTACTCCTGCCAGTACTTCAGTTAAAAGTTTTAAAACGAATGTTAAGGAGATTAAGAAGTTTTCTTTGTCACCTATCATTAGTTTTGACATCTAATAAATAATTCTGTAAAAATATTTCTGTGGGTCCAGGATAAAAAGTTTACAAAGAAATAAATTCTTAATGAGCTAATCTTATATTTTTGTTAATTGGTTAAGAGATTTTTTAATAGAATTCGTAAATGAAATGATTTTAGAAAAGGCAATAAAGGGTATGTTTTATATCTGCGTTTTTATTAAACATCATAGCACTCCAGCAAAATCAGACAGGTCGACGGTCAGTGATGTGTGTCCTAATGCGGTTACGATGATGTAAACCAAAACATTCGGCCAACCTTGACTCGCGTCAGAAGGGGCCTCTTTATGATATGCTGGAGCTGTTTTACTGAAAATGCTTTGCTCTATATTTAACGGAATAAAACGCTACTCTGAGCGGGGAAGGAGGCAAATATATTAAAATAAAAAAGACATGATGAGATCATTAAGAAACAATATTTCAAAATGATGTGTTTATAGCTTTCGATCTATCATTGCAGTAATTATATAAATCTCTCTGTTGATAGTAATAAATTACTTTATTCAATTGCGATATCTTATTCTACAATCAGGTGTACCGGTTGCATTTTATTAATTTAAATCGTTACATTCAATGCTTTCTTCTTTAACACATTTACATGTTCACGAAGTAATCATAAAATGATATGATAGACATATTTATGAAATAAATTAAGTTAAATATAAGCAAGTCAGTTTAATCCTGACGGCATTATTCATTGCGAAGGATTACCAGTGTATACAAACATATTTTTATAATTATATACTGTCAGCTGATAATCATGAAAGTATAATATTTGTTTGCTTATAGTAAACAATTACGTGTTTCGTCTTCACAAAAAACATGAGTAGCGGAAGTGGTCGTTACTGATTACAGAATGTTTATCTTTTAATCAAAACAGGACTTTTCTTCTTACTTTACAGAATTTTGTACTTAACATTAGAGAAAAAAAAAATCAAATTAAGTTACGTTTATTTATACATTCAAGATTTTGTTTCCGAATATACTAAAATACACAGAGAATTATACATTGCAGATTCTTTACATTTTGATCAATATCATTGTATTATTACTTCATGCTTTCGGTAGTCTATAAGTAAAGAATTGTACAAAAGAAAACTGATTTATCAAATTTTTTACCCATTTTTTATTGTAGGAGTTCAGCAGACAGGCAGACGGCCCACTTGATGGAAAGTGGTTACCATCGCCTATGGACATTTGCAACACCAAAGGTGCTACAAATGTGCTGCTGCTCCTTTAAGGGAGACTGGAACCTGGTCACTAATGCCGGAACACAACTCAAGGTTGTTATGGCGACATACTTTAGACCAGGGGTGGTAGCCATCCAGTCGGGCAAATGCCCTACCACCTGGCATATTTAGTCTATAACAAATTTTCACATTCGTGACCAACAAATTGCTTTATTAGATTATAATTTTTAAAAGATCTACTAATTCACACAATTGCTATTATGTTGTAAAAATAAAACAGATATAACTTAGTGAATACTTTTTAGTATATATAGATAAATATAAAAGAGTAAATTTTCTTAGTGGTCACCATTCAATACATTTTTAATATGCAAACATTTCTTTCCCGAAAGTTACTTCGTTCAAAAAACTTGATAAGTACAATTCTAGTAAGGTGTGGTTTGGATAAAATCGCTCTATATACTGTCATGGTGATCTTTTCTGTTAACATCATTTTGATGTACAATAAAGAGCTATGTATCTATTTATATAAGGTGTGAATTAACAGAATACTATTCCGCAATCGTAACTCAGAATCGCTAACAATTTATCCAAACACAAAAGACTTCAGTACACATAATGTGGGTGTACACATTGATGTAACAATATTTATTGCTACATCAATGGGTGTACATGTTTGTATTATCAATTATCAGCTGATACAAATTTTGGTTGCAAAAATAGCCATACTTTTGCCAGAATTTAGGATCGCGTAAATAAATTCCACATTTGTAACTTTACGGGACAGGTGTTGGTTTTCTTTACTCAACACTATTAATTATTTAAGTCTTGTTATTGAAATAAACACATTAATGTACCTATAGTACTAAATTTTAGTAAATTTGCTAATTTCAAACATTATTGTTGAATACAATACAATTCTCGTTTGACTTCGGAAGCCTAACTTCATGTCTCAAAAAGGTCATTAAGTGTATTTTTGTCAAATCTATTTTTTTCCTTCACTCAGCTACATTATATGGTAGCATGGGGTAGTTTATATATAGTATACGAGTATAGTACCTTACTAGATAAAACAATAAGCGACTTTAAGCAAACGTCTTGTCGAGATTTTCTCTTCACGTTACAATATGTAAGTAACTTAGAATGGTTCGGTAGATAATTAAAAAAATCATAATATCTCTCTTAGGTCCACAGCACGTCAGCAATGCCACTGGTGTTGTAAACGTCTATAGGCGAAGGTGACCACTCTCCACCAAGCAAGTCATCTATTTGTCAGCTATTTGGCGGCAAAAAAAATATTTATAAGTTTTTTCTAACCATTGTACTTCACCTAATTCTATAGCGATTAAACAACTTTTCTCAGCTAATGGTGGATTTATCCCGTGATATTACGAAACAGATGCTATTTGGGACGTATACATCGGTATTTAGGTCGTAATGACGCTAATCTGAATGTCTGTTTTATCGATCATAATCAAAATGTAAATAAAATAAAGCGCTGATGGAGATACTGAGATCTGCTTCATGTTTTTAATGATGCATCTTTCATGTTTATCATACTTTTTTACGACGCAATGATTTTAGATCGGCGATGTGTAGTGAAACTTAAAATTTTGGATTACCACAAATTCAAATTCAAAAGTTTTTACTCAAAATAAGTTCCACTGGATAAAACTTTTTGAAGGTCATAGATATAGGTTAAAATTTAAATTTACTTCCTATTCTATGTACACCGCTTCGCAGCGTGTTATTGCTGTTAAGAAGAAGCGGCAAGAAATTCCCCAGCAAGACGTCTAGTTAAAAATTGTTTTTCTTTATATTTCTTATACTATTTATACCTCAAGCTCTTTTACTACTACTACTACTCTTCTGCTACTACATTTTGGAAACATTTTTAGGGGTAATATAACAGTATAGTATAAGAAATAGTAGATAAATTAGGATGTAGATCCTAATTTATCTACCATAAAATAAGTAAAATAAGTAGTTATTTTAACATGAAAACATGTGGTATGTTTTCATGTTAAAATAAGTACAATCAAGGATATTAATATATTATAATATTTTAATAATACACTATTGAAGTTAAGACATGAGAGGACAGAAGAATATATGAAAAAAATTGTGTCAAAAATACTTCAAATATAACATGACATGAATGAGGCGCCAGTGCCAAGTTAATCGGCCTTATTGTTACAGAAATAAATGATTAATAAAACATTAAATCTAAAGATTTTTTTCACTTTTTTACGATCCCATTGTCATTTCGGAAAAACGGAAGACTTGTGACATCATCGTGTTCATCTGACTTTGTATGTCACAATCGTATTGCTCGGAACTAGGTTTAGGGTATATATTTCAATCATCAGATAAAGTTATTCATAGAATAAAATACAGCATAGAAAAAATAAAATTGAGTCTTACTTGAATAAAACAGTTGAATTGTTTCACTTTTAAATTTGGTCATGTTATATTTATATTTCCACTGATAACTTTTATCTAACGATTGAAAAATCGGCCCTAATAGCAATAAAGTTAATAAGAAGTACGCTCTGGTCCTACATGCCCTTATATCTAGTGCTATAATAAAACCGCGAAAAGTAAAGAATAAGGATAGCCGCCATACATGTAACTTTTACACGATTGAAGTATGGGGGTGGGGGCATTTTCTATTAAACTGATTTTTTAGTCTGCTTAATTTTTTTTTGGCATTTACCAATTATGCATCTTTTATCAAACGTTTGCCAGATTTTAAGTTTGATCCAAAACGATATTGTGTATTAGCAACTATTAGACACATGCGAAGTAGAGATTTTATATAATAAAAAATATCACACATGTCTCTAGCTGAATTGGACTCGCGTTTGAATAGAAACTTCAGTTAATGCTTTCTCCATTGAGCAAGAGCATTAATAGAAAACCATAACATATTTTAACGATTGTGGGAAATATGTGTCACATTGAAGGTAGGTATTTGCACTTATTTTAAAATAGTGGGTACTAGACCCGGTATATTCAATGAAAAATAGAAGCATCTTTCGGCTATTATAAAAAATGTGAAAATTTAACTGGAAGCTGCTACTTATAAGAGCATAAAAATAAAAGTTTTTAAAAATTTGACTGTAAGTTCGTTTCGGCTTTGAAACAGTCTAACGAGTTTCAGTGAAAATATAAGAAAATCAAACATAGCTTGTAACTTACTTAACTTCTTAACTTAAATTTTCATGTACTTTTACTTTAATATCTTGCATAGTTCAGAAGATATGGTGAGCACAGCTAGTCCTCTATTAAAACTGCAATGTACTCTTTAAATGAAATCCACTCGGTATTGTGTGACTATCATCATAATTAAAGCTGTCCTATAGTTAATAAATGCATGAGTCCGGATGTACTCAGCTTGGCAACAACTTGTACATAGTTTCACTGTATGTTTAATTGTTCATGTATGTTTGGCAAAAGGAAACCATTTGAATATATTGCAAAGGAATTAAAATAACCGATTATTCCGTAAGTCGGCTGTTGCCAAATGTTTTTCCGTTTATGATTGTTGTTGTTGATCAATTGGTCATAGCAGGCAAAGGAATTACGTACATGCAGCCCAGTCGAATATGAAGTATTAGTATCAGATCATCAAAATTGTTGATCTTTGAGTGAGGCCAAACAAAGGAGTTCATGTTGAATGTCGGAAAGCCACATTTTACTAGTCAGTTAAGTTATCCACACAAACTTAATTGTTGCTTGAAAGCAATTAATATATTACAATTATTATTTTTCTAACCAATGTTGTATATAGTTTGAAAATAAAACTGCCCATTAAAACATCACCTTTATACAAGTTTCTTGCCAAACGCTCCTTTGAGCTTATATATTTTAAACAAATGATTAGTTATTAAAGAAACATGGTTAGTATAAAATACTTTAATACCATCGTCAACCGGCTTGATGCACTGTAAACACGACACTGTTTTTTTCTTTTTCACTTTCCCATTTTCGTTACTTTTCTGTTTTCCGTTGGCAACATTATTTTTCACATCGTCAGATTTCGTTTTATTTTTCTTCTGTTTCACAACACCCATTCTGTCGCTGATTAAAAAATTGTTCGCACGTTATTTTTCAAATTTTAAAATTATCGCGTTCTTTTTTAAATTTTTTAAATTCCGCGCATTCTTTTTTAAGTTATTTAAATTTCGTGCGTTCTTTTTTCAAAATTTTAAATTACGCGGCAACTACGTTATGGCGCGCGCGAGTTGCAGATGCGCGTTCGGAAACTAGTGCGGGACTAGCAACGCTAACTGCATTCGTGTGCGGGCAAGGAAACACTGGCCGTCGAGGCCAGCTCTGTCTGTTTGGTGTGGAGACGTGATGCTCACGCACGCGGCAGTTGGCGGCAGTCAGCGTTCGCGGTCTACAATGAGGTGCGGCAGTGAGCTCACTCGTCCGCCAAATCGGGATGCCCGATTGGGAATCAAGGCCAATACATGGATTAATATTCCGAGTGTGGCAACTTCCTAAATTAAATGTTAATTTTCTCCTATATATTATTCCGACGGACAGCTATTCCGGTGTGAAATTACCCGAGTCACTCTACCATAAATTATTCGCTTGATAAAGTTAAACAGGAGTCGCCTAAATATCTAAATAGACGCGTTTAACAGTGGTAACTTAATGGCCATCGCACCCGAGTGTTATTTTAATTACGTGAATTCGAATCTTGCCTTAAAACTCGAACCACTTAGATATTTCCTCTTACCTAATATACATATTGTTACAATATTCACGTGCTAATGGCCTTTAAGTCCGACCGAAGCCCGATTAAGGCCAAAGGTTTCAGACGACCACGAGGTTCAGTTTTCAGGTCGAAATTTCCAGAACGGAAAAGGGCAAACCAATTACAGATAGATCGTTCGTTTTTAGTGTTCGCTCTGTAAACGTCGTTGACAGTACTTATATATATTCCATAATTACTTGATTTTTTAACATATCCATGATGTAAAAGATTCAAATGCGATGAAACCATAACGCTAATCAATACAAAAATGATTAATTCAGAAAAAAATAATTTCATGTTTTTAAAATAAAAATAATCTGAAATTAAAATTCTTAACTAAACAAAAAATATTTTTATTTTAAATGGCCAGTAAGTACTACAATGTACTCTGTGTACTGCAGAACGGGAATTTCATAGATAAAGGCCTATTATTTGGCTTCGGCACAAATGTCTTTTCTTTCCACACTCCTCTATACTGACTCTTCATTCTTTATCTCACCACAAATCATTATGTCATCCTCCACACAATCCTCCGATCTCTTTTTTGGTATTCTCGTACTCATCCATCTTGATACCATTATATTACTATCATACATTATTTACCTTTCTGTCTAGTGGCTACGAATTAATTTTCTCAAGTGTTCCAGTTCAAAACGTTCTAAATCTGGACCGGTAATCAATAGGTTAAACTAATTATAGAACGAGGAATGCGACTATATCATAAAGGGCGTAGATTCTACATCCTAAAGAAATTCAAGGAGATGCGTGACCAACATCGATAAGTCTTACTACTAATACTGTAAATCGTCTGTCTTATTTCTAGCACGGAAATTAGGTGTTAAATTTACACCTGCCGATTCAAGTTCAAGTCACACGTGAGTGCTAAATTAAGTAAATGTAAATGTTATTCGATAGCTAGGATGTGCCCGCGGCTTTGTCTACGCTTGGCCTGAAATTCTCGCGGGATTCCCGGGACACAAAGTGTCGTAACATTTAAAAAAATGATTGTATGCTATCGTTTTAGTGGAAACTGTCGGAATAAGCTCATTTTTATGCATCCGAACAATTTCAAACCGTTCCGGGAAAATTTCCGTGGGATTCCCGGGGTAAAAATATCACACATTTTATTACATTGAATTTGCTATCGATCAGTGAAAAAATCACATTGGAATTCGATTTTTTTTAATCTGGCCATTTTAAATAATTACCAGAAAAATATCCGCGGGGTTCCCAGGATAAAAAGTAACGCAGCGTTTAATTTTAAGAATTAGCTGTCGATCAGCGACAATGGCATCAAAATCGGTTCAGTAGATTTTACGTGAAGTCAGAACAAACAGATAAGAAATCTAAAAAAAAATCCACTTGTTTTATTTAATAGCTTCAATGCACAGACACGGCATGTTAAGAATTGTATAATATTATAGATATAGAAATGAGAGAATAATAATAAATAATCCCAATACTGGTGTAATATTTATTACATATTATTACGAGCTACATAGGCCTCGAATTAAAATGCCGTTGGAATTACTATAGAGTTTATTAGAACTGTACAAAAACGTATAAAACAGGTACAAATAAAAATGGATGCAACCAGTTCACAAACTGCACGATCTAATAACACGCGCAAAGTCCGTCACTATATAGCTTATCGAAAGTACTACACACGTCTTGCTAGTAGCGTAATCGTTGCTTGCCCCTCCGTTCGGGCATTGTTTTATACTAAATTGTACAATACATCAATGGACCGCGTTCACAAAGTTAATCCACACACCTGGCAAGCTTCGACGCAATGCAATAACAACAAGGATTAGTTCGACATTAAAGTAACACGAGAAGGTTAGTTCGTGTTCATCTTATTCGCGGAAATTAAAAGGATGGTGGTACGGCGTGTATCCTGAGTATCCACCACGGCTTTCCGGTAATACTGTCCGAGGTTGATTTAGGTGTCAGCTTACATTACGGTGGGGACGACTGACATTGCTACCCATAGTGAACGCTATGGTTGATAGCAACGAGGCGTAAAAATAAGTAATCCAGGCCTTCTATGTCATACTGTCACCCAAGGAATCTGTTCAAAGACAAAAAGGCAGCTTTGTTATCGATCCGTCGTCGCAGACCAGAGGGTCGAAGGAGGAATTGTCAACAACACCTTCCGATCTTCCAACGAAGTATGAATGCATGTCGCCACTCTAAGATAAGCCCTGAAACAGTGGCCGATGACTGCTACACACGAGTCCAGTGAAGTATCAAAGAGAACGATACAACCATACGGAACGAGCTTACTGATTAGTGATTACATATTGTTACAACTCAGATCCCGACAAAAACAAAATCCACATTTAAACTAATTGTAATTCTTTTCTGATCGTCTTCTTTTGTTTACTTATTGATTGGCATACGGAAAGAGCCCATTATTTTATTGTACTCTTTTTATGGCCATTTGCGGCCGGGTCATTAGCCAGGTGTGGCGGATTAAGTCGACTACAATACGGGCACATTTATATTTGTGAGGCATAAAACCAGGGCCCGATGGAGAGAGGAGGGAGTCGAGCGAGAACCACGATCAAGGCGAGACAAGTGTACTACATTCGGGAATCTATCAGTGACGGACTTGCGCGTTTTATTGACTTACGACCTTCTGTATTACGTTTGGATTTGTTGTGTTCGGTTTTATTTGTACCTGTGTTATACGTATTTCTATAGTTCTAATAAACTCTATAATAATTCCAACGGCATTTTAATTCGAGTCCCGCCACTCGTAACAGTATAGACAGAACTCACCAGCTCGAGTTCGTGCGATCTCCATTTTTTACACAGTTTATAGCTGTTTTCACACCTATAAACTTACACCGTGCTTTCTTTAGCTATGATCTTTAATATAGTGTAAGTTCAGGAAATATCCTGGCAACCAGCAAACTTCATATAAATCGTTAAAGTATGTAATATCGTTAAGAGCGAGCTAATAAAATCCAAACATAGCCACTTTTACTTTTTATCTAGAATAGGTACAATGAAATATGTGTATTTTTGTTGGTTATGTAGTTATATACATATATGCGTTTAAAATAATATAAGTCATGAATCATGAACCATTGAGGTTATGAATTACGACATTGTATTGGCTTCCGTGTTCGGATTCAATGTCAGGGCCGTGACATGAGATTTATGGATGCAACAGTTCATCTATACACAGACCTTTTTAATACCCCTAATAGTACTAATATGAATGGTTTTTATAGCGTACTAGGTGTCCCGGCAGATGTCGTCCTACCCGGAAAAGCTTCAATCGATATGCCGACAGCAGCGGCACCTACCGGGCCCAATTGTGAACCTACTCAGAAACCTTCTCTGGCTCATGCACAACAACTTTCCTAAAGATCATCACATGTCTAGTTTACGATGCTATAAAGGACATACAGAAAAACATGCATTTTTATATATAAGAAGAAGAACAAGAAGATAACATACAAACATATGTGCTAATACGTTGTTTGGGAAGAGAAGTCTTAACAAAGTACTGGCGCGGAGTACTGGGTGTTTAAATACAGTGTTAGCGGCCGGTAGCAAGTTCAGAATGCTTATTATTGTAACTCGATATGAATATAAGATAATGGCTTTATAAGAGTTTAGATAACTGTACTTATGAGAGAATCGTCATTAGGGTCATTCAAAGTTAATTCATCAACTATAAAGAGAGTTTGCATGCCCTGGATTCGATTTGGTATAGGTCTGATGTAAGTTTTCTTAAATATAGACTTGAATATTCATGAATATTTTACACTAGTGTTACAGTTAATTAAGTAGCATAGTTGTTCTTGTCGTGTTTCTTTTTAAAGTTTTGATACTGTGTTCAGTTTATTTTATCACATGTAAAACTTTAAGTATAATATTTTATACAATATGTTATATAAAATATTTACAAAAAAAAACCAAACAATAATGTATTAAATTCTTGTCAGGCATAACCCTTTAATTAAAATAGTTTATCAATGACTTCAATCTATCGGTTGTGCCAATTTACTAAGTTTGTTATACTGTTAACTTGTTGGAGGGATGGCGAGGTGTTCTAAAAAGGCTTGTCGAGTATAAAGTGTCAGTGTAAAATATGTGTTAAAACCGTAAGGTTTTCTGATTATAAAGTATTGTGACCAGTTGTTGCTCTTTTAGTACTATAAACCCTTCTAAGTTGTTACAAGTATTACACTAGATCCAGAGACCATGCGAAGTTATTCAACAAATAGGCCATACGTATATAGTTCTATTTTCTCAGATTGGCCCCATTATTGCTTTAACATGTAACCGGTGCTCTTTCTAGTGCATTTAATTTGCACTTAAGTGTTTGTAAGGCTTCTGTTGCAGCCATATACAATTACGACATACCGCAAACATATTGCTACTAGCATTTTCCTCGTGACTCCCCTACATATTTAAAATAATGTCACACCAAAACAGTCATATATTGAAGAGAAATGTCTTAATACTTTCAGTTTATGGTTGACTTCGTCAACCGAAAGTGTTTTAAATAGATCAAAAGGCTATTGTGGTAATGCAACCAGCATTTTGGGTACGTTCCCAAATAAAGGTAATTTGAAAGTTTGAAACGAATTTATTAAACTGTTTATGTTTTTACGATATATTAATTACTTTTTTAAAAATGTGTATCTAGATACAGTGTTGTAAATATTTAATACTGGCAAAATTAATTGATTGCAATATTTTTTTAAAATAATAAACGTTAAAAAGCTCATCAAAAATAAACTGGGCGCCATCTAGTTATGTATGGTTTAGGAAATTTACAAAATTTGGTTTTATACTAGGTGAGTATCATTATCTAGATTCTAGTAGATATTATCGTTAACTAACTAACTAACACCAGTTATCTTTATCTTTTAAATAATACGTTCATAAGAGTTTATTCGTTACTAATTGCTGATATGTATACATTCGTTATTTATCCATTTAACCACTAATATACTAATAAGTCGCAAGCAAAAGGAAAACTTAGCGCTATAAAGAAACCCAATCAAGTAGGAAAATAATTTATTAATGTTGTATTGCTTGACATATTACTGGTGTTACTGTTAATTATGCATTGTAGACATGCTACAAAAATCACATTAATATTAATAGGATGAGATTAAAGAAGATCATTGCGTAGTTCAAATAAAAATTCATACACTTTGATATATGGTACAACTAACGCCATCTAACGGTTAATGGGAGAACTATTTCGTTCTGAAGCGCGCGCAGTGATTCAATCGAACATACTCAACTCTCCGTCAACGGCGCTAGTGTCTATGTAAATTCATTTATGTATGAAACTTGTTTTTTTTAACTACTGAAGTCAATTCAAGTCGTAAGCGATATAAATAAAACATACATATGAATGTATATGTACTTGGATGCCTAGAACAATGCTATCAAAAATGGGAGCTGTTCGTATTTCGTATTATGGATCATACCGCTTTTCAACGGATGCATAGCACAAATAGATAATGAATGAAGAACTAGACCAAGTTCAAGGCTGTTTATATATATATAATTAATTGTTATTCTTATTGCTTTTATGTATACATAAATAAATGCTTAGTTTCAGAAATTAAATTATATCAGTTTACCTAAGATATAAAGATTTACGGAGAAAGAATACAATTTCCTACGGACGGCCGGCCTGTCGTAAGAGGCGACAAAACAACGTGCAGCCAGATGGTAGGGTATTTGCCCGTCTGGATGGCTACCATCACTGGTCTAGTGACTTGTGTTCGGGAATTAGTGGCCAGGTCTCAGTTTCCCTTTATAGAGCAGCAGAGCATTTGTAACATTTTTGGTGCTACAAGTGTCTATAGGCGATGGTAATTGCTTTCCATCATGTAGGCCGTCTGCCTGTCTGCTGAACTCATGCAATAAAAAATAAAAGAAAGCTATATTCTGTTTATATCAATAAGTCGTTAGGCGACGTACAGGAAATAATCAATAAAATATGTGTTTATAAATAATTCTATTTTACGTTGGTTTTTTTTATTATTCTCCATGAGCACAGGGAAGGAAAAAGGTTAATGATTTATGTTACGGCAGATTTGGTATGACATGTGAATTATTTATATATTACCATTGTACGGACTAACAACAGACAGACAGACACGTTCATTTTAACATAGTATATCATATTCATCAGTACTCGCTTACCACCGTAGTCGGTCAGTCGGCAAAACAGCCTCTGATTCTATCACAAATCATCTGATCATAAGCACAATCATTTCATTACTAAAATTTTAGTACCAAACAATGTGCACCTACAAACTTCTATCATTAACACGCCATGTAGGAAAACCCTCTACAATTATGTAGTATTTAAATATGTGTAAAGCGCTTTTTTCAACAACAGTGAATGTAACGCCTGATAGAAAGTGGACAACACAAACAAAACAAAAACAATTAAAACGAAGAGACTAACAGGTTTTTCTATTAAATTAGATAAACTGGAGAGAGCGAGCTGATTTTTTGTAAACGTATAATAAGGGTAATATAGTATATTTGCATACATATTAATATAGTTTAAATATCAATACATATTGATTTCAATAAAATATACTATACTAGCTGCGCCCGCTGTTTCACCCGCGTGATGATGGAAAATCGTTATATTTTGGATAATTCACACTTTGTCTTTATGAAATATAGCCTATGTGTTATTCTGATGTGTAAGCTATATTACTGTAAAGTTTCATCAAAATCCATTCAGTAGTTATTGCGTGAAAGGGTAACAAACATACACCCATACATCCATTCTTACAAACTTTCGCGTTTATAATATTTATAGAGATAGAGATACAATTATTAATCATGAGGCATCTATTCCATTCTTTAATTTGATTGACGGTTACAATAATAAACATAAGTTTAGACTAGACAACTAGGCAACTAGACAAGTCAATATCAGTAGATTTGGTACGATTGATTTTATGATTATTCTCTAGTCAAGTTACGAAAGCAGTGATCATGTGCCACTTCTACTGCTCCCTTCATTTTACATGGACTGACAAGCACTTGATTGGACTTCTATCTATCATTTAAAAGCTATATGCTCTTGTCGGTTGAGCCTCCTCCAATCTTCTCTATTATGGGCCAGTTGTTTTACTACTCTATGAATGCTCGCTTTGGTCTTCCCTTCCGTCTCCATGCTTACACTTTGCCTTCAATTAACGTGCTTAATAAGGTGTTGTGTCGAGCAAATAGCCAAACAGCTTCCACCTTATTCCTTCAGTTTTTAAAATTGTGCGTTTCTCCTTTACCATATCCAGAACTTCTACATTGGTCTTTGTTTCTTTCCAACTTATTCTTTTCTTTTCTTTGAGATTTATTTTGATCAAAATCCCAAAGGCATTTCAATCGTAACAGGAGAGAGATTATGATAAAGAAATTTTATCGATTATTTACAAAACAGTCCTCCTTGTGTGACTCCGTTTGGGACACAACAGTTCTTAGCCTTCTTAACTCCAATAAATACCATATTTTATGTCTAAACAACGAACAAACACACGCACTGTATTGACTAGGTGATAACACGCACCGGGCAAAGTACGACGGCTCTATTTTTAAAACGATTTTCGCTTACGAAAAGTCACGGTTACGTTGTTCTATTTGATAGGACTGTCACGATTTCGTCGGGTATTTTTATTATTGTTACGAGATGCAGGACTCGAATTAAAATGCCGTTGGAATTACTATAGAATTTATTAGAACTATACAAACAAGTATAACACAGGTTCAAATATAACAGAACACGACCAGTCCAAACGTAATACACGATTCAATAACACGCGCAAATTTCGTCACTAAATAGATTATCGGATGTACACAGTCTTGCTCCGCTCGTGGTTATCGCTTGACTGCCTCATCTCTCAATTGGGACATAGGTTTATACTGTACAAATATAATATGTCGGCTCGGTCGCGTGTACTGAATTTCCTAGAATCACACCTGGCTAATGAATACCATAAAATATTACAATACACAATGGGCTGTTTTTCTAATCACAAATTTTAAACATAAAGTAAACAAAAGAAGTCCAAATGCCGAAAAGGCAATAAAATATCTACAGGTATGCAGGTGTGAATTTGTCTTTTGTCGGCGTTCAGGTCGTAACATTGTTATTTTTTAAATAGCAATTTATTACTGTAGTAAACCAGACAGGGCGAAGTCCCACCTGATATAAAGTGGTGACTGTTGTCAGTGGACATTTAAAATACCAAAGATGGCACCAATATACTTCCAGCATGAAAGGGGGTGACTAGAACATGGTCACTATTACCTAAGTTATTATGGCGGCATATTCTAGGGGTGGTAGCCATCCACATGGGCAAATGCTCGTATTTTTTTCTATGGCTATGAAATGTACTGTTAGTTAACAACATAAAATCCACGAAAAGTATGTTTGTGTCAATTTGCGCTCTTCACGCTCTTCAATACGACAGATTTTTATGAATCTTGGTACACTCAAAGACGGAAAAGAATCTAAGATTCTTAATATTACAAAAAAAATCCTGTGAGATGCTGAATTGAAGATTCATATGAGGATTGTAAGGCTGCGCGTAAACAGGCCACCGATCACAGCTAGCAGTGGCGGCCACACGCTACTGTGCAAACAGAAGTGTGAGTGATGTGTGGCCGCCACTGGCCACATAGTCCCTACAAAATATATGAAAATGCGTGTGAGCTGCTAGTCGCTTGGCCACCGATGACTGTGGTCGATAGTCCATTTACGCCCAGTCTAACGCTGCCTACAAACGAAACATGCCCGCTACACGACGCCACGTGCGTCAGCACCCACGTCTTTACTCGCTTTGAAATTTGTTGCATTTAATTTGAGTCTTATGACACATCAATAAATCTTAAATTACATTTATCGAATTCTAATCGCAACGGGCTGCACCCGCCCCGCTAGGTCTTGTGCACTGCTTGCACTAGTTTTATTACAGCGGGCGCAAAGCATGCCCTGACTTTGCGCGTGCCGAGCATAGGTGTAGGGCGGGCATAACTCGTGTGCAGATTCTGTGCGTAGTCGGCGTGGGTCATCTGACCATGCCCTTAGTGTAGAGAAATCCTTCATGCGCGAGTTCAACTCCCACGTGACCACTTGTGCTTTAGTCCGTACCCATTTTGACAAGAACGGCACCCTTATATTTATCATGTCTGTCTTTGCATGTGACAGATATTTTTCTCTGAAACTATTGCGTGATTAGAATACATATACATGGATGTTTGACAGAAAGGTACTAGTCTATATAGCGCTATGGTGTAGTAAAATCGCGAATCAACTAGAAATTAAGGATGGCCACCATTTTTCATTTCTACCAAACTCTTTATTCTTCGTGAACTGCCACGCTACTTGTCTAATTTCTTACATTTGTATTGAATAAGACTCTATCGGCATCATAATTATATACTTACAAACGCTTCATGTGCGTGCGAGTAATACTCGCACACGGCACTTCGTTTCTTCAATTGCAAAAGTCAATGTTAGGTTTAGTCATGTGTAATTTGAATACATTTATTAGAGTGTATTTAGACATTGTTAATTATTGTTATTAAAATTATCATATAAATGTATGGATCATATTGCGCCTGCCATTCTCGCGAATAAAAGTCAATAAAACATTCTCGCAGTAATATGAAGCGCGAATGTAATATGTACATATTAGCAAAATTTTGTACAATATTTTCTGAAGTTTTCGCGACTTGTATACATAATAAAACTACGTTTTTATTAAAAAAATTGTATGTGATGTAACACTGTATGGATAATAATTAAAAAATGTTTATCAAAACCCCAACCGCCGAGACTCACCGCGCAAATGATAGCGAATTAATTTAGTTTACCCACGAAAACGCAAAATAATTATACATAATTAATTTTATGTAATCATTCTTTGATAGCGTTGTTTTGCTTATTTCATGTACAAAACATTCACAAAAATAGAAACAGCTAAAAAAGTTATAAAAAATTCTGTGAGACTAAAATTAGTAGTTATTTTATCTATTGCGAAAAATTAAGTAAGTGCGTTACATTCCACGAGCGACAAAGGGTTCCGCAGAGGTTAAACAATCCACTGTTTTCGTCGTTTGGCTATGAAAGACAAAAAGCATTTAGTCGAAAATATTCCATCAAATATCATTCAAATATACTCGAAGCATATTGCTTAAGCCAATTTGAAAGTAAATTTGAAGTTTAATCTTTTCAGAATTTTCAACTTCATAGTTCAGATGTTAGAAAGAACTAGACTTTAAAAACTAACTTAAATCTACTGACTTAAATAAATAAAAAAATGTGTGTGTGGTTCACATGCAGTAGAAGTGATACTTCAGATAATATACTCACAGATAACCCTTTTCTAACTTTTACTATATAAATATAATTCCCTTAGCCTACATGTCAACATATTATAAATTAAAATAAACTTCTTGTATCACATCCTAAATTGGAAACTCGTTAGATTCGCCCCTGTGTTGCAAACATCTATAGACGATGGTAGCCACCTTTTTATTAGGTAGGATACCAGCGTGTTTGCTAGCTTCACAAAAAAAACTGAATTTTTATATTGAAAAGCTATTATTCGACCCTCAGTTACATGTTTTTTATTGCAGAAATACAGCAGACAAGCCGAAAGTGGTCACTGCCGCATATGGATATCAGCAACAACAGAGGTGCTGCCAATGTGCTGCCGGCCTAGAAGGAGAAAATGGAACCTGGCCACTGGTGCCAGAACACAGCTCAAAGGTGTTATGGCGGCATACTCTAGATCAGGGATGGTAGCCATCCAGTCGGGCAAATGCTCTACAATCTGGCTGTGGGTTGTTTTGTCGCCTCTCACGACAGTCCACCCGACCGCAGGAATTAGTATTTTTTTCCGTTCCTGCACGGAGAAATGTTCGGTGGATACCCCTCATTCCTAGTGGTTTCGCGGTTTTAGCACACCATTGTGTATTGCCATATAGAATTACACCTTTCCATTCCTTCCTTTCCAAATTACATTTATATA
Source organism: Dendrolimus pini (assembly GCA_949752895.1). NCBI lineage: Eukaryota > Metazoa > Arthropoda > Insecta > Lepidoptera > Lasiocampidae > Dendrolimus > Dendrolimus pini. The sequence continues at coordinate 7,560,149 of OX457146.1, forward strand.
GACCCAGTAAATTTTGAAAAAAATATCTATAATATACAAAGGTAGAGAGACAGATAGACGGACAGGTTAAAAACATAAGGATAGAATAGAATATACTTTATTGCATAACATTCAGATACAATTTAAGAAGTTTAACTACAGAAGACAATAGGCGGTCTTATCACTAAAAGCAATTTCTTCCAGACAACCTTAGGATGGATTAGAGAAAATTGTGTAACATGTGGGTTTTGCAATATGAATAGAATGAAAAAGTATAATTATGTATAAGATTTTGAGATGGTAAGTATAAATAAACATGGAAATAAGACAAAAATATACAAGGATGTTTGCCAAAATGGCTACGGAACCATAAAAATTGTATGCCTACCTACAGTTATTAAATGTTTAGATATTTAATTAAACTACTTTTAATAAAATGTATGAAATAGGTGTAATTAACATCATCAGTACCGAGCAGATGTATTATTTAATATAAAATTATGACTCATACTTTAGCATTTGTATGCGTTCGATAAACATTACACACGTTAACTACTAATAACTCATTTTTTCTTTCTATTTGAATAGTCATTCGTCTATTATTTTTTTAAATAAATAATTTAAATTTTGAAAGAAGTCAAAGTGATATCACTCCACTATGGCGAAGACCAAATTAAAGATACACTTCCGTTTACTAAATAAGTGGCAATTGGTCGGTCATGTTTGTCGCAGACCTGAGTTGAAGAGAAGAAGAAGAAGACTGATCATTACCCAATAAAAGTCAACCGCCGCGGCGCGGGCTTCATACAATACGATTCTCCATAGCCTGCCTTTAGGAAGGTAGCGACTAACGACCAAAAGGTCGAAAGCGCCATGCATTCATTGGCGTTTACGCGTTCTGTTCAAAAGTATTGCTAGTGTCTTTTTGACTTAACTAGCGATCAAAAGGTCAAATGAGCCGAGAATTTATTGGCGCTTACGTTTTTGTAGTCGTGCATATATTATTACTGTATGCCTATCTCTTACGGTCCGCGGCTTTCCACACGTATTGGATGAAATAGCAACTCATAACCGGATCGGACACCGACTTTTGTTTCAAAACATGCGGTAAGATTGCAAAACTAAAAATGCAAATTGTAATAAGAAGTATTTTCTTATTCGCGAGTTAGACTTTTTTTCAACAGCGGTGTAGTTGGCGTTTGCATACCCTAGCCGAATTTCCACCCCCGCCATTGGCCAACGGTTATCTTGATATCTTATCTAATGATGTACCATAGAGTAATACTACAAAGATCAATGCGAAGATACATAAAAAATAACGCACAAATTATATTATGAAGCAAAAAATAAATTATATGGTATTGGTATAATTGTGAGGCCAATTTAATAACCTTCGTTCCACACTCTAGCAGTTTGGCTATTTACCATAAAAAACATTTTCCAATTGCTCTGTGGTACAATAAATAACATTATATAACGTTTAAAAAAGACTATGTAATATTTACTTATGTTGTATATCTATAAAACAGACAGGTTTCAAACAGATTAAATCATTCTGGCAAAAAGCTTGGTCTAGCCGTGACCATCATGTTGATTATCAGGCGTGGGGATTTATGAAATAGCGGGGTTTCCGATAGGATGCATGCTATATTACTCTTAAGTACATACTTTAATAATTTACCAATATTTTTTCTAAAATTAAAATGTTGACATCGTTTAAATATTTCTGGTAAATGTCACCTCGCATGTCAGTGAACTTTGTTTAAAAATACACACTAAATATAAACTGAATGTATGAAATTTTGCGCTTGAAAATACTGAATAATGAAACGGCGACACGATTTAATTTAAAACTAGCGGCCCGTCGCGGCTTCGCACGGCCATTTTTTTACGGTTTAGATTACGTTATTGAAGTTTTAGTAAGGATCCCTAATATTTTCTAGTAATAAATATAGCCTATGTTGCTCAGGGACAATGTAACATTCTAATAGTTAAAGAATGTTAGAACTCGCTCCAGTAGATTTTGAGTTTATTCGTTACAAACATACAATACTACAAATGTTTCCTCTCTATAGTATTAGTATAACTATAGAAAATTACAAGACTGGATAATGTTATTGTACCTGTGGCCATATACTTCTTATTTATAGCATTAAAAATAACGCCGTTTATGATTAGCTACATTAGTGTATACGTTAACTATCAATATTTAACATCATTATCAATGTATCAATAACGCATCTGCCTGACACCGTCACCACACCAGCATCATCTCAAGTACAGCCAGGAGGAATATTTAGAATCTTGGAATGAAGGATAGTGAAATATTAAGCTTTACAAAGAGCTCAGGAAAGGTCTTATGAAATCTTCAGGTAACGATTACTTGACAATGTAAATGTATATGGGGGTCCAGGATAATTAATTTTTCAAAATAGAACTATACAAACTGCTAAAAACTAAGCTGTAGTTACAGAAAATCAATATGAGATACGAAATGGATTACCTATTACACCAACAAAATATAGAAAATCATCTACGAGATAGAAAAAAGTTTGAGAACCTCTTTATTGCATTTTGATAATACCAAAATATTAACCATATATTTGAAAAATATTGAATTCCACAATTATTAAATGATTTTTATCTACAAAACTAAATAATTATAAGTGGGTTGTTGCAGTTTGTTTAACAGATCAGCTTGCTCAAGTAATGTCAACAGAGCATTGCTCTGCAGATTAACTGATAAGGCTTCCTTATCCGAGTCTATATACACAACAATACACATCTTTACAATGACTGTAAACAAGGAAAATTGACGTATTGTCGTATTCGTTTTTTTAATATTAACTATGAAAATAGGTATATTTTTAATCTGTTTAAAACGGGTCTATTTTGTGGGCTAAAATGTACATCATTGTCAAAAGGACGTAATAAATATCAAGGTAACTGATTAATTACCAAGAGAGTTTGTAGGCTTCGTTAAGGTTTTTAAATAAACCTACAAACTTACTCTAACTCAATATGAATAAGACCGTGTGTCATCAACGTTTAAATGTTTTTGACATTCAGCATAGTGCTTGCTACATTTTAAAGATTTAAATCCTAACTTAAAAGTTGTAGTCAACCCTTGTGGGTCGAACACAACTTTGGCTATCATTGCTACAACTACTTGAGAATGTTTCTATTCCATATAATTTATATTGATTTATTTCCAGAAAATGCTATTATAATATAAAATATAAATATTTAATATAATAAATATTCTTTAACTATATTATAATATTATAAAATTCTGAATAGGCCGTGTCTGTACATTGAACATATTAAAAAATCCAACTGGAATAGATTATATAAAGTATGGAGAACACGATGCAATTTTTTTAGATTTCTTATCTGTTTGTTCGGGAAACACGTAAAACCTACTGGGCCGATTTAGATGCGGTTTTCGCGGCTCGACAGCTAATTTTTAGACTGAAACTCTACGCTACTTTTTATCCTGGGAATCCCACGGGAATTTTCCCAGGAGCGTTTCGAATTTGTTCGGATACAGTTTCCACTAAAACGATAGCTTCCGTTCTTTTTTAAAATGCTGAGGTATTTCGTGTCCCGGGAATCCCGCGGGAATATCAAGTCAGCGTCGGCGAAGTCGCTGGCATATCCTAGTTACTTATAAAAATATTATTCTCACCTTTTGAGTACTCATTGATAAAGCACGTAATGCTCGTCTAATAATTTCATTCTGCAGGTGAATAAGACGCAATTATTTGTAAAACATGTTTAAGTGTAATTCGAGACGTGCTTAGATTATACATGGATTGTGACATAGAAATATTAATGTAATTAAAATAAATGCCGTAGTTGATTTTATGCGGAATACAGATTGGTAACGTAGGGAAATAAATGATAATCAACAAACGTTTTCCTGTAAACAACTATAACTGTAATAATAACTTTGATATTACGCAAATGTTAGAAATACCAAGGGACCATACTTCTGTATAAAACTTTTTTTAAAAGAACATGAGATATAAATAGAATAAGAGAAACAATAAAGAAAAACAATTTTTAGATAGACGTGTTTCTAGGGAATTTCTGGCCGCTTCTTCTCCTTAACAGCAATAACCAATAACACGTTGCGAAGCGGTGTACATAGACTAGAAAGTAAAATTAAATTTTAACCTATATGTATGACCTTCAAAAAGTGTCCTTCAGTGGAACTTATTTTGAATAAAGACTTTTGAATTTGACCCAGGGAATCCATCTATGTCCATCCAAAGCTTGTCTGGAAGAAATCGCTAATAGCGATAAGACCGCCCTTTAAAAAAAAAAATATTGCAGGAGTTCAGCAGACGGCCCACTTCATAGAAAACGGTTACCATCGCCTATAGACATTTGCAACACCAAAGGTGTTACAAATGCGCTGTTGCTGTCTTAAGGGAGACTGGAACCTAATGCCGGAACACAACCCAAGGTTGTTATGGCAATATACTTTAGACTAGGGATGGTAGCCATCCAGTCGGATAAATACCCAACCAACGTGGCTGTGGGTTGTTTTGTAATTTGTATTGTTTGTAATTGTATTTTTTTATTTCTGTTAACTGTATATTTTTTCTTCTTTTAACACACAATAAAGCACATTCATTCATAATTTTCAACGCGCTTTCTGCTTCATTACGCACATACATGCGACAATATTTTTCTAAGGGGCAAAATTTAATTACCGGTCATAAAAATAATCATTTTATACATTATTTACTAAAAATGGTCACGGAAACCAAAAAAAAGGTCAAAGGAAACGGATACTCTTTCATATATTCTTGGCCCCAGATTGTAAAAAGATGAGAGGGATTGTAAGATTTCTTCTAATCATGTTGATATTTGTCATAATTGTAGTGGGTTTAGTTTTAGTTATTTGGAATGAATTAGCCGTGTGGTGTTAGTGTTTTCATATTATTAATTTTTCAAAATCAATTATTATTCTGATAATCGATAATTTATTTTATTTATGACCTTGAGTTTAAGATTTTTCTTTTTCCAGAAAAATTTTGGGCCGATGTTTTCCTTTTCATAATATAAAATTGGAACACATTTTAAAGCCACATTTCTTCGGCCCAAAAGTCCCCGTCCTCAAATAAATTATAATTGTTATATTTTTTTAAAATTTATTTGGACAAACAAAATATTGTACAGAATTTAGTATTAGCTATATCTATTAAGTAGAAATTGTGATTATATGAATGCAATAGCTGTTATTAAACTTAATCGTAATTAAAGGTCTCTGAGTGGGCAGTAAGAGTCAACCGATTCGCCACAGCAAGAGGCAAAGTTTTGAAAAAAACGTCCACGGTTGTATAACACATTGTAACTTCACATTAGAGCACAGCTTACATAGTATCGACGAAACAGGTTCCAAGTCGGAGGAACTCGCACACATGAAAAACTTGAGGTCGGACTGGCCTTATTACATCACACGATAGCTATTAGCCATAACCGACAAGTATATGCTGTGGAGGCCGTGAGATTTTTACACTTTTGGCACTTTCCGGAAAAGTTAACTAAAAAGTGAACTACTTATTTATTTATTTTAGTTGTTTGGGAAACATACAATAATTAATATTCTCAAATATAAAACACAAAATTAATACATATATCAATCAAGTTTCCACAAAAAAAAAATCTATATAACAAAAATAAAAATTGGCTCAAACAGTTAATTACAACAACAAAAAAATACAATAATACGAAAATTACACAAAATGTTTATTTAATTTAGATTAGGTCGAATTTTGAACAAAAAAAATGTCACCACTTCAAGAGATTTACGGTCTTATTCATATTGAGGTAGAGAAAGTTTGAAGGCTTCTTTAAGAACCGTAAAGAAACATACAAGCATACTCTAACATAATATGAATAAAACCGCATAGGTATCTTTTGTATAATTAAGCTACTTTTTATGAACTAGTATAGGCGCTGATTCCAGCTTTTGACAGGAATTTGAAGCATGATATTTGCTGTGCAGTTTTATTTAATATGTAATATTGGCCAAAAATTAACAATAGGCTCAGGACATTTTTATTGTTTTAGAGAATAGAGCCTAGCCTAGCCAAATTAATCATCCATAGCATTTAAATGTTTTTTTTTTTATTACAGCAGTTCATCAGAGATGCAGACGTCCCACTTGATGGAAAACGATTGCCATCGCCTATGGATATGTGGAACACCACAGGTGCTACAAATGCGCTGCTGCTGTCTTAAGGGAGGGAGACTGGACATACAACATAAACATACTATTAAAAAGTTCATCAAAAATAAAATTAAACAATTTATCGAGAATCAGGTTGTCCATAACTTTTAAAAACAGGAATAGTTTTTATTAAAGATTTTTGAATTAGGAATAAATGTAATAAATAAATAAAATCTAAATTAAATATATTTTGCGTGTTAAGCCTGTAAAGCTCATTCCTTCATTTTTGGCCATAACCATAGACCAAATCGGTTATTTAAAGAATTTATATCTTTAGCCTACGTCTTTAGAATGAGACAACCATCTCATGGTTACAAAAATAAGGTACAAACATGACTTGTTCATATCGTGTTTTATGGTTTTGTCTCACGTTGTATTAAGTTTATTGCGATTTTAATTAGGTTTTTACTGAATATTTATTGTAGCAAACTATGCGTGATGATATGTATATCAACTATTATATTCAATATTTGACATGGAAATTATGCAGTAACTCTATATTGGCTATTGTGGTGATTCATACCTTGAATATCAAAGCAAAATGTGTCATATACTCCCAGGACAATAGAATTCAAGTACATTAACAATACGTGTAACCAATACATACATTAAATTAGTTTATATTACGAATATAACTGAATAAAATGTTAAGTCAACAAATATTTAAACGTCATACAGATGTTCAAAATAAGCTTTTGGATAACGATAGTTTAGATTCAAGAATATTATTATTTGAAGAATTTTAATTAATTCATATGGAATATTTAAAGTCATAAATTATCATTATATATTTAAGTTAATGTATTTAGGCGCACTCTATTTACAGTATGTATAGCAAATCTAAGAGTATAAAGTCCAAAACAACCTATTTTGCAAACTCGTATAGTGTTGTTAATAGACGGAAGTAGTTTAAGCGTAGGCTTTTATCTGAATTGATATGGAATTTGCAATGCAATGTCTTCAAAATATATTCAATTATTATGTAGGCTACGTAGAATTGCAACTTGATTTTCAATTACTAAAATTGTTATTGAAAACCTAGTACTTAGCGCGAAATTGTTCGTGAAGATCATAACTGCTGATCTAGTACATAAACTATCACATCTTTAGCCAAAATCCGTTCAGTACTTTGCAAGTGTTATATTTTGTACATCTACTGGTTTGATATATGTATATAGTCTTACTAAAAAATAATATTAGATCACAAAAGTTACGCTGCTGGTCCATCAAATTAAAAACTCTACACGATGCATGCATCGTGTAGTGCAATCCCATATTAAGATTGCAACACACGTCGTTTGAAAGAAATGCAAGTGCTTTACTCACAACTACAACGATTTACCAATATACATTTTTCCTGAATTAGATTAAGTTGCCTTTTTAGACTTATACGGACATAACAAATACTAATCATTCTACACTAACAATCATTCACAAACTAAAATTGAAGGAATCCAAAAGAAAGAAAACAAAAAAGCGGCTTACTCATTGAGTATGATTTGTCGCAAAAATAACTTTCGCTTGCCGTGTGTTCTGTGTAAAATTGAGATTCCAGCTACCGGTTTAATAATACCTTTTGGCGATACGCCATAAACGCCGTACCAAGAACACACACACAGTAATCCAGAAAATTAATCAAAAACGAACAAGCAGATTAGGAGATAACACACTTAAGTATTCAATTACCGAAACATACCAATCCAGCGGCGGGAATAGTTCGAAAAGTTCCTTTTTAGCACGTCACTAATTCACTTTCTGTCTCTGTGTACACACTAACAATCACCGAACAAAAGATCCAAACAATCCTAAGTTACATCATCGAATTGAAATTAGCTGAACACTATGAAATAATTAACGTAAATACGAGAATTCTTTTAGCAAACACAAATTATGGGCACATTAGTCTGTCAATTTAAACGCGGGAATTTTTACTGGTAATGTCACGAATTGTCACTTTTTTATATTTTTTATAACTGTTTTTTTTTTATGTTTTATTGGTTAATGTAGCATTGTGCGTCGTGATAAGCGCTGAGAGGTCGCACCGCGACTGGTCTCGCCCGCTGTATATCATTCACGCCGGTTCACGTGCGCTTGCATGCAAAAACTTTTATACAGAGCTTCCAGTCTCGTAGAGTTTCATATAAACCGGTAATCTGTTTGGAATTTGACATTTGGTTTCAAGGACAAAGTTGACACGAGTTGATCAATAGATAATTAGTAAATTAAACAATAAAAATATATATTTTAAAAGAACAATCCATAAAACGAATAAAATCTTATTAATTTACAAATGGGCCATTGAAAGTATACAATATTATAGTCATAAAAAAAAGTTATTATAATGAATAGCCAAGTGCGTGTCGGACCAGGCACAAGGCACACTGGACGAAGGATAATATGTTCACCATTCGTCCAAACTCTGACAAAATCTAAATCTGCACAATAATTTATTTCCTTCCCTTCTTTCACGGGTTGTCTGGAAGAGATCTCTTCTTAGCAAAAACACCGCCCATTGTGCACATTTAGAATATTTTTAGGCTATAAGTTTCTCTGTGTATAATGGTGTAGAATAAAGTGTTATCTATCTATCTATTTTAACTACATAACCTAGCCACATATACCTAATCATTCAAGTAAACCCTGTGAATATAGTTTAGTGCATTACTTTCTTTAACATTACGTGGCGTTTTAAAATAGACATGCTTCCAATACATCTCAAAGTCTGTTGTTTAAAGGTTACTAAACATAAACAATTAGTTATTTTACTATTAAATAACGATGACGTCAATTACATAAATACTATTTTAATATGTAAAGAAATATTATATTTAGTACTAGAGATGGCCGTGACTCGAGTGCGTGTTGTTTTTATGTCTGCTTGTAAATAAATGGATACTCAGTCCACCTGCATGTATCTACCGTCGCCCATGGAAAATTGTAGCAGTAAGGAACCCGATGTGTTCCCCAGAATTATCTAAACCAGAATTACTCAAGCTATAGGTTGCAACTCACAGTAGTCGAGACCGAATATTAACGGAGTACTAGTTTATTTTCATGGTTTAATATCAAACGAAATACTGAAATAAATTGTACCTATCAAACTTATTGTGATTCAAACTAACTACAGTTGAAATTGATGTTAAAGCTATAACTAGAAACAAATAGTAAACAAAAACATTCGTGTAGTCAAAATAGCACACTTGTAATGATTTATAAAAAAATGGATTGTTTTTTTTAATAATTGGAACAGCCCTTCATGTACACTGATACGCTCCTTTTTTACAATAGCCAACAGACAAGTACTGAATTTGGAAGTTTTGTATGGTGGGTTGAAGTAAATTCAATTTTAGGAACCACTGATCCGCACTGTATATATATATGTCGGAGAAGGCCTAGTTCTCGTGACATCTTCTTTATTGCTTGCAGATTTAGTGGGCGTCATCAGGGTAAAATGCGATCATAAAACACGATGGCCACGGTTTATAAACTTTTAATTTAGATATAAAACACATTTTAACATAGTTTAGACCGAGCAGCGGGTTCAGGGCACCGCTCATACTTCCAGCTTCAATACTTCCTTTAAAATTCTCAAAGGTCCAACTCGACCTGTTGCCACCAACCGAATGTGTCACAAGAACTCCTCCGTCTACCGAAGTAGATACTACTCAAGTATAGAGGGCGTTTGACCCCGCTCAAGACATGCTCTGCTCTCATTGGTCGTATATTAAATTACAATATTCATAACTTTTATTAGGTTAGAACGATCTTTAAGTTATAGAAACATTTAACTAATCAAATTAAATTACATTAAGAATTTCAGAAGTAATTATAATTAAAATGTAAACAAATGATATTGTACGTTATACATCCAAACAATAATCCATCCAATTATAGCTTCCCTCCGACATAAATATATATATATATATATATATATATATATATATATATATATATGTATGTATATATATATTAATACATTCGAAACCCTTATCGAAATGAAATATAAACGACAATTTAATACAAAATTTAACACCTAAAATAATCATTGAAGTCATTGAGTTGTTTCTGACTATTTCTGAGCCAGTTCAATAAAAAGTTTCAGGCAGATATTAATTATAAAAACGGTCAGTAATGATTAGGCTTCGCATGAATAGCAGTATTCACATAAATCACATTTATTTTTAAACCACAGACAGATACTTAATTGTATTTATTAATACAGATGACCCAATGATAACATTAAAATCGCAGAAACATAAAATGATCAACAAATTTGAATGAGTATCAATTGACTCGAGTGATGCACGACTGTGGTATTGACTTAATGAGTCAGGATTATTATTGAAATCATTTGGATTACTCAAGGCTTTGGCTTTCGGAAGTAAGTCGCTGTCCTTTAAATGTTTAGATAAGTTTATAAACTTCTTACTATACTAGAAGAGTTCGTAGATATTTTGGAAAAACATGGTACCATCATTTATTTTATTTAAGGAAGGCATACAGTCTTATACTTACAAAATATAATAAAAAAATATTATAAAAAAGATACTGATAAAAAGCCTCCTTCTATTGATAAAGAAAATATATATATATACATACATACACGATATCGAGGGATATTAATATTAATTTTTTTTTGCCGTTAGTTCTATAAAAAGCATCTTAAACCATATGCGCTTAACAGAATTTATAGTTGTGCAATACAGATTTCGACTTGAGTCTACAACTATTTCATTTAAAGAATTTGAGCTTCGTATAAACGCGTTTTGTCTGTGGTTGCTATTGACTATAGGTGTATGGAGTAATATTCTCCCCCTAACGCCAAGTTGATTAGTCCATAATGATACTTTTGAGATCAGATTTGGACAATAAATTTCACTTCATTAAAAAAACAAATATCGCTTATATTACGCCTGGCATTTAGAGGCAAGAAATGATATTTTTTTACAACGATCGTAGTAGTCGTAGTGTGATGCCATCTTTAGGTCGCCTAGCCTGTAGAGTCTCTGTATTGAAAACAATAATAATAATATAATTACACGATTCCAATATTCGCTTGGAACCCGTGAGTGGGTCGCGACCCGTAGTTTGAGAAATTCTGGTCTAGTGGCCAATTTTTTGCAGAGCTGTTGTCGCCTGGCATGTTGAGCCTCCGTGGTAAAGCAATAATAACAATATAATTACGCTATAATATTTAAGACCTAAATGGACGTGAAACTTATTCAGTCAATTAAAAACTCATCAATTTCATATCAACTTATATGTAAGTTATCGTGAGCCAGATATAACTTGTATATCTAAATCTAATAGAATTTTAATCTATTTGTCTCTGATCGTCCTTTCTTTTACAATTTGACGAAATACTTCGTTATATATATTTCTGACTCATTCCCATGAAGTTGAAGTGATTTTATTACCGGAGTACAGCGCCTTTTTTCTGACTTAATTTACGTATTATTACAAGTGCTGCATACTGACGATGCAGGAAAACATCTGACATAACCAATACACCGAGATTGTGATGTGTGAAATCTGTCAATTCAGTAACTGGTATACCGTCATCTCCGTACAGGAACGGAAAAAGAATACTAATTCCTGCGGCCGGGTGGCCTGTCGTAAAAGGCGAAAAACACCACAGCCAGATAGTAAGGCATTTGCTCGACTGGATGACTACCACTTCTTAGTCTAGAGTATGCCACTATTACAAGCCGGAGGTGTGCAGGTTCCAGTTTCTCCTTCCAAGCCGGCAGCACGTTGGTAGCACCTTTGTTATTGTTAATGTCCATAGGCGACAGTAACCACTTTCCATCACAGTTGGGGTGTGAGCCTGTCTCTTATGCTTCAGGAATAAAAGAAAAAAAAATAAAAGAAAATTCCATAAGTATTTAACATGCGGATGGATACTCAAGCTCACCAATTGGTCGTTTATGGGTTGATTAATAGGAGTCTATATTATGTACAAATGAGACGTCATAAACTAATACAATAAAACTTAACTATAATATAACTTAGATTATATTCTACCTAATATTCCTTTGAGACTACAAATGGAAGACTGAACCTAGGTCATCGAAATCAATAGGTAAGATTTCCTAGAAGCCTAGCAGCTACGTTACTTCGCTGAATCGACATACTGTTCCATCATCCTAGGTATAAATCGGCCCTCTGATCACCCTGGGCTAATATCATTTAATATATAATTCTAGACTAATACATTATCTGTCTAGTTTCATAATAAACGCCCACAGATAAGAAAAAATACCATTTATAGGATGCATAACCGTATTTAGAATTTTGTCTGTCAGTTTGTCTGTTTCAGTCAGTCTGTAACTTTGTCTCGATTATGCTTCGAAACGGCTCTAGAGATCTCTATAAAAATAATCTTTACACTCTGTATGTCCCATTAATCCAATCTTTCCAGGTCCAGAAGATATGAATAAAAATATTTGTAGAAAAACTTTCACCCTTTTCATTATTCTTTTTGTATTAAATATTATTTCTTTTGAACGATACGAAATACAAAATATTAAAATCATACAGCAAGTAATTGTGCATCAAAACAACACTAAAATTTATTTGACCCTGATAAAGGCAAACTTTTAGCCACGAAACATGATTAAGCATACACGATTTAACCTCGACAAAGACACGGTACGAATTCGCCCAAAAACAATGGCAGTATGCCAAATAGCGACCAACGACGACGCGAGTTTAGGTGCTAGCACACACCATTGGACGGCAGGCTCAGTCGCCCATCTACGCTCACTGAAGAGAATCTCTTATGATATCGCGAGCGTCAGCCGGAGTATATAATGTAGGTATAATTTCACTACGCAATCGAAAAGTTGCGTAGTGAAATTAGAAAGAGCTAGTTATAGGTTTTATAATGCTAGGTTGGAATTGTATGGCAGTGTTTCAAGAATGAATAAGGTGAGCATATAGGAGGAGGTTTGAAAAAATTAAAGTCGACTAAGAGTATAAGCATGTACTGAGTAGAGAACATGTGATATAAAGAATTTTAAACTGGAAAATTGATGGATATAAACGTAAAGAAAGGTAGGCAGACCAAAAAGAGAAATATATATCTTGTGGAACGTTTGCCAGAATAGCGGAGTATGGAAGGAAATTCGTAGGGTATTCGTCCTAGAAATAGACCTGTTTTCTTTCTTTCTAATCGTTACAAAACGATTATTAGAAAGTTTTGGCTCATAGCGGTACAATTTGATAAACTCCGACAGCTACTATTCGGAAACCTACCACTCTCTACCATACTTTTCGATAACGCAAAGAAAATGCACTATGATACTCCCGAACGTTGAAATATATGTCTTAATTCGGTTGAATTAGTATTAAATATGAATTGACAAATATAAAATCGATTTTATATTTATAACTATTCAACTAGCTAGTTTGATACTCCAAAACACTGCTTGAAATATTCCGAGAACAGAAACACATAAAGCCAATATTTATCTTAACAAAATTATTCCGCAAACATTAACATTGAAAATGCACGCTAATATGCCAAGATGCGGTGTTTCTGACGAAGAATGTTGTGGAAACCGTAAATCATAGACGTCAATAACAGTCGGTGCAGGTCTGCGGTTAAAAATAGATCAATGACTGCAGAAGTAAAGACATAAAAAAGTTTAATGCTTATATTAAGTGTTACTCTGTATGTAAAACGCGGTACAGAGGTTGAAAGTGGCCTAGCTATAGACACCAGCACTCCTTTGCTTAATTTAACACGTGGTGTAATAATACGGCATTAAGACTATTACTTAAACCGAAAAGCATGGAGGGTAGGAAGAAGAACTAGGCAGTAATCGTCTTGTATGGGGGACAAGTTGAGAAAGTGTCCTGTCCACCTGTAAACAGCAAATTATTCTTCGAAGACTCACCGAAATAGCGATAGCGTAGCTAATGAAAATTATATATATTTATTAACAGAGTGAAGTGTGCTGAGTTGACTAATTTAATATCTTTGATGACTTGTGTAGTTGAGTAAATTAATTATACATTTTTATAAATTATTTTGCCAATTAACAATTTGTAAGTTTTATAATTACCTACATAAATCATCCCATTGATATCTATTTATAACTAACTATCCTACTCTAATAATTTTTGGCGCCGTTTTTAAAATCTTTCCACTTGCTACCATGGCGCCACCTAAATTGGCTGCTTTTCAACAGACACTTTTTGATACACTGAGATAGTCCTGCTTACTTTTATTTTCCATATCGTAAAGGAAGTATCATTTAAAAATGGCATAGATAAAAAAATGGACCAAGTGCGAGTTATTTCACTCATAATGAGTGTATATGTACGTAAAGGTAAAAATCATTTATTTAGAAAAACCTTATAACTCAAAAATTATTCAACGTATTATATCGAAAGCCATTTTCTTTAGAAGCATTTGTTAACTTTAGACGCAAATATATGGAAACCTTTTGATTTAAGTTAAAAAGTCATTAAGGAATTAGCACTTTGATTTGTTAAACCTGACTAACGATACTTCATATTCCTATGTATACTGAAAAATAACAATTTATCCCTGAGTTAGATATAGGATATAGGGCCACCCTTTACTTATTTCATGATTTCACTAAATCAATATTTTTGTTAAGGCAGACCAAAACAGATGGTTTGTGTGAAGGATGACCTGTTTTATGGTGTGACAAAGGATAAATGCCAGAATGGAGGAAGGAATATAGAAGGAAAAGACATATTGTGCTTACCGTAAATGATTGGGAGAAGGTGAGAGAAACTAAATCCGTATTTAAGAAAAATATAATAGAGATACCCTACAAGTGCCGCTATTTTTACCATACCGTACTCATTCATAGAATTTACACGTGAATTTCTAATCAAACGGTATAATGTGAGTTTAGACAAAACAAACAATAGTACGGCCCAATGACTTGTGACACGCGTGACATGAATAGTGCATTGATTAGATAACGTTTAGTGAATAACAGATGCGCGTGCGCAAGCTTATAACACATTGAAATTAGAGCCACTATAATGTCGTTCAAATGGGGGGACAATTTTACAATGATTTATTTTGACCGATAGTTATTTTTTTTATATATTTGATTACAGACTTATCTCACCTAAAGAAAAGTAGTTAACGTCGTCTATGCATATTTCTAACATTAGAGTTGCTACCAACGTGATGCCAGCCACGAAAGAATTCAATAACGTCCTTTAAAAAAATCCATATCGAAGCTCTATGGGAAAATATCCGCTTGAAGTTTATTCTAAAATCATAAGATGCGCAAGAAAAAAGTTCTTGAGAACCTTTGCTTACAGGATAGCGGCTCATGAAAGTTGGATGTTAAATCCAGTCCATGGCGAATAGTGCGATGATAAGAGGCTGCCGGCTGCCGCAGAGGTGTGACACCTCTAGCGAAGTCACTGTCGATCAATATTTTTATACCTGAAAAGGAGTTTGTGGGACTCCAAAATGTATTTTATAGGACAGACTACAAAGGATTATGGATCATTAGAGCTACCCTACCATACGACAAGTACCGCCCTCTACGACTGGACGCCGCGTTGTCAACCTGTGAACCTTACGTGGTCACGAGAGAACGTTGCGTGATCCACGAATTGCCGATTGAGTAGGTGGGTGGTCATCACAAAAGTTTCACTCGACTTTCGTACGTGGGAGAGCTAGCCAGCGAAGCTCGGAGCGATTCGGTGCTGCGTGGTCCCACTGAGCTATGACCTCAAAGTCGCAGGGTTTTCTTAAATTTGATTAATTAACGTTTCCAATTTGCATGGGTACGAGATATCGTTATATAGCCATACAAGATTGTATTTGAAAAACGTGTTCTTTATTTGCGGATATGGGCAGATTGACCTTTTGAGACCGGTAGTAAATTGTTATCTAATTTTTAAATATAAACCATGACACTGCGGTCAAAATTGACATCTCATCATATACGTATTATTATAAGACTGAATGCCACGGTTAAAAAAATAGTGAATAAATCGCAAGGACCGTGGTGTTCTGAGGCCATGAGCTTCTACTCTACAAAGAGGTCTCAAAACGATTAATCGAATCTTGAGGTGATCAGAGCAAGTGAAAAAGACTCGGTAGCTTTATGTTAAAGGCACTTTTATCTCGTTCTAATGATTGGGATTCGAAACTAGCCGCGGAGTTTTATTTCTTCCTTCTTCAGTTTCAAAAATGAATAAATCGACTAACCTAAAGTAAAATCTTGTTTTAGCCAGGATCGTCTCTTAGCTTCAATAACGTGTTTATTATGTCTAAACGATAACTTTTTTTACTGTAAATCTATCATTGATTATAAAAGAAACCAGGTTGTTAATGAACAAAAATAAAATCGGAAACGTGATTTAATTATTATCCAATACAAATATGACTTGTCGGAGTGGACTTATCACGTTATTGAATTGTTGGTAAAATTTTAGCTCTTGATGCTTGAAATATTATCACGTCTAGTATTTCCCTCTGACATTTCATAACAAACTGCAAAGGAACCTTGACCTTCGACACGAAACTAACGAGGAAGAAAAACAACCTAGAAATGAATATTTATCTTAACAGGGTTATGCCGTAACGCTTTATTTTATAGGCGCAGAATTCAATCAACATAAGAAAAGGGCAATGATTAAAACAAGGTTTCTTATATTAAAGGCTAAGGCCGTAAACATAGGAGAATATAAATAATATCCTGAGATTTCCAATGCTAAGTATAAATTAGTCAATTTATATATTGCAAATATTTTTAGTGGTTTTGGATGCATGAATTAAATTAACATCGAATAATAAATAGTATCGATTTAAAAAATTATAACGTAAGATTATCAGTAATGATATTTTATCCTTAATCATGGAAGAAGAAAACTAGGGCTGCGTTCCACAGGAGTCTCACTACGACCGCGCTCACTACCGCCATTTTTTCCGCTCCACTTGCTTGCGAGCGTTAATAATCATCAGTTCTAGTGGAACGGAATATGAAGCATTTGTATTATTAACGACGAAATACACAAATGTCATAGGTTGATTTGTAAATCGCGCCTTTGATGTATCGATAGAGAGAATTAATGCCCTGTGGTCAACGCCCTTCCACCACCTCTTGACATGGTTCTGAGCGCTACGTGACCGAAAATTATAATGTCATTAGAGACGTCTTCGCCACGACCATAACGACCGTGGTCGATATGTGAAACGGCTGAAGGAGCAATTTGTGGGGTTGTCAGCGTATTCTAACGCCTATACAACGGGGAGTGTTCTGAGGAATTGTTTGATCCCATTTTTACAACCACAACGCTCGCCATCGACAGGATGTTTACCCCATTTCTTTGAGTTCCCACGTTCAACTATGCAACGGTTTTTATAATATTTCTTCCGCGTTCAACAATGATCTGGATGGGACTTTCCAGCGTGGTTTTCCCTATGCGCTATGACATGGTGTTCTTTAAGAAAGACGTTAAAAATATTTCAGATGATAGCAACGCGGTAGTGACACTCTCGGTGGTGGCAACGTCCATAGGCGCTATTAGGAATTTTACATCAGGTAGGCTGCTTGCCTGTTTGCTTGGTTCAAGAAATAAATAAAAAATTATACGATTTTTTAAACTTATAATTAGGTCACCCTACAAACAATAAAGTATTTTGAAACAACCAATCATATCACAAATACACGTACAGCATACCCGCCTTGTACATCAATCACATTAGGTACGGTAATAAAAGATTAAACACGTATGAATTATGCATTTCTGCATCGGATACATGGTATTGTTAGCAAATATCAGCCTATTTGCTTACAATAGACAATCAATGACTACATTACTAGTAAATTAAAAGTAAATTTTTACAAGTTCTACATCCCTATGTTTCTTTTTTAAAATCTTTAGTATAGGTTCGCGTTTAACCATAATCTCGCCAACCTAAGCCTGTACTCAACATATATATTTTTTTAAATAATATTTATGGCTTGGCAACTAGGCCTTTAAGCCATGTACTCAACATTTACTGTACTTAGTTTTAAGAACGTAGTTTTAATTTTTGGTGAACATTAAAGTATTTCATTCATTCATTCATTCATTCACTCGCGAGAAAATAGGGCCGAGGACGAAGCATGTCTACCTAGGTAGCTACAGCCGAAATGACAACAGTTCTCTTCCGTCTTTCAATTTCCATTGAAATATTCGATAGAATTCCTTTTTACTGGGAGTTTCTTATTCCCAGAATTGTTCTTATATTTCTATGTCAAAAAGCTGTATTCAAAGAAATTAGTTAGTAACCTATTAGCGTCCACACCCACTATCCAGTTAACCGTCCGGCTGTCTCCTCGGACGCTGGGTGAATCCCAGACACCCTGCTATAGTAAATAAAGGAAAGTTTGTTTACGTTTTTGTCTTTTAGTTTTTTTTCCTCCTCTCTTACAAACTAGACATGTCAGAGATTTTCTTTCTAGTTTATTAACGTTTTTTTATCTCTTTTATTCTTTTTTAAGTTTTCGATTTTTTCAAATTCAAATTCAAAAGTTCTTATTCAAAATAAGTTCCACTGGAGAACACTTTTTGAAGACCATACATATAGGTTAAAATTTAATTTTACTTCCTAGTCTATGTACACCGCTTCGCAACGTGTTATTGATGTTAAGGAGAAGCGGCAAGAAACTCGCGAGCAACACGTCTCTTTCTCTTATTATATCTTAAGTTCTTTTTTTTACAAGTTTTATCCAGAATGACTTTTGAAGAATTAATCGAGTTGTAGCAGACAAACAGTGCATATTCAATAAGACGGAGACACACTAAAAGTAAATAAAAATATTATTATAGTTACTTATAATATATAAATAAAATACTATAGTTAAAATAAACCTTATAATATCTATTATTACAGTTTTTATCTTATTTTCTAGACCAGTGTTTTTCAAACTGTGGGTCGCGACCCCTAGGGGGTCGCGGAGCCTTGCTCGGGGGGTCGCCGGCATAGAGAAAAGGCAATTTAAGTTTATACCTCATACTTAGGTACTTTCTAAGCTCAGCAGTTTTTCGCAGAGTATAGGACGGCCTATACTAATAATGAATATAGGTAACAAAATAGGGAAAGACAAACCTAATCATTTAAATTACTAACTTTTTGTCTGTCTATGGCCCAAGGGGGGTCGCCAAAATTTTTCAACCTGTAAAGGGGTCGCGTATTCAAAAAGATTGAAAAGCACTGTTCTAAACCATTATTTTTATTTATATTTACTAATTTTCTGACGGGTTCTGCCTTTCAGTTAGTTACGCCGGCGTCATTATTAATTAGGGGGTTATTGTTAGACACTTGTATTCACAACTTTCCTTCATCTAAACAAATTAGGGAACACAATAAGCGACCCTGAGTTCTAGGTTGCTCATGACGTAGGCATGATATCAACACGCGCTCAATCTCAATATGAATAAATTCAAACACGCATCATATCAAAACTATGAGTCATTGCAAAATACTTGATTATAAGTGTTTATATTTTTATTATTATACCTTTTGTTTTGACCATTTGGTCATAGTGCTTCTTTGGGTGATGACTCACGAGTCATGAGTAATCGGCACAAAAAACATTAAATAATTATATATAGGTAGTAGAATATTGTAATTATCAAAATCATTACAATCTTTATTTATAGCTAGTTTATTCGTGTTAAATGTTTAAATTTATTTAATAATGAATTAGAATTTATTGTCACAGATGATAAAATCAAGGAAGTTCCCTACTGCCATACTCAGAAAATTTAAGGTTTTTATATTGATTGTCTCAATTGAAAGGAAGAAATATTAATTATTAAATAAATACCGTTGGAATTACTATAGAGGTTATTAGAACTGTACAAACACGTATAAAACAAATATAAATAAAACTGGATGCAACCAGTTCACACTGCACTTCTTCAGCCGATTTCAGTCCACTGCTGGACGTAGGCCTCCCCAAGTACGCGCCACATATCCCGGTCTCTCGTCTTCCTCATCCAGCCCCTGCCGGCGATCTTGCGCAGGTCGTCAGTCCACCGGGCTGGCGGGCCTCCTACGCTACGCTTGCCGAGACGTGGTCTCCACTCCAGGACTCGTCTGCTCCATCGGCCGTCGGTCCTGCGACAGACGTTACCGGCCCACTGCCACTTCAACTTGCTAATTTTGCGAGCTATGTCGGTTACCCTCGTTCTCTTACGGATGTCCTCATTTCTGATCTTATCCGTAAGAGAAACACCTAACATAGCTCACTCCAAAGCCCGTTGAGCGACTTTGATTTTGTGGACCAGTCCCGCTGTCAGTGTCCATGTCTCGGCACCGTATGTCATGATAGGTAGGAAGCACTGCTCGAAGACTTTCGTCTTCAAGCATTGAAGAATGCTTGACGAGAAGACCTGTCGAAGCTTACCGAATGCTGCCCAGCCTAACCCACACTGCACGATTCAATGCAATTCAATACGCGCAAAGTCCGTCACTATATCGCTAATCGAGAGTACTACAAACGTCTTACTCGTATCATAGTCGCCGCTTGACTGCCTCACCCCTCCGTTCGGGCATTGTTTTATACTAAACTGTATAATACCGACAAAGGGGCCGCGTTAATCCGCACATCTGGCAAGCTTCGACGCAATGCAATAAAAACAAGGATTATCCGACATTGGCGGTCAGAAAAGAAGTACGATAACAATAGATGTTTTTAAAGTTTAAACACGAAGTAAATAAAAGATTCGTTTTTACAACATACAGGTGTGCGGTCTTTATCAGTATGTAACAATATGTTTTGTTTTTTAGCATCGGATCCAAATTTCAAATCTTTGAAATACTGTGATTAAAATACGTTACTGCTTATACTACGAATTTTGTTTAGTTTTTTTAGCTGGAGTACAGCAGACAGGCAGATGGCCCACCTGATGGAAAGCGGTTACCATCGCCTATGAACATTTGTAACACCAAAGGTGGTATCAATGTGCTGCCACTCGCTAAAGTCAGACTGGAGCCTGGTCACTCATGACGGAACACAACTCAAGGTTATTATGGCGGCATGCTCTTAAGGCCGCCCGGCCACTGGAAATTGTATTCTTTCTCCATTCCTGCACGGATAAAAAGTTTACGTTTATTTGGATAACCAAATTGAAAAACAGAAATGAACTACCTAATACCAGCTGACGAGCGATGCTTAAATTAAACGTTGACTATATCACGTGAAATCTATTAAAACGCTTATAGAATATAAAAGGGCGGACAACAAGGTAGTATTTTCTTTGAATGAATCAAGTTCTATTCTTAAGAATGCTCTCGTATAGTGTTACGTACCAGAAGTAACAATGAAATAATTCTGCAGAAATCGTAACAGGAAGCCAAATCATGTTAAAGCACAGTACAAATGTATCAACACCTATCAAACGAATATGTACCTAACGACTAACTATTTAAAATTTGATTTAGTTTGTACAGACGATAGTGAGAAAACATAAACAAGCATTGGATATCGGTGACGTTATACTAGCAAACTGGTTTTAAAAGAATTGTGTAATACTCATTAATATTTGCGTTTCAATTTATATCAAAACATATACCAATCAGTTTTGAGGGTTCAGTAATCAATTTTGCAAAAGGAGTCTTACGAACGGATCGTTTCTACAGCGCGTCGAAGGTGTTTTTGGCTGAACGTAGGTACCACCACCTGGTAGAAGAAAACCGCTACCCCGCTAAGCAAAATGAGTGGGAGCAACAACATCATCCTAAACGTAATTTACACTCTAAGATCATAAAGAAGTATAGTTTGTTTGTTGGAAGTAATCTCTTAAACTACTGAACCAATTTTGAAAATACTTTCCACAGTAGAAAGCTACATTGTTTCTAAGTGATACAGGCTATATTGCAAACCTTGTTCGCTGAAAATGCGGCGTACAAATTTTCAAAATATGCTCTGTGTATAAAAATGTCTAAGGAATCGCTATTATTGCAAATAAAGTTTTTCTTTCTAATATTTGATTGTGATTAATAATGGAAGTAAAAAAATCACTCCCAGTGAAGTAAGCATGGGTCAGTAATATAATATCATTTGATTCTTCAAATAATACCAGGCCTTGTTAGGGTCACTTTTTTCGAAAATTACTGGGTTCAAATGGTTAAAATTTAGTAAGAATATAATATGTCAATAAAAATTCGTGGTAGCGTAATGGCTAGCGCACGCGTCCCGAACTCAAAGGACGCGAGTTCATCCTGCCTGGAACGCATACACCAGTTAGGCAGTTTTCTGATCTAATGTACATATTGTTACAATTACCACGTGCTAACAGCAGTGAAGGAAAACATCGTGATGCAACCTGCACATCGAGATAACCGATGTGTCAAACATGCCAAGCCGCCTTGGACAAGCATGGCGGGTATACAGTCTGTTCCCCTATAGTGGGAGGCCCGAGCCCAGTAGCGGGACATATGTGGGCTGTTATATTAAATTAATATGTCAATAAACAAAGAAGTACTAAAATCGTAAACAATACAGATTAGGGATTAGCCTTACATATAAGTATGTGTTAAATTATAAACATTGCTTCTTAAGAAATTTTTTTAAATTTATTGCTGTACTGCAACAAAGCGATTGACGGCCCACCTAATGGAAAGTGGTTCGTATGTGTTTGATAAAATGTTACAAGTCTGGACCCAGTCTAAGGCGCGTAAGAGAAACGTTTTTTAGAATAATTGCATACACTAGAGTCTAGAGTAATGGCCTAATGAAGCACCATGAAAGGTTTTTATTCATTTATTTTATATATTATATTTTACATTAATTATTGTCTACACCGCCACTATCATATTTTAATATTTTCCTTAGTTTAAGGGGTTGCCTGGAAGAGATCGCTTTAAGCGATAAGGCCGCCCTTTGTTTAACATTTATTGTAGCTAGTTTTTAAGAACGTAGTTTTAATTTTGGTGAACAATAAAGTGTTTTCATTCATTCATTCAGATGAAAGCCCAGCTGTAAACGTAAGAGTTTCATCCTTGGATATATGCTTGAACTTTGAGTCATTCTAAAAATTAACATAAAACAATTAAACATGAAATTAAAGTCAATCTATTATTATTTAAACGCTATAATATACTTGTTTGACAACTTTAGGGCAGTATTTTAACTTATATAATATATTAATGAATTCTAGTGTGGTAACTTGGCAGATTTCCAGTTTCCAATTTATGGATGTTTTGACGGATATATTTTTAAATTAGTCGCGCTGCAACTCTGAGAGTTGCATTCGAAACGTATTTAGTTCAAAGACTTTATATTATATATAAGGCGCTGCTCTATATATTAAATGAAATTTATACATACATATTATCACGTCTATTTCCCATGGGGGTAGGTATAGGCTATGATTCTCCACTTGCGACGATCTTGACAAATAACTTTTCCTTCATCTACTTTAATCAACCTCTTCATACATGCACGTTTTTTGAGACCCTTTTTACCCGACTTCTGTTTAACACTTCTTCCAACTCTACCACTCACAATGCTGTCATAAATTTGTGATTCTATTTTCATTCACTAAACATTCCTTTTCAACTCTTGTTATTACATCTTCTTTCATGAAATGAAATTCATACCATCTTTACTATAAAAAAATACAAAAATTATGAAGATTTTTACTTTTAATACCTTTCAGATAGAAGATATTTTTTTAATGCAGATAATTTTTTATTTTAACAGAACTAGACAAACAGTTGGACTTCCATATAGATAGAATAAACAGATTTAATTTAATAGTGTTTTTCGTTATACATTAGCAAGAAAACTTGTAGTGTACATTTATCGGTCAATAAGTAACCAAAATTTTGTGCTGAATTTTAAGCAAAGTTCACTAAATTCAATTCGATATACCTAGAAATATAAAATAAATTTAAATATGTTTAAAACGTTTTATATTTCGGTTGGGGTGCGTAAAGAATTTCGTTGACCCAACCCGGTCACTACTTGCCTTTTCCTCGTGCATATTAATTTATTCTATTGCCATTTCAACCACCTATTGCATGCGTGCGAGTGAGATAGCAGCATATTTGCACCCGAGTAAAAGAGATAAGTAGCGATGGGTACAAAAGTTTCCCTGCACTACACTGTAAACAATCTCTACTCTGTGTTGAAATTTACAGAGGCAAACTGCACTAAAATTCAATTTGTATTCACGATTAAAACACAAATTAAAACAAACCGGTTGCAGAGCATAAGGCATTTCTTACAACGATCCAGCCACTACTTATCTCTTTTCCACGCTCATATTTATATTGCCATCTCGCCCACTCGTATTATTTGTGCGAGCGAGGTGGCGCTATAATTGAGCAGGAGTAAAAGAGATCAGTGGTGATGGTACAAAGTTTTCTCCACACGATTCATGTAAAGGATATTTAACATCTGTATTCGTCACGAAGTATTAGAGTCGAATATTTTTAGTATATAGATACTTACCAGTATCACCGACAGCTTGGCTTAAAGTGTTCTCAGTGACAGGTCTTAATGCTTCCACCGCACTGATGTAACCCAGACGATCGGCTATAGCACACGCTGTTTGACCATTCTATGCCGAAAATAAACTTATTATTTTGTGAACTACCGTCACATCGATTATACATAATCGATAATAAAATTTCGTAAACAAGGTTTGTAAGTTTCCACCAAAAAACTTTATTCACAAGTCCAAACTTAGTGTGTTTTTGGAGGTACCTCCTCCATGGAGGTTGCAGTGGTCATCAAGGAAATGCTTAGCTGTCAATATTTGATCATTTACATGCACAAACAGTACTTTAAAGTTAGAGTTGCCACGAACATTCTGCTTCTCTCTCTCAGCCACTATTGTAACTATACTATGGCCGAATATTTGAGGCATCTTTATTTAAAACGATAGGTCGTGCGCAGAAGGGTTGCCTATGGTCACCCCTCCCGCTTCCTACAACTGGCACTACTTGTCTAAGTAGTACCAAGAACTAGGTGACCGCGGGTCGCCGATGTGGGAGACGGGAGGGGTTGTCATCGGCAAGCTTTCTGCGCACGAGTTTATAATTTAATTATCAATAATTAGTGTCTGTAAGAATAAGCCTAAATGGCGCTCTATTGTTCGTGCCTACCCCGCAAGGGACCTGGCGTGAAGTTATGTATGTATGTAATAATTAGTGATTGAAATATATACATTTTTGAGTAATTATGAACGTTTTTTTTAACTTTTGGTTTTTCGTATTAGCCTGAATATTACGCAGTATTTGGCCGATCAAATACTGAATAGAAGCCAAATATTCGTGGCATCTCTAGTTAAAAGCATAATATATTGTGATCCACGACAAAGTTGCCCAGAAACTGAATTGCAGTTTGGCAAAGAAAGTATTTGTAACTTATTGTAACTTTCTGAAAATAATAAAAAAAACTTACTATTCTAATATTAATCTTAATTAGTAAAAACAAAATGTGATTTACTTAAGAGTTATTACACTAAAAAACTTAATTAAAAGTGTATCAAGATTTAGAAATAATAGATTGCTGAATTAATGAAAAACAAAAAAAAACCAATTAGCGTAAGTTCATTAACCCTTTCCATCTTCAAAATACTTAGAGATCTGAAAACCTATTATTAAATATTTGTATATTTAAAAATAGAGTGATTTAAAGTTTTAGTTTAATGTTATACTTAAGCTTATTTAATATATTAAAAAATGCAAATTTGCCATCACCTATGAGGCTGATATCGTCACTAGTGACGAAAAGTCTCAATAAAAAATTAAATTAAAAAAAAATGTAGATACATTTAAAATAACTCACCGCGGACAGCGCATTGGGATCAGCTTCACTCTTGAGCAGCAGTTGTATGATGAGCGTATGACCTTGTTGAGCCGCTTGGTGCAGTGGCGTGAACCTGATACACCCAACCATTTTACTATCTTGTTTTGGCAACGTTCCCAATGTAGGGTAATTTGAGACTCGTATTTCGTAACATTTATCTGTAACTTATCGTGGAAGAACCATGTTGGAATTAGTATCTTCATTATAGGTCTTACATACTCGATCGTTGTGATACCACGATCTCATAGAATACCGGCGTGAAACGTTTACCCTTGAGCTAAACGTGCTTCGTACTGTTACGAGTTAGCGGGATTCGAATTAAAATGCCGTTATAATTGTTATAAAGTTTATTAGAACTATAAAAACACATATAACAGAGGTACAAATCTAACAGAACACAACAAATCTAACGAAATGCAGAAGTTCGTAATTCAATAAAAACGCGCAAAGTCCGTCACTATTAGATTCCCGATAAGATACACACGTCACGCCTAGAACGTAGTCGTAGCTCAACTGACTCCCTCTGTCAATCAAGGCCGGCAACGTCGACATAATTTCGTAGCATTAGCTTGTATGTACTTATGATCCGCAATATATGGCTAATGATGCTCGTAAGCGGTCGTAACCGAGTACAATAGAACAAAAGGCTGTTCTCCACAATAACTAGAAACGTATGCCAATAAATAAGTGAACAAAAGAAGACGATCATAAAAGGATTACAATTAGTTCAAATGCCGACAGGTAATAAATTGTACTTTTACAGATCGGTATGTGTAATTCGTCTTTGTCGGGGCCTAAGTTGTAACAGTACGCTGACTGATAGTCATGGTGGCCTACCTACCACTTTGGCATTCTTCTAACATTTACATTCTATTGCATTCCTTCTTTTATTCTCTTTCCAAACACCTCCTCTCAGTATCGTCCTGAGAGGCACGTGATGTCAGGGTGTTGTCTTTCTTTTTTACTTCTATTTCGCTTTTTGTTTATCGCATTCCTTCTGTCTGATGCCTCTATTCTATCCTATCTCCTTTATTTCTGTATAACGGCTTCTGTGATTGGACGGGCTAAGTCGTAGCCGGCGAAGCTCACTGGAACGCAGAGGCTCCGTGTTCGATTCTTTGCATAGTAAATTTGGTAAACGAACTTTCCGTTATTTACTCTGCTCTGGGTGTCTGGGATCAACCCAAGAGTGGTCCGTTATACATTACCCATAACACAAGTGTAACTTGATGTACAATGTGTGTGTTTGTATCTTAAAGGCTAGTAATGTGTGGCTTCGCCCCTGGTGTACCAAACGTTCATAGACGGCAGTAACCACTTTCCATGAGATGGGTTGTATTAGTATAATATATGTAATACGAGTATACATTAAAGAGATTTCTCTCAGTCTATACACTTGGGATAAGTGTGAAAACGTGTTAATGTGTGTATGTACAGCCGCGGTATGAAAGGTTCGTCACCTTAAAGTCGACTTTTGCTTGCACGAGTAGAAGAAACAGTACCGCCAACATTTTAATAAATATTACGTTTATAAAATAAGCAAACGTGACAAAACAAAATTGCAATGTTGACAATGGCAGACACTGAGATTACCAATAACTTTACTCATCAGAAACAAAGAGGATATAATCACTACGCTTATCATAACTATTAAAACCAATAACAAGGTTTTACATCTCTAAACAATATTCTTACACAAGATGGAAGATCAAACCACTTTGTTTTGAGTAATTTTAAACTTTACTGTCAAATAGTCAAAAATAATTTTCTGTGGAAGTCTGTTGTTCTGTGACTCACTTTAAAAAGGTAACATTTCGAGCCTTTACCGCCATATTATCGTAAGCGCCATTTGGACCTAAGTATATTTTTGCTTGTACAGGTGTTTCAAACTATTATTTTGTTTAAGAATAGAGAATAGAAGAATGAATCAATTTTAAAACTGGCGAACCTTTTCATACCGCGACTGTACAAAGAGGCTTTTAATTAAAACTACTCAAAAATATTATAAATAAATACCCATGTGCAGCTTTGGCCGCTACATCCGCCTTCGCGACGATGAGCGCACGCGCAGCCGCGTGGTGGCCGTGGTGCGCCGCCGCGTGCAACGGCGTGTAACCGTCGCGTGTGCGTGCAGAACAGTTCCCACCGGCTGATAGGAGGGCCTTGAGGACCGCCGTACGACCTTCTGAGGCTGCTAGGTGCACTGGTGTCAGACCTATGAAAAAAACCCAATGAGGTGTCTTTGGCACATGGTTGAAACGAAATTCTCCTAGTCTTAAAATTCTCAAAATGTCTCAAAAAGTGTTAATAAATATCGAAAAACATAGAAGACCTTTGAAGATCATCGAAGTATACAACCAACATCAAAGTATGGTAGATAGACAACTCTTTATTGTAAACCAAAAAGCATAGACAAACAGAAGTAGAAAAATACGAAAGATCTTCCAAGCAACCATGGGCAGGGAGATTAATAGATTTTTAATACAGACGGTGGTGCAGTTTGTAAATATGTGTCATGTGGCATCGTGGTCTAAGGAAACGCAGTTTGCATCGACGAAAAAGAAACAAGAGTTCTAGCTTCTGTGACGTAAAGTTATGGTATGAGAAAGATTCAGAAAGAAAAAGACAAAATATAACTTTATGACCCGTCTTGAAGCTATTACGTTGCAAAATACTTCAAACTTTATGTAGCGAGTAAAGCAGTCTTTAATTTTATATGGATAAGAGGGTAGTAACTAACCTTTTGAATGTGTTAAAAATATGGAGGGTAGAGGTAAGGAGGATCATCTAGTATGGGGGATCACTTGAAAAAGTGTCCACCTGTAAACAGCAAATTATGGTTCGAAAACTCGTCAAAATAGCGTTAGTGTAGCAAAAGGAATGATATGAATTTAGCGAAAAACGAAGTGAAGTGCCCTGGGTTGAACAATTTAAAAATTATAATTTGGAAAAGTATTGAGACTTTCTCGTAGTGAGATGTATGTATATACATTTTTGACCAATTGAATAATACTTGAAATCTATTTCGCTAATTAAGATAACTAACTAAACTATCTGAAAATTCCACCATGAGGAGACTCAATCAATGCAATAGTTACATTTTCGTAACATGCGCGATGACAAAGAGGAAGTCTTTCTTTCCTTCTTTAATCTAGTATCCTATTCTATTTATTTGTGGCGCTATTTTGAAATACTTTCCACTTGCTATTATGGCGCCATCTTATTTTGCTGCCCTTCAGTGGACACTTTTTAATATACTGAGATGGTTCTCCTTACCTCTAGCCTCCATGGTTAGAAACACTAAGTACAAAATAAAACACATAGGTAATTTAAAAATATTTCTCAAAAGACCAACGCTGGTTGTAAAACCAATATTATGTTTAGTAGCATCCTATTTAAGTATTTGTTATTGTATCTGTCCTAAATAATCATACTTCATTTTTTTTTCAAAATAGGTATATTTTACGCAATGATAGATAGTGAGGTAGATAGGCAAGGCTATTCATGTTGGTCATAACTATGTATCGGCTTGGCATTAAGGAACAAATCCAACTTTATTTTATAAAAATGTCAGTTTAAACTTTAAAGTATAAATTGATGTATATTTAATTATTATTAACCATTATTAGCAGGTACGTTGACATCGGCGCCCCTTTCGACGAGCATCTCGACGCAGTCCTCGTGGCCTTCTTGCGCCGCCATGTGCAATGGCGTGAAGCCTGCCTTCGATTTCACACCAGGATCCGCATCTGTGACAAATTAAATATTCTTACAGCTTTATTACACAATATTATATACACTAGCGATATACTTCTAAATAAAACAACTAACATAAACAAAACCGAATAATCAAACTAAAAGAAAAGAAAAAAATTCTATACAACACCTTGAAGTTATTGCATTTTGTAATTATGTTATTGTTGTTTACGTTTTACTTCGGTGTCAACTTCAAGATGCACAAAATGTTTTTTTTTTGTTTTTTAGTTTGAAGTCGTTTTTGGTTTTTTAGTTGCTTAATAGCTTAGAAATTATATTTTAAGCGCCTGTTGAAGTTGTACTAATCGCACGCGTACACAAGTTTTGGCTTTCCAAGAGTATAGGCGTTCGGAGCTCTTCAACAAGGGTTGATCATCCAGATTCCTTGGGATCCAGTCATCAGATCCTTGGTAACAATGCGTCTGCCTTGCGAGTATACTCTTTCGAATAAAAAATAATTGGTCAACAATTAACAAAGAAATCGCGAAAACTAATGTCCTGGATTTAAGTATTTACTGAATCATTATTGACATTATTTACATAGTTTTGTTTGCGAAAATATATTTTTTATTTATTTATTTAAAAGGAATAATCTAATAATAAAAGTCAAGTGTATGGAGGTTGGCACTGAAAATTATTATTTATTTATTACATGTTTTTTTTTGTATTGTGCATTTTTTTTGTGAATGTGTTGTGTTTTTATGTATAGCGTTGTATTTTTTTAAGTCAATAAAACTTTTTCTTTCTTTCTTCTTCCTTAATGGAGTCGTCATATATTTAGCACGTGCAATCTTTTATTAATAAATTATTTACAGTCCGCCAAGTTACTAATACTTAAGTGTTTAACAGTTGAATTGAGAACTTCCTCCCCTTTTGGAAGTTGGTTGAAAATACTTATGTTACTTTTATGGTCTTACCGTGTTCGAGTAAAGCAAAGGCGATGTCTGGATGGTTGTGCCGGCATGCGATGTGAAGAGCCGAGTGGCCATTCTTCGCCAAGGAGTGTGGGGACGCACCTAAATGTAGACAAAATTACAAAACATCTAGCTTACTACGAACGACAGCTATCTATTGAGAAAGTAACAAATTGTGGCTAGCAAAGTTATACTTCGTTTACATTATAGCCACTGCTATGCGCTTGTAGCAGCGAGCGTTATAAGCTTAAATATTACTTCAGATGGCAGAGAGATTCACTGTCGAGTGCTGATGTGAACTGATTTATTTTGGAAACGGTAACCTTAAGTACAAATATTAACAAGTCGTACTGCTAGTACAATATATAGTAGTGTATGAGCGGGACTGATGATGTACGAGAGAGATAGAGCAACTATTAATATATGGGCTCTCACGCTGCGCTACTCAGTAGTTCGTTGTCGGCTGCGATGACTCGACATATGCAGCTCCCATACACTTCTATGGGATCAAGCAGCAAAATAGTTAAAAAGGAAGGTAGTGCGAGTATGTGAGCGTAATTTGTATGATCATTTGACACTCACGCTGCCCACTGGAAGTGGGGCAGTGTATACAATGTAAACGGGGGTGTTTTATAGCTGGAGTGCAGCAAACAGGCAGTCGGACCACCTGATGGAAAGCGGTTAGCGTCGCATATGGGCGTTTGCAACACTGGAGATATCACCAACGCATTGCCGGGTGAGGCACGAATGAATACAAGCAAAAGCAATCGCTCATTAAAAAACCTAACTATACCATATAATACCTAAACCCTACAACGTACCCTCTAATACATTTATTTAAAAAAGTGAAACTTTGTTGCGATTTGAAAATCGATGAAGCGAAAAAGTTCGAAATAAAACATATTTTGTTTTCTTAAGTTTTCGCGACTTGTATATAATAAAAATAAAGTTTTAACGGTTTTAAGCGCGGTAATTTATTTAATTTTTGTTATTCCGACGTTTCGGTCACTTTTTAGTAGTAGTGATCACGGAAGACAAACAAGTGTCAACACACTTGACATGTTTGTCAAAATTAAATAAATTACCGCGCTTGAAACCAAGTTTTATTATAAAACACATTTCTTTTTACCCGTTAGTATTAATTTTCTATTAAAATAAACCTTAAAAGATTTTATTTCTATCTGTACTAATATTCTTTTATGCGAAGATCAAAGGAAATTGTGCGTAACAGTGTATTGAATTTTGAACTTTATGCTAAAAAGAAACCTATTTTCGAAATTTACCATACCAGAAATCGAACCCAGGGGTTTAGCACTCTCAATTATCGTAAAGTTTACCACACGGACTTCAGAGGAATAATGATTATGTTATACTTATATTTTACCTTTGTCCAACAAAAGCAGCGCAATATCAGGATGTCCGTAATATGTTGCCATGTGTAACGGAGTGATGTGGCTCTTTCCCGGCGCGTCGGGCTGCGCTCCGCGTGCCAAAAGCAGCCTGGCAACCCCAATGTCCCCATACTTGGCTGCCAAGTGGAGTGGTGTGAAACCTTTGCGCGTTTCAGCCTCAATTGGCGCTGTGTTGTCTAGAAGAATTGCTGCCACTTCTTCTTTGCCTGGTAATAAGCAGAATTGTAAAATATCAAGAACGGTGAAGATTAAGAAGGCAGAAACTGGCAACATTGTCGAATAATAATTGCCAGGTAGAAATATTATACAAATGTAAACTAAATAAGTTACGAAGTCTAGACCTATTATCCAGAAATGAAGATATAATACCATTTTTTATATGTATGCTAAATTTGTATACATTAGGGATCCAGGAAACCTAACGTAAACAACATTCTCTTAAGGTTAGCTAATCTGACGAGGCAATTATGTGCAGCGTTTATTTTTAGGACTTTGGCCTCTTCTACACACATGGTACTTTAAGAGACAAAAAAACGATGTTCTTTCAAAAGTTAATAAAAGACAGACACGGTCGGACATGAAAATTTCATAAAGGTTCCGTCTGCACTAAAATAGCTACGAAACCTTAATAAATAAAAATATTGGTTTCAAATATTCAATATTGATCCAGGAAAATTTACTTCTCTTGTATGGGGTTGAGCCCCTTGTATTTTAGACGACACTGGGAAAGAACAGCGAACTTATATTGGATTTTGTAACAATCTTTTTAGATCATTATAAGGCTTTAATTTTTTAAGCTATTGCATAGCTTTTGTCGCGGGCTTTGAGCGCGGGGACCGAACCAAGAAATTCCGTAACGAAAATAAACCTAACACCTCCCACTCCGCCGACCATGCGCGTTCGACGGGGGCCTGAGGCGGGCGCGGCGAGCGGAGGCGTGCGGTGGCCACAGTGAGCCGCGAGCTCTCGTAGCGGTTCGAGGTATGTCAGGTATTGCAAATTATGGACGACGAGCTGTTTTTTTTACTTATCAAAATAACGAAAATAAAATTCGGATTGATTGTTTCATAAGTCATGGTAGTTTCTTACCCTCTTTGGCGGCGATGTGCAGCGGCGTGTAACGGTCTTTGGTTGTTGCAGCAACATCCGCCCCGTGCTGCAGTAACAGCGCGGCGATGTCCGCGTGACCGAGTCGGGCCGCAACGTGTAACGGCGTTTGCTCCTCTCTGGCGCGAGCCTCCACCTGTAATAAATACAATACAGCAGATGTAAGCACATGTGGCGAAACAAACCTTTCCGCCCACTGGCTGGTAGACCAAATTTTAAGTTTTGTTTTGACAACTGTCATCTATACATATAATAAAACTGTAAA
Organism: Dendrolimus pini; assembly: GCA_949752895.1. Lineage (NCBI taxonomy): Eukaryota > Metazoa > Arthropoda > Insecta > Lepidoptera > Lasiocampidae > Dendrolimus > Dendrolimus pini. The sequence goes on from OX457146.1 coordinate 7,593,649, forward strand.
GGTCGATTTTTTGTACAATGAAAAAAAATGCTAAAAACCGAGTCAGGGGGCTGTAAGAAGTGAAATAGAACTAATTTAGATTTTTTTCAAAGTTTTTGCTTCTCCGTTTGTCTGTTTGTACCAGCTAATCCCCGAAACGACTGGACGGATTTAAATGAATTTTATATGGTGGTAGCTTATATCCCTAGTCAACATATAAGATACTTTTGATCCCGAACAATTAGTCTTCCCGAGCGATATTTAAAAAACCGCACCACGCGGACGAAGTCGCTGTCATCAGCTAGTTACAATATATAGAGATAAAGGTCGACACGAAAATGTACATATTTGAATCCCTTTAAATCCTATTATATAAAATATTAGATATTATTTCTTTCGGCTATGTAAATATTATTTACCAATTAAAATTGTTAAGACCTAGACGCCGACAAAAACAAATTCACACCTGCATACCTGTAGAAACACACTACTACCTTTCGGCATTTGAACTAATAACATTTATATTCTTAACTGGTCGTCTTCTTTTGTTTATTTTGTGTTTAAAATTTGTGATTAGAAAATAGCACATTGTTGTATTGTAATATTTTATGGCAGTCATTAGCCAGGTGTGTCGGATTAAGATACGGGGACATTGCGGTTGCGCAGTATAAAACGATGACCTGTGCAGGGGGGAGTCAGTCGAGCGATAACCACGAGCTAAGCAAGACTTTGCGCGTTTTATGGAATTACGACTTTCTGCATTACATTTGGACTTGTGTTCGGTTATATTTGTACCTGTGTAATACGTGTTTGCATAGTTCTAATAAGCTCTATAGTAATTCTAACGGCAACTTAATTCAAGTCTCGCGACTTGTAACAATATTTTACAAATGAACGGGTTACTTATTCTTGCAGCGACCCGTCACACAGATTAGAGAGTCAATAAGACCGATGATTAAACACTTATCTAATTTGGACCGAAATAAAACTGAAAATAATATTTTTTAGACTTAGGCTGGTCTGCACCGACTTTTAACCGATGGTTCAAATAAAATAATCGCCAAAAATGTTTTTTTATTTTTTTTTATTGCAGGAGTTCAGCAGACAGGCAGACGGCCCACTTGATGGAAAGCGGTTACCATCGCCTATGGACATTTGCAACACCAAAGGTGCTACAAATGCGCTGCTGCTCTCTTAAGGGAGACTGGAACCTGGTCACCAATGCCGGAACATAACACAAGGTTGTTATGGCGGCATACTCTAGACCAGGGCTGATAGCCATCCAGTCGGGCACATGCCCTACCACCTGGCTGTGGGTTGTTTTGTTGCCTCTTACAACAGGCCGCCCGGCCGCAGGAAATTGTATTCTTTCTCCGTTCCTGCACGGACAGTGCAGTAATGGAATGTAAATGTATAGGAAAACAGTGATTATTTTTGGTTAACCGTCGGTTAAATTTCAGTGCACACCAGCCTAAGACAGCGAAAAATTTAAAGTATAGAGTTTATTTTGAATTATAACAATAATCAAGTTGTACCGCACAGTACCTTGGCATTGTTCCTCAGCAGCACCCTGACGAGGTCGGTCTGGTGGGCCCTGGCTGCCAGGTGCAGGGGGGTCTCCCCCCGGGCGGTGGCCGCGTCCGCCTCCGCGCCCGCGCCCAGCAGCACCAGAGCGATGTTCATGCACCCCATGAAAGAGGCCACGTGCAGGGGGGTTAGCCCAGACTCCGTCGTAGCCGATTTACCTGTAAAATTAACAATTTTAATTTATTTCCCAAAAATGAATATCTACATTATGATCTCGCTTATATTTATTTGATAATCTTATATATAAAATTCTCGTGTCAGTGTTAGTTACCATACTCCTCTGAAACGGTTAGACCGATTCTCATGAAATTTTTTGTGCATATGGGATAGGTCTGAGAATCGAACAACATCTATTTTTCATCCCCCTCAATGTTAGGGGTAGTCCACCCCTAAAATATTTTTTTAATTTTTGGATATTTTTTATTTTAACCTATAAATATAAAACTAAATATGAACTACAAACTATACTATGAACTATATAAAAACTAAAACTAAATAAAAAAGGGGGAAAAATGCCTAAAGATTAATTAATGGTCCCAAACCACTGTCATTTACCTGGAACGTTCCCAAAAGGCTGGCGGCGTTACCACGTTGTATGGCAATACCTAGTCTTTGCGCAAAATAGACGCCAGCAAAAAATAAAAATAAAATAAATTATTTTTATTTTTTTATGATACAGCATTAAAAAATACACACAACCCTAAATTTTCAACCCTCTACGATAAACCCCTATTTTTTAATAGCAATATAAGTATTTTATAATTTTCTACTGGGAGGATTTAGATTTTAATTTGAACCAGGTAGATGGCGCTGCAATCGGGTACCAGAATTTAGGTGTTCTTTTTGTTGTTGTATGTGTTGAAGTTTGTCTCGGAATGGTTTAAATAAAGGATTGGACCCAGTAGGTGGAGTCGCGATTCTCCTAAACGCTGGGCCTGATTTTGATGATATTTTTTTGTTTGTTCAAGTGGATTTGAGAATAGTTTAGATTAACATTTGGTCCCGGTAGATGACGCTGGAATAGGGATCTAGATTTTTATCTTTTAAAGGCAGAACAACGTCTGTCGGGTATAGCTATTAATATATAATAATAGCAGTCCATAATTGTTCCACTGCTGGGCTCGGGCTTCCCACTATAGGGGAACGGACAGTATACTCGCCACGCTTGTCCAAGGCGGCTTGGCAGGTTTGACACATCGGTTAACTCAATGTGCAAAACCTGCACACGCATCACGATGTTTTCATTCACCGTTCTTAGCAATTGCAACAATATGCATATTCAGTCAGAAAACTGCCTAAGTGGTAGGGCATGCGTTCCGGTCAGGTACGAACCCGCGCCCTTTGAGTTCGGGACGCGTGCGATAGCCATTACGCTACCACGACTTTTTATTTATTTGATAAATCTATATTATACAATTCTAAACATGCCGTGTCTGTACATAAGAGCTATAAAATATACTGGAAAAGACTATATAAGCGATGGAGAATATGAATGAATAAATGAATATGATGCATTTTTTTTAGATTTCTTGTCTGTTTGTTCGGGATTCACGTAATAATTACTGGGTGGACTTCGATGCGGGTTTTGTTGCTAGACAGCCAACTCTGAGACTTTTTTTTTTAATTAACCGCTTTCTTGGTTCACGAATGAGGGAACTATGGATCAAGAAGATATTTGCTGATATATTTACACACACATACATTTACGCTTGCCTACATATATGCAAGCAAGCGTAAGCTTACATTTTTAATACGCTTGTATTAGCTTCACACGTATATTAGTATGTATGTATGTTAGTATGTAACGGAACCTTTCAAGTTAAATTTGATCGACTTCCCGGTTTCCTATTGAGCTGAAATTTTGCACGATGTGTATATCGCGTGACAATGCAATAATTTGGTACCATGGAGCTGATCTGATGATGGAATCGGAAGGTGGCCATAGGAACTCCTGTACTAAACAATATTGACCCGTCGTGTTTGGGCTCGTTTTACTTGTCTTGGCTAGCACTCTGCTGCTACATGATTTTTTTATATTAAAATCATTTTTTCTTACACTATTTTTGATTCAAATTTATTAAACAAAAATCCATTTTTTAGTTGGATTTTCTATAAAAGCTTATTTTTTATTTTTTTTAAATGATTATTTATTATACATATATTTTATATTATTTCATATAATAAATACACTATGTGTATTTGTATGTGTCTATTTTTCGAAACGCAAGTTCGACTACACCTATCCTATTTTCGTTTAAATATGTGACAACTCATTCTTTCTAGGTTTGTGTTATTGCTAATTTATGTATTATTACTCTGAGATTTAAACTCTGGCTAGCTTTAGCTACTTTTTATCCTGGGAATCTCACCGATTTTTTTCTGATAGCAATTTGTAGTTATTCGGGTGCATATAAATTACAACCCGCAAGAGTTAACTTGAGACTTCGCTCGGATGACGTTAGCGCGAGGTTTTGACGCGTCGATGGCGAGAGCGGTAAGAAGGCGGGGGTCGGGAGGCGAGCGAGCATTCCGCTCAGGTCTCAAGTTAACTCTTGCGGATTATAGCTTATTACGACACAGTTTTTACTAAAATGATAGTTGCGGTACTTTATGTCCCGGGAATTTCAAGACAAGCGTGGACGATGTCGCAAGCATATCCTAGTTGCAATATAAAACCACTTACTTGCACCATATTTGAGTAACAATTCCACGACTTTGAGTCTGTTTTTTTTGCACGCAATGTGAAGTGGCGTGAAGCCATTGAGGGCACGCGCGTTGGCATCTGCATTTCTGTCCAGCAGAAGTTTTGCCACCTACAAAAATAATCATCTATGTAAATAAAAATGAAACATAGAAATCATGTACGCACATAGCTTGAGAACGACTACCGATTTAAATGATTTTTTTGTGGGTGTTTATTATAGGATAGTTTAGATTCACAATTACTCTGAACTCTCTCTTTCTCTCTCTCTCTCACACACACACACAGACAACGCGCAAATATATATTTTTTTCTCTTTTTTTGTTGTAATAGATATATAAATTTCTGGTAGCAGTTGTTTGTCATAACGTGAAGAGAAGACACTTCTGATACAGGTATATCATACTTACAAGAAGCTTCCCACCACCAATGTATTTAAAGTTTAGACAGAAACTTCAATAAAGAATTATCATTATTATTACAATTGGAACGGGTAGGAGACACTAGAATCGGGTCTTAAATTTTTATTCTTTTTAAGGCAGGACAACGTCTCCCGGGAGCGCTAGTTATTAATAAAAATAACTTGAATAGGTACATAAGTAATCTTTGATTGAAAAGTGAGAAGAAGAAGACAAATATTGTATAGTCATATAATGAGGAGATATAAAAATCATCTGACAAAAAGAAAATTAAACTTGTAGATGGATACATATTATGTAATAAAAGTAGACCAAAAAAGAATTGTGTGAAGGACGCCATTATGATTGTATATAACAGAGGACGCGTACTAGAATAGATAAGTATAGGAGGAAAAGACATATTTTGCCGACCCTAAATAATTGGGAGAAGGGGAAATAAAAAGATGATTAAAAAAATAACTTGGACACCCAGAAAACAATGGCTGGACGTAGTTTAACAGAACATGTGAGGGCTAAATTTAATAGTGAAAAATACTTAAAGGAGTCTCGAGGCCGAAACTGACTGACTGACTGAAGTGGTATCAATAGATTTTTGAAAAATCAACTACCCTAGTCAGGAATCGAATCCGCTGATTTTAGGAGAAAATAGCACCTGTATTATTATTGTATGTCTTTCAAGACCACGGGTCATAAGAATGGCCCGGACTTTTGGAGGGCTTGCGTGGGGCCATGGGGAGGCCAACACGTAGAGGCCCCTTGACAAATTTAATGTAAATATGTGGCGTGATACTGACCGGCGAATATCCCTGTCTACACCATATAATAATGCACCCAAGGACAAGCCCCGGACAGTGTAGGACTATGGTTGGAAATGAGGACAAAAAGTACCGGGCTATTGGGGTGAACTGTTAGTGGTACTAGTGGTCTGGGAATATGGGGAGTATGGCGTCTGCCCGTCGCAATGTTCGGGGAACATGGAAAAATGGGCAGACGGTGACTCGCCACTCCCTGCATGGGCCCCTAAAAATGCCATAAAAGACAGGGCCAACATGGGTGTGAGTGACTGAGGGGTGTAGAGAGGTGGGCTGCAAGTTCACCGAAGCTACTTCTGACGTGATGCCTTTTATCACTTCCACCCCTGGAGCTTATTATTATTATCTGTATTTATTTGTTTTCAAAAATTTTACATTAAAAAAAATATATATAAAGATAATTATGTTTTTATAAAAAAATAGATGACATTATTCTTTTATAAAAATATATCAAAAATAAAATACATATTCAATAAATCCATAGTGTAGCTTGTAAGGATCAATTTCTGTAGCGATTGATTTAATTGCGGTAATTGATTTTTCAAAAATCTAATGATACTACTTTAGTTTTCATTACAATCGGCCTCGAGAATCCTTTAAGTATATTTTCCTATTTCGTATATATTAAGGAATAGGCCACGAAGGCCCACTTCAAAAATTTTACTTCTTATATATAAAAATGAATGTTAGTCTGTATGTCCTTTAGAGTAACGTAAACTATACATTTGATCATGTGATGATCTTTGGCAAAGTTGTTGTGCATGAGCCAGAGAAGGTTTCTGAGTTGGTTCACAATTGGACCCGGTAGGTGGCGCAGCTGTCGGCATATCGAGTGAAGCTCTTCCGGGAAGGACGACGTCTGCCGGGACAGTTAGTTCTGTATACATAGCATGGTCGTTTAAATCTTACCTTTACATGTCCACAATGAGCAGCGACGTGTAGCGCCGTCAAGTAGTCGACTGTGACGTCATCGATCGGAGCACCTTCAGAGAGCAGCACCTTCGCAGTTTCCACGTGCTCCCCTTGCACTGACATATGCAGGGGGGTCAGACCATTCTGGAAAGAATTAATTTGATTAATTGTTATTGTCTGCCAAAATAAAGACAGTAAACTTTTTCATCATCAGAAAGATCCAATTTCAATGACATTGGTCCTTCGAGCCGGATCTAAATCACATACTAAAACGAAATTGAAAAGTAAATTGTAGTTAGTATTATTATTAATAAGTAAGAAATCAAAAATGTTTATTCAAGGAAAAGAAAAAAAAAACGGAGAGGTTTATAAACCGCGTATTAAATTAATTATTAAATTTTTCTACAGTACTACGCGGTCTAAATATATTTAAAAACAATGTTTGAACAACATTGTAATTGTTTCAATTATCTGTATTTGACTAAAAATTTGTGGTGCTTCCCAATTAGCATGTGTGACAGTTCGAGCACAAAGAGGTGGTTCCGTCTTAGAGGGTTAAGTAATAGGTTTTCGGAAAAACTGATGTAACATACACCCAAAGACAAATAGACAAACATATAAATTTTAAGGGTTCTGTTTTAACAGATACAAAAAAAATGTGTGTATGCAGTTCACACGCAGTAGAAGTGAAACTAGAACGTTTTACTAACCTGTTTATTTATTGAAAGAATTTTCGCATTTCTATTCTGTTATAAACGTATTTATTCTTAGGTACTTTGACCCTTGTTCATAATAATTCAATAAAATTTAAATTACACTTTAAATCTCTAGCATAAAGATCAAAATTAATGCTAATTTTCTTTGATCTTGGTATAAACAATATCTGTCTTAAATATATACAGATAGAGCAAAAATTCATTTGGAATCTTTAACATTTATTTAAAGTGAAAATTTAATACTAACGGAAAAACAGAAATGTGTTTTATTTCGAATTAAAATAAATAAAGTTGACTTTTATGTGTTTATCTCTTTTTAGTGTCGCTTTTTTCGTTTCATCGGGTTTCAAATCACAACGATTCTAAAGAAGTTTCACTTCAAAATATATACGTACAAAAATAACTTACTTTCGTTTTGCTGGTAATAGGAGCACCATGTTGCAATAATCTGGATACAACATTACTGTGTCCGGAACGCGCTGCACAGTGGAGCGGAGTGAGACCGTCGCGAGTGACCGCTGCAATATTTGCACCTGAAATATTTTTTATACACACATAAGTACTTATACACTTTTGAACACATCGATAAACAGAAGGAAAGTTGGTAAATATCTTAGCCACTTATCAAATACGTTCATTTGAATATTAAACTATAGAAAAATACACCAACACTGTTGTTTTAACATTTAACTTATTAATGGTTGCTTATTAACGCTTGGTAATAGAAATAGAGACACGATAGATGTAATAACTCAAACTACCTTATATTTATAATTTTGTACTTAAAGCGCTGACTTAGCATCTTCGTCAAACCCTTTCGGGTTTTAAGATGTAGATATATAAAAATTATGTATGTTTTGTTAGAATAAATAAATTGAATAATTTTAATGAATTCATTTGAATTATGGATATAGAAAATTCTAAAAAAAACATGTCAAAATATGAAAAATGCTTTCAATCATTAAACAGTATTTTAATATATGTATTGAATTTTTTGGGATTTAGTATATAATTTACATTAGTGAGGTAGAGGCATGCTGGAATCACTATCTTAATTACAGCTCTTAGGGCCCGCTCGATCAGCGTTATACCATGCTTTCAAAGAATATTGGTGTGAAACGTTAGCCTTGAGCTAATAAGTGAGTTCCAATGGCTCACTTCCTACTCCTTACCCATCCCTACCCCGTTCCCCTACTCCAAACCCATATCCCTTAAAGCTAACCTTTTCCAAAAATCTTTATTCAAGTTATATATTTTTTCATGTAGAATCCGAATATGTAATTAGATATTAAGAAACTCTCCCGCAAATTTGTGTGAACTAAATTAACATAAGATAAAATGTAATAATAAGAATTTTATTTTTTTATACTTGTGTAAATTAAGTAAAGTGTAGAGTTCCAGTGACTCGGAACAGCAACGCATCAGAGAGGTCAGTGCTTAAATAAAAAAAAATCATATTCCATCCTAAAGTCTGACAACAGGATGGCTTTACCATTGGTGTTGCAAACTCCTATAGGCAATGGCAACCAGTTTCTATGAGCCAGGCTGTCTGGTTGTTTGGCTGCTTTGCACTAAAAAAAATTGGCGTGTAGTTCACACGCAGTAGACGTGAAACTTCAGAGAACATACAGACGAACATAATTATAGCTACAACGCTAAGTAGACAAGTGTGAGGCAGCTACGAATCACTGCACAAAAAGAATACATAGTAGTATGAAACGCTGTATAATTTATTCTATCTCATTCTCTCGCAGGCTTAGTCCTATAGAATTATGCGTTTATCTCGTTTTAGTGTCGCTTTTTCGTTTCATCTAGTTTCGAATCACGATTCTAAAGAAGTTTCACTTCAAGAAGCCCAATACACATACATTGAATTTTCGTTGATGGTCCTTCGAGCCGAATTTAAAAGTTCCAAATAATCCAATCAAACAAATGAAACCAAATCACTGACTCATCCATCTCTAGCAATCTCACCATTTTCAACGAGCAAATCGACCATAGCCAGCTGGCCCCATTTGCTCGCGACATGCAGCGGAGTGATGTTGTGTTTCGCGGCTCTGCCCGAGTCGGCGCCTGCGCTCAATAACGCCTTCGCAACACCTACGTTTCCATAGTGCGCTGCGATGTGCAGTGGAGTGAAACCGGACTTCGAACAGGCGTCTGGGTTGTGTTCATTCTGTAAATAATGGTCAAAAAGTGTTAATCAAATAACTATACCTATTCAACTAATTGCTCCATATAAGATAGATTAAAAGCGGGGTTTTTTTGTGGGGAACGTGGGGGAACACAGTGCCCTTAAAGGAAATTTCGAAAATATCGAAAAATTGCCATAAAAACGTTAAATTTGGAGACTGCTTAAATTTTATGTACCTACCTACCTTAGGCTAAGAAAATTGACAACAAAAGTTCCTTTTTTAAATTGTTACTCACCTAAACATAAGTTCACGTTTTATTTCCAAAGATATTGTTTTTAAGCAATAAAAAATAATTAGTTCGATTTTGACCCCCAAAACAGTGCCAAAAATTAAGGACTTACAACTTTCGAGAATTAGCGTGCCCTCAAAAAATTAGTTTTTTTTATTTTTATGAATAAGATATTTAAAAATAAATACCTTATTAATATTACCATCTAATCTAAAAAGATTAATAAGTAATTTAAATATAACCTAAATTAACTAAAAGTATTCATACTAAGAAACTGTCCATTAACACTTTTCTTATTGTCTCTATTAAGGCGAAGACACTTTGTTCATGTGTTCTTTATTAATAGCTAGCACATTATACTACACTTTTGTTTTGTTTATATCACTAGTTCAAATGGTTTTGTCCTTTTGAGCCTTCTCGTTATGTCCGTGTTGTCGAGGAGCTGGATCGCCTCGACATTCACGTGATGATGAAGCCGATGCTCGTGGACTTCCGCGTACTTCCTAATAATGTTGTTGACAAACTCCACTTTCAGGTCCCGATGGAGGTCGCTCGATCTAACGTACCATGGCGCGTTTACAATTCCTTTCAGCACTTTATTTTGGAAGCGTTGTATGATTTCTAAATTACTTGGTTTGGTACAGCCCCACAACTGTACACCGTAGGTCCAGACAAAAAAGGCCTGATTAGAAGTATTCGAAAAGTGGTGTTGGAGACACATGGACAGAAAAAGAAGACAAACTGTTGCATATGGTAAAAGAGACGTGACAAATTTTTAAAACTCTCGAGTAAACACGGGGAAGGTGTTTGGCCACTTTAAGTTATAATAATACCTACAGATATATTTTCCTACAAAATTACGTATAGAGTTGAAGCACTAAACTAATCGATGTGTGCGTGAGCGGCATTTAATTATTTTTGCTCACACGCATACAAAGCAACAAATAATGTTACAAGTAAATAGAGTATTTCTAAAAAGTAGAGAATTGGAACTATTGGAGATAGTCACTCTGTCAGACAGCCTTGTGGAAATAGCATTACAAATAAAATTGCAAAATTGGGCCCCAGGAGTATTGTTTTTAAATACCTACCTAATTTAAGTTTTACTCATAGGTACAGGGGTAATTTTTTAAACATCTAACTATAAACCTGGAGGAGTAAATAGTTATAATTGTAAATTACATAACATTTTCTTAAGTTTTCGCGACTTGTATACATAATAAAACTACGTTTTAACGGTTTTAAGCGCGGTAATTTATTTGATATTGGTTTATCCGACGTTTCGTCCGCTTTTCAGTGGCCGTGGTCACGGACGACAGAGATGACATTTGTCTAACGTGTATTGTTAAAGTTTTATTTAGCCTACCGCCAACTTGTTATTCATTTTAATTATTTAGTTTTAATTTGTTTATGGATATTATTTTATTTACTCTATGGGAGCCTAATCTAATTTACCTAATTCTAATTTCAAATAAATTACCGCGCTTAAAACCGTTAAAACGTAGTTTTATTATGTAAATTACATTTCCAGTACTAATTGAATTCACCTCTAGGAGCAATGTGGCTGCTTTCACGTCATTCTTTTTGGCAGCTATGTGCAGGGCTGGCAGCCGCACCTTCCCCCTTGTGTCAGACTCCAGTAACTCGGCTACAACTCTGTCGTGTCCCTGTTGCATGGCAACTGCTAGGGGAGTGAAGCCATCCTGAAAACCAAAATTAGTGATATACAGATTTTCTCTTCTGTTGTATATACCTAGTCCAGCCATAAGTTCTGTTACAAATGAAAATGCATTTTTTTAAATGAAGTAATTTAATATTATTAAAATGTATACCTACATAATTATTAAAGTTCAGCAAAAAATAAAAATATATTCTATTTGAAATGGCCACCTTTGGCGTTTATACAGGCCTTTAATCTGTTTGGCCACGAATCTATTGATTTACGCACTGTTTCCAAGGGAAATTTCGCCGATGCTTGCTCAAAAATATTAAAGGGAAGTATTTTTCGTTGGTGATTTGTCAAAGAGTACATTGAATCTGTTACCTGTCTGTCAATCATATATTGACACAATGACGTTTGTCATTTCATAGATTAACAATGACATTCTGTTATACAGACATAGTGGAGAAAAAAAAACTAAGATTTACCTCAGTAGCAAGAGTCTGACTGGCACCAGCCGCGAGCAGCATTTTGACGCATCCCGCGTGATTCTCTTGTGCTGCCATGTATAAGGGAGTGAAGCCAGCTGCGGACTGCGCATCGGCTTTTGCGCCCGCGGAAAGAAGCGCACCCGCGACCGCTTCCTGTCCGGCTAGACATGCTATGTGCAGCGCTGTATTGCCTGGAAGTTGTGTACAAGTTTGTTTCATGAAAAAGGAGAAAATCCTTGTAGAGAACCAAAGTAACCAGACCGGAGCCGGTAAGTTTCGAATGTATCCTTGCAGGAACGGAAAAACAATACAATTTTCAAGTAAGAGGCGAGAATATAACCCACCGCCAGATGGTAGGGTATTTACCCGTCTGGATGGCTACTACCCCTGGTCTAGAGTAAGTCGCGATAATAACCTTGAGTTGTGTTCCAACATTAGTGGCCAGGTTCCAGTCTCTGTTTAGAGAGTGGCAGCACATTGGTAGCACTTTTGATGTTACAAATTGTCCATAGACGATGGTAACCGGTTTCCATCAGGTGGGCCGTCTGCCTGTCGACCACATGCGATAATAAAAATATCCAACAACCGACCGAAACCACCCCTATTAGACTCGTAGAAACGCAGATAGCATATCACCTTAACTCAGGGGGTATGTGAGAACTTATGGGCAGTGAAGCTGCCCAGCCTACCCACATAAAACCGAGCATATTGTCAACGTTTTATGGATGCGCCATTTGACGCAATGATTCAAGCCCTCGGTTTTTAGGGGCAGCCTCCAAACATATGTTTACGCGAAAGGAGCAAAAATATTCCAAAAACCACTTCCTACAATTTATCAAGTCCAAAACATCTTTTTTTGTAAGAAATTTCCTAGCTTGGCTATAGCAGTTTGGATAATCTAAACGAAGTTTGTAAGGTTGAGGACACACATTCGGTTTCTTATTTCGGAATTTGGGTTGAAAATATCAATTCACAATATTGAAGTAAGCATCGAACAAAATTTCGTAAAGAAGACTGCATTTGACGCAATGATTCAAGCCCTCGGTTTTTAGGGGCAGCCTCCAAACATATGTTTACGCGAAAGCAGCAAAAATATTCCAAAAACCACTTCCTACAATTTATCAAGTCCAAAACATCTTTTTTTGTAAGAAATTTCCTAGCTTGGCTATAGCAGTTTGGATAATCTAAACGAAGTTTGTAAGGTTGAGGACACACATTCGGTTTCCTATTTCGGAATTTGGGTTGAAAATATCAATTCACAATATTGAAGTAAGCATCGAACAAAATTTCGTAAAGAAGACTGCCGTCTGTGTGTGTGCAGGCCCTAAATTTCACAAGAATTTGCTGTCTTCCAAATCTCAAATCGATATTCCAAATCTAAAAATCGTATATGGCCAGCCTTTATAAATAAGCCGATCTAGGGTTGCCTGAAGTAAATTTTTGATGTTTTTTTGGTATCAATAAACTACTGTAGGATTTTCAGGACAGCACACCGTGCATAGCAAGCACTTGGAGAAGCTTACATCCAGCAGTGGACTTCGATTGGCTGAAAATGATGCATGACTGCTTAGAATTAGAAAATATTTAAGAAACAATGTATGAATTACCTTTCTTTGTAGCGGCGTCGACGGTGGCGCCTCGTTTGAGCAGCTCTTCCACAACTGATATATGGCCATCTTTAGCTGCCAGGTGGAGAGCATTCAGCCCATTCTGAAATTAACATAACATTCAAAATTATTAATATCGATTTTTTTTATAAAAGTAGGTGATGCAGGTAAATATTATGAGGAAACCAGTATTTCGATATAACCGTTGTGCTAAACCCGCCAATCTGACTAACAACTGTGACAGGTGTATTGGCCGTCCTCCCAAAATGGACAAGTCTGAGTCCAGCAGTGCGACGTTTATTAACTACCCGCGTCTTCGGCAGCGTCGATTTCTTTTTTTTGTTGCGGAACCATAAAATAATGGCCTAAGTACTCCTTGTAACATTAGCTATCTGCCAGTGAAAGTCCCACTAAAATCTGCTAACCGTTACAGAGATTAGCCGGAACATCCAGACAGACAGACAAAAAATAAAAAATGTTTTTTGTTATAAGTACCGTATATACTTTTATATGCATTTAGTGAAAAGCTGTTATTATGACATCACAAACAGACATTTCAATTTTAATTATGTGTAAGATGAGTTGTGTAGAAATATTATGTGATTTAATGTTTAAAAATAGCAAATTCATTAACTACTTTATCGCAATTAAAAGTGCTTGAGAATTTAACTGTATTTTTTTACCTAACTTTTATACACCATTCATTCCTAGACGAAACGTCAAATGGCCTGGCCAGTTGCCGGTATCATAGGAATTTGAACTCCTCCTTCTGCCTAATGATCCCATGTCGCAATATAATAATTAATTAATAAAGCGTCACATAAAAGCTACTGTGCCGATTTCGGTACGGTTTTCGCTAATCGACAGCAAATTCGAATACTTAAAATCTGCGCTACTCTTTATCCCGGGAATCCTTCGGGAATTTTAAGTCCAGCGTGGACGAAATTACGGGCATATCCCAGTCTATATATAACATTGAAGTACCCGGCTGTGATTTCAAAGTAGGTAAATGTCATTAACAATGAAAACTGCTACTTTTACAATAACTGGAAAATATATACAAAGATTTGATGTAGTCACGAGTTTGCCAAAAATGGCCGCGGAACATTAACAAAACTAAATAAATCATTTTTGTAATAAAACGATTAGCATTTTTCTTCAATTTATGGCATTATATACACTTGTATATAATGCCATAAATTGCGACATACCAATCGCAAGTCTGTCATTGCTTGGGAAAACTATTCTCATTAAAGTTCAGCGGAGCGGAACGTTTCAATTTCAAGGCCTGGTATTATTTGAAGAATCAAATGATATTATATTATTTACTAGCTACGCCCGCGGTCTCTCCCGTGAGGTGAATGAAAATCGTCATAATTCCATAATAAAAGTATTTTTCTAAAATAAAAGTAGCCTAAGTTACTCCTTATTACATCAGCTACCTGCCAATAAAGGTCCCGTCAAAATAGGTCCAGCCATTTCAGAGATTAGCCGGAACAAACAGACAGACAGACAAAAATTTTAAAAAATGTTATTTTGGTGTATGTACCGTATAAATATTCATATGCATGTAGTAAAACGCGGTATTTCAATAATACAGACACTCCAATTTTATTTATATATATAGATATAGTGCCACACGCAAATCTATCCGATATTGTGGATTACTGTATACATTTTGATAATTGTAATAACGGAGCCCTTGAAAACTCATATCGGTCCGTCCGTTTGACTGTATTTTTCACAAAATACCCCCAAAGACTTTTTTTAGAGAATTAGCAGGAAGATGTATTTTATATCATCGGCGTTAGCGCAGGACCTTTCAACTTCAATATTGGCGAAATTACTTTTTTGTCAAAATTGTTACATATATAGGACTAGCTAAAGTTAAAAATGCCCCCCGATTTTGAAACATTCTTCATCGGTGCTCCGCTCCTATTGGTCTTAGCGTGATGATATATAACCTATATAAAAGCCTTCTTCTATAAATGAGCTATCTAACACTGAAAGATTTATTTTAAATCGGTCTGATTTAAAATAAGTAGTTCCTGAGATTAGCGCGTTCAAGCAAACAAACAAACTCTTCAGCTTTATATATTAGTATAAGATGGAAACTTTTAGTAAATGGTCATAAGCAATAGTAGCTAATTTCCATCTGTTAAAACATCTGCCTAGTTCAGGCAATAAAGGAAATTACAGCAACTTAAACTTATGTGCACACTGTATACTAATTACACTGACCAATATTAACCTTCACTACTATCAACAAGTAATCTATTAATAGGTGTCGTAGTCTTTAACTAGAAGTAGAATACAATCGGTCTTATTCATAGAGAGTAAGCGACGCTTCTTTATGGCTCTTAAAGAAGTGTTTAAACTTACTCTAACTCTCTATGAATAAGACTGTTAGTAGTTAACCTACGCTGACCATGAACATAATAAAACGTACCAACATACGCACATACATATACGCCAGTTTGTGATTACCGCACCTGCCAGGATGTCCTCAATAGAGTACTATTGATAAGCATCTGTATTCCACGTGTTGTAATCAAAATTGTATAACTTTAATTTGTACTAACTGTGGCCGCCACTTCGCTTGCGCGAGACTTGGGACTTGAAACATTTATAGAGTTCACACAAACATTCAAAGACTGGCTAACGAAAGCAGACACTCGAATTATTAATACGAAAAATATATGGCAATACTAGCACAAATGTCAATTTCATTTTAATAAAACAATGTTGTCGTTGTTGTGGTGTTATTGTGAAACCATAGAGTACATAACATTGATATAATAAGAGATGTGAAACCATCAAATATGAACTGCGCAAGTTATTGTTTAGCATGATTTTGAGATTCGAGGAAAAGCGAGGAAAGAAAGATTAATTAATATTTTTTACTCTATGATCTTTTAGAGGTTGCCGTACAGATATTTTTTCAATTTGCTACTTTCATTAGCCAGACCATAATTATCTACCGAACCCTGCTTGGTATCGAAATGAAACCTAGGTATATGAGCGTTTAGGATAAAATTCCTATTCAATGCCTAACGTTTGTACTTAAGTCTGCTCAGCAGTTTTTTCATGATAGTCTAAAAGGCAGACATAAATTGTATTTTCGGAATCTGCTGGCCCGAATAAACACCCTTGATTTTTCTCTTTTTTAATTTCTTGTATAAAATCGACCCCTCTAGAGATTTATTGTATTGTAATAAATAGAAGACCAGGGGCTCCGTTCTGCTATATTACTGTCTTATCAAGATCGCCGGATACTCGTCTCAATCGTGGGGTTGGCTGATTTCGATATTCTGTTTATTCCAATGGCGTGCCTGTGGCATGCCACTCTCTCTTTATGCATATTTATAAGCGAATACTGGCGAAAGGAAAATTTTAAATTTTGGTAGGTTTTTAATATTAATTTCTGCTAATTGTAACACCATTTTTTTACTACTACATATTACTACTATCGCAATGGAATCGTAGTTTAATTTTATTCACAACGCTAAGATATTGAAATAGTAGCATTGGAACCCAGTTCTTGTTATACAGTGTCCTTGAAATCTTATACTAATTCGTTATTTCAAAAAACATGGAGAAATCATTTAAGACAACCTTAGAGTTACTGATAAATAATCTACCGACATTATCACCACCAAGTGCTTCCCTATCCAATAACGAGCACGTTAATATGAATGCCATTTCCATAAGTAGGTCTATGTCAAGTCCCTGTTGCAATACTGACGATGTTTACCCTCGCCCTAATCCCTCGGGAGCCTATTATCGTCGATAAACGGTAACTGCGCAAAACGTGCCTCATAAGTTATCATGGAATCTTCCTCAAGTGTAAACAATCTGTTTGCTATTAGATTGTGCTCAAAAATTGTATTTAATCTCTGTGATATTAATTAAATACGAGAACCTACTTTTTTAAGTTCTGAAGGCCTAAAGTGGTCGACTTTTGAAAATCGCTTAGTGAAATTGTCACGTGGCTAGATAAAATGGTTGTAAGACCGCATAAGTTGAACTTTGTGTTGATACTTGTCATGTTAATCATATGAATCTGCGAAAAAGATCTTTGTAGGTCCTCTGTTTGTTTTTCATCGGCATTATTGAAAAATGTATATAAGTTTAATACCTATTATTCTCCATAAAATAGCAATAAATACGTTGCGCAGCAGTGTACTTATAGTAAGAACTAAACTTTAAATGTGTGACTTACAAAAAAATATTACAAACAAAACTTAATAAAAACTCAGATTCATTTATTCTTATTAACAAACTAACGATTTAAAATGTTTGTGGTACAATAAGCAAAATCAACCATCTTTTAAGACAACATAATTATAAGATGGCATAATGAAACTTTCAAACTTCTCAAAATACCCACAATAAATGAAATTTACACCATATTAATTTATTTACACAAACATTTTAATAAAAAGATAAATAACGACTGTTTACGTTTAAGAGAAATTCAATTCAAATAGAGTATAGCTAGTGATGCGATAGTTGGTATATTATGGCCAAGAATATTATATAAGTAGAACATAATATTAGCGGAACGTTACGGTTCTAATTTATTGAACTTGTTGTATTATTCGATAAGACCGGCCGCGGTCATACATCAGTCATACATAAAAAAATGACATAAATTTAAAATAAATGAGTTAGACTTTTACTTATTGACGCTCAAACGACTTTTTGGATATACATACATACTTTCAATTTATGATGACATATGTAGTGTAATGGATTTGGTCTAAAAAAAACCTATAACGCTATCTAGTCATATAGCCTTTAGGAGCTTCTCATAATGGCTTTCTTAATGGTTTATTGCCAATCCTGGTATTCTTCTTCCATGATATATAATAACCTAGTTTAGAGCATAATATGACAATTTGAAAGTAGTAGCGAGTACTTTACTAGATATACAAGTTTGAAAATGTCTGAACCTACTGTCACCACTAGACATCAATTTATGCATTAAAGATTTATAAAATGATGCATCAAATAATTAACGAATTCGCCGCAGTCCTTATGTTTGTGACACAGCAGATAAACAGCAAGAGAATCTTCTTATGAATATATTCTTGTTATGTAGTCATGCTGCCTCTGCCAGATCCTGGTAGAAAGAGTAGACTCCATAATTGCTGGCTTAAAGTCGTAATGAATAATATGCGTGTCAATGGATTAAAAATACGGTTTACCGGATTTCTCCAGATCGGACCCTCTTAACCCAAATGAGATTTAAAGCTAGGGGTTAGGATGACGATGATAAAAAGCAATTGACTTACTGAATTGCATGTGTTTATGTCCTTAACTGCCCCGGAGTCTAACAAGTCGACGACTGTGTCGAGCTGTCCGGCGCGCGCTGCACGCAGGAACGCTGTGTTTGGGTCTATCTGAGAGAGAAGAAAAATAAACTATTAAAGCAACATTCAATTAGCCTTTCTGTATGAGTTATGAAGAAAAAAATAACATGCATCACACTTTATTAAAGTTAAAATGCCAGTTCACGCATAAAATGGTCGCACAAAAATAGTGAATGTGGAGGTGACCGACATCCACTATTTTAAGAGTTCGAAGTGGTAAAAAAGTATCCCCTTTCTACCATTTCGAAAACACCTGTTTATAACATTAAGACCATCGTCATAATTTTGTAAGACCTGCCTTACGAGACCCCACACGCCTATTTACAATGAAAACAATGTTCATCCCTCAGTTACTATGTGGCAGACATCTCTAATTAGTCATAATGACTGTGGCATACATAGACAGATGGGTGGAAGGATATATTATCCCCGCAAATTGCTAATGCGCTGGAACCTTGTCAAATTAACATTCTCGTGACGTCATCCTCAACTCGATATGTACGCGTACTCGCCGGCCAGTGATGCTAACAGTACTGAGTGATCGGCTACGGTTACGTCACCGAAATGGAGGCCAGGCGCTATAGCAATTTGCGGGGATAATTACGATTATATTAAGATTTCATTATTGCCAAGGTTTTTCTTTTATTACATTAGTTCAGTAGACAGGCACACGGCCCACTTGATGGAAAGCGGTTACCATCATCGCCTATGATCAATTTAAACTTGCCGTTCTCTAAACGGAGACTGGAAGCTGCCACTAATGCCGGAACACAACTCAAGGTTGTTATGGCGGCATGTTCTAGACCCGAGGTGTAAGCCGTCCAGACAAACACTCTACCATCTGGCGGTCGGTTATTTTGTCGCCTCTAACGATAGGCCGCCCCAACGCAGGAAATTGTATTCTTTCTCCATTCCTGCACAGATAGGTGTCCGCGGAACCGAAACAACGAGAAGACAGACCGATTAAAAAAGATGCGTTTATTTACCTATACGTGTAAAACAGTGTACAACACAAATTATGCCTAAGACGCGTACTGTTTTCCCAGATTCGATCCAGAACATTCGAATAAAATACAGTCACTTCAGCGAATAACCCAACACGACTTGTTTATCGGCCTCTTACTATAATAAAAACTGATTTCTGCTATTGTGAAGTAAAAATACATTGTTCGCAAGATTGCACTTCAGAAGTGTCACGACCAGATCGCAATCCTAAGAGGCTGCGTAATATCACGATGTTCCGAAAATGTCAAGAACATGCACGACAGAAGTGTTAGATAAGCTTCTGTTATAACTTGACTTTCGAGCAGTGTTGCCAACCGCAAAAAACTAAAAAACAACAACTCTAATAAAAAAACAGGAGAAAACAGTAGGTAAAGAAAGAAAGGCAGATTTTATACTTTCGTCATACAATTAAAGCAATATCCAATATTAGTAACAATAACCGCCTTCTTAGTTACTAGGACTCACATACATTGTTATATTAATAATCACAACATAATAATAAATAAATAAAAAACATAAATCAAAGTAAACTATTTTCCACTTTCATTCTCAATTGCGTCATCTTCAGTATTTTCATACTCATTTTCTTTTTTGCATAGTGGTGGCACTGAACGCTAATTGAAAAACAGTAAAAATAAAGAATAAAACAGAGACCTCAATGTGAAAACAGCAAATCTACTGTTAAAACAGTAGGGTTGGTAACACTGCTTCCGAGTACCTACAACGGTATATTTTTAGGGTTCCGCAACGATTATCTCTATAATCTCTATAAATATTTTAAACGCGAAAGGTTAAGAATGTATGTATCACGCAAAAACTACTGGATGGATTTCGATGAAACTTTAAAATAATATAGCTTACACATCAAAATAACACAGGCTATAATTTATAAAGAGTGAATTACCCAAAATGTAACGATTTTCCATCACCACGCGGATGAAACCGCGGGCGCAGCTAGTCATAAATACAGAAACCCTATAACAGTGTTGTCTCTATCTATGTATCTACCTTCCAATACTTTTACACACTTTTTCACATTCAGATTTATTCTTTCTACAAAAGCCGCCCTGATAGAATGAAATTACGAAATATAAAAATTAGGAGTATACCTCAGAACTACTATGTTATTGAGAAACTACTTTTCTTTAGAGTGTAGGCGTGCGGAGTGTCGTAAGCCAGGACTCTAATTAAAATCATAAGAATGTTCCATAATAAGTTTTTTATTTGAGTCAATAGCTTTCGAGATATTCGAGCTCCCGAAGACGCGAAAAAGCTGCAGTTACGCTCGAACTTAAAATAAGGACTAGAGATGTCCACCGTATATCAACTAATGGGGTTGAAAAATTGCCTCTCCTCTAAATTTTAAACTATGAGGTGGGAAATTCTGGAAAAAAAGCGGATATAAATAGAGCTTAAAAAATACTTAAGCGGAATTTGGTATTTGTCATTTTTTTAAGTAATTGTATATAAATTACTTTTATACAGTGCTTTAGAATCTATATATAAATACGTGAAGCAAAAACTTTGTACCCCTTTTTACGAAAATTGCGCGGACGGAGGAGTATGAAATTTCGCACACTTATAGTATATAGAGAAGAAGCGACGAATGCTAATATTTAAAAAAAAAATATGCATAAAACATACATTCAATCAATAAAAAGAACATTACACACACTACCATGTATTTGACACACACACGCATATATACTCTTTTGTTTATTGTTGCCTTGTCGAAATCTGTGCTTATAGAAGTATATAGTCTTTGACAACAAATTATTATGGTCGAATTTCGACCACAACACTAGTTTATATTAAAATGTATTTCCTACCCAATTCCTATTGTTTCTACACAATTACAGAATACTTACAGGAATACCTTCAATTATTTTAAATCTTTTTAGTCTTCAGGTAGGTACATACAGGAGTTGCCAACATAACTCTGATTTGACGACGTTCGTGCCTAATAATTTCACGGCCCGACCATCGACCCGGCGCCGGAAAATCCGATAATACATGGAAAAAATCCATTTTTTCGCTCCAGTTCGCCCTCGGGGCTCTCGAAAACTGAATTTAGTGTACGAGATTGGACTCTCATATATTAACGTGGTAACACACTAAGGTCTGTTTGTTTACTATAGAAGATAATGTCGCATGTTAATCCAATACTGACACTATCCAAAATAGTAATAGCACTAATCTTGTTAAAAACAAAAATATCCACTAGTTAAAGCATTGTAGTAATGCATATCATAGTACCGATATAAAACGGTCTTTAGCTCTTTTGTAAAGTGCAAATCAAATCAATGCACTTTGGATAGTGTAATTATTTGATTAAGCGTGTGATATGATTGTGGGATATTTAGGTGGACGACATACATTTTGTAGTGAAAAAATAACCAACTACTGAAGTAACTAAAAAGCAAAATATAAATATTGTTATGATCTAGACGCCGACAAAGATAAATTCACACCTGCATACCTGTAGAAACACATTTTATTGCCTTTCGGCATTTGGTCTTCTTTTGTTCACTTTGTGTTTAAAATTTGTGATTAAAAAACATCCTATTGTTGTATTGTAATCACTGCCAAGTGTCTCGGATTTAAAGTACAAACTGATTCTAAGAAATTCGGTCCACGCGGCCGGGCAGATATATTGCATCTGTGCAGTATAAAGCAATGCCCAACTGAGAGAGGAGGCAGTCGAGCGAATCAAGACTTGTGTTCGGTTATATTTGTACCTGTGTTATACGTGTTTGTATAGTTCTAATAAACACTATAGTAATTCTAACGGCATTTTAATTAGAGTCTGACGACTAGTACAATAAAAAAAAATCTTGAAATATTTTCCACAAATAAATAATTTGAAATATTTAAGAATAAAGGGCTTAGTAAGGCAAGTTTTGTATCGATTTCACCGATACTAAAAAGATTAAGAATTTAGATAACAGTAGAGTTACGAATACATTGTTACGTTTAACTTTAACGCAATTTACATACTTACACACAGTTACTTTTTTACGTCTTACTTAATGGCTTTGTTATTCACGTTTTCTTCTTTATACAACGTATTTTTAATATGCAAAACACTTTTACAGTAATAATGGTATTATTAGAATGTATTTAATAGATACAAGTCTAAACCAAACATACTATAGGCCATTTGGTGCAGGATTTTGGATATAATGCTATTATGGTGGAGGCTTGTTAACGTCATTTCTATACTACTTTCTTTACTTTAACTCGATATGTATTAGACTGCCAACCCTCTTAAAATAAATCAATTGATTAATAAATACTCAACAGCCGTGGTAGCGTAATGGTTAGCGCACGCGTCCTAAACTCAAAGGGCGTGGGTTCGATCCTGGCCGGAACGCAAGCACCACTTAGGCTGGTGTGCACCGACTTTTAACCGATCGTTAAAATAAATTAATGGCTAAAACATTGATTATTTTATTTTAACCGCCACCGGTTAAATGTTGGTGCACACCAGCATAAGTCAGTTTTCAAATCTAATGTTTCGTAAATAACCACAGCATTTAGAAGGCGGTAGAAATTAACCCTTTTCGAGGGTCAACGGTGTCATTTTCATTTAGTTGAATTACCCGACCTTTCACGATTTAATTTCATATTGCTCGCGCCGATTTTTATGGCAGTTTTTAGCTAGACTTGACACGGTAGAAAAATAGTGGGAATGACAATCGATAGTCAAAAAAGTGAGTCTGAAATCGATTTTATAAGAGTTCTGTTTTATCCGTAATGGCTACAAAACTTCAAAAAGGTACATGAAATTTTAATTAATTAATTAATTTTAACAATTACAGTGGAGCTCGATTCATGAATTATCTTTATATATAAAAATCAATTGCAATTCGTTAGTTTCGCTAAAACTCGAGAACGGCTGGACTGATTTGGCTAATTTTGGATTTGAATTCATTGTGGAAGTCCAGGGATGGTTTAAAAGGTGAATAAATATGAGTAAAAACAACAATTTCGCTTTCTCTTAGAAGCTATTCCTACTTGTCAAATATTTGATGTTCGTCCCGTCGTCAAGAAATCAATTAAATTTAAAAGACATTCAGGAATCAAATTAAAATTAAAAGTGATTATTTTTTTGGTTTTGAATGTCAAGCGTTTGATGTTCGTCCCGTGGTTCGGAAATCAAATAAATTTCAAAGAATACTTTTGAGGCGATACGAGGTTTGCCGGCTCAACTAGTTGATTTATAAAAGAAATGTTTTTCATAAACGCATTATCTATATATTAATACGTGAAGCAAAAATTTTGTACCCCTTTTTGCGAAAATTGCGCGGACGGAGGAGTATGAAATTTCGCACACAGCAACGAATGGTAATATTTTTTAAAAATTATGCATAAAATACATGAAATCAATAAAAAAAATACACAACACACTACCATGTATTTGACACACGCACGCATATATATTCTTTTATTTATTGTTCAAGTCAAATTAACAGGGTAGCCTTGGCGAAATCTGTGATTATAGAAGTAATTCTTTGACATTAATTATTATGGTCGAATTTCGACCACGGGCATCAACTAGTATAAAAAATACTTTATTTTAATTTATAAGATAAGATATAAGAATATAGCCGAAGTGATAGTTCTACGATCGCGTTTTAGCCATCATTGCAATTTATTAACAAATAAATCGCCATGACAACGATAATGACAATTATATTTTAATGTGTTGCTGTCTCATAGTCATGTAATAAAACTACGTTTCAACTGTTTTCAGCGCGGTAATTTATTTGATTTTTATTATTCCGACGTTTCAGCCAGTTTCCAGTAGCGGTGATCACGGAAGACAAGGATGTCACGTGACTATTGTTAAAGTATTTGTAGTAAAGTAGTAGTAGTTATTTAACCTACCGCTAACTTGTTCATTTTAATTACATATTTAGTTTTAATTTTGTTTATGGTTTTAAATAATATCTAGTATCTATGAGAGCCAAATCTAATTTACCACCGCTTCGCAACATGTTGTGGCTTAAAGAGAAGAAGCGTCGCAAGAAACTCTTCAGCAAACATGCCTAGCTCTAATACTTTTATATACTATTAAAATGGATGGGTGGTAAAAAATGGTCATGGTTGGTTCCACCTTCGCTAGATGGTCTTCCGGGTATTTTTAATTACAAATTAAAGTTTGACATTTGTAAGGAAAGCGACTGAGGGCGTGCGGGATTCCCAACGGCGGGTCTTCCACAATGTCTACAAATTTATATTTAATCGAGCGAAGCGGCGGACAAAAGCTAATTACAAATAAGGGGGTTACATGCTACAAAATAGTATATAGTAAAACTGCAAAATAATTTAAATTACGAGTGGCCGCCATACATGTAACCAAGGAATGACTACGTAATCATGAACAATAAAAAATATTTTTTTTCATTGCACGAGTTCACCAGACAGGCAGACGGCCCACCTGATGGAAAGCGGGTACCATCGACTATGGATGTTTGCAACATCAAAAGTGCTACAAATGCGCTGCTCCTGTCTTAAGGGAGACTGGACCTGGCCGTTAATGCCTTAGCACAACTCAAGGTTGTTATGGCGGCATACTCTAGACCAGGGTTGGTAGCCGTCCAGACTGATAAACACCCTACCACCCGGCTAGGCTAGGCTGTGGGTAGTTTTGTCGCCTCTTACGGTACGCTGCCTGGCCCAGGAAATTGTATTCTTCCTCCGTTCCTGCATGGATATAAAATAATAGAAAATACCTCATATTTCAACTAAACGAATAAGAATAAAATTTTAGCTTAAGCTTAAGTTATTCAACCATTCTCACAAACCCACAAATTCTCTCACACGTAAACAACTTATTAACTTAATGAAACTTAATTATCGTAACGCACCACTAATGTAATGGAGTATACGCGTCTTTCGAGCGGCCGAATGCGCGCACCGCACCACACCGCCATCGCGGCACTGGCTGCGCAAGCGCACGTTTCGCACCGGCAATCCCAGGTGGGAACTAAGAAGACAATACTACCCAGGTAGCTCGGGGATAAGGAAGTTACGGAAGTATTTTGCTGCATGACCTATTAAACCTTGTATATATAATATACTATTGTAGTAACTGTATATTTATAGTTAATATATGGATTGTAACTTAACATTATAATTGTCACATGACAAAAATAATTTTAAATTGGAGATTGACAGGCGCAACTGTAAAGGTAGACCAAAGAAGAGATTGTTGGATTGTGTGATGACATTCGCGGTGGGTCAGGGCAAAGACATATTGGAAAGACCCAAAATAATTGGGAGAAGATGAATTAAAAGAGAGATGGTTTAGTGACATAGATTATTAGAAGATTGTGTAGTATAGTCAAATTTTCCCATAAGGACAGAGGACACAGTCTCTCATATCTTCGGAGACTCCGTTACATTGAAAATTAGTACAAAATTATTTTTAATTTAATGAAACAAAAAATCCAGTTTTTAACGTATGTAGATAATATTACAGGTAGGAACATCAAGCGAATACAGTAGAACTAACCCAGCCCACAAATTATCTATAAGGACTGGACGTTGCCATTTCTATCACTAAACCTAATAAGTTTTTTGATAGTGACGTCACATTCTAGCAAGTTACTTCCAAGAACATAATATTCACAAAGGTGATCTCAAAATGAGCAATCCACATTTGTTACTATCCGTTATATAATTTGCAAAAAAATCAAGGTCATGCATTAGCATGACCATGCATAATTGTATGGCGCTGGTCTACTTGCATGTATAATATAATTATTTAGACTCGATAGAGCCGTGCTGAAATCATTATTTTGATTACAACCCTTAAGACGGGCTCAATCGGTGCGATACCACGCTCTTCCAGAATGTTGGCGTGAAAAGATTAGCCTTGTACTTATCGTTTTTCGTGCTATAAAGTTACAGTGGCCCACTTCCTCCTCCCCCTATCCTATCGTCCCTATTCCGTCCTTCTAATCCACCTTCCTTCTAGAACGTTAAGTGAAAGTAAATTGTAATAAAAATAGGAAGTAAATAAATATAAAAAAGACAAAAAGAAAATAAGCAGTAAAAATATAACACTGACAACACACAGACTCGCCGGCCCGATGGGCTGCCAGAATAGCCACTAATACCCCGTGGTGTGCTTCTGTCGACATATGTCAGGGTTCTATGACGTGCTTGAGCTTTTCGCCGCGAACCCGACTGGCGTTGGCCCGCCCCTACGGGCAGGCTTCACCGCTTCAATCCGTGACCACGCGGCACACCGATACGCCAGTTACTCAGCGGTTAGGACGTGGGTGACGACCTAATGTCTCCACGGGACGTCACCTGCGCCGCTCTCTTACCGCGGCCGAAAGTTATGAGCTATCCGGTACCGAGTGCTATTGTTTCTAGATGAGCGCGCCTGGCAAAAAAACTTCGTCAGGCGAGGGAGAATCAATAAATTAATCCCTCTATCCCATATTTCTTATCCCTTCCCTTTATTTCATCCCCTATCCTATTCTCAAGGCTGCCAACGCTTTAGCTTCACTCCTGGTGTTCCAAACGTCTATAGCCAACGCTAAACACTTGTCATTAAGTGGGCCATCTGGCGGTTTACCAGCTTTGCAATAAAAAAGGAAAAGACTATACTGCCGTTAAAAACTGCAACATGAAGGTCCCGGGATTTCCGTTATTTATTATGGTCTGGCTGTGTCTGGATCGGTCCAAGAGTTAGGTCATTGATTATTAACCATAACTTGCTTATCTGTAGATTGATTTCATACCCGGGTAATATCGACGTGCAAATGTCTGCACCGTATTTTAGTTCACCACCACGGGATTTATTTGTCAAAAAACTGTCTAAACAATACATGCTCTCCCCAGCCATGATTCCATCCTACAACGATAGAACCTGGTATCTTAGGCCGATATAAGACGGTTAATTTATGTCTTTCATTTTCGATGAATCGACATAAATGTACTTGAATCATTCATTCATCGAATGCCATCGTGTCCATCTAGTTTTGTGCATTTCAACCAGATTGCTTCAATTTTGTTGATCCGTCTAATAGTAGTATTAGCCATTAAGTCCCCACGATATACTCTTAAATAAGCTATAACAATTACGAAACCAAAATTTTTCTATCAACTATATAATAACAATAGACAGACATGACCCCGTCATAGTTCCGACGGTACACTGACACGGCAGTCGAAATTGCATGTAATTTGACAAAATAACAAGTGTCATTACAGAAAGAATAGATGCCGTTAGAAAGTAATTTAACTACCATTCTTGCAGAACAGCAACGGGCTGTACGAGTATTACCTTCTTTCTGTGGGGAACTGGGGAAATCGAGTAATTAAGCTTCATAATATGATTTTATAATGCAGTGTTTTATATTTATATAAAGTATTTAATCTTATCCTTTAGAATTGCAAAGTAGTGTTATTGCGGTATATATGCAGCAAAAGTAGATAGTAAAATTTAATAACAATTATGCTAACCCAAATAAGCTGTTATTTCGTCTCGCTCTTCCAAAGACACAGTCGACTGCCTTCCTTAAGTTCTTAGGTCCAGTGATCTACATTCAGACACCGTTACTTGCGATTAAGAGTGGAATAAAAAAAGAACATTTTCAATTGAATCTCGAATGAAAACGCGGCCCTTGTTAGTTTGTAGGGCGTTTGACAATAGCGTGTTCAGTACTTCGCTTTGACACAGTCCAGTTTTTAGCTGAGTGGGTGTGGTCACTCACTATAATGGTTGTTAGTAATCGTATTTTTTGGCTGTTTTTACTTCAATTTACTTAAAAGGGCCGCGCGCTTAGCAATATATGCTGATTTGAGCAGTTCAGTGCCGACTTCATGCTGGCATCGTATAAATTAATTTGAAGTCAGTACAGAGATTGATTGGCTTTAATATTCCCTATTACATTTTTCGAAGTTTCTCGGTTTACTTGTTTGGTTCGTCTCAGACTTAAGCACTATGGTGAGTTTTATCACAAATTCTATAACAATAGGTAAGGTTGGCAAAGAAGACAAACAGGCAGATAGCCCAAATTATGTAAAGTGACTACCGTCGCTTAGGGCCGTTTGCACCAAGGACGTTCTGAACGCGTTGCCACTAAGAAATATTATAATCATAGCGAGAAAACCTTGACAAGAAGTTTCCTTCAGATCATTGTCGTACGCGGAACAAACCTTCTAGAGAGAACCTTACCGTAGTTTAGTGTGGTAACTCAAGGAAACGGGTATGAACATCCCGTCGATGGCGAGCGAGGCGGTTATAAAAACGAGGCGATAACACCAGATCGAACAATTACTCGGAACACTCCCGTTATACAGACGGTAGAACACGCAGAGCAAAATGGAACATCTCTCCGAAGGT
Organism: Dendrolimus pini; assembly: GCA_949752895.1. NCBI lineage: Eukaryota > Metazoa > Arthropoda > Insecta > Lepidoptera > Lasiocampidae > Dendrolimus > Dendrolimus pini. The sequence goes on from OX457146.1 coordinate 7,622,704, forward strand.
TAAGGGATTCTAAACTGCCTCTTAGTATGAAATTGTCGACGATAGGAATGGCGCGACGGTAAATGAGGTGGAAGGGGAGTCTGGTTAGCGGGTGCCCCGGCCCATGAGTGTGAGCAGTTTTCTATATGCGGCTAACCTAACGGTATCTCCAAAGTATAATACATTATGCACAATCTGAAAGGTTAATTTGAACATATAAGAGATGTACTGCGATTAACACCGTATCATAGCAACAGTTTCTAATTAAGCCCACGAAAGCCCTGCGCATAAAGCATAACTAATTTGAAATAACTCATTACGACTTGAGCTTTCAAAAATGAAATTGTGCATCATGTAACAAAGCAATGATCAAATTGCATGTATCAAAAAGTTTCATATCTTTAACGGCTGGCAATGTCAAAGATGTCGCTTGGGTAATTAACTTTTTTCGCTGTATTAATTTAGATTCTTGCATTTCATTATTCAGTATACTATACTTATCTATTGAAGTAATTAATATAATCGGATCAGTAATTCAGAATGTGCTTGGTCTCCAAAACGAGAACTTGTATTTTTTTCATGTCCTTTTAAGTTTTTGCCAATCTTACGCTTGAAGCTTGTATGGGTCCGGTTCCAATTGGACAAACAGATCTAAATGATTCAATTAAAACCCTTTTACTTGATACCTGTCTCAAAGATGTGCATGACACTTTTATATACTAACGCTTATTCTAAAAGCGCTGACATAATTCTCATGCCTAATACCAAAAAAATATTAAACATTAGTATTCTCTGATTTCTCCAGTGTACATCAGTGCGGGGTCTGGATCAACAGGATCTTGAAAAATTATAATAATGCTTTTTGATTATTTATTATTTGAGTAAAAAAATAGATATTTGCTACCAAAAGTCCTTATATTATATTCTATACCTATTTTGCATATTTCAGTTTTTCACGTTGGAACCAAAAGATGTAAAAAAAATTGAAAGAATTCAAGGTGGTAAAGAAACTCAAAGAAGGAATATGAACAACTTGAATTGTCCTAAAACTGATTTTAACTAATTACGACTCTAATAGCCAACGATATTCTTCCGCTTTGATCTATAATGACCGATCGATCGATGTGACGTAAGGTAAATGTATCTAATAATTAATTTATCCGTGCAGGAACGGAGAAAGAATACTAATTCCTGCGGCCGGGCGGCCTGTCTTAAGAGGCGACAAAGCAACCCACAGCCAGGTGCCCGACTAGATGGCTACCACCCCTGGTCTAGAGGTCTAGAACCTTGAGTTGTGTTCCGGCATTAGTGGCCAAGTTCCAGACCGATATATGAGTCCAGCAGCACATTGGTAGCACCTTTAATGATGCAAATGTTCATAGGCGACGGTAACTATTTTCCATCACACTTAGGCCATCAACCTTTCTGCTGTACTCCAACAATAAAAAAATCAATCTCGTAAAAATAAATGATTTACCTTATAAGGCGCTTTATTGGTAGTTTGATAAATATAAATATTATTTATTGGACACGGACCGCTACGATCGCTCGCCTTGGTCGAGAATCGCATTACCTCCCATGGGTATCGATTGCCACCTGCAAGTATCCGGTGTCTTCGTGCAATAAGTGTAATGTTTTATTTAGTTCTTAGTTCATTCTAACTGTTCGGAATGGTCCATTCTTCCTCTTTTTATCACCAAACTTCTCGCTACCGACTGAAGAGTCTCTCCTCAATTCTTTATTTCGATAGTCTTATGAGCGCAAACGTCAATGTTTTAGCTTTATTTGTTGTAAAATTCCTTCGAGGCTAGTAGCACGTTACTAACTCCATCTGTGCCCCGATTCTGCTATTACAATTGCTACTGCTGTTTTTTGTTAAAACAACTAATAGTACAGTTGTTTATCAACAACATTTTTCGTAATGCCTTAAGAATTTGACGTAATGATTTGTTGCGAGGTTACCAGGGGCCCAATTCTTCTATTACTATCTCGTCAAAATCGCCGGACATTATCGTCCCAATCGTAGATTTGCCTGATTTCGCTATTCTGTTATTCCAATGTAGAGTAGCACGCCACTCTATTGTTATAAATATTTACAAGAGAAATCTCGAAATGTTTATTTTTTGGTCGCTTCTCAATATTCGTTTCGGCTTAAACGCCATTTCGCCGATATCGAGAAGACATTATAAATTTAGTAAAATAAGAAATGTTTACACTATCGCAATGAAATCGTACTTTGAACATCTTCGCGAGACCGAAATGTTGAAGTAAGCAAATTTGGGGTACAGGTTAGCCTAAAACAGTATGTTTTTACAAAGTGGTCATAATATTTCTTCAGTAGCAACATCACGTTGATAGTATCTCTGATGCTGCAAATTGCACAGGCTGAACATAATGAATATAGATTTTAGAACATACTTTCATAACATCTTCTGGAGTAGTGAAGTATTTTTATCATATTACTCAACAGTAAACATTAAATAAATTAATATGTAAAATAGTACTGTTTGATGGAGTTGATTATTTTTGTAGAACAAATATCAAATAAAAGAAATATACAGGCAATGTTAACTACTGTAAAAAAAATGTCGCAGCATATTTTCTGTACAGTGATACCGAATACAAATAGGCGGACTATAAAATATGTGAACTAATACCACAAATGGCCAATAGCATAAAGTAATGTCTTTCTCTGTATGTTTTTACGGTTTGTTTACTGTGAATATGGACTAATGAAGTTTTGGATATAACATTATTTAAGTTTGTGTTATAATAACATTTTAAAGAGATAAGGACGGATAAGGGTATTATTTTCATGAATAGCAAACGCCTACAAGCAAAATTTACTTCGAGTAATATTGCTCGTGGAAACCTACAGGCGCCATATATATATTTAAATATACAAGTTTAATGTGATGCATTATAAAAGTCCGAGCCAACGTTACATTTTCATGCAACTTCTTTTTGAAAGCAATCGTAAATTGTTTAACATAACTTTGAGTCATAAAAGAGGAAAGTTTGAAAATAATTGCTTGTTTCAACAGAACTAATGCTTTTTTCTCTCTTTATTTTGAAGGGAAGAAAGAAATATGTCAGTCCCATTGTACCCTATGCTTAAAACAATCAAATTACTACACTTAAATCTTTTAACATTTGTTTTGATACACTTGATTTAATGTCTGACAAAATACTATTAAATATACCTATATCAAAAGTACAAGACTTAGCGCTTTTTATTAATTTACACCTAACTAAAGTTCTGAAAAATATAAAATTTATTTCTGTTTATACTAGTCGTGAAAACTTAGAAAATATTATGCAATTTAATGTATTTATTAATTACATCATCATCTGAGCGCTAAATCCCAGTTGCTTTCTAGCATTCGAATCGAAGCTTGGAGTCCGCTCTCCGACTTTTTCTTCTCTACTTCGCGCGATCTTCAGCATCCTTTGTTTTAAGACCATTGATACACATGTCATCCTTTACGAGGTCAAGCCAGCATTTCTTAGAGTTACCCCTTCCAGCGGATTCTAGGGGAGTCAGCATGGCTAGACATTTGTTCAATCGATTTGTTTACACCCCCCCATAACTAGCCGGCATCTATTAAACGTGGCTGTACTAGCGTAGGCGATTTTCTTGATACTTGTTTGCTATGATCCTGATGAGGTACTTCGCATAATTCTAAACATTCATTGCAGCATATTCATCTCTGTGATAGGCAGTTCTTTCTTGTGTCGCCTAAGTACAGGACATGCTTTACTGCTATACAGAATATTTATTCATAACGGACATAATTATATTGATATTATCTTCATTATCACTTACAAATTATTTCCAGATAACTTCATCGATAAAATCACAGAATAATTAGCTAACTACACAACGAATTTATTTAATAAACGGTTCAAGAAAAACACAGTTATTTAAGACGGACATAATCGGAGTAAAGCGTGCTTGTCAAGACAGATTATGGATGCTGTCTAACAAGTCAAGATAAATATCTCACAGGACAAAGTAAGTCAGATCGAGTTAAATAAAATAAGTAGTTTTATTTTCATAATGTATAATATTGGTTAAAAATAAATAATAGCTGTAGGGATACTTGTTTTAAGTAAGAATTGTATCTATGATGAAATCGCAACTATTAGTGAAATGTGTCTTTCCGAGCTGCTACATGAACCCCATAGACCTGCAATTTGGGGCTCGAGTAGGCACGAGATCGCCTGATGCCATTTCTGACGAAGAGAATCCCTTTGCCGACACCCTGCTGCTTGGAGAGATGACAGTGGAGTAGTGCGGGACTCGTCGGCTAACGTCGCCAGAATATCCACTAAACACCCCGGTGCTCCTCCCGTCATTATATGCCAGGGCTAGAGAAACTAGCTGTGGCTTACGCCGCAGCCCTGGCTGACTTGGGCTCACCCCCTTCTGCGAGTGAACCTCCTGGGCTGCGGGATGCTCGATTCCTCCCGGCAACTCCAGTTCGGGTTGAAACAAGAGAGGTGCGCGCAGCCTGAGTGCGGTTAATGGATTAGTAATCTCCGGTCCGATGCCTACTTGTTTGTTGATTTTTTATGAGTCAATTATTCAGGAATACTTGACATTAATTATAAGTCGTGTGGCGAAGGTGATTTACTGATGAGAACATCTCCCTCCTCCCAAAACCGCGACCCGCGGTCGTCTAGTTCTTAGTACTATTTAGACAAGCCCAGGTCTAAAGGTCCCAGAAGCGGGAGGGGCAACTATCGGCAAACCTTCTGCGCATGACTTATAGATACACAAATATTTATAAAGTAGAAGAAATAGAAATCATTCAGAAATGAAAAACTTTACTTTTACAAATACCGTACTTCAAGAACTTTTTATCTTCTAGGTAAATTAGCATTTACATGACATTCACCCTATACTAAACGTAAACGCAACTCTGCAAAAACATACACGACTAGATGACGTCACAATTTATTCAATTATGTTAATGTTAGATAGCCCATTTATCGAGGAAGGCTTATAGGCTATATATCATCAAACTAAGACCAATAGGAGCGGAGCACCAATGAAGAATGAACGAACGATGAAATGACGAAGACGCGGGCACAAGTTATTATTATATATAGGTATACATATTTTATGCCGCTACATATATATTATACAAGTAAGAAATTGAATAGAAACTTATAGGGCTTTTTAATACCTCTTTCATTTATTTCTAAAAGACTATATATAATATTGCATAAATCAAACACTGAGAACATGAACGTTGAAACGTCTCAACATGCAAATTCAGTAATATATACACCAGAGTATTCAGAATGCAGGAATTTAAATTGCTTTAGTTACTCAGCTGATTCTGCAGTCCAGAGCGATGTAAAATTCAATTTCAAGGCTGGTTCCTTATTATCATATTTATTTTGATTAGTACCGTCTACGTTCGTAGTTGAAACTGTATTTTTTTTCTATTAGTAATGCGTATACAGATAGATATCGAGGGCTTCATAACATATAGGCGTATGCGCAAATATTTATTTTTGTTTATTAAAAACTATACATGTTACAATTTAAAAAGTCTCATCAATATGCAAGTTGTACCTAAAAAGAAGGGTATCCCAAATTTCAGACTTATACTATAAACTAGTTTTGCTTTATTCACGACTTTGTTCCTTGTGTAAAATTGCAGTTTTGTCTGTGCGCCCATTTGTTATGAATCCCTCGATATATATCGATTTATCGCACACCATTACGGAGAACGTACATTGTGAGACCTCAGTTAATTTTTATACAAAGATATTATTATATTGTTAGGGTTTTCCTTGACGAAGCAAATAAAAAAAATAAAGAAATTACAGATAAATTAACTTCAAGACGTTTTCGCCTTTGAAGTAGTGTACTATTAGCACATGTTCTTTATGTTTGCTTGGAAACGGCTCCACTTGATGGCAAGAGGCTATCGTCGTCCATGGACATCTACAACACTAGGGGAGCCGATGGGTTGTCTTCCTCGTCGAAACTTTAATTTAATCTGTTTACGCCCTTTTTGAAGAACACGGTATTGTGCCGCTCTGGGAAAACTAGCTTGCCCACGTATGGCATAAAGAAGCGAAAGCCACTAGAGCACATAAATAAATAAACTAATACTTTTTATATATTTTTATAAGCAGGTACTTAAAACTAAAAATATTAAACGATATTAAAATAATAAATATTAACATTAAACATAATTTTTAATACTAAATTTGAAGGAAATTAGTATACCGGCTTAAAATTGCCAGGTTTCAGCCCCCATTTAGAGAGCGGCAGCACATTGATAGCATTTTAGGTGTTACAAATGTCCATAGGCGCTTTCCACCAGGTGGGCCGTCTGCCTGCCTGCAAGATTGCAAGTTCACTTGCAATAAAAAAATCTTCTTTATTCAAAACTACAATCCCAACAAATATCATATATACGCTAAGATTATAAAAGTAGACAATGTTCCTCCAGAATGAGGGCAAAACAAGAAAATAATCTAGGTTAAATGCCAAATATACTGACATCCGTTTCCGTTCACTATCCAATATTATAGGTTCCTCTATTGGTAATTGAATTTAAATCATGGAATTTCAATAATGAAAGTGGACTTTTGTGAGAGAGTAATAAATCTTGAACGCAATAAATTATGAACGTGTCTCCATGACCTGACCCAATTACTGTCCTTTCTTAGTCTCTGTCGGAAAGCTGAAAGTATTTACATTTCACGTTTGACGCTTTGTGTAAATTGAAAGGGAAAAGTTTAAAATCACTACATTCATATTAAAAAAATTGAAAATAAAACATTTGACAGAAAGGTTTGGTTTATATACCTTTCAAAAGTGCGTCTCACGAAAAAAATCTAGCGGCAAAAAAAGGAATTAGAGATCAATTTAAGGGCGGCTTGCATGACGCTCCTTAATTTTATTTAAGAAACACTAAACGCATTTACCGCCCTTAAATACGATAAGCGTCTTGCACAACGCTAAATTTACTGGTAAATACGTTTACAGAACTGTCAAAGTTAATCATCCAAAAATGGCTATTTAACTCCTTAAACGCGTTTAAACATTGTCCCTCGTATGTCTTTATGAAATTGTCACTTATAAAAAGTCAATTACAGATTGTCAATCGTATATTATTTGCTTTAATTATTTATCTTAATTCTAAATACCCATTATTCGTCTAAACTAACATGGTAGCAGAGTAATAAAGTTAAGGTATTGGATCCAGTAAAGGTATTTTAACTAGGAAAGAATAAATACAATATTCTAGCATTGTACTCGACCGTTCACAATGAATAAGGCGATCGCAGAGGCTTCAATGTACAAATAATGCACCTAGATGGTAAAAATTATAAGCCTTGGCGGTATCGTATTGAGATATTCAATATACTCTTTGGTATTGAGACAGCGTGCAGGGCAATACCCGGCGCTGAAGAAATTTTGCAAGGAAAACTTCAAAAGCCCGATGAGCCTGCAGCATCTGATGGTGCAGATGCTAAAGCCAAATATGACATAAATTTACAACAATTTATAAAAATTTACTGTGCCGTTTCAACTTTGATGACGACAAACATGACGGATGAGATTCTAAAACAAGTTATGCGATATAAAAGCGCTAAAGAAGTAAGGGATGAGCTAGAACGCCTATATAATGGAGCCAGCGAAGACAAACTTATGATCTTTGTCTACAATTCTTTGATTATAAAAAGGACCCTGAACGTGAGATGGGAAAGCAATATCTTCTGCATTGAAGAACATATTTTCAACAAATGTTTTCATAAATTAATATTTATTATTCTTTATGAAATTGTAAGTTATTAAAAATTCGATTACAGATCGTTCCTCGTATTTTATTAGCTTTATTTATCTCAATGCTAAATACCCATAAAATCGAAAATAAAACCGCACAGCAAAAGATCATTCTTCAGGTTGCCGCCAAAAATTCCGAAGTAAACTTAATCAAACGAACAACATTTCAAATGTCAATTTGAGACTGGCCAACAAAAATCCTTTTTACGCAGGAAATAACTAACATTAAAGCTAAATTTCGTGCGTTTGTTCGATAAAATATACCACCACGTGAAACGAAACATCTGGCTGTTTTACCGATGGCATAAATACATTTTACTAAATGACATGGGAGAGTGCGTCATGCAAGACAACATAAATGCATTTACTATTAAACGCGTTTAGAGAGTTAAATAAAATTAACTAATTTTATTTAAAGACGATCGTTGTGCAAGCGGGCCTAAGTCACGTTGTTATGTATGATGTTATTATAAGTGTTTTACGAGTATTGTGAATGTTACATTATCTTATATTATTATTTTATTTACTACCTAATAATATTGTGGCGACCGAGGATAGTACTTCTGGCCGCGTAAGCCGGTCTCAAGAAATTTAGAAAACGGTAGAAAATTCTGGAAGGAAAAGACAAGGATGTATATATTTTAGAAAGGGATAGACGATGAACGAATGTTCTAGAATAAAAAGTTCGGAAAGGAAAAGAAAGAGATAGAGAGATGTTAGAAAGGGATAGATGTTAAACAAAAGTTCTGGAATAGAAGGTTCGGGATAGAAAAGACAGAGATAGATAGATGTTTAGAAAGGGACGGATAGTAAATAAAAGAAGATCGAAATTATGGGTTCCAGAAGATTCTTTCGGATATATAAGCAGCGCAAGGCGCGCCTACCGGGCAATTTAGAGTTGAGTTCAGTTCAAGACAGCGAAGCGACAACTGCGATACGGAAGAGTTGGAAGGGAAGTTTAAGAGAAGACAGTGACGAGTTAAGTGGTGAATTTATTTAGTGACAAGTTTAGTGGACAGTAAGTGTAGCGTAGTTCGAGAGACGAACCAGAAGCGAGCTACACGCGGTAATATCGGAGGTGAGCACTGCAGTAGCAGGAGGTGGTCTACGCAATATCGGCGACGGTATTGTGAGTGAGACACCTTATCGTCGGAACAGTGGATTGTTAGTCGTGCGTATAGGGGCAACCCTGCGGAGAGGTATTACGTGCGGTTGTAAAGTCAATAAAAGCTTTTAGCTAAAAACTGATGTTTCCTTCCAATCCTAAACGCGTACCCCGCTCTCACGTAACACTTGTAAATACAGCCTCCGTGGTTAAGCCGGCTACGCTCCAAGGTAAAGTTTTCGCTGGCCGAACTCGCTCGAATGCAGAGGCTCGGGGTTCGATTCTTAGCATGGTAAATTTCGGAAACGAACTTTCTTTTGTTTACTATGGTCTGGGTGTCAGGGATCGGCACCAGAGTGGTCTGTAGTATATCACCAATCACACACAATCATAACTTGCTAAGTTTGGGGATATAAAAAGTGTTTGTCTGCCTATTATTACTATTTTTATTCACATATATATTTATTATCCAAATCTTTTACATTTTTTTTATAAATATCTTATAAAATATATATATACATTTATTTATAAAAAAAATATAAAAAACTGATCTTCGCCGGCAGTGGGGCCTCGGGTCCAGACTACCGGTGGTTAAGGCTCCAGACACAGGAATCTCCTCACAATACGGGCCGTGTCCAACAAAGCTGCCTTTTGCATCCGACCCTTCAACCAGATACCAAGCGAGAGCCTTTCAAGGTGGCGGTCAAGGCTCTTCGCTATTAATCCATTCACTGACACCACTATCGGTACTATGATTGTAGAATTTAGGTTCCACATGGCGGTAACCTCGTGAGCAAGATCAATATACTTTATTTGTTTATCTTTCTCGGCATTCACGAGGTTACCATCATGGGGGATCGCGACATCTACAATTAAAGCACGTCGCGCAGACCGATCAACTATGACAATGTCAGGCTTATTGGCAACAATTGTCCTGTCTGTGATAATTGATCGGTCCCAGTAGAGCAGATATTGACCATTGTCAAGAACTGGCTCGGGCTTGTATTGGTAATAAGGTACCTCCGACGAGACAAGTCCGTATTTAAGAGCAAGTTGTTGGTGGATGATCCTGGCTACTAGGTTGTGCCTGTGCAAGTACTCGCTGTTAGCAAGACGAGAACAACCAGAAGTGACATGTCTGAGAGACTCACCAGGGCGGTGACACGCCCGACATATGTCAAGCGTGCCGTCCTTCAGAATGTACTTCCGGTAGTTGTTCGTCCATAATTGCACAGACAAACCCTTCGGTTTCCCCAAATAGGTCACCGAAACGTAGCCAGTTCACCGAGGCTGGTAGGTCCACATCAGGCCCAGTTAAAGCCTGATAGAACCTGCCATGCAGCTCCTTGCTCTTCCATACGTCTATACGATCAGAAGCACTCATTACCAACGGTCTCTGCCAGTTCTGTTTTGATAGGGATAGCGGGGTGAACCCTTTGTCTACTGACACTACATCATAATGCATACCCGCTGTCTCGCCTACTTTGAGAAAATATTCTCTGAGATTGTACACCTCACGGTTGTGGAGGTCTTTGGTATTTAAAAACCCCCTACCTCCACATTTCCGCGGGATGTACAGTCTCATCACAGACGAACGCGGGTGGTGCATCCGATGTGTTGTCAGTAGACAACGAACCCGTCTATCCAGGGTGTCTAATTCAGTTTGAGTCCATCTTAGTATGCCAAAGGAGTATGCTAATGCTGGTATGACCCAAGCGTTGAAGGCTCGAACCTTATTTCCACCTGAGAGAAGGCTCGTTAAGACCTTTCTCAGGCGGGAAAAGAAACGATCCTTCATCGCCTGCTTCACATCAGCATCAGGAATACCCAACGACTCTGACATACCAAGATACTTGTAGGTTTCACCTTCAGAGAGAGTCTTGAGGGATATATTTTCAGATAGTTGTAAGTTTTCTGAATTTACAACTCTCCCTCGTTGTACATGCATGACGGCACACTTATCTGCACCGAATTCCATACTAATGGAGTTGCTAAACCTTTCAGTAATCTTTAGCAACTGCAAAAGATCTGGCTTTTTCGATGCAAATAGTTTCACGTCATCCATGTACATAAGGTGTGATATAATCTCACCCCCTCTCCGAAGTTGAAAGCCTAACTTTGACTCCCTAAGTAGAGTACTTAGTGGATTCAGAGCTAGACAAAACCACAGTGGACTCAGACTGTCACCCTGGAAAATGCCCCGCTTGATCCTTATTGGGTCGTGCAAAACAGAAAGATTCCCTCTGTCCCCTGGATGCCTAAGGACCGTGGTCCACTGCCCCATACATGAACTGAGGAAAGCACGGAGAGTTGCATTTACTTTATACAGCTCTAGGACCTTCTCCAGCCATGTATGGGGCACCGAATCATAGGCTTTTTTGTAGTCAATCCAGGCTACAGATAGATTTTTTCTGTTTCGCCGTACCTGATGACTAATGGTCATATCGATGAGGAGGAGCTCCTTAGTACCACGGGACCCATCCTTACATCCGTTTTGAGTATTGGCCAAAATGTTATTATTTGTCAAATGTTTCATTAATTTAGTTCTCAAAACAGATGTTAGTAGCTTGTATATAGTCGGTAAACAAGTGATGGGTCTATAGTTTTTTGCCTCCGTGGTACTGCCTGACTTATGGAGCAGATGAGTGACTCCAGTAGTCATAAAGGAAGGAAGCGAACCCATGTTTATAGCTTCCTGGAATTGAACGGCCAAACAGGCATGCGAACTCTTGAACCATTTAATCCAAAAGTTGTGCAATCCGTCTGGTCCAGGACTTTTCCAGTTTTGAGCCACACGAATTACACAACTAATGTCAATTGGTTCAAGAGCCAACGGTTCCATTTCTGGAATCATTTCACAAGCCTGTTCGACCACCCTAGTCCAGTTGCCTTCTCTGTGGGTGACAGGCACCGACCATATATTACTCCAGAACGCTGTCATAGAGTCGATATCTGGCCAGTAACCATCATCCACAGAAACAGATGACTGCTCCCATCCTCTATACACTCGTTTTTGGTCTCTTTGGAAAAAGCGATTTAGATTATAACGATCTGCCCGTTTTTTATACCGACGGAATCGATTGGCCCACGCACTAATTTTTTGTTTATAAAAGTCGATGCGTTCTGTAACTCGAGGTAAATAGTCACTGGGGTTAATGTCAGTCCCAGTGAAAGCCCGATTTACAAAACGCATGACTTTTGGCCTGGTGTTTCCGTTCCTAAAACAAAGTAATTTGGCTATGAGGGTCCTGGCCTTACCAATACGACATTCGATTCTCTTCTGCCAGGCAGGCTGTCCATCACTAGGCCGTGACCTCTGTTCCAAATTTGGGAATTTGGTACCAGAGACACGACATACAGCAACAGCGCTACAGTATAGAATCGAATGTGTCTCGGTAAGATCTTTACTGGCTCTAAAATATGGAGCCAGTAAGGAATCCAAGACCCCCATGAGCAACAAATTACGTTTGTGAGTGGGTAACCGTGGTAGACGTGGTCTACTTAATATAGGCATCTCCTTATAATCTTCAATCGCTTCCTCCAAAGCCCTCCTCATAAGCTCATTATCCTGGCTACTTACGCTACCAACCGTAGTATCGTCAATTTCCATCGGCGACAACGCCGTCACCCTAGGTGTTATATTTGGGTGTTGTGGGGAACTCGGAGTCTCACTGATTCTACGGGTGGTTCGTATTTCAGTGCGCAGACGATCAAGTGTAGACTCATCCAACAGATGTCGTCGTTGAACAGCCCGCACTTGATCCGACAAGCGCTGTGCCGTGACATTGGTATCTGGTTGAAGGATCTGAAACAGAGACAGCATGCGGTCACGGTACGCAGTGAGGTTGATTCCTATATCTGTCGCCTCGTAGTACGCTCGCATGACGTTCTCATTCATTTGTTGAGTCCATCGCATGCGGCGCACAGCACCACCGGTAGCGGGGGCCGGGCGCGGGATACGTCCCGCAGGCCCCAAGCGTGCCGACGGCGGCCGTCCTCGGCCTCGCGCAGGTCTTCGTCGCGGGGCTGACGGCGCTGGCCCCTCCTCGCTGGTGCTCGACGCCGCGGTGGCCGCCGGTGTGAAGAAATCTTCATCCGTTGACGACGACCGAGGCGTGGAGCCAGGCGAGGCGGGCACAGCAGGTGGTGGGCGTGCGTGTCTGCTGCTTCTCATGTAGTCTGCTTGATCCTACTTCATTATTTGTTTATTAAAAATCCGTTACTGTTTGATTCTCGTAATTTTTCTCCGATGTTTTTTCTTGACATATCTTGTCATCATTGATGTTTGAAAATTTTCGTTGTATTTATTTGATAATTTTGAGACAGTTATGGAGGTTGCTTTAATGATTTGTTATTATGTACTTACACGGTTTAATATTGTTTTAAAAGTCCAAATATATATTGTTAATTATAATCACTGCAGAATTTAAAATTTTTACGGAAAAAAGCAGACAACCCGTCATGACATTATTACTATTATTATTATATATAAAAATTCGGAAACTTTCAAAAATTATCTTATCTATTTTACGTTTTAGATTAACCCTGTTTGTAGATACCAAATTAAAACAGCGACGTATTAACCAATGTTTACAAACACAATTAGTCCGTCTTCCGAGACCGAAATAGCTAAACAAACGCTTTGAAAGTATTAAAAGATAAACCTTTAATTGATTGACGTAATCCACTTGGGACTCTTAAGCGGCTTTTGATGAATTATATCCAGATGTAGACGATTCAGAAATAGCACTTTTATTTTCATACGATCGGTCAATCCGAGATGAATGGAAATCCGTGCGTTTATAATATCCTGCTTATTTTTGAAAAATAGTTCATATAAAAATATTCCGAAGTTGAGGCCGATCGCGCTGCCACTTCTGCCGAACACCTCAAACGGTGTAAATATTTAATTTCTTTTTCAAATTTATTTTCAAAATTCAATTTCAAATTTTGAAAATTATTATAAATGATGCCAGATTAATACAGGCTATATTTATTACCAGAAAAAATTAGGGATCCCTACTAAAACTTCAATAATGTAACCCAAGGCGTAAAAAAAATGGTTTAAGGGGGTCAGGGGATGGTTTAGATTCACAATTTGACCCAGTAGGTAGCGTTGGAATTGGGTTCTAGATTTAATTTTTTCACGGCAGGGCTACGTCTATTGGAACCGCTAGTAGTGTATATTTTAATTTATCGTTTATTGAAAAACCTTTTTTAAAAATTAATTGATTTGATTCGAAGCTACGATAATTGGTTTTTCAAATTTAATGAAACTCTTTAGTTTTCAACGAAATCCGTCTAGAAGCTATTGAGTTATTTTATTATTTTCTCTATTTCGTACTGTATCGGATTTCGCCATCATCTGGCTCAGGCTGCTATATTATGTACAACACATCAATTTTCTTCAAGGCCCACCTGAAAAAAATCAATATATTGTATATAATATGGCAGCCCTTTAGGACGGTATATATAATACGTTTGCCTAACGCGAATTAGCGGTTTCCAAACGTAGATTATTGTTTATCGCAGTGTTTTCTTCTCCATCAAGCAATGTGGTAATTGTAACAATATGCATATTAGTTTTTTTTTATGCCTAAACGGCATATGTCCGGCCAGTATTCTAACCTAAATCCTTGAAAATAAACCCGAGTGCTATGTATTGTATGGAGACCTCTGTAATAAACTATCGCTATAATTGGGGTGATAGACGTGCAAGTAAAGACCCGTAATTATGGCTCGGCAACCTTCAATCAAATGTTGATCGTAGTCGGCAACCTTTTCAGCTCGTCTATCCCTGGGTACAACTTTCAGATGCGTAGAGATCGTCGAGCCACAAGCACGCGTGCTTTTTTTTGAGGCGAGGGAAAATGCTTAATCGATTTACGCACAGACTGGGTCGTTGCCAGGGAACGACACACGTCGCTCGGGGGCGGTATCACTGCAGCAATAGTATGCTCTTGACAGTGATCCGTCCGCGATCGACTCAGCTAGTGTGGAGACTCCGACGTTGCTGCCAGGGCAAGCAACCCCAATACCCACTAGAAACCCCCTCCTCCCTGTCGACACTGCGCTTTGTTGTGAAGGAAAGGCTGCGACTTAGAACGTAGTTACGCCCAGCCGATCTAGCGCAATAAAGTGCCTGGAATGTGCCCTGGGAGAACACACCCCACTTCGTTAAACGGGGGTCGTGATCCTTTGCTTTAAGCACGCGTTTAAAATTGTAAAATCAAATCTTAACGTATAACACATTATATACCTACTACTATAGATTCTAATTCTTCATAATAATGTTACGACCGAGGTGCCGACAAAGGCAAATTCACACCTGCATCCCTGTAAAAACACATTTAATTACCTTTTTGACATTTGGACTTCTTTTGTTTACTTTGTGTTTAAAATTTGTGATTAGAAAAGCAGCCCATTGTGTATTGTAATCTTTTATGGCAGTCATTAGCCAGGTGTGATTCTAGGAAATTCGGTCACGCGGCCGAGCAGACATATTGCATCCGTGCACCATAAAGCAATGCCTCGATTGATGGACGAGGAGTCGAGCGATAACCACAAGCGGAGCAAGACTTGTGAACAGTCGGTTTGGATTGGTTGTGTTCAGTTATATTTTTACTTGTGTTATACGTGTTTGTATGGTTCTAATAAACTCTATAATAATTCCAACGGCATTTTACTTCGAGTCCTGCAACTCGTAACAATAATAATAAGTGAAACAGAAAGACATTAAAACGCTACGACGACGCTGACCCACTTTCAACATACAGGCCAACCCCCGTTTGCGACTGACAGCAGTGACAGTTGATGGCTAGAATGAAATTCCATATATGAAGCAGAGAATTAATTTAATTAAAAGTAGAAAACCAGCTCGGTTTACCAACATTTCAATTCTACTACTTACTACGTTCTTGCCAGTAAATAAAATTAAGTGTTCAACTGTTTATTTCAACTATTCATACGATGTATAATTATAAATGAAAGTATTTAGACGTTAATGGCCGGTTCTTATATCTTACCAACCGTTCATTTGCTTCCTTTTGCTTATCGATTAAAATTTGATATAAGCTCCATCCATGTATGTCCCCTTTCTAATATCTTACAAACCGGACATTTGCCTTACTATCGGATAAAATTTACAAGCTCCATACAAATAATGTCAATATTCAATTGATGGTAAGGCACGTAAACGAATATTAAAATATAGGAACCGGCCATTAGTCTGTGATTCTTCTATGTGAAAGTTTGATTCGTGTACGATTCTGGAGCGCTTCATTAGAGGCCCAGGATCTAAATTAAAATACAATTTTACGATAGCGGTTTTTAAAGCTAGTAGGGTAAAAAAATATTATGTAATACTAGCTGTCCCAGCAGACGTCGTCCTGCCCGGTAAAAAATAGGGGTTGATCGTAGAGGGTTGAAAATTTAGGGTTGTATGTATTTTTAATGCTGTATCATAAAAAATAAAAATTTATCTATAAATATAAATAAAAGTAGGGGTGGACTACCCTTAACATTTAGGGGGATGAAAAATAGATGTTGTCCGATTCTCAGACCTAGCCAATATGCAGACAAAATTTCATGAGAATCGGTCAAGCCGTTTCGGAGGAGTATGGTAACTAACATTGTGACAAGAGAATTTTATTAAGATGGCATTTGGTATTTATGAGATAAAAAGGTACTTTGCACATTTTGCTGCTTTTCCTTCGATAGCTTGATTTTAACTAGGCACCAGTAAGACACTCTCACATCTTCTAGTTTAATTAATTATTTGAAAGTTTTAATCATACAGGTCGCAGCGCGGTGAACTATTTTGGGGATATTTAGTGTAAATTCGTAAGTGTGCGCGGCGGGCAAATTGTGAAACATTTATTTTTTGGAAATGTAAGGCGATGTATTTTGAGTAAGGCCCGGTAAGTGCGAACGAATTAATGAATAGCTCGTACAGTATTTACAAAAATCATAATAACTATTACATACATAATTGTAACACTTGCAAAGCGCCTCATTGTTTGCAAAGTGAATGACTGATGATAGCCTTGACAATGACACACTAACCCCGCAATGACGTATTGAATTAAAACTATAACATTTTTTAGACTAATAACAACTTGTAATGAGGGCTAATAGTTATGAAATTTTGGCGAGAATTTGAGGAGTGACTTATCACTATGCAGTTCTATTTTAATAAATTATAAATAATTTGTATGAAATTTTATTCATATATTTATCGGTTTGAAGATGGGGATCGATTTGTCCGGACTATACTAAAAAAAATCTTCCAAAGTGTGATATAGCATTTAATTGTCAATATATTCTTTAATTCTTGTATGAATTTTTTGTAGTATTTGGCATCTTCAACTATCTAATGAAATACTATTTTTGATATGTTAAGTGAAGTTATGCTTATCAGGTACAATACCAATAATTCAAACGAATGTTTGTGTATGAAATTGAGACATCATTTACATGGTATTACAAACGCCATATTCATAGAGGCGTTAAAGTTTTGCTTTCAAAAATGTGCCACAAAGAGATTCGTGTGAATTAAATAATAAATAAAGCTACACAAAACGTATCTAACTCTCCAGTAATAATGCCTTAAACTATCTTTACAAAATGGTTAATATTTCGAAACAACTAATTTATACTAGAAACAATATAAACAAAACCGTAGAATTTATAAAGTCAAACCCTCTGAAACAGTTGTAGTAGCAGACTTGAGGTCAATTTAACGACATTCTTAACCGACTTGCTTGTTTGATTTTATAATTCAATTTAATCGCCAAGTTCACAACCAAATTCAAGAATTTGGAAAACAACATTACACGTAAAGTAGACTTAAGTAAAAGCCTACAGTAAATGTAACATGTGAAGTCACGCATAATTAATAACATATATATGTAACATTAATTATAAACACGATCGCATGTTCGCTGACTATTAACATGGTGGACAAGATGCGTAGTAAACTATAGTAATGAATGTTCAAGTGTTATTTCCTATCTTCACCATTTACTATTCAATCGACAATCTCACCGAGTAATTGATACCATAAATTTTAAATGAATTTTTAAAACAGTATAATAATGTTACATGCCGGCAAAGGTGACACCTGCCTGTCATAAAACGCAGTTTATTACCTTTGTCGCATTTGGAGTTCTTTTGTTTAGTTTATGTTTAAAATTTGCAATTAGAGAATAGCCTATTGTTATTGTTTTCGACTTTGTTGGCCGTTCGGAAGAATAATTAACCAGGTGAGCAGATTACGTTTTCTTGGAAAAACTCACGCAGTCGATTGTTGTATTATACAGTTTACTATAAAACAATGCCCAAACGAAGGGGTGAGGCAGTCAAGCGAGGATTACGATACGACCAAGACGTTCATTCGATGAGCGATATAGTGACGGACTTTGCGCGTGTTATTGAATCGTGCAGTTTGTACCAGTAGTATCTAGTTATATTTGGACCTATGTTATACGTGTTTGTATAGTTCTAATTAATTTTATAGTAATTGCGGGCGCGATGCGATGGCCGGGAGAAGGCAAAGGGACGGGAAGAAGAAGCAAGGAAGGAATACTCACCTCGCCACCAGTCCGCCGCCACACTGCACTCGTCCCCCGGGGGTTCACACTCTCACTAGGATCGTGGCTAATGTTAACCAAATGTGATTATAACAGATTATTGTCTTTATTTCGTTATATATGTTCCGTAATTTATAGCGGTGATAGCAATGACAGTTCTTTTAATCAGTCTTGTTATGCGCATTCTTCATTTAAAATATTATTATTTTCTTGATGGCGAGGGTGGGGAGGAAGAATTTACAAGGAGGTGTTCCTCGGCGCAACCAGTAATTCCAACACCATTTTGTTTCGAGTCCTGCGTAACTCGTAACAATAATGAAATTTTTATTCAAATTCATTCGGTATTTATTATTTAATTATTATTTTCGGTATTTAATTTCTATAAAAGTAGTTGAAATGCTTTATGCGCTACATTCCACTGCTCTGAGATACCAATGATGTATTGAGAAACCACTTCGATGTTCCACTTATAACTCAAACCAGAGTAATTTTTTAAGAGGGAAAATACGGTTAAGTATCTTCAACCCCTCGCGTCGGTTCAGGTCGGGGTAACACTAGCACCCATTAAGTGCTATTGCCTCACCACGATCAGGGATACCCACTGAAACTCCTCGGTGTTCCACCCTGCGCCTTATGCCAGACAGCTCAACCAAATCCGCGTTCCACTGCCGGAAGAAGCATAGCCCGTGGCGTCATCGGACTCAAATCCAGCGTGGGGCAGTTTGCAACTCGCCTCACAGGAGGAGAGGTGAGTGCACGCGGAACACGGCGCGCCCCCATATCTACGGCATAACGGTGGGTGAGAACCCTCTCCATATGGACCCACCCGCGCCAAAGCCAGTGTCATAAAACTACCACTTTGCCAACCCAACCTGACAAACGTTGGTTGGTCTTGCGATTGACCGAGGATTTGGCTCCCAGTATGGTCATACCTTAGCCAAAACAATTCTCCGGCGAACTACATACGTCTGTCTGTTGATTTGTATCTTCTCTTCTTCTTCTTATATATAAAAATGAATGTTTGTCTGTAAGTCCTTTATAGAATCGTAAACTATACATTCGATCATGTCATGATGCTTAGCAAAGTTGTTGTGCATGAGCCAAAGAAGGTTTCTGAGTTGGTTCACAATTGGACCCGGTAGGTGGCGCTGCTGTCAGCATATCGATTGAAGCTTTTCCGGACAGGACGACGTCTGCCGGGACAGCTAGTAGTATATAAATATAGTCTTTTATTTATTAATGTTTTGAATGTTTTTTTATATATTAAATATTTATACTTACACCACCATTAAGGTATCCTATAAATTTTATGCCAAATCAAAAGCGTTTGCCTGTAATATATCGCTTTAAGCGATAAGGCTGTCCTTTTTAACATAATTGTAACCTAGTTTTAATTAATGGCGAATAATAAAGTTTCAATAATTTATTAGTAGGTGTACTCGACATTAGATGAATTTACACGCGAAATGATCTATATAAAATGGTGGGATTTAATGAGAGTAAACATGACA
Organism: Dendrolimus pini; assembly: GCA_949752895.1. Lineage (NCBI taxonomy): Eukaryota > Metazoa > Arthropoda > Insecta > Lepidoptera > Lasiocampidae > Dendrolimus > Dendrolimus pini. The sequence continues at coordinate 7,642,705 of OX457146.1, forward strand.
AATGAGAAGTAAAATCAAAATTTTAAATTGATTTATTTATTGATTTATAAATATATGGTTAAACATATAAATTTTGATTTTTCAATTAAAGTTTACTATTTAAATATAACTTCAGCGGGAATATTTCACGTAAGAGTAAATTCGCACTTGTACCAACTGCTTAATTATTGATGTGTAATTTATCCGCCGCCTTGCTATTAATTTTAATTAATCGCCTTTTTCGCGTCCTTTTTATATAAAAACACCCAAAACTGCGTCAACAACTAATTTATTTCATAGACAAAATACACCTTGACATAGTTTTCCTTGGAGTACGACCTCGCTACCGTCCGAGGAAACGGAAGTTGTGGAACAAAACATGACTGCTATACTTATATATAGACTTGAAATTGTGACACAGGCTTGGCAATTAACGAGCCTTATGACTACAAATATGATAAACAGGCACAAATGCTAGTTTTAATAATTATTTAATTAAGGTTTTTTTATAGTCACAAAATTAAATGTCTGGCTGTGATTAAAAAATACGTCATTCGGTTATAAATAAAGTTCAAGTTCGTATTTATAATACGATTTATGACAACTCTTTGCTGTATACCATTACAGATAAACAATAGGTGGTCTGATCGCTATAAATGTGATGCCTAATTACTGTTGTAATTTATACGGCGTTTAATAATATTAATTAATTAACAATAATCGGAATACGTCTTTAGGTCGATAATTCCGCAATGCTTGAAGACGAAAGTCTTCGCGCAATGCATCTCCTAGCCGCCATGCCGGATAATGCCGAGACGTGGACACTGATAGTGGGCTTTGTTCACAAGATGAAGGACCGCTGAGCGTCCTTTGTCCGTGGCTTTTAGAGCGAGCTATGCTGGGAGTATCTATTATGGATAAAATCAGAATAGAAGAGAACCAAGGTTACCGGCATGGAGTGGAGACCGCGTCTCGGCGCCCTCCAGCCCGATGGACCAACATTCGACGTAAGGTCGCCGGTGGGGGCTGGATGAGAATAGCGGGGGACCGTGATAAGTGGCGCAAACTTAGGGAGGCCTACGTTCCAAAGTTGACAGCGGTTGGTTGACAAATACGAATAACAATAATTCAAAATGCCTATTGATAACACCCGTAACATCATCTAACCAAGGATAATAGCAAAATATTTTTGCTGCTTTGTTCTTTTTCATTTTCATGTATTTGACAGTGAATTGTCTGCCAGTGAATTCGTCTACCCCAAGGGATCAGCTCGTACCATGCCGACCATGGTCAACACCTGTGTGCGCAATTAATGAAGTCCCTCTTTGATTTTCTAAATGACCGAAACACGTTAAATCAATTTGGAAAAATCATAAACAAAATTCATATTATATAATATTTATTATGTAACTATCAGATATCTTTTATAGTACTTTATGAGAAAGCGCCGGTAGTAAGTAATACCTAAGCCCTAAACCAAAATGTCTAATAAGCAGAGGCGTCTCACGGCACTCCCGATTACTTGGGGCCCGTGTGCACACATTGCACATAGGAGTGACTCGACTCTGCATATAAAATAAAATAAAGGTCCTGTTTTGAAATTTTACTACTCCACTCTAAAGGGTATACTTTAAAATAAACGACCAAAAAATCTTCGTTATATGTAGACATTATAGACCAATGTTAACATCAGCATCATAGCAACAACTTTGGGTATAACCGGTTTGCCTGAACTCATTTTATAAATGTTTGGTCAACGCGAGCGCATTAATGTTTGTGAACTTTGTTTACTATAGCGTGAAGTTGAAGCGAGCGCAAAATCGTTTTACACTTAACAAAATTAAACACAGCATTTACTTAGGATTTCGCGAGTATTAGATTATAATGGTTAATACTATACATGCATGTTATTTGTAAAGATAAACAGATGCTTTGTATTTATAAATACTCTCCGGGCAAAAACGGAAAATGTATACTATTTCCTGCGGACGGGAGGCCTGTCGTAAACAACTCACAGTCAGGTGGTAGAGCATTTGCCTGACTGGATGTCTACCACCTCTGGTCTAGAGTATGCCGCCATAACAACTGTGAGTTGCGTTCCGGCATCAGTGGCAAGGTTCCAGGTTCTCCTTCAAGGCCGGCAGCACACTGGCAGCACCTCTGGTATTGCTAATGTTCATACGCAATGGTAACCACTTTCCATCACAGTTGGACCGTCAGCCTGTCTGCTGTGCTTCAGCAATAAAAAAAACTATGTTTATGTTTGTGCGCAAAATTAATGTAAAAATGTTTTCTTTCACATTTTCCTAATAATTTTGGGTCAATACAGTATGACTTTTTCTTCCATACTCCTCTAGCTAAGCGAACACAAATACAACAATAAATCATCAAGTACTATGTAATAATTATGTATATACTTTCTGTAATGTATAGAAAAATATAATAACATTTACCCCAGAAAATATTTTTATATAAATAGTTTTCAGAGGATAAGAATGGGTTGTCGGGAACACATCTGAATAAATCAATTACCATGAAAATTTGTAAACAGGGGCTGTTATTGGGATACTATCGGGGTCCCGGAGGCGCAGATATGCGCAAGATTTCCTCCCGCCATAATTCCGCTGCAGGGGCCCTCTAGCATCTAGGGAGCAGAGGAGTCTTCACCCTGTTGACGAAGTGAGTGCCTTTCCCGGGGCATTCTCAAACACTGATGCGCTAGGATCAGCGTGGGCGTAATTACGTTCTAAGTCTCACGCTCTTCCTGCCATAACGACGGGTGCAAAGTAAATACAGTTATCTACAAAATGATGATTTTTAGTTTATTGTACAATCGTTCTAATAAAACAATTCTTTACAATATGACATTATTTGTTTTGCATATATCACATAATTTCAATAAATTTTCGTACGTAAAAAAGGCAGCTACGTATGTTCTTTCAAATACTACGAAGTTAATACAACCATCTCTTCGCTCTCCTGTAAAGTAGCTATTTTGCAGATATCTCTTTTTACTTTGCACCCGTCGATAAGCGCGGGGCACATGGGAGGTGGTTTTAGTGGAGTATTGAGTCTCTTCGAGTCTCCACACAAGCCGGTGATTTGACTCTGGTGCTCCATTCGTGGATGTCACCTCTCGTCACTTTGGTCTAATCCCTAGTAAAGGACCCGGTAGTGTGCGAAAAACATTTCCCCCGCCTCAAAAAAAACCACTGAAACTTGTTTTACAGGTTAGAAATTTACGGAGGAAATCAACAAGAGTAACATAATTCAAAACGTAGATAAATATGTACATTAAACAAAGTAATACACCCTCATTATTTCCATTCAAGACAAATGTAAAAGATACACGAAAGACAATGAAAACGCTGACGAGGCTTCGAGTTTGCCTCCTACAGTTCCGCCCACGTATTTGGCTAGTACTGTTATGTAACGTGAACTTAAACCTCGTTAGAAATGAAACTTTGTAGTACACGTGGGTGAATGGACACCAGATTACGGTGCTGTCTCAAATATTGCACCAGAAGAAATTGATGGCCTAGAAACTTAGGACGTCATGTACACCTAGGATACTTAAATTGATGTCAATGCTATTTTTTATTAACCGACTTCGAAAAAAGGAGGAGGTTCTCAATTCGTCGGAATCTTTTTTTTTTATGTATGTTCGCCGATTACTCCGTCATTTATGATCCGATTTACGTGATTCTTTTTTTGTTCGACGCGGAATAGCTTCCAATTGGTCCCCTAAAAATTTTACATAGTTTGGCCCAGTAGTTTTCATTTTATGGACATTTTTCATGGAAATAATTTTCACTCCGTTCCATATGTTCGCCGATTACTCCGTCATTTATGATTCGATTTACGTGATTCTTTTTTGTTCGACGCGGAATAGCTGCCATGTGGTCCCCTAAAAATTTGACATAGTTTGGCCCAGTAGTTTTCATTTTACGAAAAAATTTTTGTTCCGGGTTCTTAGGACCTATATTTTTTAAGAAGCGCGGCACCATTTGTAGGTCCACCCATACATAGCTAGACACTAAAAAGTAACAAATAAAATTTAAAAACTTCGTTTAAAAAAACCGACTTCAAAAACTAAAAAACTAAAATGTATAAAATAACTTATTTCTAAAGCTATTATTATTAATATATATTATCTAACACATCTTGAAGTCGGTGCAAAGCAAAACATAAAAATTACTATATTTTGAAAATTACTAAGCACCGACTTTAAGATGTTTTAGATAATATATATTAATAATAATAGCTTTAGAAATAAGTAATTTTATACATTTTAGTTTTTTAGTTTTTGAAGTCGGTTTTTTTAAACGAAGTTTTTAAATTTTATAGTTGTACAAGTTCGCGTTTGGCCATGATCTCGCCCGATGTGAAGTGAAATAAGGTCTAAGATAGAGCACGCTTACCTAGAAAGTACCGCTTCACACGGGATTTGAAGACACCCAGGTAGTCAGTTTTAGAAAGATATACTCCGGCAATGAGTTCCACTCTTTTGTAGTGCGCATGCTCAAGGTAGACGCAAAACGCTTCGTTCGTATACGTGAAATGTCCACCATATCTCTATGCCTTATGCCGGTGCGTCTGGTTGTCCAATGATAGAAGGGAGACGATTATTAATATATGAGAAAGTTTGTAAGGTGGGATGTTTCTTACTCTTTTGATTTTGAAGCACTTTACTACTTAGTATAGCTTATACGTCAGAATAATATAAAGACTACAATTTATAAAGATATTGTTTAGTGGTCGCTTTCTATAGTCCACTATTCATTCACTTGCCTTGGCAAGGCAAGTGAATGAATATGCTGGAATCACTTTCAGCATAAAGACGTTTTGCAAAATCTCTTCTAAATCGGATCACATTCGAGTCTATAAAGAGGGACAAAACATATCTATATATGTTGAGTAAACTACCATTGTTAACAATCCACCCCATGGTTGGCACGGCAGCTAATTTATTTAAAATATTAAGAAATTTTAAAAAATATTTATAAAATATTTGTATTATCATTATGTATATTTCTAAAAAATATTAATATTTACTGATGTTTTGAATCAATTAACAGGGTGCCAATCATTAAGGGAACTGCTAACAATACTATAGTCTCCTTTATATACTCGTAAAAACAAATTGCAATTCACAATTATTTTTATGTACGGATATAGACATTTTTAAAATAGAAATCTGCTATCAGCTAACATTTCTAGGTTGAGGTAGATTTCCATGAACTTTAAACTTATCAATTCAAATGCTAAGGCAGCGTAGAAAATTGTTGAAAGGAAACAGCGCAATTTTTATTACAACGCATTTGAAAGCATGCGCCCTACATTTAACGTTTTATGGCGCAGTACGACTTCAAACCTCATAAGTTCTTCGTATAATGACTTCGCTTTCCTCTCTATGCGACTCGAAAAAATTATGTGAGGGCTACTCCTCAAATAACATATAATGTGTTACAAGTAATAGAAAAAGTACTTAGTTTTATTTTATTAATAATTTTATTTGCGATGTTTCTTTATTTATTGCGAAGCTGGTAAACTGGCAGACAGCCCAGCTTATGGAAAATGGGATGGGATACAGAGAGAAAAGATATAGGGATGAGATAGAGGGATCAGACTGGAGGAATGGGATATGGGATTGGACTGATATCGTGTTTCTATAATAGATATGCGGACACATCTATTATAACATAATAAATCTGTAAAGGGTTTGAGATTGGCCAACGGACGATTTTTTCCTGGATTTAAATAATCCGGGAAAAATCAGAAACCTTCTCTGGCTCATACACAACAACTTTGCCAAAGATCATAACATGATCAAATGTATAGTTTAGGATCTATAAAGGTACATACAGACAGATATTCATTTTTATATATCAAAAGAAGATAATGTTGTAACACCTTATTTAATGTCATTGTTGCGGACAGAGAGCAACCCCCTGACCCGCCCGTCGGAGCACACCTAATCTCCGCGCTTCAGACACCACCGAAACCCATAACTCGCACAATTAGCAGCTAGGCGTCGGACGGAACGCGGGATGTAGAAGCGGCCTAGGAGGCCGGAAGGATTCACTCACCACTCTCACTCAACTCTCTCGCGCACTTATTCATATTAACACCAATATGTGCTTCTTCTATGTACAATTTAATTGTAAAAATATAATATAAAGTCTATATTGAGTTTCATTTTAAACGAAGCAACTACCACCAATAGTCATGGACTTAATATTCTTTAGTGTGTGGTATCCGAATTTTTAATTGACTTGCTTCGATAAAAATGACGAGCTAAAGCTAAAGCCATACGATCTCATTCATATTGAGTTAGATTAAGTATGTAGACTTCTTTATGGTTCTTAAAGAAACATAAACTTACTACTTAGATTTTCCAACATGTGAACATTGTGAATTATTAATTGAACTGAATAGAATAGAATATACTTTATTGTACAAAAATGCTACATACAATCAAGAACATTAAATACAAGTACAATCTGCGGTCTTATCGCCATTGCTTTGTATTATGTAGTTATACGATACAAAACAATTCAATTTATAATTGCATTCCTTTTGAAAGCTTCATTGCATGAATGACAAACTAGTTAAGAGTGCATAAAGCGCTCTTTAAAGGATTAAAGGAGCTCTCCGGCTCATTATTTTCCCCCCTTTTTGTCAACTTAATAACATTCACAGCTTACACAATGGATGAGCCTCAAAAGGCTACCTTTCTCATACCTTACCTAATCCTTTTCATCACTGGAAGACTGAAAAGGTAAGTAAGTATCTTTCTATATAACATATGGATTTCAGCGATTCATTCATTCAGCGTTCTTAATAGATTTGCATTTATAAATGTAAGAGTACGTTCATTTCTGCCATCAATGGCCATCCATACTAATACCGAGCTGTTTATTGGATAACATACATATAAATATATAATAATAATTATAAGATAAAGATATGTTGCTGGGGAGTTGGTTGCTTTCAAAGAGGTGCTAGACTCATGATCCAATAAATAATCTGTAAGACCCCGTTTTGAAATAATTAAGTCATTATGATTTTTTTACCGTAAGCGAAGTATATAAAATTTTTCAGGAGAGCTATTGCACAAAATATTTTTTAATACATTACTCATAAAATATGTGATACATTTGTTAGCCATTATTGCAGATCTATTTAGTTCTATCTATCAATTTAATATGAACTGAAATATGTACTTTCCGTTTACGATATTTTTCCACAACAGGCCCGATATGATGAAAGTAATTTTTTGTTAGTTTGAGCCTTCTTTCGAACGTTGGGAATAGACTAATTTTCATGATATTTGGTAGGTGTATATGTAATTTCAAGATGAAACAGTAATTTTGTCCAGGTAAATATAATTTATCGTAAAAATACTTTCAATAACGGGGTTACTATTGTTAGCTTCCATCCAGCAACATTCTACATTTCTTTTATTAGTAAATATCAGCCTGTGTTTGACGGCTGGTAACTCTATTTTTATTTTAAAAAGAGGGTAGAACAACAATATAAGGGAATTGATACTGCGAGTTACATTTTTGGCATTGGTGGTTCGACCTGAAAACCTAAAAGAGCTGTCCTGTTTGAAAACGCGCAATTGGATATAATTACTAATCAATACTACTGTAAAAGGAGATATAATAGAGAATAGTTGACTCAGTTGTGGTAACTAAATTGTGAACTGCTTATTAAAATGTAAGTAAAAGCCATGCTAAACTGTTTTGTTACATATTATGTTAAAGGAAATAGATGATTATGTTCGTAAATCTTAAATAGTTGTTTTTCTATTGCGAACCCATTAAACTTCGAACTGTGGCCAACAGTTCAGAAGTGGGATCGTAAGAGAATTTTCTTAATTCTTTTTCCATGTCCACAACGATATTACAAAATAACGAAATCAGCATTGATTTATAGACGAGTATTTTTTTATATACACATATTATATATATCAATTATCCCCGCGCGCGGAACTACGCTACGAGTCGGACGCGTTTTGAGTTACTCCGTGCATTATATTAAAATTAACATATCTAAAATTGCGATATATACGTGAATTATAGCTAAAGTTAATGTCACAAATCTTAAAAACATAATCCGAATAGTGTTACAGTGTAAAAGTAATTATTATTGGAAATTCTAACGAAACAAAGTGATAAAGACGTGTTAATAAAGTACCCGCAACCTACATTAGTAATATCGTCTTATCATCCGTGCGGCCGCTCGACGTGAATAGACGTACGCGTTTATTAGTGTGCAAAAACACTGAGGGCATTTAGTAGTGCAGCCGTTTTAATTTTATACAGAACAATTGTTCTTCAACTTAACAAACTTAAAATATTCGATTTTAAACACTTATTTTTTATATAAACTTAGTGAACTTATTTGATTATAATCAAGATGGGCAGAAATAAATGTTATGGGTGCGATCAACAAATAGAAGAGGGAGTAAATTTCCTGAATTGCTCATCATGCAAACAAAACTATCATGTCAGTTGCATCATGTCTTCTCTGCAGTCATTTACTAATCCAAAGGATTTTCTTAATTGGCTGTGTCCTGAATGTAAACCTAAAAGAGGCAACGCTGACAATACTCCAGTTCGTTCAAGCAGTATTGGATACATAAATCCAGACACTAACATAACTCATCGGAAGAAGATGATAAAAGCTACATCATCCCAGTCCGTGCCTGAATGCAGTGATGCCAGTAGTCCCGTAACATTAGGACAAGTACGTGATATAATCAAAAGTGAAATTAAGATTCTGATGGATAATTTGAATGAAACAATGTCACACTTAGTCAACACCGAGATTAAATCCATACGTTGTGAAATCAGCCAGGTTAATGAATCCATGAAATTTATTAACGACGCTTTTGAAGAGATCAAATCTGATTTTAAGTTAAAAACGAATGCAATGGAGAAGCTGCAAAAGGAGAACGACGATTTAAAAGCATCGGTGAAGGATCTCGGCTCCCGCTTGAACACTATGGAACAAAAGTCAAGAGCGTGCAATATTGAGATCCAGTGTCTTAAAGAGCGTAAAAGTGAAAACCTAATATCGACTGTACTTAGTTTAAGTAAAGTAATATCATGTAATATAACTGAACATAACATTCATAATGTAACGCGTGTAGCTAAACAGGATCCTAAAAGTAACCGACCTAAGTCTATAATTGTTCAATTAGATAGTCCAAGAACACGTGATAGTTTTCTGGCTGCATGTATAATGTATAATAAGTCAAATCCAAATAATAAGCTTAATAATAGTCTCCTAGGTATTTCTGGAGATAAAGAAAGTTTTTATGTAAGTGAGCATCTATCACCCTATAATAAAAAACTTCACGCACTCACTAGGCAAAAAGCAAAACAGAGAAATTATAAGTATGTTTGGACACGTAATGGTAAGATTTTTATGAGAAAATCGGATAACAGTGATTTTAAATATATAAGAGACTTAGAGTCTCTTGAAAAAATTGATTAGAAGTTCAATCTGTTATTACTTTCTTTTTTAATAATTGGATGATTTTGTTACATATATAAAATAAAATTCGATTCACTTAAGATTTCTTCGTTAAAATTAAACATTTATTATCAAAATGTTAGGGGTTTAAGAACTAAAACGCATGATTTTTATATCTCTTTATTAAACAACTGTTTTGATATTGTAATTTGCACTGAAACGTGGCTAAATGAAACTGTATTTGATCACGAATTAATTGATCAACGTTACAATGTCTTTAGACGTGATAGATCGTCAACTAAATGCCTTAAAAAAGATGGAGGTGGAATAATGGTAGCAATCTTAAAAAAACACGAAGTGCTTAGGAAGGTAAAATGGGAGACTAATGCAGAAGACCTATGGGTTTCTATTAGATGTAGTAGTGGCATATATGTCGACATTTGTGCGGTATATATGCCTCCTCCAATAAAATATGATGATGTAAAATACATATTCGACGGAATTACTAATGTAATCCAAAATAAAATCAACAGGAACCCATTCACTCTCTTAATAGGTGATTTTAATTTGCCTGAAATAAACTGGTCTCTTGATTCACACGGAACCAATTCTAATAATATTGTTAACTTATGTCTAGATACAATGGCATATAACGATTTGCATCAATGTAATACTGTTTTTAATAGTGATCAGCGAATGTTAGATCTAGTGTTTTGTAATAACCCATCTGACATCAAAATATCAAATGTCAACGTCCCGGTTATACCCGAAGATAAATACCATCCAAGTATAGAAATTAACATAGCACGTAAAAGTCTGAACAAGATAAAAGAAAAACCACCCTCAAACTACAATTTTTATCATACTGATTATGTGTCTTTAAATACTGAACTAAGTAACTTAAATTGGCCAACACTATGGAAAGGCATTACAGATGTTGATGTTATGCTTAATACGTTTTATAGTACTATCATGCCTTTAGTATACAAACACACACCATTACGCCAAAAACGTAAAGATAAATACCCTGTTTGGTTTAATTCTTCCGTGATAAAGGCTCTTAAAGAGAAAAATAAATATCATTCAAGATATAAAAAATACCAAAATCCTATGGACAAAGTAACTTTCAATGTTTTACGTACCAGGTGCGATAAAATGATTAAAACTTGTTTTAATGAATTTAAAACTCAAGCAGCTTTGCACATACGTAAAAATCCCAAATACTTCTGGACGTTTATGAAGGATCAAAAGTCAACTAGTTCATCGTTACCAAATGAAATGCATTTAGATGGCGTAACTGGAAAGGGAGGTCAAGAAATTTCAAATCTTTTTGCTAGATATTTCCGATCGGTTTATAATCATCCCTACCTACATATTTCTAATCAGTCAAATCACTCTGTGTATAGTTCTACTTATAATCTAACATCAGTAAGTAATCTCTGTATTAGCGAAGATGAAGTTTTAAATTCTTTAAAAACACTAAATTGTAACAAAGGACCTGGACCAGATCAACTACCTCCTTTACTTCTCAACAAGTGTGCTGAGAATCTTTATAAGCCGCTTACAAAACTAATTAATATGTCCCTAGAAACCGCTATTTTCCCAACCGCATGGAAGTTAGCATATATTACACCTATTCATAAATCCGATACTCTTGACGACATAACACATTACAGACCGATTTCTATTCTGTCTATTTGTGGTAAAATTTTCGAATCGTTAGTACACAAAAAGCTTTTACCTTTCATTCAACCTCAAATTAACCACAATCAACATGGCTTTCTTCCGAAAAAATCCACCACGACTAATTTGTTAGAATATATTACAGACTTATCGAAATCCATTGATAATAATAGTGAAGTCCATGCAATATATACGGATTTCCGTAAAGCATTTGACCTTGTTAATCATCGCTTGCTTATACGTAAATTAGACATCATGGGGATCCACGGCTCTTTACTGAGATGGTGCGAATCTTACTTAAAAAATCGAAGCCAACTGGTTATGGTTCGTGGTTATAAATCTTTTAAATTTGATGTACCTACAGGCGTCCCTCAGGGATCTCATTTAGGACCACTCTTCTTTCTTGTCTTTATAAACGATCTTTGTGACTCAATTCAAAGCAATTTTAAAATGTATGCGGATGATCTAAAAATGTACCGAATCATTTTAAGTCCTCACGATGTTGATTACTTACAGGACGACATCAATCGTGTTAATAATTGGTGCAATAATAATATGATGGCACTAAATCCTTCAAAATGTTTTTTTATTAAGTTTACTAAAAAGAAAAAATCCCATAGTGCCGAATATGTAATTGCCAATGACACAATTAAAGAAACATCTATTATCCGCGACCTTGGGATTACCCTTGATAGTAATTTAAGCTTCAGGTGTCACATAGACAACATCATTAAAAAATCATCAAAATTATCAGGTTTCATTTCCCGTATTACGAAAATATTCAAAGAGCCCAAATTAACCATTACTATTTATTGTAGCTTGGTACGTAGTATTTTGGAATATTGTAGTGTAGTGTGGAATCCATGCTATCAAGTACATTCTAATCGGATTGAAAGAGTACAAAAAAGATTCTTGTATTATTTAGCTTACTCAGACAATAAGTGTCGTTCTTTACAATCCTACGATGATCGCATTCAGCACTATAATATTACCCCATTATATGCTCGAAGGAAAATATCAGACATTATAATGACTTATAATATTTTAAATGGAATTGTACATTCTAGTATTACTCTTCAAAATTTAAACATTTGTGTCCCCCGGAACGGCAGTCGTTTAATTAATCGTAAAACTTTTAACTTACCACAAGTAAGAACTAATATAGGTCAACATTCTCCCCTATACAGAATGATGAACTATAGTAATTCCGTGCGTACAAAGGTCGACATATTCGCTGACTCTGCTCCATCTATTAAAAAACGACTCAATGCTTTGTTTCAATCCTCTTCTTAACTTTATACTTTCTTTTAAATTTACTACCTCTATTATATTCTGTTTGTACCACTGTAAAATCATACATCCATAGGCGTAGGTAACCAAAAATAATTATATTAGGCATGCCGTGTTTGCATAAACAGAATATAGTTTAAGCCATGAAACGGTTTCATGAAGATTAAAAAAAAAAAGATTATAATCTATATTCAATTTTGCAGACCAATTAAAAAAAAAAAAAAAAAAAAAATATTATTTAATTTTATGAGATGTAAATGATTCTTTATTCCTTCACTGGGTAGTCGAAAAACGAATTAGTTTTTTTTTCCTTCTCTTTCTCTTGTATTTTCAAACAACTTACGCGAAAATTTGGTTATTTTCGTTTTTTATATATATTTTAAATATATTTTTTCTTTTTTTCTTCAATGCAACTACCGTCATTTAAGATAAAAGTGAGTGTAAGTTATTTCTTTATGTAGATGCATTATGAATACCCATTTAATATTTATTTTCTCGTTATCAGTTTTAATTTGTAGTATTATTCCCTGATTGACGGTCTATGATTGAGTGGGCTAAGCCTTAGCGGGCCGACTTCGCAGCAGCGTAGAGGCTCTAGGCTCGTTTCCTGTCATGGTAAATTTCATAAAGGAACTTTCCGATGTTACTACGGTCTGGGTGTCTGGGATCGGCAGCAGAGTGGTCCGTTGTACATTATTACACAAACACGACTTCATTGGCTTGGGGATGTACCATGTGTATTTGTCAGCTGATTTTATTAATTTTGTTATTACACATCTATATTTATTAACTACCTTTTATATTTTCCTAATGTGTTAAGAAATACATACATAAATACCCACTAGCACTCTTGATAAAACTATAAAATCGTTTGTGTGCCACATCCAGCCTTATGACATTTGATAAAAAAAGGGGTCAATTATGTAGTCAAAACGTTTAGTTTGAGCTTTAATTTTGAGATTTTCTCTAAGATACTGCTCCATTTATTACATTATAAATGCACTGGGATGTGACTTACTATCATTAATTATAATCATTATTAGAGTTATATTAAAACTAATGAGATATTAATTTACTATGTTGTAATAAAATACTTTGAGAATATGAACTTAGCTTCTCGACTGTAAGTTTCAGATAAACCTATTGGATTGAAGGAGAAGAATCGTCACTTAATATGGACAAGAATGTTGAACCCCGGATAGAAGGCTGGAGTGCGCCCAGGTCAGAGGGCGGAAGTGAGCCCAGGTTAGAGGGCGGAAGTGAGCCCAGGTTAGAGGGCACAGGTAAGCCCAGGTTAGAGGGCAGGGGTGAGCTCATGTTAGAGAGCTGTGGTGAGCCCAGGTTAGAGGGCAGGGGTGAGCCCAGGTTAGAGGGCAGGGATGAGCTCATGTTAGAGAGCTGGGGTGAGCCCAGGTTAGAGGGCAGGGGTGAGCCCAGGTTAGAGGGCAGGGGTGAGCTCATGTTAGAGAGCTGGGGTGAGCCCAGGTTAGAGGGCAGGGGTGAGCCCAGGTTAGAGGGCAGGGGTAAGCCCAGGTTAGAGGGCAGGGGTGAGCTCAGGTTAGAGAGCTGGGGTGAGCCCAGGTTAGAGGGCAGGGGTGAGCCTAGGTTACAGGGCCAAAGACGGAGTGTGGGACATCAAGACAAGGTACTGGATGGTTTAGTGACAAGGAGTAGAGAGCGAGAGAGGCGGCTCTCTAGGAACCGGAAACGGCGGAATGATAATACGGACTCGGATAGCTCGTCACTCAGTAGAGTGACTGGTAGGCGATCTAGGGAATACAGGAAAGATCGACGGAGGAAGAGAAGGTACTCGAGGAGTGTAGATGATAGTAGTGATAGTTCGTGCAATCGTAAATCAACCCGATTTTGTAAATCTGATAGATATAAGGAATCTGGAACTAATGATATTTTAAATAAATTTTTGTCAATTTTAAACGATGTCAAGAGTTCGGAGAAGCCCAAGCTATCGTTTCATAATAATGTTATACCCGAATTTGATCCCCTAAGTAAAGAACAATCTATGTTGGTATGGATCACTAAAGTAGAAGAATGTGCGGAAATATATGGTTGGTCTGAGAAAGAAATTATTCATTATGCGCTTCCAAAACTTGCGGGAGTAGCAAAAACTTGGTATCAAGGCTTACCTACCCTTTTGCATACTTGGGGTGAGTGGAAAAAAAAATTAATTGATTCGTTTCCCTGTCGCGAGGACTACGCCGAACTCTTGACCGAGATGTTATCGAAGCGTGTTAAATACGGCGAGTCATTGGAACACTATTATTACACGAAGCTTAACTTATTAAACAGGTGTAAAATCTATGGCAAACGCGCAGTAGACTGCATTTTGCATGGAGTAGATGATCGTGCTATTAGGGTAGGAGCCCAAGCGGCTCAGTTTGATGAACCAGAACGAATTTTAAAATACTTTCGGACGGTAAAGGTAGGGCAAAGTAGGGAAAGACATGATGGCAACGTCAAAATCGGGGGCGATCGCAAAAATTTAAATAACATGACAAATCGATTTCAAAACTCTAGATTTGGTACGATGAATTCGAATATACGGTGTTTCAATTGTGGTGAATTCGGTCACCCTAGTTTTAGGTGTGAAAAACCTCTTATCAAATGTACGATGTGTGAAAGAATGGGGCATCAAGCCGCTAACTGTTACAAATTTAAGGCTAACCAAGCTAAAACTGAGACTCAGTCGAAGGATAAAATTGAAAAGCAAGTGTCAGAATTGAGCAAGTCTGATAGGTCTATAGATAAATACATATTTGACATTAATATAAATGGGAAAGTAGTACAGTGCCACGTGGATCTAGGAAGTCAGTGTTCATTAATTAAAATAAGTAAAGCTAAGGAACTAGGATTTAGTATTAAGTGTCCTCCCAATCTCCCCGCGCTTAGAGGCATAGGTGCAAACTTAACTACCCCCGTAGGCGTGGTAACTACCGATGTTGAAGTTCAGGGCATTAGTGAGGTTATAGACATTTATGTAGTTGAGGATTATGTACTAAACTATCCTGCTCTTCTCGGGCATTCATTTACTGAAATACCTAATCTCACAATCACTAAAACACCCACTAAATTAATTTTCAGAAAGGGCGACCCCAGTAAATTACACCTGGAATGCAGCGATAATTTCTGTATCCCCAAATTGTCGTTGTGCATTATACCCGTGAAATCAGAAGTACCTTTTAATGGGAACGTTTCCGTACGTGGTTCTGTCAGGGCCTTAGAAGGAAACTACTATTATCTTCTATCAGGTGAATACAATATTGAAAGCGGGATCGGTTCATTACTCGCATATAATATGTCTGAACATGATATAACCATAACGAAAGATTCGTTATTAACTCGTGCTGTTAAAAACGATTGTATCAGTTCAATTACAGTTAACTGTTGCCAAATGTCACTCGATTCTCTTGACTCGGATGAGCCAATTAAAAGCGGTGAAACATTAAATCATAAAGATCGTCTAAAATTACAAGAACTACTGCACAAGTATAAAGGCTGTTTCGCAAAAGGCTTAAAGGAACTTGGCTTCACTCAAGCCACAGAGATGGTTATTGAATTAGAAGATAATGAACCGGTAGTATATAGGCCATACCGTTTATCACTTTCGGAAAGAAAGTTGGTAAACGACATGGTACAAGAAATGATAGACAGCGGTATAGTTAGGGAATCTTCATCAGCTTATGCAAGTCCTATTGTTCTAGTTCAGAAAAAGACCGGGGAAAAGCGCCTGTGCGTAGATTATCGAGCTCTAAATAGGAAGACAAAAAAAGAACACTACCCCCTCCCACGTATAGAGGACCAACTAGACCAACTGGCAGGCAATCGATTATTCACCTCACTTGACTTAGCATCTGGTTATTATCAAATCCCTATTCGCGAAGAGTCCCGTCACAAAACTGCCTTCGTCACTCCGGATGGGCAGTTTGAATACAACCGCATGCCATTTGGTCTAGTCAATGCACCTTCAGTCTTTCAGAGAACAATTAATAAAATTCTCCATGACGCTAAAGTTAAATACGCGATAGTTTATATGGATGATATTCTTATCCCTTCTAAAGATGTAACTGAAGGTTTAAGCCGATTAGAAGAAGTTTTAGGGCTACTTAAACAAGGAGGTTTAACACTGAGACTTAGCAAATGTAACTTTTTTCTAAGTACCGTAGATTTTCTAGGATTTGAAGTAAATTATGCTGGTATTCGACCAGGTTCTAGGAAAACCGAAGCGATCTCTAAATTCCCAACGCCTAAAAATATACACGAAGTTAGACAGTTTTTAGGTTTATCTGGATTCTTTAGACGTTTTATTAAAGATTATGCTATAATAACGTCCTCGTTAACGAATCTCTTTAAAAAAAAATACTCATTGGACATGGGGTAGTAAAGAGGAGGAATCATTCAATTTGATCAAAACCATGCTCACGCAACGCCCATTGTTAGCCTTATACGACCCACAAGCTGTAACACAACTACACACCGATGCGTGCAAAGATGGTCTTGCAGGAATTCTCCTACAAAGCAACTCTGCAGGAGTGTTTCACCCAATATCATACTTCAGCCGTAAAACCTCACCGGACGAACAAAAATTGCACTCATATGAGCTCGAGACCTTGGCCGTTGTAGCATCTTTAAATAGGTTTAGGGTGTACTTGCTAGGGATTCCATTCACGATTTATAGTGATTGTAGCGCCTTAAGGTCCACATTCTTAAAGCGTGATCTGATTCCGCGAGTTGCGCGGTGGTGGGTTCAGTTGCAAGAGTTTGATTGTACCATTGAATACCGTCCCGGATCCCGAATGACTCATGTTGATGCACTTAGTCGTAGTCCGGTTACTCCTCCCGTTACCGAAATACACGTATTGGATATTTTAAGTATTGAAAATTCCGATGAAGACTGGATTACCACCGTGCAGAGCGCGGATGAAGAAGTACAACGTATTAAAAATATTTTAGAGGATAAGACGGCAGAAATAATTAATGATGTTCATAAAAATTATAAAATTAAAAATGGACGCGTGTATCGTATTGTGGGGGATGATATTAGGTGGTTGGTTCCAAAAGGTGTACGTTGGCAAATATTGAAAAAGAACCATGATGACATAGGGCATTATGGATTTGATAAGACACTACAGCGCATAAAACAGCGCTATTGGTTTCCAAAAATGCGTCGCTTTACAAAAAAATATGTACAGTCTTGTCTCGAATGCGCACATTACAAGACACCCGGTGGCAAGAGAGAAGGTGAGTTACACCCAATAGAAAAAGTAAGCATCCCCTTCCATACCGTACACGCTGACCATTTGGGCCCGTTTATTAAAAGCAAGAAAGGGAACTGCTATATATTAGTTTTGGTAGATAGTTTTACAAAATTTGTCAATGTAACCGCCGTCAAAAATACCAAGTCTCTCACTAGTATACGTGTACTGAAAGAACACATAAGTTATTTCGGTGTTCCTACTCGGTTAATAACTGATAAGGGGACAAGTTTCACTAGTAAGGCATTTAAAGAATTTACCGAACAATACGGGATAAAACATATTACTAATGCCGTTGCGACGCCTAGGGCAAACGGGCAAGTGGAGCGGTTTAACAGAACTATTCTAGATGCTCTTTCGACTTGCACTCATAATAAAGATGACAAATCCTGGGACGATTATATTTACGATATTCAAGTAGGTATCAATACCACTGTACATAAAACTACTCAAAAAAGTCCGTCTGAACTATTATTTGGATTTAATGTAACTAGTAGGTCGGAAGGTATTTTGGGCCCCATTATACGCGATACAACGAATGTGATTAGTTCTGACAATTTAAATAACGTAAGAGATGAAGCGAGTAATAATATAAAGACTCAGCAGTTAAAAGATATAGAGCGGTTTAACAGTCGTAGGAAATCAGGGAAGACGTATAAGGTTGGTGATTTAGTTCGTATTGAAAGACAAGTCCCTCATGATGGGAAATCTCAAAAATTAGTTATTAAATTTCAAGGTCCGTATCGTGTAATGAAAGTGCTTCCAAATGATAGGTATGTGGTTGAAGATACGCCAATGACACGTAAACAGGGCCGTCGATATGAAGCCGTAGTAGCATTAGACAAAATGCAACCATGGTTATCATTTTCTAGAGACTTTGAAAGCAGTGACAATGATGTAGTTAACGACAGTGGAAATGAATTGGATTTCATAAAAGAATAGAATAAATCTAGATACTTGTTTTATTAGTAAGGGCGTGTTATATCAGGATATTTACCGTATTAATAATTGTTGATTATTAAAAATATTATTTTATTTTATTTTATTATAAATAATTGATGTTATAATTCTTTATGCTAGCGTCTTACTTATTGTTAGTTGTTAAATTAATCTGTCTTATATCGATAATCAGTCATTGTTTTGTGTACATGCTAGCATACATTCTTTCTGTGTCTCAATTGTATTCCTAAACACTGTACTTTTTATTTTTATGTGAAAACCGCGAGGACGCGCTTTAAACAGGATGGCCGAGCTGTTAGCTTCCATCCAGCAACATTCTACATTTCTTTTATTAGTAAATATCAGCCTGTGTTTGACGGCTGGTAACTCTATTTTTATTTTAAAAAGAGGGTAGAACAACAATATAAGGGAATTGATACTGCGAGTTACATTTTTGGCATTGGTGGTTCGACCTGAAAACCTAAAAGAGCTGTCCTGTTTGAAAACGCGCAATTGGATATAATTACTAATCAATACTACTGTAAAAGGAGATATAATAGAGAATAGTTGACTCAGTTGTGGTAACTAAATTGTGAACTGCTTATTAAAATGTAAGTAAAAGCCATGCTAAACTGTTTTGTTACATATTATGTTAAAGGAAATAGATGATTATGTTCGTAAATCTTAAATAGTTGTTTTTCTATTGCGAACCCATTAAACTTCGAACTGTGGCCAACACTATGGGATAATTTCCGGAGAGCGGAATAAAAAACTTTTAACGCCAAAGATTTTTCAAAAGTAGCACTTTCGATTGCCGAATAGGGTAATTGATTTTTTCAAAAATCTAATGATATCTCTTTAGTTTTCATCAAAATCGACCCTTAAGCATTTTTCGCTATTTCTTATAGTTTCGGATTTCATCAAAGAGGCACACTTCAAAATTTCAGCCTCTATACATTATTACATTTAATATTTGTAATAGCGGGCTTTAGTTTTTCAATCATTAAAATAGAAATAACTCTCCAAAGATACCCGCTTGTTTTTTTAAAGTCACCAACAAGTTTGCAGGATGTTTTTTATAGCAGATCTATCAGCCGCGATTAAATGGAACAGACAGGCGTCGAGACTCCCGCCAGGCTGACCCGGAACCGGTTTAAAGTTTCTTACTGGCTTCCTTTTGCTGGGCTATTAACTGCGCATCTAAGTTGCAGCGGCTTTCGAACTTCAAATGTGGGGACACAACCTAAATTGTCAGTCTGTAAAGACTGTGAAACATAAAATTTTACTCAGAAAATATTTATCTCTTGAATTATTTTTTTAGCTTGACTTTACTTTTACTACTTAATTACTTGGAATTTATAATGAATTTCCCAATAGTTTCAATGCTAGAGGATTAAGATTTTAAAATTATAAAGGGTTAAGACCTAGGCCCTGAGAATCTAGGAAGGGTTGGAGGGGTTGTCGAAGAGAATTTAATAAAAGGTTAGAGATACTTTTTCAGTTTCGGAAGCGACTATCTTGGTATTTATTGATCTAAATGAAAGTCGCAAAGAATTATCATTATATTAATACGTGAAACAAAAACTTTGTTACCCTTTTTTGAAAATGGCGCGGACGGATGAGGAGTATGAAATTTCACACAATCATAGTTTATATAGAGAAGGAGTGCAGAATTCTAATATTTTTTTTTAATTATGCATAAAAAATTAATCATTAAAAAAACATTATACACACTACCATATATTTGACACACATACGCATATATTCTTTTTGTTTATTGTTCAAGTCAAATTACTGTGATTACAGAAGTATTGCCTTTGACGACAGAACCTTAATGATGTTCAAACTTATAATTTAAATGAATTATGGTCGCATTTCGACCACTAGGCGACCACTAGTTGTTATAATTATTAAACAAACCGCCGCATATAACGCGCATAACTTGAGGACGACTTTACCGATTTTGATTAAATTTTTGTGTTTGGGTGACCGGTCCCCGGATGGTCTACATTTACGATTGGAACCGGTAGAAGGCACTATAATCGGATCCCAAATTTCTTTTCAAGACGGGACAACGTCTGCCGGAAACGCTAATAAAATATAATTCAAACAATAAAAGGAGTAGGAGTGGCAACTGTCTTATAATTTCACTTTGCCAATTCTCGTATAAAATCTTAATAAAAATATAGTTGTCACATTTTTGTTGCGTACATTTGTTTTGGAAATAAACTACCTGTATATATAAACGTGTAGAGTAGTTTATGGAGAAAACAAAGTTATTTTTTTCTAAACTACAAATCATGTCAGATCTTTACTTAGAGTACCAGACCAGTCTACCCACGCTGCAACAATGAGACGAGCCAAAGATGGCCGCTTGTATTATGTTATCTGTATCTAAATGATGTACACATATTTTTAAATAAAACAGGTTACTTCTAATAAAGTTTATGTTATTCTTATTTATCTATTTAAGTAATTTGTATAGCTAAATAGTTTTCATAATATTTTCTTAAGTTTTCGCGACTTGTACACATAATAAAACTACGTTTTAACGGTTTTAAGCGCGGTGATTTATTTGATTTAGGTTTATCCGACGTTTCGGCCGCTTTTCAGTGGCCGTGGTCACGGAAGACAAAGATGACATTTGTCAAACGTGTATTGTCAAAGTTTTTATTCAGCCTACCGCCAACTTGTTCATTTTAATTATTTAGTTTTAAATTTTGTTTATGGATATTATTTACTCTATGGGAGCCTAATCTAATTTACCACCGCTTCACAACATGTTGTGGCTTGAAGAGAAGAAGCGGCGCAAGAAACTCTTCAGCAAACATGCCTAGTTCTAATTTTTTTTTATATAATATTAAAATGAGTGGAAGGAAAAAATAAAAGAAATTATCAGTCAAGTTGGTTTGTTTCGTTGCACGCAGAAAGAGCTCACAGTGTCTTGAGGTCTGGCAGTTGGTTTTTGCTGGGTTTGGGTCTTAATAGTTTTGATGATTGGATCCCAAACAGGTGGTACCTGCCAACCATCTTCTCTATTGAAATTTGGGTTTTTTTGATTTCAATAGCCTCACGCATCATTCTTGGTATGAAACGATTCTCTTTCGCGAGGATTTGTGGGTTATCGAATCTGACGTAATGGTTGGGTTTATCCAGCGTGTGTTCACTGATCGCAGACTTCGTAGACCTTGTGTGTTTCATGTCAGCAATGTGTTCTTTTACCCGTGTTTTTATGCTCCTCTTTGTTTGCCCAATGTATGATAATCCACATTCACAATCGAGCTTGTAAACACCTGCATCCTGGAGTGGGATATTGCATTTCACAGGTCTCAAAAATTGGGTTATCTTTTTATGCGGCTTGAAATATGTTTTGATTGAAGCTCGCCTGAGGATGTGACCAATTCTGTCTGTGACCCCCTTGATGTAGGGTAGGGTAACAGGGCACCGCTCAACTGAAGGTGGTTTGGGGCCTTTGTGACGTTGGTGTGGAGTCTTCAGCTGATTGCGTTGTAAGACTCGCTTGACATGCTGAAGCTCTCCAGCCACGTGGTTCCCGTCACAGATTTTATGTGCTCTCTGAAACAAAGATTTGCCCACGGTAGCTAACTGACTAGGATGGTGGTGAGACGAACCATTAAGGTATTTATCTGTATGGGTAGGTTTCCTATACACCGTATGGCCAAGAGTATTGTCAGAATTCCTTAGGATGAGCACATCAAGAAAAGCTAATTTATGGTTTGCCTCTAGTTCCATAGTAAATTTGATATTACAGTTAATGGAATTAAGATGATCTAGAAATGCAGAGACTTTATCGTTTGGGAGGACGGCAAAAGTATCGTCTACGTACCTTTTATACATCTTCGGCTTAGCCGGAGCAGTATCCAGTGCCTTCTGTTCGAAGTCTTCCATAAAAACGGCCACGGCCACTGAAAAGCGGCCGAAACGTCGGATAAACCTAAATCAAATAAATTACCGCGCTTAAAACCGTTAAAACGTAGTTTTACTAAATAGTTTTGTTTGAAAAGAGGAGTGGGCAGTTAAATCAACTGAGACACTTTTTATAATGTTATAAAACAAATCCTTGTCTATTAATATTATAAATGCGAAAGTAATTATGTCTGTCGATGCCGAGAATGAACATAGGAAAATAGGATTTTTATCACAAAAAATAAAATAGTATCCGGGGTAAAAAGATATTTGTCTCTCTGTTTGTTAAGCTTTTATGGAAAAACTACTGGATCGATTTGGCTGATATTAGGTATATATATAATTTTAATACCGAGGTTGGTGGGCAAGGGAATTATTTTTATCCCGGATAATGGCATAAGTTTGGGATAGATTTATTGCAACACGCGGTCGAGTACTCTTTGATCTAGTTCGTACTAACTTTTGTTAACAGATTTCAAAAATTGGAAATGAATGAAAAGAAATGAAAAGGAATGTACATATACATAATTATATTTAGATAAACATAAGTATGTATAGACATACAGACAAGGCTATGGCGATATCAGCCGGGTTACATTTTTTAGCCAAGTCATTTTAACAAACCTTATCGAAAAATATTCTTAAATTTTTTTAAATTAAATTTTTTTAATGTATTTTTGCATGGATTATGTATGGATGCGTGCGTGCGTGTGTGTGTGACTTGTGGTGCGGAAGACCGGCATAGTTTTAGCAGATTCCTTTTGATAAACATTCTACAGCCGATTTTTAATTTAAATTTATGTTTTTAATATTGATGATGATTGTCATTATACCTAGAAGAGGAAAACGCGAAATGTCCTTATCGTATCTGTCTTGGGAATACCCAAATAGTAGTTTTCCTCCAAGAAAGTATCATAAAAGCCAGCTACAACCGGTTTCTATATCTTGTTATCTATTCATTTGCCTTACTACTGGTTAAAAATTGACAAAAACTCCATAAAATTAAAGCCAATTTTCTACTAATTGTGTGATCTTTCTTTTCTTTCTTCTTTCTGATAAAATTATGAAATAAAAAATTATATGAATAGGAACCCGACTCTAGAGGATGCGTGTTTGTCGATAAAGATTTATATCTGTGCAGGAACGGAAAAAATGAAGTGACAAAACAACCCACAGCAAGATGGTAGCTTATTTGCCTGCTTGTATGGTTACCGACCCCTAGTCTAGAGTATGCCCCCATAACAACCTTGAATTTTGTTCCGGCGTTAGTGGCCAGGTTCCAGTTTCCCTTTAGAGAGCAGCAGCGCATTTGGATCACTTTTGAAGTTACAAATGTCCATAGGCGATGGTAACCGCTTTCCATCAGGTGGACCGTCTTCCTGTTTGCTCAACTCGTTCAATATAAAAAGACAATATTAGACGGTTCATTTCTGTCTTTCGATTTGAACAAACCGACTAAAGTGACACATATTAACGTAAACTTGAATCATTTATGTCATGTCATTGAATCCCGTCATATAATTTCGGGTCTATACTTTTCACAAATTGATTTAATTTGGTCGAACTGTCTATTTGCAAACAACATTGGGCTTGTTTTTTAAATATCAATGTAAAATAGTGTCCTCTTTTAAAAAAAGATCATCGTTCGTCATCGTCAGTTAACCGTTGTCCAATGCTGAACGTAAGCCTCCTCAAATATGAAATACATTAAATTAAAATAGATCTAAACACCCTAAATAATAAAAACAAGTGAAGCATCTAACAAAATAATAAAGCTGCCCGCAGCGTGACATTCCAATCCAATTCCATCGTGACGATTATCCTCGTTCAATTCTAAAGCCCGTGTTCATCAAGCTCGCAGACGTGTTACAGACCATAAATACGTGACACGTAATTAGAGAGACGACACACGGCCGGATCACAGTATAGATAGATACAATAGAGTCTGGCCAGCGAGTTGTGGCACAACTAAATGGCGGTAAATTCAAAATATCTTCAACTGACAACATTAAACATTACCATTATATTAATACGTGAAGCAAAAACTTTGTTCCACTTTTAACGAAAATGGCGCGGACGGAGGATTATGAAATTTCGCACACTTATAGTTTATATAGAGGAGTGCAGAATGCTAATATTTAAAAAAAAGAAACATTTCACACACTACATGTATTTGACACACACACGTATATACATTCTTTTGGTTATTGTTAAAGTAAAATCAACAGTGTATCCTTGGCTAAATCTGTAATTATAGAAGTAGAGTCTTTGACAACAAAACCTTAATAATGTTCAAACTTATGGAATTTCGACCACTTGGCGACCACTAGTGACATGCAAACCCCGATTTGTTGACTTTGTGTGTTTATATTGATGTAACCACTTTGTTTAGGATTCGCCATTGCTTATAGAAAATTTTCCATAAAACAACAAGCTTAGACATGTCTGTGACAGATATAAGTGTTGCCATAGAAATAATTTGAATAAATAGCTTGTCACACGGCTAGCTGGTCAGATTTTAGTCACGGGTTTTTGTAATAAAAAAACGGAAATCGCCTTATCCGATTTATAGGTTCTTTAAAACGCATACATTTTTTATTTTAACTAAAACGAACGCTGGATATAGCCTAATGTTAACAAGTAAGTATGATATGCAAGTAGTTTATTTTTTAACTCGGAGTTTCGAGTCAGAGTCGGCTGCTGTGTATTATTACTTATAATACAAGCTTAAGTTGGTAATGTACAAGCGTTTTTTGTTTGTTTGCTGATATTGCATTGTGTTACTACTTTTAGTATATATGCTGTGGTTGAACAGCTCTCAAAATGAAACGGCCGGAAAAACTCGAGTAGCGGTAATAATACCCATTTTGAATCAAATTACCGTCAGGAGGGTTGTACCATAAAATAAAATAGTTTCGTGTCTCCCTTTGTCCCTTAAACTGAACGTATGTAAATTTAATGTCAGGTCAATTTAATAAAAGGTTGTTTTTGGATTCGAATTGCACAGAAAGCCTTGTATTACTTGATTACGTTTTTATCTATATTCATTTTAAACAGACAGGCAGTCAAAATATCTGAGATACATTTTATAATCTTACAAAACGTCGCAGCCTCATACATTTTGTACAAGCGTACAAACTCATGACGTTATGAGTATGTTATAAATGAAACGAGTCAAACACCGTATTAATTCACTGGTCGGCAAAAAAATATGAAAATTCACATCTTGTAACTATTGTAATTTTTTTTATAATTTCGACACTTCAAATATAAATATAGTATTAAAAGCTTTGTATACCACGTCAATTTTTTTGTAATTGATGTTTTAAATTAAGCGCTTTTTTTGCTTTGCATACAAAATGCACATTGAATTATTATGACAATAGCTTATTCCTTCGAAAACATTTAAAATCATCAAAATTATATGTCTAATTAATTAATAAACTCATTCCAGTTAGTAGTTTTCTCCATTCTTATGTATTCTATTGTAATTTTGTGGCGAATGAAGTAACATATAATTCTGAGCATTTACCATTCGTATCGTTTCTCTATATATGCCAAAAGGGTAATAAAATGTGTTTCTACAGACGCAGGCGTGAATTTGTCTTTTGTCGGCATTCAGGTCGTAACAATATTATATTGCTTAAAGATTTGTGGAAAAGAAAATTAAATCTACTGACATGATGAGAAAAAAGATTTACACAAAAATATTCAGTTAGGAGCAAAATATGAAAAAAAATATACGTGATAGCAAGAAACTAAAACCAGATCAAAATTCAGCATGTCAAATTCTATATATTTATCGAATTTTTATTTAAAGGAGGATTTGGTTGCCGACCAGTGTTATTGTTTTATTGTATTGTTGTTTTATCATAAGATTTTAAAAGATAATAAGATGTTATTTTACCGCGTGTTCCTTATATGTAAATTATGTTCAATTCTATAATAGCGTGAGCCCACACCCCTATTGGTTTAATATCCAAACCCATTAAAAGAGAACCAACCAACACAATTTTATATTTATTTATTATTGAAGTGGAAAATAAAAAATAAGGATATATCTCTTGCTGAAAATGATTGAAACCACCATTATTATAGCGTTCAATACCGGTTGCAGTTGGAGCATTGGTTTGGGAGTCTGGCGTCCGCTTTACAACATTCTCTTCACCACTTCGTACGGCTTCAGAATTCCAATTATGAGATCATCTCTGAACATGCATTACGCAATAAATATATTCTATTCATATCTTCTCTCGTGACGTCAAGCAAGCACCCCTTTCACTGGGAGCTGGTGGGTGACAGTGCATTTTTACGACGTATATATTAATGCCGTGGTTCGAATTCTAGTGTATAGGTATTGTTTAAAGAACAGGCGCTAACACAGGTTCCATTGTATTTTTTTTTTATGTTAGTGCTGTTTGCCCCGGGAAGGTTCCCTTCATTTTATATGGCAAATTATCCCATCTCCCGGAATGAAAAGTATTTAAATCCATTTTCGGTATTGAAACTACATTCAAACAAAATTACATCAAAACCGATCCAGTACTCTAGTAATTTTCCGTAAAAACTAAAAAATAGACCGAGTAACTATCGCTTGTTTTAACCAATATGAATTTTATATCTAAAAACTTGAGAAATAATTGTTCTCCCACACAAACTGTCATCTCCTATTTCAACCCGTTCTACTTTTATTTTGGCGATACAAGAAGTAGCAGCCTGAGTGTTAAGTCCCGTCTATTATCTGGTAACTATAAAAATGGCAAAAACGATAAAAACGACGAAAATGAAATCACAAAAAAACCTATCCTACTTTCTGGGATAACCTTAACATACATCTATCCCAAAATCTATATCTTTTCCGGGATGAAATATATTCTATGTTCACCCTAGATATTGAACACATATATACCGAGTTTGTATTACAGGCAAAGAAAAAATATACTTTTATCCTGAAAACTATCGCATTTTTCGGGATAAAAAGTGTCCTATGTTCATCCTCGGTTTTGAAAGTATATAAGTTTCAGCCAAATCGGTCGGTTCGGTTTTCCGTGTCTATTTTCCTGACACAGGAAAGTGTAAAAAGAGTGCTGTACAATAAAAAAAGTCGTTTTTGCATGACAGCGTAACAGACAGACAGAGTTACTTTCACATTTATAATATAAATTAATAATATTTTAACCTTATAATGCAGCAGTTATAAACATTTAACAGCGTTACAAAACGTATTCTTTAGCTCACCCACAAACATAAAAAAGACTAGGTAACAACACAGTTTGTAGATGAACACATATTTGTGTTTTTTGTATTGTAACGTAAATTTGGTGTGACACGGAACAATATATTGTTACATGGATGTCAAAGCAAGAAACTAAAGTAACAAAATACAATAAGATTTACTTGCCCTTGAACCAAGAACCAATTCGAGCTCGGATCTTTTGTAATATAGTATAGATATGAACTTATATCTATATTAATATTATACAGAGGAAAGATTTGTTTGTTTGCATTGAATAGGTTACGAAACTACTGAACCGATTTGAAAAATTATTTCACTGTTGGCAGGCTTTTTTTTTGGGGGCGGGGATATGCATTTCGCACACTACCGGGTCGTTTCCTAGGGATTGGACCAAAGCGATGAGAGGTGAAGCCACTGAAGATAGCGCAGCCACCAGAATCAATCGCCGCCATGTGTGGAGACTCGGCAAGGTACCTCATGTGGAGAGGTAACCCATAGGCAATACTCCACTAAACTACTCCACCCTCCTCCCATGTGCCCCGCGCTTATGGCAGGAAGAGCGTGAGACTTAGGACGTAGTTATGCCCACGCTGATCCTAGCGCATTAGTGCTTGAGAATGCCCCGGGAAAGTGCAAACTCACTTCGTCAACTGGAGGATGACTCCTCCGCTGCTCCCTAGATGCTGAAGGGTACCTGCACTGTTGGCAGGCTATACTATCCCAGGGTGACATAGGCTATATTATATTTTCTAAAAAAAATATTTTTTACTAAAATTCCAGTGTACAAAATAAAGCCACCATTAGGTGGTTCACTTCTGTCCTTTAATTTTACATACATTTTCCTTTTAATAATTATTTCTAATTCCTATCTATAAGCTGAATAAATAAACTATTAAGTTAATCATAAAAACCTCTATTTGGTAGTCATGGGCGTGGCGTACTGGTGACCTGTCATAAAGATTTTTTTATAAGTCTACTTCAAGCACCAGCCCCACACAGCAGGGTTTTTTGTAAGTTTCTTATCATAAACAAAGAAAAAGTATTTTTTAGTTTGGATGAAGCAATCAAAGTAATTCATGAATACATAAAATTGTTTTTTTTAATACCATTGAATGTCGTCGATTATGCAACTATGCCTTTCAACAAAATTGATTCAATTTGGTAAAGAGAGAAGAAAAAAATATCACGTATTCTACTGAACCAAAATAGGCCTTTTGGACCAGCAGAATCCGACAACACGATTTATAGAATTTTTGTCTGCGTGTTAGAACATCAGGTCAAAAATACAGAACGGATTTATATTAAGGCTCCTGTTGCCGCAAAAGATCGAAAGTGGGGTGCAAAAAAACAACTTTTCGTTGATATTTACTGATCAAAACCAATATCATAAATCTTAACGATATGAGACATAACGTGGTTTTTTCGTAATATTTCTATAGTTATTTGAAGTTAAGCAAATAATTCACCAAATTATTGACATGAAATTATTTCACTTCATCAATTTTTTACAAAATGGGATAAAAATATTTCTACGTATAAAAGAGAGATGAAGGTAAAAAAAATATTTTACTATTTTTTGAAGTGCTACTCTATTTTATTCACAATAATAATACCAGTGAAAAATGACCGCATCTACGGAATCCCTTCTATCGCCGGAAGTCAAAGTCAAAGTGATTTATTTTGTGTATACAGGTTTGAATGTGATGTCCATAATTATAACAATTTAGGTATCACTGTATCCTACTACATATATAGCTTACTAAATAGTTTAAACATCAGTAGCTTGAAATCCTCAAGAATGTTGACGTTGCTACAAGCCTTAAACTGAACACAGAGTTAGCTATATCCGCGGCAAAAACTTAGGATACTTTTTATCCCTATAAATGGCGTCGTTTCTTTGAGATAGACGAATATCTCCAAAGATGGGGATATTTTATTATTTGTAAATTCTAATCGTAGTTCACTTACAAACATCTTGTTGGTGATGCGAACGAAGTTTCGCTGGCAAAGCTAGTACGTAATAAAATAAAATATATCCGGAATTTTCCGGACATGGCAATCCTAACCACCTGGCATCCGAGTAGGTATGTGTAATGTCAAAACCTTGACCCAAGCTAGTCGCATTTTTAAACAAGGTGTGAGTCACGCTAGCATGTTATTGCCACCGATATATCTGCGTTTGCAACGCGTAAAGAGTAAATTTACTTGGTTGAAACTAAAAATAAGCTTTTTTTAAAAAGGTTTTTAAATACAAGCTTTTGAGATCCTGGATATCATGTAGTAGCAAAGTGCTAGCCAAGACAAGTAAAACTAGCCCAAAACACGACAGATCTATCTTTTTTAGTACAGGAGTTCCTATGGCCACTTTCCGACTCCATCATCAGATCAGCTCCATGGTACCATATTATTGCATTGTCATGCGATATACATATGCGTGCAAAATTTCAGGTCAATCGGAAACCGGGAAGTTGGTCAAATTTAACTTGCAAGATTCCACCCGAACTTACATACATACATCCATTGAAAGTTAAATAAAAGCTTGTAAAAACTACTAAAATCATATAGGCTAGTCAACAAGTTCAAAAGTGTGTTAATTCTTGTTAAAAGGGCTAAAAATATGAGCGACAGGTCATTCGATTCGGAATGACGTCTAAAAATGTATTTCGAGGGTGTTCACTGGATGTTTTGTGTCACATAAAAACTTGCAATTGTTAATAAATAAAAATAAGATGAAAAAAACGACATTTCATTTTTCGTTAATAACTCAAAAATCAACAATTAACAGCTTAAAATATACTTAATATAAAAAAAAATTACACTGTTTTCAGCGGCAGTGCGCCCATGTCGTAACGGCTGGGCGGAGACTTATTTTCAGCATTTAATTAAATTGTTCCAGGAGAAGAATTCCAAGAGTCGGGACTTGTACATCAGAAATTTTCTCTACTTTAAGGATATTTTTTCGAAATTTGTTAAATTTTAAGTTATTGACGAAAAACGAAATGCAGTTTTCTTCATATTAATTTGTTAATAACAATGGGTACAATTTAAATGCTCACCAAAAATATATTTGTCCCTTAGACTAAGCACCAAATAAAATATATTACAGTGGTACCTCGACATACGAATTTAATTCGTTCCGCAACCTTGCTCGTATCTTAAATTACTCGTATCTCGAAGCAAATTTCCCCATACAAAACAATTGAACTACCATTAATCCGTTCTAACCTCCAAAATGTCACCCCAGTTATTTTTGTTACGTGGTTTTGAATAATAAAAACGTATTTATAAATATCAAATATTTATTGCACAAAAACAAAAAAGAGAATGTAAAGAAATAAATTAAATATCCTCACTGGTCTTTGCTTTTTTCGCTACATTTTTCTCGCTTTCACCTGTAGGCCGTTTAGAAAAAAACATGTCCAAGGAGGTTTGTTTCTTCCTCCCTCTCAGAATGTTCCGGAAATGAGTTAGGCAAGTGTCATTAAAAAGGTCAGATGCACGACCAGTTGCAACTTTTTCTGGGTGTTTTTTTTCCACGAACTGTGAAACTCTATTCCACATTCCTAAGATCTCCTTTATCTCACTTGTAGAAATAACCTCCTCCTCTGACTCCTCAAAACCAACCAACAACCAACACAACTACACAACTTATAACAGTGGAAGCACGCTGCTAACTGATCGTGATGGCGCGACTGCGTGTTACTACCGAACCGAACCGAACTCGTATCTCGAATTTCGCTCGTAACTTAAAGCAAAAAATCACTTGCTCGTCGGCTCGTATCTCGAAAAACTCGTATGTTGGGGCACTCGTATGTCGAGGTACCACTGTACTTCATATAAATTTAATCCACTCTATACCGAGGTGGCTAAAGAACAACGTTTTACGTTCCAAAATAAATATACACTCATCAGAATAATTGTACGTTTTGTATTTAAATTCTTTTTGCTTATCAAAATGGATAAATGCCCACCAAATATTGTTTTAGTAAAACACTAACATTCAAACCGAAAATTACAGTTCTAAATAGTTTAAGTGTAATCAAATTATCCAACCTGAATCCAAAATATATTATTGTTAAACTAAGATTACAGTCGTTTCCCTTTACTTATTTACCCTGCAACCAGCACAGCGGCCAACGGCATGTGACGCACAGTCCGCAGGACGCAATCCCGTCACGCAAGCGTCACACATTGTCACGCTGAAGTACGTGGAATCACCTCTTGAAGCTAGGAATATCCCTATTGGTGAGAAGAGAAAGAGAGTGCGCCCAGCTAAATCTAAAAAACCTCTGTTGATTCAATAATTATTTTCTTTTGTTAGTTTTTTTTAAAGTTTATGTGATTCATCATCATCCGAGCGTTAAATCCCGGTTGCGTTCGGAGCATTCACTCCGACGCCCAGGGAGATTGACTGCTTTTAACTATTGTGTTCCTTAAAGTGCCATTGATAAATCTTAAGTACAAATTAATCTTAGAAGTACCTATAAATATAATAAAACATAACTTCGTTTAACTTTTGTTTCTTTTTTTATTTTCCTACTAGTGATTCATTTTTTACCTACCTTAATCATTTGTGTTGCAGTAAAATTGAGACTGAAGTATTTATTTAGCTATATTATCATATTTTAATCAAATTCATAAAACAATAAACAAGCAACATGTGTTTGGAATACGCAATATTATATTTGGAATTAAAAATAATCGAATGAACCATCGCTCATATCTTTAGGAACTTTTACAAGAATTAACACGTTTTTGAACTAACTAGCCTAATAACGGAGTTCTTTTTCTTATAGCTGGACTACAGGTCGACGGCCCACTATATTGAAAGCGGTGGTATAGTCGTCTATGAACATTTGCCATCCCAAAGGTGCTAACAATGTGTTTCCGGCCTTGAAGGGGGGGGGGGGGATAACTTTGTAATGGCGGCATATTCTAGACCATGGCTGGTAGGCATCCAGAAGGGCAAATGCCCTACCACTTGGCTGCAAGTTGTTTTATCGCCTCTTACTACAAGACTTCCCGGCCGCAGAAATTAGTATTCTCACACCGTCCCTATACGCATAGATATATTATACAAAATACCTACGAAATAAACCATTTGGAAGTCCTTAGTAAGCTCATATAAACTCAAACAGGTCCTTTGTTAAAAGCGAAATAAATCTTTGTATGTATGTGTAATTGTATATACAATTACACATACATACAAAGATTTATTATGTTAATTACACATACATACACGAATTTTTTAACCGGTATGTTTATGATATTGTGCAATTTGTATATACAAATTGCACAATATCATAAACATACTGGTTAAAAAATTCGTGCTAATATAATCAGAAAGATCAAAATGTCAAATTTCATCCGCAAGACCTTGGAGCTAGAAGTAAATCTACTTTCAAATATAATGTACGAAGTTTAAGTAAAATAATAGAAAGAAATAACAGATACATATATACGTAGGTATGTATAATTTAAATTGGGGGTTACCAGCTGTAGTATTATTAAGATAACTACTATTGTCCAAAAAAAACAATATAATTTACAAAATTATAAATATTTTAACAAATCTACTATTCAACAGATCTTTTTATTTTCATTCATATTTAAAAAAAAAAGTTCTATCTACCACCATGATTTCATTCATAACCTTTCGTAGTACAAAAGTTTAAAAAAGGGCACACTTTACGGGTCTTTGAAAACCAATGCAGAACCAGGCCCACGGCCCACCCCATGGAAACTGGTTACTGCCACCACTTTCCATCAGGGTTTTAGCTTGTCTGCTATAATACTTCGCCAATTAAAAATAAAGAAAAAGTTAAAAAAATAATTCAACGAACCTATAAAGTATTACAAATATGTATTCAGACACATGTTTGTTTTCATAAAAGTGGCCATACTAAAACCACTGACAACATAACAAGTAATCAAATTTCGGGAACGTAATTACGCTCAATTTAGTTGTCAAACAAAATATAATAATGGCATAATGTCTTAATTGTGAGCGTTTATGTGACAGTAATTATTTCTAATCTATGCGCCCTAATATGGTTAAAGTAAATAAACACTTTCTCTTTATATGACTGTAATTAATTAGCACTATTAAGTTGGTAACTTACACAGAGGGATGAACAATTGCCCATCGAAAGTTGCCTGAGGACAGAAAGGACTGACGCGAAGTAGGCTATTTAGTAGGAATTTTCAGAAATATCGATAAAAATGCAAATTCAACTAAGTATGTAATTTAACGGTTCGATTTTGAGAGTCCAAGACTCCGTCTGGTCTTTAATTAATGGTCTAAGTTTGTGATTTAGAAAAATCTTATTTTCATAATTCCATTCATGGACAATTACTGGGTTTTTCATTCAATGAGTTTATTTGCTAGAATGTAGTTTATGCATATGTTATACAATTGTAGAGGCATAATACTTTCTATCACCTCTTTTCTTTCACCTTCTCCCATTATTTGGAGTCAGCACAATATGTCTTTTCTTTCTACACTCCCATTTATTATATTACATACACCCTCTGTCACCACAAATCATCATATCATCGTTCACACAATCCATCCATCTTTTTTTGGTCTTCCATTTGTACTCATCAATCTTCTAATTTTAGGTTCTTTTTGTCAAGTGACTTTAATCCCCATTACTTGCCTATACCAGCTTAATCTTCATCCTCTTAATTGTTCAGTTACGGGTGCAACTTTCAAGATTCCCTTATGTACTTATTTCTCATCTTATCCATCGCAACATTCTCATCTCAGCTGAGTGGAGACTTTTGAGGTCTATCAATTAAATTGCCCAACATTCCGACCCATATATCATTACCGTATACATTCTGCCTGTCATTCCTAGTATTCTTTCTTCATGCTCGAGTCAGAAATTTTTCTATGTTAGACCTGATTCACGTACCATTAATAGATATCGCCATGCCTTCATGTCAAAACTTCCCATCTACTGACACCTGTCATAGCTTCACCGTTTAAACTGTAGGGGCTTAATTAAATAGAAAAGATTTTCGTGTATATCCGATATTAAACATTTGATATTGGCGCTGCCCATTTAGGTCGCCACTTTCCTGCTCGCTGCCGTGGTAGTGGACACTTTAAACGAGAGGGGTCGAAGTGGAGAATACTACTGCCCACCACGTTCATTAGTCACTAGGATATTCCCGCGACTTTGTCCACGTTTGGCTCGAACTCCCGCGGGATTCCCGGAAAACAAATACCACAGCATTTAAAAACGAATGTAAACTATCGTTTTAGTGAGAACTGTGACGGAATATGCTAATTTTTATGCACCTGAACAACTACGAACTGCTCCTGGGAAAATTCCCGAGATAAAAAATATCACACATTTTATTACATAAAATTTGCTATCGATCAATGAATAAATCACATTGGAATTCGATTCTTTTTGAATCGGGCCATTTTAAATCATTTCCCAAAAAAAATCCCGTAGTATTCCCAGAATAAAAAGTACCTTAGATTCAAAGAGTTTGCTGTCGATCAGCTAATCCGCATCGAAATCGGCCCTGAAGTTTTTACGCGAATCCCGAAAAACAGACAAGAAATCCAAAAACTGAATCGTGTTCTCCATCGTTTATATAGTCTATTTATTCTAGTTGTTTTTTTATGACTGCAATTTACAGACGCGGCTTGTTTAGGATTTTATAATATTATAGTTTACACTTCAACAACGTTTGTCAAGTCTAAATTTTAAATTCCTATGACCTATGTCATCTCGGTATAATACTCACTCTACAGTTTAAACATAACAGTACTTTATGCGTCAAGTTATCTTTGAGACAGGTTTTGAAGACATGGAAGCAAGCCCATATTGCATTAAAGACACATGAAAGGTGCGACAGCGATGCTCTGTGATGAATTATTTATGATCTTCTTGAGGTTTCAATACGAATATGTCTTTGACTTTATGGGATGCATTATACTTTTTAATGCACTTAACGGATTACTGGGTTTGGAAATAACTTTTTTGGTATAATCGTCAGTATTTTGGTCACTTGGCGCCTAGAATTTTAACGTGTAGGGTTCGATTCCTTGCAGTTTGACTTTCGGAAGAACTTTTAATACTCACTCAGATTTTTTTGCGAAACATCCTTTCTGCCATCTTCTTCATCTGCCATCCTTACAGCTGAGTAAAATATAAAATAAGCTCTAAGCCAGTAGAAATGAAAATGAATGGCTAGTAAAATATAGGAACCGGCCATCGATTGACTCTAACACTTCAAACTGGCCGTGCGCAGGTTTGCCGATAGGCTCATGATGTCACGCGTGGTCAGTAGGGTTGACAAAAAAAGGTTACATAAATAGTTGTTGCAATAAATTTATTATTGTATGAACTTTACATAAGTAGGTATATACAATAATAGTGAGTAATACAACACAATACTAAGTAGTAGTCATCGGCAAACATTCTACGCACGGCTTATACTAGTAACTGAGCATGAGTGAGCAGTCTCAAAAGATGAAAACTCCATACATGTACTGACTTAATAATAACAAGATTAAAAGCTGTTCTAAAATTACAGCTCAAAACGTAAATGAAGCGCAACGATTTGTTGGTGACCAAAATACCGTTGCAGTGGGCAGTCATCTGAGTCAACACCGTTATTGTGCATCACAATAAAGGGGAAAGTGTTCCAGCGAAAGTATACAAGTTTTTTCTATAAGCAACTCCTGCCGAACAATATTAAAAAATCTGCCAAGTACGTATCGGATCGCGCTCATTGCTTGATTTTGAAGAACTTTTCTCTTCATACATCAAAAACTAGAGGGGAGGGGGACAAAACTTTTACTACTTTGGGAGCAAATATCGATTAACTAACTAAAAAGTTATTAAGAAACATTATTATGCTTTCAAAGAACTAACTAACCTTACCCCACAAGACCAAATGTACCACTATAAAACATTTCATTTCTCAGGCACATGTCTGGGAGCTATAAAACACTTTTATAAACATTAATATCCTAGCGGACTATAAATATGTATTTTAACAATTACTACGCGTGTGATCGAAATTCCACCATAATAATTAATTTAAATCATAAGTTTGAACATTATTAAGGTTCTGTTGTCAAAGACTATATACTCTATAATCACAGATTTCGCCAAGGCTACACTGTTCATTTGACTTTAATAACAATCAAAAGAGTATATATGCGTGTGTGTCAAATACATGGTAGTGTGTGTAATGTTTTTTGATTGAATGTGTTTTTTATGCATAATTTTAAAAAAAAATTAGCACTCTGCACTCCTTCTCTATATAAATTATAAGTATACGAAATTTCATACTCCTCCGTCCGCGTAATTTTCGTAAAAAGGGGACAAAGTTTTTGCTGTCTTTTTGCTTCACGTATTAATATATAGATAACTACATGTGCGATGACAATTTAATATTGAGAAAAAAAATGGACACAAGTAAAAACAAAAGAGCATCCATATTTTTAATTCAAACAAGATATTTATTGGCCTATGCCGCATAAAATATACCAAAACTTCTTGTTAAAGATTTTAACAAGAGCCACTCATAATTTAATTTTAATGTTTTTATGATTTTAAGTAACCTTTGTATAGCGGTATACAGAATAAAGATTTCTACCAAAACTTATTTCTGAAAATAGCATACATAAATAACAGGTATATTACAATTGTAGACGAATTGCGTCTTTGCCGAAAATGTAACGAAATCCTTAAAAGGTCAAAACAGATTTCACTGTCTCGTAAAACTTATTACTGTTTGCGTCTACTAAAGTGAAATGTTCTCTAAATTATACATTAACAACAATCATGTTGTTGAATTTTAATTTCGTTATTCTTTGAAACAGAAACATCGTTCATAAGCTCCTCACGTTTTGCACAAACTCGAAACGGCTAGTTCTCGGCATGAATTCGATACAAAGGCTTTATTTTACCTTATCTTCTGGCTATGAAACTTTGATTTATCCTGAAAAGCTATGTAAATGAAAATCATAATTATTGGTGTTCTCTAGCCATTTTGGCAAAAATGGAACCATTATAAAATCGTCCTGTTCATCTATTTAGGTACATTTCTCAAAAACTACTAGGTATATATATGGGCATTATTGAGCGATAGAATGCACTCTATAACAATAGTGTATTTTTTTCATAAATAATGTAGCTTAGTGATACAACATTAAATTTACAATATTTTCTAGGAAATCAGAGTAAATGAGTAATGTAAATCTGAAAAATACCTAGTTATAACTTCAACTACGAATGTTTCCAATAACACGTTTCTTATAGTCTCTATTAAGAAGATACTGTTCACGTCGAACATATACCGCCATTTTTCTGTAAAAGGTTTCTTCAAATTATTATTTTGTTTTAAGACTTTCAGTTTTAGTTACATTAGACCCTAATTAATGAATAAAATCATTACATAAAGAAAATCAAAACTGAAACATACCTATACTGATACTATCCATATACAGATTAATTTACAAAAAAATAAAATAGTTATCTATACAGGGTGTTTGGTGCATGGACCGACAAAAATTTTTGGGGGATTGGGTGGATCAAGAGCTATCTTTAACCCATAGATACCTATGTCCCAAGTGTCACTGTAATCGAGATACGATTTTTTTTGTTTGTTTTTGAAAATTACCTGGTTCATCGTCTTTAAAACGACATATTTTTCTAGTTTGTTGTTGTAATTGAACCAAATAACTTCTATCGTAGTCTTTAATGTATGATTATTCTAAATTAAACATTAATTCTTAGCATTAGACAACAAAACGTTCTTGACGAGCTTTCAAACTCTTAAAAATGAATTAATATATGAAAAAGGTCAAATTCAAAATTAATTATAAAAAAAACTAAAAGGTATTAAGAATTTCATTTGATTGAAACAAAATCTGTACTTAATATCCTTTCCAACGATATACCACATGGCCTTGAAATTATTCCTTATGTGATCAAATTATCAAAATCAAAGTAGGGACGAACACGCACTCTAACACCGAACCCGTTTTTTAGAACAATGGTAAGCAGGTAAACACTGTCTCTTTCTTGCACATGAAAATATCCCTTGTCTTTGTCTGTCATTGGATCGTAATTTGTGTCGTGGTCTTTGTTTAGTATTAGTTGAGATTTTACTATCATTGCTATCGGTATTGTCGCGATTCACATCTGCATTGTTGGAGTATTTTTGTGTTTAACTTTGTTTTTGTTACGTTCTGTTTTTGTTAAGTTTTCTTTGGTTGAACTATTCTGTTAAACTGTTGGTGTGTTTGTCTTCACTGTTCTCGTTACAATGCCTAACTACAGTAAGGAAGAGTATGCTGATATGTTGTTGGCGTATGGCAGCGCCAATTGTAACGCTCGTGAAGCGCGTAGAATTTACCAGGAGCGATATCCTAATCGGCGTCTGAGGGAGTCTCCCTAAGGAAGCATAAATATTTTAGAGCCTCGAGTCAATGTGAGGCAACATAATGTTGCAGTGGATGAGAGTATTTTACAAGCTTTTGATGAGAATCCAACGACAAGTATTCGAGCTGTAGCTAAAAGACTTAACTTGTCGGTTTGGAAAGTCTGGTCAGTTCTTCGGCAAGATGGAAGGCATGCATTCCACTACACTCCTGTTCAAGGTATGTTTTTTAAACAATTCAAAACTCATTGCATGTGTTTTTACAGCTTAATTTCAAGTACAACAATTTAACAAGTAAATTCTTACTCTAATAGTTAAAACAAATGTGTTTGTTTTTGTTCAAAAAAATAATTTATTCATTGTGGCCTTTGGGTCAGCTCACAGATGAAATAAATCGCGTCCGTACAATTCTCACGGATTTAATCGATTGTTCTAGGTCTCATAGACGATGATCATAGGAGGCGGCTGGAATTTTGCAGGTTTATGATGCATACAGACGTAGAAGATACAATTTTTTTTTAAAGAATTTTGTGGACCGATGAATCCAATTTCAATCATGAGGGGATTGTGAATCTCCACAACCTCCATCATTGGGGGATAAAAAGACAAAATCCCCGCAAGAAAAGGCAAAGTTCATTTCAAAGTAAGTTTAGTGTGAACGTTTGGGCTGGGGTTATTGGAAGACACCTGATCGGTCCACATTTCTTACCGGAGCGCCTAACCGGAGAAAGTTATTTTTCTTTTTTAATAAATGACTTACCTGAATTGGTATTACCAATAGTAGAAGAAGAAGATTTTATTTTCCAAAATGATGGTTGCCCAGCACATTACCAACGAGACGTTCGAGAACATTTGGACAATTGTTTTCCCAATTCGTGGATCGGAAGAGGCGGTCCGATTCCTTGGCCTGCACGGTCACCAGACCTAACACCTCTGGATTTTAATGTTTGGGGGCGCGCAAAAGAAATTGTTTATGCGACAGAAGTACGGACAAGGGAAATTTTAATAGAAAAAATAAATAGCGCCTTTCGCATAATGAAAGAAGAAATGCGATTAAAAACGACGACTGTGGAAATAAGAAAAAGATGTCGTGCATGCATTCACAATGGAGGCCGTCATTTTGAACCCAATCTGTGAATAAAATTTAATTAAAACGTCTTAAAATACAAACAAGGTGTTTTCTTTATTCTGACACTGGTTGAGTAATACCTTCTGTTTTGTGATCACATGAATAATTTCAAGGCCATGTGGTATATCGTTGGAAAGGATATTAAGTACAGATTTTGTTTCAATCAAATGAAATTCTTAATACCTTTTAGTTTTTTTTTATAATTAATTTTGAATTTGACCTTTTTCATAGATTAATTCATTTTTAAGAGTTTGAAAGCTCGTCAAGAACGTTTTGTTGTCTAATGCTAAGAATTAATGTTTAATTTAGAATAGTCATACATTAAAGACTGCGATAGAAGTTATTTGGTTCAATTACAAAAACAAACTAGAAAAATATGTCGTTTTAAAGACGATGAACCAGGTAATTTTCAAAAACAAACAAAAAAAATCGTATCTCGATTACAGTGACACTTGGGACGTAGGTATCTATGGGTTAAACATAGCTCTTGATCCACCCAATCCCCCAAAAAATTTTGTCGGTCCATGCGCCAAACACCCTGTATATACGTGAAGCAAAAACAGCATAAACCTTGTTCCCCTTTTTTAAAATTGCGGGGACGGAGGAGTATATAATTTAGCACACTTATAGTTTATATAGAGATGGGGTGCAGAATTCTAATATTTTTTAAAATTATGCATAAAAGATACATTAAATCAATCAAAAAAACATTACACACACTACCATGTATTCGTCACACACACGCATATATACTCTTTTGTTTATTGTTAAAGTCAAATTAACAGCAACAAGGCAACAATTTGTAGCATTGGCGAAATCTGTGATTATAGAAGTATAGCCTTTGACAACAGAACCTTAGTAATGTTGAAACTTATAATTTAACTTAATTATTATGGTCGAATTTCGACCACGGGCGACCACTAGTTATTATTATTTATTGAAAAGTAATTATTTCTACAATTATATTTTAAAAGACCATAATATGTTATATCAACGACTGTTATTTTAACAATTTCATAAATAATATTAGTATTCATTGTGACTGCGTCCGCATACTATTTATGATGGGACCTAGTGCTAAATATTAAAACAATTTATACAGTATACACTGAAGATATTTAGAAAGCCCTTATCAGTAGACAGGAAGATACTGCCATGCCTTTCAATGACCATTTATCAACTTTATCTGATGCGGAATACGTCTGGATTAAAAATAGTTAATTGCACTGAGAGAAAGTAAGGATATCTTTGATAAAACTTTCAAGAGGATTTGAAGAGTTACTTGCGCACTCAGATTATTACTATTGCGGTCAGTCCACGGACAATAAACTGTTCCGTATAAAGAAAGAAAGATAGAAAACAATATTTGAAAAAATAACAACGTACTTACATTGCTTACATGTGTCTTAAAAAAAGCATATTTTGAGAATTTGTACGCCGTATCTTCAGCAAACAAGACTTGCACTCAGCTGATGTATATTTTTTGTGTTAGCTTGTAAGCAAACTGGCAAACAGTTCCACTAGATGGCTAGTAGTTAGCGTTGCAGATGGACATCTGCAACCCCAAGGGAGCCAATGCGTTGCCTACTATACATTTATATAGTACCTACAGGTGATGTACGTTACTTTTGACCCAATGTTCCAAAAACTTCTAATCTTTTACGGAGTTTACATATTTACCATCGTCCGATTTGAAGTTCACTGGTGAATGTCACTGCACAAAATGGGTCGGTGTGATTAATAATATTAATATTCTAAGTTATACACTATTTATTAGCAGAGCGTTCATGGTCACTTGTGTCAATCTCAGTGGGCCAGTAAACTACGGAGCGCGCTATGTTGGTTGATGAGATAAAATCTGATCATCATTTTTTTATGGCTGGACTACAGCAGACGGGTAGAAGACCCACCTTATGGAAAGTGGTTATCTTTGCCTATGTACATTTGCAACACTAAAAGTGTTACCAGTGTGCTGCCGGCCTCAAAGCGGTGATTGTACCCTGGCCACTAATGCCGGAACATAATTTAGTTATGGCGGCATACTCTAGAGCTAGACTTTACTAGACTAAAAGAAGTAATCATCTAGACGGGCAAATGCCCCACAATCTAGCAAAATCTTAACAGAACCAAGGTTACAACATAACTCTCAGAATGAGCAAGCCAAAGTGGCAGTGGGTGTGTTTGTGACAGGACTAATGCGATGACGAAGACTCCTGGAGTGGTGATTTTGGTCAACGTAGTAAATGACGCCCTGGATGTAGAAAGCGAAGTACCAACATATATTCCCAGCAAATATCTGGATTACAAATATTATGAATAAGCATACATACATATCAGTAATATTATAGCGGTATTAGTTATGGTTACCGATATCAAATTATTTCGAATTGTCTGATTGTTATGGATAATTTTAATTACGGATATTAGATTTATTATAAATTTTTAAAGGAAAATACAAATAATTACAGGGATCTGGCGACCAGTGTATTATAATAAATATTAGACCAGTGTATTAGTTAGGACGTTGAAAACCTGTCCTAAAGAGTCTCATTTAGAGTCTAAATTTTTCCCTTCAAGTTACAATAAATTTTATATTATGAGTTTATTAAGGCCGCCCTTTGTTCAACATTTATTTTATCAAGTTTTTAAGAACGTGGTTTTACGTTTGGTGAACAATAAAGTGTTTCATTCATTCATTCATTCATTTATATTACTATAAGCGTTACATTCCGATTTCCGCTCCTGTTTAAAATTATTTGAATTCTTTATATTTTTAGATAGCCTTTCGGTAGTTTCCATAGTCTCTGATCTGAATCTCGTGAATGCAGGAGCTACTGTAGAAAGCGATACATTGTGAATAACAAAATGACGACATCTCGCAAATAAGATCGACATATAAGGAATAAAAAAGTCGTTTTACCCAATACAGGGCGTAGGAGACTAAACAGTAAACAGACATTACCTGTTAAGTTTCATCTACATATACAAACAAACACTATTAAAGGAATTCTGAGTAGTTTACATGAACAAAACCGCACCAAAGCTTGCATACACGTCTCAGCCTACATTCGTCCGAAAACACATGCGCCGAGTCATCTGCATAAAAAATGGCGGTCTAAACGACATTCGGAGCTATTAAATAATGTAATTTCACTTTGTTTAATTAAGTTAAGAAACAATTTCTTTAAAACTGTGTATTAAAAATTGTCTAGATGTTCAGGAAATTCTATACGTATTTATCAAATCAAATCAAATCAAATCATTTATTTGCTTAAAAACATGGTTAGTATTATATAAATATTAGATGACAATATATTGTGTAATGTTTCACATGTTTTTGCCTTTTCAGGCATGCAAATAGTAATTAAGTTGAAAATCAAGTAATCAACAAAAACATAGTATAGTCCACTCAATCTACAGACATTAATTTTACTTCTTTTTCTAATATTATACAGTGATCATAGATAGTATATCGAGTGCAGAGTTATTAAATGAGTTATTTAAATACAATGTCAAAAAATCTTCATAATTATCTGTCATTCAAATATTCTTGTACGCTATAATAGGATTTTTTTGTCAACCACTCGAATAATTTTTGTTTAAACATATTAATATTATTTTCTTGCATTATATTGCATGGTAACTTATTATATATTCTTGGTGCCATCCCAAATACGCTTTTATCATATAATGCAGTGGTATGCGGAGGCATACAAACTTTATTAAAATGTCGGGCACTCCTATAATTCTCGAATAATGTTGGGTTGTTTTTAATTAACATGATAATTTCAAAAATGTACAAACAAGGAAATGTCAATATCTTAAAATCTATAAAAAATGGTTTACATGTATCCGTTTGTTTTAAATGAAATATGGATCTAAGGCATTTCTTTTGTGCTTTAAATATTCTCTCTC
Source organism: Dendrolimus pini (assembly GCA_949752895.1). Lineage (NCBI taxonomy): Eukaryota > Metazoa > Arthropoda > Insecta > Lepidoptera > Lasiocampidae > Dendrolimus > Dendrolimus pini. The sequence goes on from OX457146.1 coordinate 7,686,977, forward strand.
TGTCTGTGGAATTTCCCCAAAATATAATTCCATATCTTAAAACAGATGTAACATATGCATGAAATGCTATTAAAAGGGTTGCTATTGAAATGCTATTATCATTTCCAACATCATCCAAAATTATCATAATGCTGATATTAGACCCGTCTAATACCGACTTAAGACAATACTAGATCAGATGTATCCAAAGAGACTAAAAAAATATTTATACACATCGTTTAGATAACACCTCCAGGTGGTAGGGCATGTAAAGTATGTCGCTATAACAACCTTGACTTGTGTTCCGGCATTAGTGACCAAGTTCCAGTCTCCCCTAAGAGCAGCAGCGCATTTGTAGCACCTTTGGTGTTGCAAATGGCCATAGGCGATGGTAACCGCTTTCAATCAAGGGGCCGTCTGTGTGTCTGCTGAACTCCTGCAATAAAAAAAATAAAAAAACCTGGTCTAGAGTTCTGTTTAGAATTTTTTGATATTCCGGAATTTTCGGTACATCGCATATATGTATGTGAAATTAACGTGGAATGAAATGATACACAACTGATAGAAAGCCAACAAGATATGCAGAGACAGCCACCATAGATTTTTATAGCGGTCAATACTAACTTTAGCATAAACGAATATGGCTTTCTATATATCAGAAGCATAATAATATTGTATTTTTTTTTAAATTGTAGAATATAATAAACTAACTTTGATATGTTACAGGCTGCAAGAGAATTGCGTCTTGGCGATGGGCGACTCAGAGGCCAGAACTGTCCCATTGTTGTCGCGGAAGTGCTGATGTTTCCATGATGGTATGATTACCTTAAAAAGAAGAGAATTAAAATTAACACAAAAAGCTCAACAACTTCCATATAGAAATTTCACTGTTATTGTCATTTATTTAAGAAATCTCATAAAAAACATTTGTTCGACATACTCGTTTACCCCAAATGACTGACTGGATTTTATTCAAAACAATTTTCGTATTTTTAAATTTATCACCTCGTTTTTTTAATTTTCCATAGATCAAGTTTTCAAGACATCATTTTCAAAACTTCATAATCTGGAAGCCAACTATTGTTTTTTTTTAAATAATTTATAAAACATATATCATAGATTATAATAATAAAAAGACGATTATTTTTTTCCAACTCAAACCAATGAATTATTTGTGTTTTTAGCTTGACAGCTAAGCTTTTAATAAAGATTATATCGTTTCTTCATTTTCTTAAGTCTACGTATAGCTTAGCTAAATTGAGGGTCATGAACTGACGCCATTCAACGGAGTTCTTGTGACACTTTAAAGGCCACATTTGAGTATACAGTTCACACTTCTCACAAAAACACATAATTACTACTCAAAAAATGTAAACACCTGTAACTTTTCTTCATTTTAGAGTAATTTTACACATTTTTAGAAAATGAAACTGCACAGCACAACGTCCTATTTAACTTCCGGCCAAAAACTCCCCAATTACGCATGGCAAGCATAATGTTCATAGAGTTTTCTTTTATTTTCAACTTTTACCCGCACTTGAGTTGACTGAACGGGTAATGGCGGTGACACACATGTTCCCGCAATAATACATCAAAATACACAACTTGACGTGTGGGAAATAAAAATAGGAAGTGAAACGCATATGGGGTCTATGGTTCCTATAAATATTATTGCCTAGAATTGCATGGAACCTATTTTAAAAAATGTCTTAGCATTTATGCGAACGTAAATAGATAACCTGACAGCTATTGTTCTGTTCTGTTCGAATTTCTCGAGAGGTCGCTAAATAACAAAGAACTAAAAATAAATATAATATTATTTATGCTGACATTTATCAGATTTTCCATGCTCGTTCTATTGAGCTACGTCCGGAAGCATAAATATCAAATCAAAAATATTAAATAATTTTTGATTTGTTCCCCAATTTTCAATATGATGCTTATATAAATAACTAAGCTAAATGTCGTCGATTAATCTCATCAAAAGAAGTAATTGTAGGCAGAAGACGTCTGAAACTGTTTAATAACAAATATTGAGATTAGACTATATTACAGTACAGATAATGGTAGCAGGTGCAACATTTTTGATATCATAAATTCATAACTCTTTCGTGCAATCCATGGGGACATGAAATATTAACTTGATGTCGCTATGGACTGCACGAATTTATACGAGGAACTCTCGTTAATAGAGAGTTCCTTGTATAAATTCATGTATGCATCAATAGTTAATGCGCTATATGCTCTTCCAACACTGACTAATTCAAAACCTTAATACAATATCCGTTATGACATTATATTTAATTTACAAATTTGCTTTTATAAAATAAAAATATTCTTATTTTCCTTTCACCTTCTCCCCATAATTTGATATTGCACAATGTAATTATTTGGGGTTAAACCACACCAACATCAATTGCAACGTTTTACAAGTTTGGTATAAAAATATCGACAGTAGTTGCGGCCGCACTAGTAATATTAATGAATATTCAAGTTTTAGAATTAGTATCAAACAAAATTTCTCTAAATAAATAATAAATATAAAGTCTTCATTCACAAAATCTTCTTTCAAGAACAGTTTTTATTTACATACATATAGCTTGTTAGTGGTTTGTTAGTTTTGTTAGATGTTATTTGTGGCGATAGCGTGTTAAGTAATACATGTTTGTAGCTAATTAAGTTAGTATTATGTTAGTAAGTTTTGGTTAGTCTTGGGCCCTATATCCATGCCAAATTGTATATCCTTAACTAGTGCCAAACAACGGAGATTTTCTACATATAACAAAACAAGTGACCCATACAACTATTGTAAATTATTGGTAGAATTATATGGTTATTATTATATTGGTAAATATTGGTAAAATTACAAAATATACAGCAAACTGTCACTGTTTAAGAGCTCACCAAACCTCGATTGGGTACTTAAAAAGATATAAATCGAATAGAGCCTAGCTCGAAAGATTTTTACGTCTTTATTGTATTAGATGTGGCATCCAGAGCACAGTAAAATATCGTTAAGACTTTAATAGCAATTTATTCCCTGAAGGCATTTTATCCAGACTGTGCAGAAAGTTAATTAGATCTAAAAATCCTTTTTGTGTAGTTAAGGAAGAAATTGCTCGGGGCAGAACTCATAACGAGACGGTTGCTTGAGAGAACAGAACAAAGTAACATTTCGAAAAGGTATATTTTTATTTGACAAATAAATCAAAATCGTCTTTTAGAAATATACGATATTTCTTAATTGAAAAATAGTAAATCAATAATAGGATAACTACAGTAGTAGTTAAGGGTTCTGTACCGTATTTCGCACAAATGGAAACCATTATACTTTTGTCCGTCAATCTGTCTACGTATTATATCTCAACCAATTTCTCTTCTCAGGAACTTTTAGGTCTATATAATCTCTATTATTATAACAGCCAATAAATAAATGTCCCACTGCTGGGCTCGGGCCTCCCATTATAGGGGGGGAATCCAATCCATCCAATGCAGGTTGGTGCGTTTGACACATGGGTTATCTTAACGTGATTTTGCAGGTTTCATCACTGTTTTCTTTCACGGTTCCCATTAGACCGGAAAAGTACCTAAGTAATGCATGCAATGTTTTTCGGCCAGGGTTCGAATCTGCGTCACTTTAAGACGCGACAACGTTAGCCACTCTATTATCGCCGGCTTGAATTTTATATAACGCTATAAAATATGATGAACATCATAAACATGACTATATAATGGCCGGGCCTATATCTAACTATTCATTCAGGTGTCTTACCATATATTGAATTTTGACATTACTTAGATGGAGCATACGACAAATTTTAACCGATAGTAATGCCAATAAACGGTCAGTTAGACACAGGAAACGGCCATAAGAGATTATTTTTTAATTTCACAGAACAGCTGAAATTCACTGAAATATTGATAAGACCCAAAAAGCCTTGTAGCCAGAACCGTGAAGCATTCACTAAACCAACCGACCGTTACGTCAAGTGCATCTTCAAGCTTAGGCCCGGCCTGAATGTAGGTTAAAAGTAGCTTTTGTCTTAGTATCTTCACAACACAAGGCATATATTCGTACGGCATATATTCAAAAAATTTGGACGAGATTTAAAAGTTAAAAATATTTATAGCTAATCTATGAGATATAAGAATTACCTGATTACAATATTCCCACGGAATAGTCCGGAGCGGTACACATTAATCGGGAGAAAGCTATCCTATACATTGATGACCATAATTCCGTTAAGCGTTATCACTCTTGTATTTATCATAAGCCAACTGCCGTACACAAAGTCGAATAGTGATTCATTAATTCTAAGTAATATTATAAATGCGATAGTGAATTACTTTGTGAGCTTTCACGCTTTAACTACGGAATAACATTGTTACGGTATAGAATAGCGCATAAGACCTTTCATTCAGGATAAAGTACCGATCCTGAGGGATAGACGAATATAGCTCGAAAGATGGCACTCCAACCGTGTTTTACTGGCGCCACCGTTACAACTCTATATCAAATACATCGCTATAGCAACGAAAACGACATGACAGCGACAATTTTAAAGTGTGGCACTCATGGCTAGTTCCACTTTCGCTTCGCTAGATGGCGTTCCAGGTATCATTAGGTACTTTCAAGTAAAAATTAAGTTCTTTTGTTTATTTTTCATTGTATGAGTTCGGCAGACAGCCAGAAGGCCCACTTGATGAAAAGCGGTTACCATCGCCTATGGACATTTGCAACACCAAAGGCTGGCTACAAATGAGTTGCTGCTCTCTTAAGAGAGACAGGAACCTGGTCACTAATGCCAGAATACAACTCTCAAGGTTGTTATGGCGGCATACTCTAGACCAGGGATGGTAGCCATCCAGTCGGACAAAAGTCCTACCACCTGGCTGTCTATGTCGCCTTTTACGACAGGCCGCCCGGCCGCAGGAAATTGTACTCTTTCTTCGTTCCTGCACGGATAAAAAGTTCGGTATTTCTAAGAATTACAACATGCCTATTTCATGACCTATGGGCCATAGCTAAATAACGGCTATTGTATATAGTTTTGATCTCATTTAAATTTGCAATTTAGGTCATAGTTCTTGCAATCCACGAATACGAACGAGCTTTCCTCGTGATGTAGCGTGTCGTCCAATTATACACACGCTTTTGGTCTCACGCACACACACATGTTTTCCACAAGTAAACCCCGCCTTAGTGAATTACAATAACTATAGTAAAGCGCATATTATTATATTATATTATTCTGGTATATTCTTCAGATAAGCAATGATGTATCTATCACTCTCTTGGTTTAGAGTTTAGACTTTCTTTTCAAAACGCTATTGTAAATGGTAGAGTTGGTGCCGGTCGACCGCGACGTACCGACCATGATCAAATAGCAAAAATGTTAAAAACAAAGGTCAGGAAAAAAGCAACTTAAATAAACGTACATGTATGACAAGATTATTGAAAGTAGAAGTGGAAGTTATTTGACAGATTCGTCACAAGTGAAGATCCATCAGTCTCTATCTCCATTGTAAACAAGCGTCATAATACATATGTGTGTGTATTAAGGCCATGAATAAAAATAGTTACACTGTATGCGTTTCTATAGCTATTATTAATCTAAACTTTCTATCCATACGTCTGATAGTTTAATGAGGGGTTCATCTATGTTGAGAATAGTCCATTTTCCGTGGTAGAGGGTCACTGTTTACTGTACAAAGTGGAACAGCCCTGCTTCCCGGGTTTAGTACCATATCGGCGTACTAAAATGTTAGAAGAGTTTAACTACGTTATACGTCCCTGACATTTTAGATCTTCTTTTCATTTTAGATCAGATGCTCTCATAGCGACCGAGGTAGATTTAGTGCGTAGTTTGTTCGGCCTCCTCCTTTAATGGAGGAGATCCCTCGGAGATCTTCTCCTGTATCCAAGACCCGTGTGTGTGTCACAAAAAAACTTATTAATAGTATACCATGGCGTAACTCGGAATACGGAGCAACTATTAGACCCTTTGTTCCAAGTAACTGGTTTAATAATAAAACTACGTTTTAACGGTTTTAAGCGCGGTAATTTATTTGATTTAGGTTTATCCGACGTTTCGGCCGCTTTTCAGTGGCCGTGGTCACGTGGTGGATAAACCTAAATCAAATAAATTACCGCGCTTAAAACCGTTAAAACGTAGTTTTATTATGTGTACAAGTCGCGAAAACTTAAGAAAATATTAACTAGTTTAATGTTTTTATTATTATTACATTACCTGTCAGAATTGGTTACAACGGGATGAAGCGCAATCGAGCTAGAAAGCGCGATTGACACGTTACACGTGTTGTTTAACTATCACATCTCTGAGAAACGCTCACGCACATCGACCGTAAAAGCATGAAATGCCAATATCGGAACGGTATAACATAATGAAAGCTTACACGATAGAGAAATTGAATTCAAAAGCCTAGACATTTGTAAATCTTGTACTACTAATACTAGTTGTGCCCGCGACGTCGTCCGCGTGGAATTTGTTATCGAAACCCCTCGATTTTGAAACATTCTTCATTTGTGCTCCGCTCCTTTTGGTCTTAGCGTAATGATATATATTAGCCTTCTTCGATAAACGGGCTATCTAACACATACAAACAACAGACCCTTCAGCTTTATATATTAGTACAAGATATAAAGCTGAAGAGTTTGTTTGTTTCTTTGATTGAACGCGCTAATCTCAGGAACTACTGGACTGATTTGAAAAATTATTTCAGTGTTACATAGGCCATTTATCAAGAAAGGCTATAAGCTATATATCATTACGCTAAGGCCAATAGAAGCGGAGCACCAATGAAGAACTTTTCAAAATCGCGGAGTTTTTTTAACTTACTTTTATTAAACATTCCACCCGGACGAAGTCGCGGGCAGAAGCTAGTATATCATAAAGCACGTTTTGTTATACAATAGTAAGGAAAGATGACTGTGGAAGATGACGAAAACTAGTATGGGTAATTGCAGAAATACAGGTAATAATGTTTTCATCTTTGTCTGCATATAAAAACAAATATAATACTGATATTAGACCGAACAATCAAATTGTATCCATTCGGTTGAAAGGTACGAAACTAAAAGGACATTACGGTATTCGATGACATGGAATGATTCAAGATATGTTCATTTGGATGACTTGTACGGCTTTACTTATAATAATCTCGTAAAGAAATGATTAGGCATCTCTTAAGTAAGAGAATCAGAATCAGACCCTAATCATTTTTTTTTCACTTATAAATGTGTATTACTTGTTGTTCACCTAAGAGAAGCACAGATAAACGAAATTTGAATGATTAACGTAGGTTGTACCCAAAATATTCGACTAAAGAGGAGTTTATGGGTAATATTTTCACTAATCAATTGCTAAGCAGTTTCTTTAAATTTAAGAAACGATTAAAAGTAAGGCCCTGATTCATTTATGGCAATTAAAATAGAGTAGTTAATAAACTGGCCGTCTTCGCCGAATACCGAATTGTAACCAAATATTCGTGACATCTCTAATCTAGATGTATGAAGAAGATCACTAAGAATATGTAATTTATATTTTTACTAACACATATTTTAGCTCGTTTTCTGTATATTTAAATAAATAAATAATATATGTCGCTACTACGTTGTTAAATTGTGAGACCCGGATGGACGAACATGCCGATATATAAGTAAATACATATAGACATAGACATGCAAATTGTAAGACATAATCTGATTCAACTCATACTCAATATAACAACACATGATAATATTCTGAATAATAAAATTATAATCCCTCGCTCTCACGTCCTGTGTCGCCCCATGTTCAAAATGAATCTACGAGAACCAATAAATCCCATGACAAATGATCAATCAATAAAGGACGCATTGTACCATGTCGACATTATTCTTTAGTCATTGGTCCAAATAAATTCAATGTATGATTTTGCATAGAACAATATAATGCAGCTGTTACTATGTGAAATGAGCATTTCTCAGAATTTTGACCATTGAATATTCGAATCACAGTTTAAATAAAATGAAGGACAAGACAAACAAAAGCGCAACAGTAAAACTTCTATTACTTAAGACTACAAAATAAAATTGAAGTGCTCTTCGTAGACTACCTAATTTAGATGAATTAGGTACTCTACGAAGAATACAGAGTACATTTTAATTTAACTTCAAAACTATAAGGCTAATACCACACGATTCAACCAAATTTACTCTAATTGAATCAATTTGGTTGTAAAGTGAAAAACTGGACCGATAAGATTTTCGATTTTCAGTTTACATGTATCACTTTGGTTGCTTTATCCAAATTGAAACACAGAAGTGATCCGTGTAATATCAGAATTACCCGCGAGAAGTCTTGCTTATACATGACCAGAATGAAAATAAGTTTGTTCCCTTCTTTTATTGCGAAGTTCCGCAGACAGGCGGACTACTTAATGGAAAACGGTTACCGTCGCCTATGGACATTTATAACACACCAAGAGATAACCACATAAATCTATAGGGCTAAAGCCGCGTTTTCACAATAAGAGTTAGCTCGGACCGAGTACACTCGTACGAGTCGGCTTCATACGAGTGTACACGGATAGTGGTTTACACACGATAGTAGTGCACTCGTATTGTGGTCATTTGTCTCCTTGCACAATCAAGATGTCGTCGACTGATCTGCTGTTGCGAGGTATAGAAGTTGTAGCAGATATGTTAATAGCGGAAGTTCAAAATCACGAAAGGGGAAAAAAACGAAGAGAAAAAAAATTGTACACGGAAATGGATTTTAAGACGTGACTAAATGGGTGCATCAAATAATTTTCTTCGAGAAGACGAAAAGGAAGATAAAAACACGTTTAAAAATCATTTGAGATTAACAACGCACAATTTTTAGTTGTCGCCATTTTGTTTTCATAAAAATGATCCGAGTGAGCTCACAAATAGAGCAGAGTCCGAGTCTACTCGGGTTAGATGCCGGCGTCAAAGTACGCTCGGATTAGGTGTTTACATAATACGAGTATCGTCCGAGTAGACATCCGAGTGCACTCGGTCCGAGTCAACTCTTATTGTGAAAACGCGGCTTAAGCCTGCGCGAGAATGAGATAGAATACATTATTTAATAATTTAAACACTATGGTCATACAGGTAGAGTTGGAAATGTTTTCAAGGTTTTCGGTAATACTTCAACTTTCGTGTTTTAAAGCTGAAATATATCAAATGTGACGTAACGAAGTTTAGAATCCCTCCTACATCTTGTCACTTTTTGTTTCACTTCTACTGCGTGTGAACTGCACTCACACACTATTGTTTATTTATAGGAGTGTACACGTGGAGTGTTTACGTCACACACGCACTCTAATTGCTAGTAAGGACTAAATTGAGCAATTACTTAAGGCAATTACTTGTTGAGGTCAGAGTTTATGAGCTTTTTTTTGTTTTTACAACCGGGGCAAGTGACGGAAAGCACTAAAGCTAATTGACCAATTAATCTTGTGATGTCAATTTCTAGTTATCACTATTAAAGGATCGTTTCAATCTGTAAACGTTATGTTTGGAATATGAATTTAAATATTTCGAAACAAATGAATAAATCATCAAAAATAATTGAAACCAAAATTATTTTAAGCTAGAGCCGTTGCTAACTTTTGTTAAAATGTAGAATGCTCGATTAAATGCTTATTTATGAAATACGATGGTAAAAATTGTATGAGAATAAGAAAACAGTGGGTGTATTATTTATTACCTGGATAGATATAGGACCATAATAAAATTATTTTTGTGCTTCTTGTTATGACTCTATCTTCATTATTTGAATTAACACGATGATATATTTTATTCCATTTGTTTAACTCTAATAATTTGACATGATGTGATAGATTAAATTGTCTTAATTTAAATTTAAGTATAAAATATTGCACACTGGTCCCGGTAGAATATAGATGCACTAACTACTTATTGTAACACCTTTTATCTTGCCTATATTCGCAATAAAATGAATTCGAATTTTCTGAGGACACAAATAGCGGCTAAGGCGAAAAGCTAACATTTTTTATTCGAAACCCGCATAGTAATGTGATTAGTCGCTGCAGCGACGGTACCAACCGGTTATGGTAAAATGCTTACATCATACTCTTGAAATATATGTACACTAGCTGTTACCGGCGATTTCGTCCGCGTGGAATTTAATTTAATTTAATTTGACTTCCGATGCGGCGGCGGCGTGCGCGTCGGCATTTTTTTATAAAATTAGTGTCCTAAGTTCTCTCTTATATTTATAACATCGAGTATCTGCCAGCGAAAGTCGTTTCAAAGATTAATCAGAAGAGACAGGCAGAGAGATAAACAAAATTTTTAGAAATTGTTTTTTTTTATTGCACGATTTCAGCAGGTAGGCAGACGGCCCACTTGATGGAAAGCGGTTACCATCGCCTATGGACATTTGCAACACCAAAGGTGCTACAAATGCGCTGCTGCTCTCTTAAGGGAGAGAACCAGGTCACTTATGCCGGAACACAAATCAAGGTTGTTATGGCGACATACTTTAGACCAGGGGTGGTAGCCATCCAGTCAGGCACATGCCCTACAACCTGGCTATGGGTTGTTTTGTCGCCTCTTACGACAGGCCGCCCGGCCGCAAGAAATTGTACTCCTTCTCGGATCCTGCACGGATAAAGAATACAAGAATGGTTGATACAATTACAGTATACTTTCTCATATGCATTTAGTTAAAAGCTGTTATTTTGACATTATAAACATACACTTCAGTTTTATTTATTTGAATAGATCTAGATGTATAGATAATTATAATATGAATGACCATGGCAACTCAATCGAAACAACTCTACAAAATTAAGGTTCCACACATTTTCAGCAGCAATACTCGAAAACTATTCAATAAATTGGCCTGATGTTACAAGCTTTTATTTAACTTGAAATGGATATATGTATGTATGTATGTAAGTTCGGGTGGAATCTTTCAAGTTAAATTTGATCGACTTCCCGGTTTCCGATTGTGCTGAAATGAAATTAGCACGTATGTGTATATCGCGTGACAATGCAATAATATGGTACCATGGAGCTGATCTGATGAACTCCTGTGCTAAACAAGATAGACCCGTCGTGTTTGGGCTCGTTTTACTTGCCTAGCTAGCACTCTGCTGCTATATGATATGAATGATTTCAAAAGCTTGTATTTAAAAACCTTTTTTAAAAAGCTTATTTTTACATAAAGTTCCATTTTATTATAAAAGTGTATTTATATTCTTTTTGTCAAAGTTTCCACGGGGAAGGGAATTTCCAAACTTTAAACGAAGTTTAAAAAAAGAAATATGAAAAACAAAAAACTGAGCAAAAGCCAGCCGTGTCCGGTGTCATACTAGCGGCGGTATAATACATATAAAATAGGTAAAACGAATTGTTTTTCATTGTAGACATTCCTTAATGCATTTTTTATGAAGATCTTCCAGTTGTGAAGTATGTTCGGTGCCTTTTATCTTTTGCAAAATGAGAAACACATACAGCTCTCAAAATGCTTAATCAAATCTTCAGATTATCAGAGGGGTTCTCGGTTACCTTGGACAACATATTATGGGCATGGCGATCCAGCGAGGTGACGTAGCCAACCTCCTGGGAACTTTATCCATTGACTTCAATGACCTAGGCTCAGTATTCTACTTCCAGTCTTAATGGAATTTAGGCAGAATACATTACAATGAAGAATACTTCATTGTAATTACTAGTTAATAATTTATATATACTTTGATGTAAATATATATATTTATGTAGGGGAGACTGGGGCTGGTTGTGACAGGGGTAGGTAGTTACAGTGGCAATTGCGGCGAAACAGAAAACGCTATAATAACGTTAGAAAGAGGTAAATAGTCCCACAACCTTTGGCTATCAACCCGCGCGAGCCTGTTGCGCTCACGTTTTTACGTGAGGAGCCCAGGCATGCTGCTATTAAAACCGCAGGTTAGTAAAATTTTCAATTTTTAGTATTTTTGGTCTATAATCCGTTTTCCACAAACGCAGAGAAGTTTCAAATGTGATATTTACGCCTTAATACTTTCTTTTTGCTATGCATTTACGTATATACAGTTATATTTATTTTAATTTTTACTACTTAACGTTAAAAGGTCGGTTTTGGTGTTGGGGCTAAAAGTGACATTTGCTCGGGGCAGGTTGTGATTTGTCACTGCCTGTCCCGTTGTGCTTCTTTTTTTTTTTTTTAATATATAAATAAAAGAATTTTTATTGACACCAAAAAATAACAAATTTGCCTTAAAATTAGGACTGGATACTAACACCTAGACTAGGCCACCTAGACTTGCCAACGGATATTTGATATATAATCTATATAATTATAAATAATTAGATAGCTATATAATTGGTTTTCTTTTTGTAGGACGAGGACGTTTAAAAGGAACACTAAAAGTGGAAAAATATCTGAAGACGCTTACAAACAAGCATCACCCATTTTGGAGTAGCATAAAAGTAAAAAAGTTCGTAGCATCGCAAAAAACTTTGGATTATGGCATATGTTAATAACAAGATATTCAAAATAATTAAACAATTTGAAAACAATGTGGTATTGTTATCCTTCCCAGCACACTGCTCGCATAAACTGCAGCCTATGGATGTGGACAACATCCAACACCAACTAAGGAAATAGAAAAGCTTGCTGTAAAAATGAAGGTATTACATAATACTGACGAAGATACTGACTGATATGTTGTGATCTATTTAATCCGAGTTGGTAAGGAATGGGTAGAGTGTATTGTTTGCAGTTGATTACATGTAAAATGTGTTAGAGGCAACATTGCACACTACTTATGTTTGAATTGTGAGAGTGATTGTTCAGATTACTAAGATTGCTCTGTTTTCCTTTTAGTATCTGATTGATTTTTCATAAGAGAGTCATAATTTATTTTTGTTCATGAGGCTTAATATACGTTTTGTTGATTCATACTAAATTATTGTTTAATAAAAAAGGTTTATATAATCTTTTTATATGTTGGAAATTATATATATTTTGTTTTACGAGGTATAAAACTGAAACAAGAGTTTGTTATTTTGTTAAAAATTAGAATATTACCGTTTTTGTTTTAATAAGGCAAAAGACTGCTTCGTAGACTTTATAATATGTTATTTAAATTAAGAACGAAACTGATTATGATGATTGTTATTAATAAAAAATCTTTTATAACATTCGTTTTTCGTTGTAACATTTTGCCCCGTGTTGTGTAACAACCAGCCCCTGGCGTGGGGCTGAAAGTTACACGCCTCTTTTCCTAAATTTTTTTAATTTATTTAATTCCTGTTAGTCTGATATATAAAAAATATATTAAATTTGAATTCTGAATAGTTTCTTAATTCAACAAACCTATATAGAGGTAAAAAAATCAAACGAATGAAGAAATATGACGTTTTGTAAAAAAAATGTCACAACCAGCCCCAGTCTCCCCTATACCTCCTTTGACAAATTGAACCTGTTTTATTCCTGCCACGGGTTGTCTGGAGGAGATGGCTTCTTAGCGATAAGACCGCCCAATATGAATTTACAACATTTAGAATATTTTCAGGCAATTTGTCTGTGGTTTCTATAATGGTGTACAATAAAGTGCTATCTATCTATTTATCTTAATGGATTTTAAATGAAAAAAGTAAAGTAAAATGTGACATTGTTTTATGCTTCTATAAAGATAAAAATTTATATTAATTTTATAATTTGTTTATGATTTAAATAATGTAATTATGGCCAGGCACCATTACAATCGCCTGTATTGTACGTCCGAAAGGACAAACTGTCCAACAAAAAACTCCAACAACTTTGTAATCTTATGATTGTGATTTGTTTATACAATAAATGTTTATTCTATTCTATTCTAAAAATATATATGGCTGGAGTATTTATTAATCAAAAGCTTATGGGTTCCATAGGCAAATGGTGAAAGTCCGCTATCCCTACAGAACCATTTACTCACTGTGCTTTACTGACACGTGCTTAGCTGATTATCTACAACTATTATGTTCAAGAAACAATACTAAATAAGCACCTGACAGTTTGCTAAAGGTTTCATCGTATTGGAGCAAAACCCTATGAATAGTTAGCCTTAATTTAGATGAGTCTACTACTCGTCATTCAGTTTGAATAAAATTCAAAAACTTTGCCTATAATACAAGTAAGTGACCTTGAAAGTTACATAATTTATTCAACTGTGGCACAGTCGTCTCACAAACGTTATCATAGAAACAATGTTAACAATAGTTTTCTGCTTTTCATTCGCACTAATAATATTATAACAGTGTCAGACTTTGCATGTTTTTAACCTAGAAAATGGAATAGTTTCCCATTATCAAAATTTCTAGTTATGCGAGCAATTATCCGTGCAGGAACGGAGAAAGAATACATTTTCCTGCGGGCGGGCGGCCTACCACCCCTGGTCTAGTTATGACGTCATTGTTCTAAGTAATTGGTAAGTTTTGTCAATTCCAGTCCTTTGATTATAGCCCCCGAGTTGGACTTAAACTATAGGCTGCGAGTAAAAGCCATCGGGAGTCATCGATTTGAATATTCGAATCAATCGATTTCAATATCACATTACCACGCATCGCCCTTGTGAATACTGTGGCCCTAGATCCTCAACAATTAAAATTATTTCAATCACGATATTTATAAATTACTGTTACGAGCTACAGGACTCGAATTAAAATAAATGACGTTGGAATTACTATAGAGTTTATTAGAACTGTACAAACACGTATAAAACAAGTACAAAATAAAACTGGATGCAACCAATTCACACTGCACGATTTAATACAATTCAACACGCGCAAAGTCCGTCACTATATCTCTAATCAAAAGTACTACACGTCTTACTAGTATCGTAGTCGTCGCTTGACTGCCCACCCCTCCGTTCGGGCATTGTTTAATACTAAACTGTATAATACTGATAAAGGGGCCCCCGTTCACTCACATCTGGCAAGCTTTGACGCAATGCAATAAAAACAAGGATTCATACGTTCGACACTAATTATAGCCATAAAAGAAGTATGATAAAAAGAGATGTTTTTAATGTTTAAACACGAAGTAAATAAAAGAATTCGTTTTTACAATATGCAGGTGTGCGGTCTTTGTCGGTATGTAACATTACGATAATTTATTCTGCTACATTTTTGTTCATGTATTCCAGCATTCCAACTATGCTATAAATGTATGTCTCATAACATAACCGAAATAGCACGATCTTGTGACCTACATGTATCCTTCTATGATTAGTAAAAGCCAAAAATATTGTACACGCACATATTGGTCAGACCGACACGTTCAAATTTTGAATCACATTGCATCACAAGTTTATTTGTGGACTTGACACGGTTGTAATACTGTTGGGTTTAACGTCGCAGACGCCAACAATGATCTCACTTGATTAAATGACATAAGAAACCTTTATACATTCTCATTGTTAAGTATGCAACAAGTTGTCAGAAGAACTCAATTTACAGTAAAGCAAGGTCAATCTCTACTTATAAATAAAGGTCTGTATACTATACTGGGACAATACTTACACCCTTACGATCTCCTAACATGGCTGACGGAAAATCAAATGCACCAGATAATTTGGACCTGTTAAAGTTCACTAGCTACAGCCCGCGAATTCATCCGCGTGGAATAGTTTAAAAAAAATTTGGTCTTAGCGTGATAATATATAGCCTGCCTTCCTCGATAAATGGGCTGTCTAACACTGAAGGTATTTTTCAAATCAGACCAGTAGTTCCGGAGATTAGTGCGTTCAAGAAAAAAAAACTCTTCATCTTTTATATATTAGTATAAGATTATGTTATTGTACTAACAAACCCTTCTGATTAAATAATCCAAAAAGAGTCAGTGTGCATGAATAGGAAGCACTCTAATTCTATTTTATCTATGTTTTACAAAAACAGAAGATCAGTACTGAACTAAGAATTGTTATTCAGGCATTAGCAAAACAAGACATGACGCAAATAGAAAAATGGGTTTTTCTATCAACCAAAACATAGATGCCCACTTTGACGTTTTTAAAATTCGAAAGTTTTTTATAGATAAACCTAACATAGCGTTATTTTAGATATGTATATATTTCATTTAAGTTAAAAGTTTTACGGAAGATGAACCTATAATTAAAATCACCAATGTTCCTTTAATCACAGAAATTAGAGACTCACGGAAGTGGAACAGTACCTGAGCTCAGCGACCCCGAGACCCTGACAGAGTAAATAGCCTCTTTTTATTGTAGTAAAGGTTCGCGTCTAACTACGATCTCGCCTAAGGTCGCGTAGGTGTCAAGTTCCAAACCGAAGGTCATTGTCACAGGGCACCCGTGTACATTGGTACAGCAATAAAACAAATGACAAAATTGTGCAGTATGCGAGGTCCCTGTAACAGGACGTAATAATTTTTCTTATGATCGAGCACGCGATGGGGTCGATTTATTGTCCTCCCACTCTGATGCTTTTCGTTAATTTCCGGCCAAATCTAGAACAATTTATAGTGAATAACTGACGAGATTTTAACGAAGCCCTCTTATGCATAACAATTGAGATCGCCCACTCGTGTAAAACGTTTTTAATTAAATTGTCTCTAGTGCTATCATCATACAAATTGATTTAAAGCCTATATTATTAGAAATAAAAATTGTATGTAAATTTTATTAAAATCCTATAGCCATTTGATATAAAAAGAATTCTTAGTTTTTTCATATTCATCTGTCTATTTATGTTAGTAATTTTCTTCATACTATTGGCATTATGTAGATAATATTTAAAAATATGTCTTCTCTGGACCGCTGTAGATGCATATTATACCACCGTATACTGATATAATTATAAAATGGTCTAGTAAAATGACACAAATATGTAAATTTGTGTTGTACTACTAGCTGTGTAACATTGAACTTAGACTTTATATTCACATCATCTGAACCCTGCAAGAAAGTCGAAATGAAATTTGCACTTAAATGTAAGATCAAATTCTAATTTTGATCCCTAAATGCATATTTGAGAGGAATTGTTACACCTTGCAGACAAAAATTCTAAGGATGGTCATGATTAATAATCGTATAAATAGCAGTTTCCACTTAAATATTTATCTTAAAAACACAGATATACTTCATGGTATATATACTAATTGGTACAGATGAATACAGAAGAACTGATAATTTATTTAATTCGATATGATATGTGACATAGCTAGGAATATTCAAACAAGTTTATACAAGTAATTAGTTTCAACCAAAATGTCGCGTAGTTCGTATTCTTTTAGGGTTACGTAGCCAAATATCAAAAACTTGGAAGATTCGGCGGCACTACGGAATTCTTCGTTGTACGTGAACAGACATACCCCTGGCTAGTTTAATTTTGAACTATGAACGTGACACCGCAACGAGTTATATTAATAATAACGTACGCAGGGTTTAAAGGACATCCAAACATAAGCTGCACATCGGTCCTTATGTCACGAACTATAGTGTATTTCCAAAGACATAAACTGAATAAGCGCGTTAAATATTCCAATATATTTTTTCTCACAATTCATTTCATTACACGTCGGTGACGTATTACGATAGATTACAAATCTTATCGGTGAGGATCCTTAATATAATAAACTGGTCAAGTACGAGTCGAATAATGCTAAGTGA
Organism: Dendrolimus pini; assembly: GCA_949752895.1. NCBI lineage: Eukaryota > Metazoa > Arthropoda > Insecta > Lepidoptera > Lasiocampidae > Dendrolimus > Dendrolimus pini. The sequence continues at coordinate 7,704,626 of OX457146.1, forward strand.
AGAGTTCCGTAGTGGCGTTTTAAATTTGACTATGTTGCTAGAAAATGTGTAGACAAAAATTATTGGAATCGATATTTTCAACATTCTCTACAGGAGGTGTATACAAACGTATTAGTGGTGATACTATTTACAAGTTCAAAAGTGTATATTCCCAAAATATTGGCTTTAATAATAATGGTCATTTAAAAACACCTATATAGCCGACATCTTTAAAAAACATATCGAGGGGTTCATAACAAACAGGCGTACAGACAAAAGTGCAGTTTTACACTAGGGACAAAATTGTGTATAAAACAAAACTAGTTGATTGTATAAGGCTGAAAATTGGATCACCGTTCTATTTAGGTACACTTACATACTGGTAAGACTTTCTAAATTGTAACAAGCATAGATTTTAGTAAACAACAAAAAATTACACTTTTGCGTATACGCCCATTTGTTATGAAGCCTTCGATATATACAGGCATAAACAAAGGAACAACAGACGGACATAACGAAATTATACTGCCTTTCGTTTTGGTCAACTGGATACGAAACTCTAAAAATCATGCAAATACACAACTATGATAAAACACGGGTCTCAAGGTCGCCCCTTGCGGCATACCAAAATAATAACCGAGCGTGTTTTAACATAAAGGCTCTTTATTCACGGGTCGTTTATCTTCGGCAAAAGAGTAAACAGTGAATAGTCCGGGGTATAAAAGAAAAAAAAACAAAGAGGGATATTCAACAGAAATAAGGTCAATCACTCTCGGCAACATCACATGAGAAAATAATCATATGTTAGAACTTGATGACAGTATCATTATTATCCTAGAGTGGAATACTGTTGCATCAATTTAGTGTCCAGATTATGGGAATTTGTCTGGAGACAGCAAGGTGGGCACTAAAGATCAATATATTTATTTAGCCATAGCTAAATTTCTTGCGAATAATTCGCTATAGCTTTTCACAGTGTAAATGATAAAGACAAAACCGACTTAAAACACTAAAAAGTAAAAAATAACTTTTTTCTAAAGCTATTATTATTAATATATATTATCTTAAACATCTTAAAGTCGGTGCTTCGTAAGTTTCAAAATATAGTAAGTAATTTTTATGTTTTACTTTGCACCGACTTCAAGATGTTTTAGATAATATATAATAATAGCTTTAGAAATAAGTTATTTTTTACTTTTTTAGTTTTTGAAGTCTGTTTTTTTAAACGAAGTTTTTTTATTTGTTACTTTTTAGTGTCTAGCTATGTATGGGTAGACCTACGAAAGGTGCCACGCTCCTTAAAAAATATAGGTCCAAGAAACGGGAACAAAAAAATGTTCGTAAAATGAAAACTACTGGGCCAAACTATGTTAATTTTTTAGGGGACCAAATGGCAACTATTCCGCATCAAACTAAACAAGAATCACGTAAATCGGATCATAAATCTCAGCGTAAACGGTGACATACGGAACGGAAAATTTTTCATAAGAAATGTTCATAAAATGAAAACTGCTGGACCAACCTATGTTAAATTTTCAGGGGACTAAATGGCAGCTATCCCACATCAAAATAAATAATAATCATGTAAATCGGATCATAAATCTCAGAGTAATCGGTGTACATATGGAACGGATTGAATTTTTTTTTTCATAAAAATGTTCTAAAATGAAAACTACTGGGCCGAAGTATATTCAATTTTTAGGGGACCAAATGCCAACTATTCCGCATCGAACTAAAAAAGAATCACGTAAATCGGATGATAAATCTCGGAGTAATCGGTGTACATACATAAAAAAAACATACCGATCAAATTGAGAACCTCCTCCTTTTTGAAGTCGGTTAAAAACGGTAGTTTTGTGACATTTGACTACAATTATATTTGCATAATATTCCTTTGCCACGCTATTTGCTTTTTTTTGCACGCTATATATCTATCTATGTAAGTGTATCTGCAAAATCTAGTTTAACATAAATAATGTTGCCAATGGTGGTCTAGCATTAATAAATTCTAATTTGTACACGCGATGGGAGTGTCTTCTTTCATTTACTAAGCAATTACTAAAATTAAATTAAACGTGTCACTGCGGCACTTCTAATCGGTTTCGCGGCAAATTCTCATCTCCGTTAAATAGATTATAAATCAGTGTGCTATATATTATACATCAGTGTGCTAGTCTTACACTAGCTTTTGCTCACGACATCTATCGCTCCAAATCACACATGATTCCGAGTGTTTGTCCTAAAATATTTAATGAATTTTGTGAAGCCATATTGAACTCTGAGACAAACTGATACACATTCTAGAAACAATAATTTATGATTAGGCTGTGTATAAATAGCAGCATTTATATTGGAATCACAGACAGCAACTTTAATTGTATTCTCATATAAGAAAAACAACTACAGTGGTGATCACGAAATGTATCGTTGATTGAAACAAAGCAACAATTAGGAACCTAATTCTAATTATTGACTTTATGAGAGAAAACAGACGTAATGTGAACTGTGTGTGATGTGTAATGTGTGACTGAACAGTGTGTACAACGGTAAGTTCTATTAGGAGAGGCCGGAAGGCATTACGTGACCGGTGCTACCGGCCGCCACAATGCACTCTCAGAGGATGGCTCAGCTCTGCAATATTAGCCCACATAACGCCGACTTGCAGACGTTTCCGCAATGCTGCTAAATAGACGCATTACAGTAACAATATCGCATGAGAGCTGTGTAATATCCTTTTATATTTCTAGAATATGTTATATAATTATATTCCTAGTAGCAACTAGACCTTTTCTCGTGGTTTCCCTAGAGTAAATTTTGCATCATCATTTCGTGTAAACTGCCGTTTATTGGACATAAATACAAAAAACTTTCAAACCCAGTTCCAATGAAGAACTTTTTTGCCTCGCAACGTGTCATTGTTACTTTAAAGAGAAGCTGCAAGATTTAGTTAAGATTTTTTATTTCTTTTCCAATATCTGTTTCTGTCATCTATCTATAATATTATAACATCCTAAACATGCCGTGTGTGTACATTGGGGCAATTTAAAAAAAAACCAACTAGAATAGACTATATAAACGATGGAAAACACAATGCAATTATTTTTAGATTTCTTGTCTGTTTATCTGTTTGTTCGGTTTCACGTAAAAACTACTGGGCCGATTTCGATGCCGTTTAGCTGATCGTCAAATAATTCTTAGACTTAAAATCTGCGCTACATTTTGTCCAGGGAATCCCATGGGAATTTCTCTAAGAATGAGAATGATGATGAAAAAAATCAAATTTCAATGCCATTTTTTCACTCACCGATAGCAAATTTTATGTAATACAATGTGATATTTCTAGCAGCACAAAATTAGCTCATGCCGACACAGTTTTCACTAAAACAATAGCTTACATTCTTTTCTAAATGGTGCGGTGCTTTGTGTCCCGAGTATCCCACGGGAATTTCAAGTGAAGCGTGAACGAAGTCGCGGGCATATCCTAGTTTTTAATAAACATGTTATATGTATACACTTGCAATCGAATAGAATACAAAAAAACATCTAGCATCGTAATTATATTTGTTGTGTACAACATTGTACTGATATTGCATACATATACCAAATTTCATACTAAATAATCCGCTCAAGTTAGATCACACAAATTTTGAATACTTGCCATGTCCAAAGGACACTATTCCATTTTATAACATAAAAATTAACCTATATTCATCACTGTTATAAAAATAACCTAATTTGTTATTCATTCCCAAGACTGTGACGAAGAAGAATTAACAATATTGTTACATACCGACAAAGAAATGCGCACCTGGTTTATTTCTCTTCCCGCATTTGGAATTCTTTTGTTTATTTTGTGTTTAAAATATATAAATAGACAATAGTCTGTTGTTATTGTTTTCCACTTTGTTGGCTTTGGTTAATTAACCAGGTGTGCAGATTACGTTTTCTCGCGGTCCTTTGTTGTATTGTATAGTTAGTATAAAACAATGACCGAACGGAGGGATAAGGCAGTCAAGCGACGATTACGATACTAGCAAGACGTGTGTAGTACATTCGATGTGCGATATAGTGACGGACTTTGCGCGTGTTATTGAATCGTGCAGTTTATACTAGTAGTGTCTAGTTATATTTGTTCATATGTTATACCTGTTTGTATAGTTCTAATAAATTCTATAGTAATTCCAACGGCATTTTAATTCGAGTCCTGCGTAATTCGTAACAATATTATGGATAGTTGGATACCATAAATTCCTTCATAGTTTCATGTTACGAGTAGATTGTATAAGTTTTATAGCTTAGCACATATGATCGGACATTCTGGAAGATATAGGCAAATAAACTGAGTCAGTAGCACATTATGGAAGTATTAAACTGTACTGTTATTACTTTATGAACGGAAATAATACTTGGCACTTCAATAACTATTTACGAAATGGGTAAACACATAAAACAGGCTAGAGGTAAAAGCTCTAATTCATAGAATAGATTTATTTTCGATTATGCATATTTGGCCGTGGCTAAAAACGTATTCTGCGGGAGGTTATAATCGTGTAAGGGATATGGTAGTAATGTTGAACCAATCATAAATCGTGTTGGAGCTCCAAAGCCATGGGGCATTGCCGCAGACGCATTGTTTTGTTTCCACTCGGCTGCCGTTCTGATGACGTCATGCTCCGCCACCTCAAATGGTGAAGTGAACAAGTCAATGGTACCACAGCCACACGCTATAGCGCCGAGAAAATACAATATTGAAATATTCTTTAACGCGTACAAAAAAATCATGTATCAAATTATGAAATAGTGGTGATGTACAAAATATTAAAAATAGTTGCCTTCCATCAAAGCTATGCATGCGTTTAGCGAAAAAGAAAAAACTAGAAACAGGCTTGTGTACGCTTAATATTAATTGTCCATAAGCCCATGAAACTATTGAATATGTGTAAAATTGTAAAAAGTAAAACTTCTTTAGAATCGTTGTGATTCGATACTCGATGAAACGAAAAAACGACACAAAAAAGAGTCAAACACATAAGTCTATAGAGAGAGACTCATATCTGAGAGAATGAGATACTGAGTTTTACATCGTGTAGCACAGAGTAAAGAGTCAATAAGTCCGATTATGAAACATAGGAAATAAAACTAATAATATTTTTTAGACGAAAACTGAAAAATTGAAAGTGATACTTAAGAATTTTATTTTGAATTATAATATGTTGACGGATGTAGGTTAAAGGAATTATATTTATATTAATAAAAGAGAGAGAAGAATTATTTGTGAGTATATTCTCTGAAGTTTCGCTTCTACTGCGTATGACTGTACACACAATTTTTATAAATTAAATTTAAGAATAACATAATATCACTACTCATGGAACTCAAGTTTCATTTATTCAAACGATTGCTGTTGCATTCAACAATGGACGGGATACCCACGATGCTTGCCAAGGAGGATTGGCCGATTTAACGCTTTAGTAATCTCGATGTGTAGGTCTCTTAGCGAGATTTTCCTTCGCCTACAATTGCTTACTGTAAAAATGAACATTAAACTACCTAAGGAATATGACTTTACCTAGATCCAAAATTGCGGCGTCGGAAGAAGACGCGAATACCTTGGCCAACGAACTGCCGGTTGTGAGCACAGCACTCAAGGAATTGCTGAGGAAAAAGTACATCTACAAAAATAGTAGGTCAGTAGACAAGCCGTTTCTCTCGCGTAACAATATAAACAAACCGATCGTAAAAGAAACGAAATTAGCCAGAAACGCCATTAAGGTTACAACAAAGTTTTTGCGCGATGTGCACTGTGTACCCAATGAGTAACCACAGGCAGGTTTTAGAAACGAAAGACGTTATATGAGAAAAGAATTTAGATTTCACATAAACACATTGACCTTAAAACAATAACTATACGCTTGGCCTTAGGAGAGACTTTGCTTCTCTCTGCGTATTCTACCAACTGTATAACGGGAAGTGTTCCGAAGAACTGTTTAGAATGGTGTCTTCGTCCTCTTTCTACCATCGCACCGCTCGCCATCGGTTGGGAGTTCGCAACGGTTTTGTAGAACGTTTCTCTTGCGTACCGTGGGGATTTGGAATGAGCTCCCAGGCGTGGTTTTCCCACAGCCCTACGATATGGAGTTTTTCAAAAAGGGTGTCATAACATTTCTTCGAGGCCCGCAGCGCGTTGCTGACATCTCTGATGTTGCAAAAGTCCATAGGCGACGGTAGCCGCTTTCCACCAGGTGGGCCGCCAGCCTGTTTTCTGTACTCTAGCTTAAAAAAAACTAAAGCTCATAGTACATTAATATAAGATTAATAGTCATTATCATAAATAAGTTAGATAAGATAGCAGTAGTAATAGTACTCGCCGCATTGGCAAAGGATCTTAGTCCATACAGCCAATTTTGATGTGTAAAGTGTTCGTATTGTTCAGCTGAATTGTAGGTTTTCAACAGACGCCATTCAACTCTAAATGCCACATTTGACTACACAGTTCACATCTATCACCAAAATACATAATTATTACTCAGAAACTATACATATCCTACAACTATTGTTATTTTTAGATATATTCCATAATATTTTTTAAATAAAACTGCACAGTAAAACGTCCTCTTTTAGTTCCCGCAAAAAACTCCTTACACATTGACAAGTCTTACTGTCAATATCATGACTGTTTATTACGTAAACCTCAGAATAATAATTTATAACGCCATAGATACAAAACGTTCCATTTATCTCAAAATACCATATTTGTATTTATATGTCGTAGATATGACAAACATTACTAGCTCAATAACGACAAATAAATCGCTTGATCACTTTATATTCAATTTTAAAATGAAATTCAAGGTTAACCAATTTAGTGTACACTACATTTATTCACTATAAGAAAGACACGTATTGTTTTAGCAGGCTTGCTGGCCCGTGTATTATTGCGGATACGTCGTTTTAAAATTTTAAAACAAGTCATTTTCGATGGTAGTACGTTCAGTTATATGGTTGTTTTTAACGGCTCATGCAACAACTTCCTACAGTGTGGATAGATTTCAAGTGTCAGGTGATCAAATTCATGCCGTAGTTAAAAACATGGCGTGTTTAAAAAGCGGGACCGAAATAAACCCCCTCATGTTTTAGGTAGTTTATGCGTAGGTGTACTTTGTACTGAAAACCAATCGAATATTTTGGACGTGCGGAATGGAAATTTTTAGTTGTAAGAGAATTTTCTCAGATTCTATATATAAAAATCAATTGCTGTTCGTTAGTCTCGCTAAAACTCGAGAACGGCTGAAATGATTTGGCTAATTTTGGTTTTGAATTATTTGTGGAAGTCCAGGGAAGGTTTAAAAGGTGAGAAAATATGAAAAAAAGGTTTGGAATATAGTGAATACAACAATTACGCTTTCCCTTATAAGCTATTCCTACCTGTAAAACGTTTGATGTTCGTCCCGTGGTTCAGAAATCAATTAAATTCAAAAGTCGTTCAGAAATCAAATTAAATTTAAAGGTGAAGTTTTTTTTCGTTTTTTTGGTTTTAAATGTCAAACTTTTGATGTTCGTTCCGATTAAGTTTTGACCACATATTTGACTAAAGTTGAAGCATTCTGCAATTATCATTCAGATTTTTTGTTTATTGATTCTGAGGCGGTACGAAGTTTGCCGGGTCAACTAGTTTATAATAAACGATGAGATTTCTAAATTATTTTAATGAAAATATAGCGAATTTCAACTAACAATCATAGTCAAATATTAACGGTCTTATTCATATTCAGTTAGAGTAAGTTTGAAGGCCTCCTTAAGAACCATAAAAAATCCTTCAAACTTAACTTTATAAAACGTTTACTGCACTTTATTGCATTTTAAAAGCTTGCTCTAATTTAATAATTGGAGTGTTTATTTATTTTTTTATAGCAGGAGTTCAGCAGACAGGCAGACGGCCCACTAGATAGAAAGCGGTTACCATCGCCTATGGACATTTGCCACACCAAAGGTGCTACAAATGCACTGCTGCTCTCTTAAGGGAGACCTGGTCACTAATGCCGGAACACAACTCAAGGTTGTTATGGCGACATACTTTAGACCAGGTGGGAGTGTACAAAAAGTTTACAAGTTTACAAGTTTAATTATTTACCGATGCACTTACAGAATACATAGTTTAGAATCAAGGCAAAATTAATACACAGCACAAATGTATTAATATATTTATTGCATTGATTTTAAACATATGTTTTTTTAATATGCATATTTATGTGGACGCAATATGTACGAAGTCTCTCATACATTAATTTAATGTATCAATGAGATAACCAAAGTTTCTATAGAATATTCAAAATGAACGGCATTTATTGAATTGATTCATTTGAAGCATCCAGCGTAACGTTTGAAGTAAGCCGTATTTTAAGATCTGATTTATGAGCGTGCAGATAAATTGCAAGCCAAAGCAAAACCCATCAAACGGTCTCTCACGACATTTAGCAAATGTCATACTATTTGTGTTTTTATATTTTATTATGGCTATACTACAAATAAAGCTGCAACTAATAGTTCATTGAAATGTTATATGAGCTTTGCATTTATTAGAGGACGCAATTTTATTTTTGGGACACGTGTGGGGTTATAGGTTAGAAGTTATAAGCAAAAAATTCTCACTTTTTTGCTTATAACTTCTTTAATTTTTAATTTAGGGCAAAAAGTTATATAAACATATTTGTAGGCAAAACAATTTGCTACAAATTATGACTTTACAAATTTTTTGTAAGACGCATAGTTTCCGAGATATCGCGAAAAAAGTGTCTTCACCCCTTTTTCCAAGATGGCGGCCGGGGGACAAGGGTGGCGACCCCACAAACTTGAGGTTAAACTTCTATTGACCCCCACACATGTCCCAAAAATAAAATTGCGTCCTCTAAAAAATGCTATATTCGGTCCTTAAATTGTAAGATTTCAATGAACTATAACCAACAATAGAGAAATGTCAGTACCACTTTCACTCGGTTATAAAATACGGTTAATAATATTGGTGCAATTCTAATATTAAAATAAGACAAAAAGAAATCCACAAACAAAAGGTCTGTATGAATAAACGCAGAGCTATAACTCTTTTAATAATACGGCATTATCCAATATCGCTTTGAGAGAAAGTTGATTAACGAAACAAAAGGTAATTGTTGGTGCACATTCTTTTGTTTGTTTGGTAATTTCACAAAGCGTGGAGTACAGAACCCAATACGTTTATTAGAATATCTCATTTCAATTTTGGCTATAAAGATATTCGTCGAAAAAATACAAAATTTACTTTAGAATGTGTCAATAGTGCGATGATTTTATAATCTGTGATATGCGTAATCAAACAGACTCTACATACTTTCTAAAGCTTCATATTTTTAAGTATGGCCACCTAGCCATACTTAAAAATACTTACATGCATATATGACCTAGTGCTTAGTCAAGTATTCATGAATATTCAAGTTTAAGAATAAACTAACTCACATTTCACTATCCTGTCGATTTTTCAATCCCATTTTTGATTAAAAACAATGTATTGTAAAATATACAATCGTCGTCTTACGTACGTACAATCGTAGAATATACGACTATATTTTTTTAGTTAGTTTGGCTCATGTAGTGAATTTAATCCTAGTTCGCATTATATAAAAAATTAAGAGTTGCGACCAATTTAGTAAATCATAAATACATATCAATCAATCTTTGTGTGCATAAACATAGGAACATTCATAGGTATTATATAATATATAGTTTCCAGTATGTTTTGTCATTTACACGACTTGCAAATGCTTACAACAACTAAGTTTGTACCCCCTAGTACCCTACCCCACTCAAATGCTACCAAATTATTATTATTATTTCACAAATGAACAGACTTCACACTAAACACCAAAAAATAAATATTTAACCGACTTCATTGTACGAACTTCTTGAAGTCAGTTTTAAGTAAAAAATTACTGTATTATGTAAATTGTTGTTGTTCCTTTGTTTTACTAGGCACCGACTTCGAGATGTTCTTAAAAGAAGTCGGTTAAATATTTTTATTTTGGTTTTTAGTGTGAAGTCGGTTTTTTTGTGATAAAAAAATTGCTCAAAAATACTGAAATAATGCAAGATAAGTTTATTTTCGATACCGTAACCAATCTCCTTGCAAGCTCTTTTCAAACGATTTAAAATATATTGAAATGTGTATTGTGTAGCATAATTTAGGATGTCAACAAAAGCCCTACAATTGATTACTGTTGTATGCGTTCTTGTTAAGGCTACAATAGGTCAATTGGTATGCATAGCATTCTAACTACACGAGTCTTATAGCTATACAACACACGTGGCATGCTAATTTATAATTTATCAATGAAACTACCGTTTTCATATTGGTTATTACTTTTTTTTTATGTGTGTGTTCCTTCACACGCAGTAGAAGTGAAACAAAGTGTGAAAAGGGGTGAGAGTGATTCTAAATTTCGTGACGTCACGTTTCATATATTGTATGGTTATAATATTTAAACAACACACATGGCACTAGATAGGATAATATATAAGTATAGACATAAGGCCCACACTACATTATGCACTTCCTCACAACACCAGCATGTAACAGATACACTCTACACTAGTATAAGTTTAGTATTAAAATTAGGATAAATTAATATAATAAGTTACTCGTAAGATACATACACTTAAACACAAATTAATTAATGTCACACACAAGAATTAAAATAATAAGCGTGTAAAATTTTAAAAATTAAATCTAGAAATAAAGCTTTAAAAAAGGGTACGGAACTAGAGTCCGTAGATTAGTTAAAAAAATAATATTTAAGCTATAAAATACGAAATTTAGTGTTAACGAAAAACTTCAAAACATTTCCAACTCTATCTGAATGACAATACTGTTTAAATTATTAAATACTAGCTGTCCCGGCAGACGTCGTTCTGCCCGGAAAAGCTTCAACCGATATGCCGACAGCAGCGCCAGCTACCGGGTCCAATTGTGAACCAACTCAGAAACCTTCTTTGGCTCATGCACAACAACTTTGCTAAAGATTATCACATGATCAAATGTATAGTTTACGATTCTATAAAGGACATACAGACAGACATTATTTTTTATATAAAGATATTTTTTATATAACGTATTCTACATTTTCTCTCGCAGGCTTAGTCCTATAGATTTATATATTTGTCTCTTTTTACTGTTGCCACTGTTATAGTCTAGGCCGACCATTTTAGTAGAATAGACAGTAGATCTGAAGTACTTATCCATTACGAATTGATGGGTATCGATAAACAAGAAGTTTCAATGCTTCATCTTCCCACAAAAAATAAGACGCTGGCACCTGAATATTTGCCCCAGGGGATAAGTTTTCAGTCGTTATAAGAATCGAACTCAAATAGAATCCTAAAAACCGACAAAATCATTTGATTTGTCGGTTTCGGTACCACCTACATATTTGAAACAAAACTCATTTTATTACCTGTCGGCATTTAAACTAGTTGTAATTCTTTTATGATCGTCTTCTTTTGTTTACTTATTTATTGGCATACGTTTCTATAAAACCGCCCACTGTTTTATTGTACTCTTTTCTGGCTGTTTGCGGCCGAGTCATTAGTCAGATGTGGCGGATTATGTCGACTACGATACGAGCACATTGCATTTGTGCAGTATAAAACGATGGCCTGATGGAGGGAGAGGCAGTCGAGCGAGAATCGCGATCAAAGCGAGACGTGTGCACATTTGGTAATCTATTAGTGACAGACTTTGTGCGTTTTATTGTATTTCGACCAGCTGCATTACGTTTGGATTTGTGTTCGGTTATATCTGTACCTGAGTTATACGTGTTTGTTGGAAATATTATAGAGTTCTAATAACTCTATAATATTTCCAACGGCATTTTAACGAGTCCAAAGTCTACCGGGGCCGCTAGTATTAGGATATTTTTATGTATCTCTTTGTGTATTTTACATTGGATTATGTTATCTTTATAATATTTTTATTTTAATTAAAATATGTAGTAGGTTAACGTAATTATGATACACACATATCATACATTTGGGATGAAAACTTGTATAATTCATGTTAATAACAAGCCCTAAGTATTTCGGATTACAAATGCCCGGCTCGAAGGATCAAAGACATTGATGTGTGTTGCAGTGTTGTATACAAAACATTTACCGCACATTGTTGTTCTAAAATAACGAGCTCCAATACGTTACATAAGGGCTTAATGTGCTATTACGATGTAATTAAGTTCATTCTACCACACCCTACTCACAGATGTAATTAAGGGCTTATGAGAGTTTTCATCAGCATTGCCAGTTGTCCCGATTTGCGCGGGAGGTCTCTATTTTCAGGGGTATGGGAACGCATCCCGATTTGCACCTGATAGGACACTAAATGTCCCGATAAATGTATTTAAAAGCAATATTATGAGAAAATTAACAATATTATAATTAGAAAACTAAGAATTAGATTATTAAAAATGTAAGTATCAGTAATCAAGGTCGATTAAAAAAAACTTGCTTGTTATCCCGATTATCCCGATTTGTTTTACTTTCTGCCCCGATTTTATAACAAATTGCACCTGGTAACACTAGTCCAAATTGTTAGAGATTATACTCTAAAATCGATATTGATTTAAATTAAATCTATAATTTTACTGAACACTTAAGAATTACATAGATTCATTTTAATGGTATTTTCTAAACCCATCTGTAATTTAAACAGCGTCAGTAATGAGTTATAAGGCTTCTGATCCAGGTTGTAAATTACAGGATATTAAAGAGTTTTAATTTCCTTTAACGCTTACACTGTAATGTTTTATAATGACACTTTCTTAATTGAACATTTCCGATTCAATATAAACATGTCTGTGTTGACTAGAATTAAACACAAAAAGTTATAACACGACTATTTTAGGGTTACCAGGCTAAATATTTTGTACGTTCTGACGCTACAATAAAGAGTTATCTATTTGTAAGAACAGGAAATTATATTCAGTTTTTCTATTGAAGACGAGTATAATTGGGTAGGTGTGGAATTTTACAATACATTCTAAAGCTACGTACCGTCTTAAAAATTTGACTAACTTTTTACAGTTATTACGTCATAAATTGCTACGCTCATACAAAATCTGCGCCGTTTTGTACCATGATAAATATGGTTATTCAGTGCTCAATACACGAAATCTCATTCTACTTTTTTTTCTAATAGAACCCAAACTTATTCCTATCTCAAACCACGACTTATTTTTTCTAAATCTTATCGTAACCCAACGTTAGGGTCTCTATTCATTTGATTGTCATCTACCCTATTCTCGAAACATATTACCGGCGAAAATTCGCAGATTTCAAAACATCAAACATCAGATACCTACAGGGGATGATATCGAGTTTTACTATTGAATGGGGGTACAATTCCACCCTCGCCGCGGCTGACGTCATGTTGAGCAAAGAGCCCTTGAAGGTCGTAAGAAAATGATGCTTTTATTACCTTAAAACATTTCGCTCTTCACCCGCTTTGAGGCCATTCGCTTTAATAGCTGTAAATGGGTATTTCATGTCTCCGAAAAATCTAAAAATCCATAAATATTCACCGTTGTAACCATAGTCGTAAGAAATCGGATTGTGCTTATTATAATTAATTAAAAATCATAATAATTATTATATATCATTATGAAAATTACATTTTTCTTTCACGTACATACAAAACGAGTTGAACACTTGACGATTTCATAACATTTAAATCAAAATACCAACGACTGTCTCAGTTTGGCTGAAGCTACTAAAATGAACTATGTAAACATAAAATTGAGCAATATAATAGAAAGAAAAAAAAACTTTATTTGCAGAAATAGGGACGAAATTACATTCTTTATATATTTTTATACACAGAGTATATTTTGAGAATTTGTACTCGGCATATTGCTGTGCCGGAATTATATCCGACACAACACTGATTTTCAGTGCAAACCTTCCTTTTGGCGTAAGACCAAAACGACCCAGTTTTGTTAATAAAATAATAAATAATAATAATTAATAAATAAATAATTTTTACCAATAAATTCGTTAATTCAAAATTCAAATAAATATGTAGGGAACGCTCGACTAGGTAGGAAGAGCGACATGGAATGCTCCTCCGTCTTAGAGGAAGATCTTCCAGAGAGGCTACTGTTATTCCTCGCAGGACTAGGCCCATCTGTTATAGTTGAAATTTTGTACATATTCTTTGTATGTTTCGGGAAACGTTTGTGACCACTATTATTGCACAGCGCCACTTATTGGCTCGTAAGTGTTCCACTATAAATACTGTGTAACAATTTATATCAAATCATTTATTCGAATACAATGTCATTTAATGTCTTTATGTCCTTTCAGTTCTGCCTTTCAACCAAATTGATATAAGCTGGATGATCCGTTAATGTCAGTGCTAGGATTAGTTTAAGACACATTTTAAAAATTGCTTATTGTCCTTTTCTCCACGCTTCCTAAATGCGTACAATCAGTGTGTGGGCAAATCGATAAACACGTTAGACACAAGCTAGTTCCCGACATTGTGGCTCCCAGTGTGATTTGAATAACGATTTTTCCGCTGATTAAACCGCAAGGTGGGTCGAACCACGCCCTGTAATACTTACTGTAATGTCTATTATGACATAGATTCGTGACATTGACCTTGACAAGGCTTGATCAATCTACGGAAACAGTTTTCTGCATACAAGCGGATAATTGATTGGATCGCTAATTAAAATAAGAAACCGTTATTACGTTATATAAAGCTGATATCCATGAATCGTATAATTTTCATTTATGTTTGTAATATAATGAATATATCTATATCAATAAAATGTAAATATCGATGATTTAAAACGTAAATTCGTCTTTTGAATTTTTTGTCTTGAATTGGCTCCAGCACAGCTCTAACAATCTCTATTAAAATTTTGATTTATTATAAATTTCGGTCCATGTTTCGTTTCGATAATTATTTTCACGCGAGGTAACGATATAAATGAATTTCTTTCTCTTTCTTTTTTCACCTTCCACCAATTATTTGCGGTGTGCACAATGTCATTTCTTTCTATATCCTCTATTCACACCACAAATCATAATTACATCCTTCACACGATCCATCCACCTCTTTTTAGGTCTACTTTTACATTTAATTTTTAGCCATCAATCTTCCAGTTTAATATCTAATGTTACGAGTCACGAGACTCGAATTAAAATGCCGTTAGAATTACTATAGACTTTATTAGAACTATACAAACACGTATAACACAGGTACAAATATAACCAAACACAACAAGGCCAAACGTAATGCAGAAGGTCGTAATTCAATAAAACGCACAAGGTCCGCCACTTATTAGATTCCCGATTGTAGTACACACGTCTCGCTTCGCTCGTGGTTCTCGCTCGACAAACTCCTCCCTCAATCGGGCCATTGCTTT
Source organism: Dendrolimus pini (assembly GCA_949752895.1). Taxonomy (NCBI): domain Eukaryota; kingdom Metazoa; phylum Arthropoda; class Insecta; order Lepidoptera; family Lasiocampidae; genus Dendrolimus; species Dendrolimus pini. Next base: position 7,720,054 of record OX457146.1, read on the forward strand.
ATACTGCACAGATGCAAATATATCCGCCCGGCCGCGTGGACCGAATTTCCTAGAATCAGCTTGTATCTTGTATTGTATATATAATCCGTAACACCTGGCTAATGATCCCAATACAAAAATAGGTCTGATGCCAATAAGTAAACAAAAGAAGACGACCATAAAAGAATTTCAATATTATTAGTTCAAATGCCGATAAATAAATGTGCTTTGTTTCAGATATGCAGATGGGTTTTGTGATATCTATTTTCTTACATTACTGTCCTCATTCATGTTGTCATTCCTCCTCATGAGATGCCCATTCCACCACTTTGGTCTTCTTCCTTCCAGTTTTTCAATCACAGGTGCAACTTTCAAAAATCACCTTGTGTACATATTTCTCACCTTATCCATTCCTGTAACACCACACATCCATCTCAACAATAAGAATGAATGCAATATAAATTCGTCAAAGCCCCGTGTGAATAACAATAATTAGTTAAATTATGTTTAGATGTTTAACTTAAAACACGTTTTATTTGAATATAACTATACGTTTTTCAAGTTTAAAATATTTATACATAATTAAATAAATTAATCTATTGCAAATTCGCGTGTGTGATGTACCAACATTACTTACTAAGGAAAAACAAAATATAGTTTAGAATTTAATGCAAAGTTTAGACAGTAGGAAAACGATGTACAAACAGTGTATGGAAGTCACAATTTCGTTTCTATCACGCGATTTAATCCGGAGCCGCGGAGGACCGTATTACGAATTAGGGCGCTGCGGATGCTATTACGACATTGTTATAACTTGGGCAATATGCTGCAGATGTTTGTCGTGTGAAAAAATGTATAAACACAATAGTACAAGAGGAGGCGTATCTTTTGTACATTCTATGTATTTAAGCAGCTGCAAATACGGTTATAAGTTGATTCTGATTAAGAATAAGTAATATTTGTGAGAAGTATTGTACTACGTTTACTCAAGAGGCCTATAAATGTAACAAATGGCCTTTGTGCGAGTCGGACTCGCAAATCAGAGATTTATTTTATAAATTAAAAAACGGTTATTCAGACTTATTTGGAACATAAATGTAAAAAATAATTAAGATTTTTGTTAATGGTTATTATTTATTTACTTAATATAAAATCTTAAGTTTATTTTTATTATTAATAATTAGGTACGATAACTCGGCGGTATTGGCCCTCGGTGGCCGCTGACCAACCCCGTAGGGGTGCGCTGATGAGACAGGATAAGAAAAATTATAAGCGCATGTGTATACGACACCACAACTGCGCTGTCGCCGCAACGCTACTGCATTTTCAGTCCTTATTGGGGGCCAATGTTTGCATATAGAAGAAAATACACCGAATAGCAAAGTTAGAGCTGCGTGGTGGTGGATGTCGACAACGACATATACAAGAGCGTTTAGGATGTTTCTTTTTTAAATCGTATAATAGGCGATGAGATCTTCGCTTCCAAAACCGTCAAATGTGTGAATCTTTACGTGGTTCAATATATGGGACATTATCATTGCTATTGCTATTGTAATAATAATAAATAAATGACGACGATAATAATGATAACTTTAATTATATAACTATGACGAATGCAAATAAATATACAATGTAATCTTCCATTTAATAATTATTAAGTCACTAAATAATGTAGTCTGATAATAATTGTATAGGGTAGGCTGGAGGAGATCGCCTTTGGCGACAAGACCGCCCATTGTACTGGAATTTTATGTGCAATGAAGGTACTCATTCATTCTTTTTTTTTTCGGGGTTACATAGTGTAATAACATAAACAGTTATTTAAAGCTTCTATTTAACCCTTCACCGTACGTCAACTTTACGTATTTGGTCCTATTCATTTGACCGAATAGAAAGTAATCGTCTTGTATTTAAACAACGTTAGTCTGTTTGCAACTGTTTTATGTGGACTTATCTAAATTCTAGGTATTATTTATAAGTAACCAACCAGAACAAAATGTAAACAACGCTAGGAGTCATCAAAGCGTTACTGGCACCTAAGAATATTAATGGCGGACGTTTCTATGGTGGAAATGAAGTACTTGCACCAGATCAAACGGGTCGTAACTTATACCTGACAAACGTTAGGATGCGCAGATTGTATTAATTAATTCACTCATGCCTCATACGACATGTTGAATATAATTACATAGTATTATGTTATTGTCGGCAAGGTCCACCATCATAAATGCTGGCAAACCTCGTATATGATGTCATGCGGAGCTATAAAATGCGCTCATTTGTATTTGTGGATTAACGACTTTATGTATGTTCGCAACGCTGAGATTATATAGTAGGTACTTTTATACTTTATTTTTTCCTGATATGTATGCAGATTTGTGTGAGCGTTTCATGAAAATTATTTTGATGTTAAAACAGATACAACAATAATAATAATCGGCAGATAAACACACATATTGTATATCCCCAAATTAAGCAAGTTACGCTTGTGTTATGGGTAATATACAACGTACTACTCTACTCTTGGGCCGATCCCAGACACCCAGACCATAGTAAATAACGGAGAAAATACGTTTCCGAAATTTACTATACCAGGAATCCAATCCGGAACCTCTGCGTTCCAGTGAGGTAGGCCGGCAAAGGCTTAACCCACACAACCACAAAGGCCGTCAATAATAATGCGATGGTCGAAAATAATTCAACAAACATAAAAATACAAAGAATGCTAAATGATAAATCATTTAGATCTCCACATGTACTGCAGTTTAATTAAAACTTGTTCCTTAAATTGCACAAACACAACAAATGATAGAATAAACTTACATTAGAAGTCTTAAATAATAATAATAAAAAATATTTTTATTTTTACTGTTATCTGTGGAGGCTTATTAATTAATTCTCTTGATCTATTATTAATGATAGCTATAGTTATTATTAATGATAGCTGTTAGCTCCCCAAATAAAATAAATAAAATAAAAATTTGTGCCTCCTTCATCTGGGATAATGTTAGTATTAGTGAGTGTGGCCAAATATGTCTTATTTATAGCGTTAAAAATAACGCCGTTAATTATTAGCTACATTTGAGTATATGCATACGTTATTTATCAGTGTTTAACGTCATAAGCAGATATCAATGTCAAAAAAAACGCATTAAACCCTCTATTTTCGCTACACCTGCGTGAAACGGTTACTAACACTAACATTATTTTAGATAGACTAATCATATTATGAAAAATAGTATTAAGAAGATTTCAAAAACTTAAAAATAAAGACTATCACAATTTTCGCACAAATTTAAGAGGTAAACAAATATGGTTTTTCACCATTTACCTAATTGCCGCGAATAGACATTTAATATGACGACTTGACGGTCAATTATGGCAGCCCGTGTCTTTAATTGGGTCAGAAGAGTAAGTCAATTGATGTGACCTTATTAACACATGCCATATTACAATGGCAATTTTCAAGTACTATGGATTTTAATGGTTATAGAATAGCTGTGATTAGAAATTCCTAACAATTATAGACACTTATTGAGTTATGTATGTTGTCGTCAGCTTATCGCACTCCACTGCTGGATGTAGGCCTCCCCAAGCTTGTGCCATTTATCCCGGTCCTCCGCTTTACTCATCCACATCCTACTGGCGAACTTGGACACGTCGCCAATCCAACGAGCTATAGCTAACTTACGCATTAAATATGAAAATAAGTTATTTCATTATTTTAACCCGACAAACAGTCCACTTTATAGAAAGTAGTTATCATCTACTACGGCCGTTTGTAACAGGTAACAAGTCACAGGATGTACGACGTGGTTAGGTTAACTCTACAGTCGCAGCAAAGCAGAAGGAAAGCCTCGTCGGGAAGTCACCTTCAGATAGTTTTAGTACGCGGAATGAACGTTCCAAAGAACAGTAACGTACTTAAGCGAAGGGTTTCAAAGAAATAGGGGAAAGCATCCTACCTATATCGAGCGTCGCCTTTCAGCTCTGTAATTTCAAAACGTAGTGACATTGTTTTTTTTAAATTATAGTGCAATCTACATATGTATTGTACAGACAATACAATAAACAGCAAGATGCAGTCCCTCCAGATGCTAAGCGCATTAAGCCTTCTATTGGTATAGGATCGAATTTGGAATACAGGACACTCTCGTAAGCGGGTATCCCCGTATCCCGGTTCATAGATGTCAGAGGTACTCCACACGCGGCCTGACTTGCACTTTATAATCGTTGCCACGGGGTGAACTATTGCTTGGACCGGTTTGCACACCAAGCGTTTTTGAAGCTTCTAGTGTCGTATCGATAAATCGAATTTGGAGATGTGATTTAGATTTTGTTATTGTGGTATAAATTTACGAGTTACCACAATCTCGTCTTATTTCAAGAAAAGTCGAGGCTTAGTAAGAACCATGCTTATGTATGATTCACACGAGACTACCATTCATAATGTCAGCAACAGGAAATTCAGATTAGAATCCCATAGAAATCCACTGTGGCGGTGTACGAAGTACTTCATATACGCCGTGTATCCATTTTATAGCGGTGCCATAATAATATGCTCGTACATTTGTTTGTCTGATGGTGAATGTATGATGGACGTGAGACTACAATTTTCTCTATATTGAACTACTTTAATATTCCATGGTTACAAATTACAATGTACTCAATAAGGCTTAGTATATTTAATTGGCAGTGCAGATAGAATTATAGAAAATTTTAAAGATATTATCTAGGTAAGTGTATTCAGTAATCTGGCAATAAGATTTCTATGACATACACATCAAATATTTGTAATTTTTTTGTTCATTATATAAATAGCTTTCTAATATAATTATGTAAAATACAAAGCCATTAGTGTACTTAGCTGACCTTGCTTAATAACCTTGAAAATGTTTTAATTTTCTATAGATGAAATTAGCATTGTATATTATAATATAACATGTGTGAATAAATAGAATAATAATTAGAAAACACATCTTTAGTTTTAAATTCTTGTGAAAAAGCTTTATCTTGCTAAATCGTGTTCTTGTGAAAAAGATGTCTTTCTTTCTTCAAATTGCAATATGGTAAACCTTATAAGTAGTGGATAGGTATAATTTTGAGATATCAAACTTAAACTTAAAAGTAAGATCAATCTACCTATAGTTTAGAAAGAAAATATGACAGGAGTGGTCAAAATTATCAAATATTTAAATGATTCTTTCCTGTTAAAATTAGATTTTAAGTACTTTTGTCATATAAATAACATGTCTGTTTCCAGCTCTTGATTATATAACTAAAATGCAGTCCCAAATGTAAAATGATGTCAAAATGTAGTCAAATTTTTATTCACAGAACCTATTTGTTTAACCTTTTAACAAACTACACTTTAGATTGAAAACCCAAAACATGTTTACTTGTTAGTCCTGAAAGGTTCTTTGTTCTAGTTGTCAAAGGAATACCCCCCAATGTTTACTGGAACATAAAGTTCTCAGAGTTGATTCAAAGTGAGGTAAATCTTATAAATGAACTTTCCATTATTTATTCTGGTTGTTTGAAATTAGTCCCAAAGAAAACAGATCAAGTTCTTTAGTTGGGGATTATACAATGTACGGGTGTCTACTATTATATATTTAATTTATTTGTAATTATTCTTATGATAGTACATCCCTATGAGTTAGTTATTTTTTGTATTTTGTACAAACAATAATGGCAAATCATATTTAGTATTTAAAAAAAATCTACCCTGTCGTCTTAATTTCTTGTTACCTCTCTTTATTTATTTACCTTAATTCATTACACTAATATACAACTTTTTAAGAAAATAACAAAAGAAAAATGCCAAAAACAGATACCATTTCATTAGTCAAGGACAAACAGCTACATGTATAGACAGGTTTTAAGATTCAAATATGCATAATATCATTGGCATGTGACTTGTCTATCAATGATTGTAAAGATAAATTACTTACATAGGTAAGTGTGACATGTATAGATTTAATAATTATTATTATAAGTTCAATATATTTTCGCCCATATACGTCGCCATGACCATAAATTACTAAGTATATAATAATATAAGTGATAATAAAGATTATTGCTCATATTCCGAAACCAGTATTTGCACCGAATTATGTACGAAAGACATACTGCTTTCCAAATTAAAATATAATAAAGTATTTGGAAAACCAGTAGTAGTGAAGCATTAGCAAGCACTATTGCAAATATTTTAACTGTAACCTAGAAAAATATCAGTATTCGTCCGAAATAGGTCATATCCCTATTTAATGAACACTATCCCAGAGAATCCCGGTTTCCCGGCCGACCAAATGACGTGAAGCTGCGCGAAAACACCTTTTCCCCAAACGCCGATGAATGGCTAAAATTGTACCTCAACTGAAACGATACGCGCTTGTCAAAATTACATAAACAATTCAATGGTTACCAACCAGAACAGCAAACATCAAGAAGGATGGACGTGGAAAACTGCAGGCAAAAAACATCAAAAAATATATGGTTTTATACTTTTATACCTGTTTACTTTTGTTGTCGATCCCGTTCGCCTTGCCGTCTGGTGCGCTGCCGTTGTTTTCCTCACTTTTTTCACTTTTCACACCCTCCAACGCCATATTCAACGGCTATTTTATTCACTATCATGCGGTAAATGTAACAAATTCGCGTTTTTCACTGGACAAGAAATCCTATAAATTCAATACGAGCGCACAATCCCATAGACAATACCCGGTCACAAAGTACAACACGCCGCAGTGCACGACGCATTGAGCGCGAATGAAAAATAAAACGGGCTTGGTTTGGTTTTCGTTCGTCGCAGGAAGAAATGGGTGAACCAATCAGAGATTTGGGATTGTAAAAGTTCCAACCCCGAGAAATTGAAAATCAAATTGATCTAAAAATCATAATTTTTCCTTAGTTATAAAATTAGATTTTTTAAATCAATTTTAATTATAAAGATATTTCAGACAGACAGAAAGACCACATTAACAAAATGAAAATTTTGTACGATAAGAGCAACGCTATTTCACATCACGCTTTCACTGAAATTTATTACCTTTTAATTTAATTCAAATATTATATAAAACAATAAAAAAACAGAATAATGAAATTCAATAGTGTAAAGCGTTTATTCATGATACAGTTGATTTTATTATCAAATAATAACTTCACAGCACACTTTTAAACATTACGCAATTTTTATAAAAGCAAAATCCAAAAGAGCTGCATGTTATTGTTGGCAGTTAATTTTTATTCAATGAAGAACTTGGCAGGCTGATCAATAGTTTAATTTTAAATTTATTTATTATTTTACAATATTAAAAATTTGTGTTATACAATCAATCGACATTTCAAAAGTATTTGATTTTGTAAGTATTAATTTATTAAAAAATTCACGTGTTGTTTCATTATGAAAGACCTAAAAATGCCACATTCAGTGGCCTCTATTGGCAAAGTTAGGAACTACATTAATAACCAGATTCTATAGATACTAACGCTATAAATCATTTTCCCAAGAGAGGACACTGTTTATTTTGTGAAAGAAAATAGTTTATTATACGGAAAAATAATAAACAGAATTTCTGCTTAATTTTAAACAGGTTTTTAATATTTATTTTAACAGGGATACCCATATGACATGACTTCACATACATACGCAGCAATGCAAGCAGCCAGTGAAGTCAGAGATCAATGATCAATTTTAAAATGAACAGATGAAGATTTATGTTTTCCATATACTGGTAATACTGGATGTACTTTGTATAGACTATAATAATTGTAAATACATCTAAATTTTATTATGTAGCATTTGTCTACCAGGGGGTAGCGTACCCAGAAGGCTGGCAGCATTGATACGTTATATGACAATGCTGATTTACTATGAAAAATATGAATGAACCTTCTGATAACGGTATAACAATCTATACCGAGAAATAAATTGAAATGCCTGTTTGTAATGTCAAAATAAAAATGTGAAAAAAATCAGGGCTCCCCTGATTGAATTCAACATCAAACCAGGAGATTCCGAAAACACAATTTTTAGAATTTTTGTCTGACTGGTTGTTCCGACTAGTCTCTGAAACAGCTAGACCGATTTTTACGAGACTTTCACTGGCAGATAGTTGATGTTATAAGGAGTTACTTTTTTTAGGTTACCGCGAAAAATAATTTACGCGGATGAAGTCGAGGGTACAGCCAGTGAAAAAGAAAATTTAATTTATGATTTGTTTACAGGGTTTCGTAGCTTTGGCAAAAAACGGAGACGTCTGTTCGTCTGTCGTATGATATGACATTGTGTTCTTGTGTCCGGGAGTCACACACTCCTTGCACCCCCGGGTAAAGAGGGTCTTAATCCTGTATCTTATAATTTAATCTATTTATTTATAACATACGTTAATAGTTAGTTACCTGTTTCAGAAATTTATAACACTATAGTATATATTACAACCAATTACATACTAAAAACAATAAATTAATTCTAAAGTAACTGTTAAAAAATAATTAAAATTTTTAATTACAGATACACTAAAAAAAATTAGGTTGTAAAGCTAAATAAACTTTTAATTGCACTTTGTTGTAAGCACTATAATCGAAATAAAAAAGAAAAAGTTATTCTCCACGGCGGGGAATCGAACCCCGGTCTCCCGCGTGACAGGCGGGGATACTTACCACTATACTACCGAGGATATGTGCTCCAAGCACAAATTATAATATTAAAATAAAAAGAATAAAGACATCATTCTCATTGGGATAATGTAGTTTTAATACTACTACCACCTTAGTCTACGACAAGCCCCCGCGCATACCGCACAACGGAAGGCACGCCTAAGGGGTAGTTCAGTTGAAGACAGCAAAGCGACAAGTGCGATACGAGAGAGTTGGAAGAAGAGTTAAGTAGAAGATAGTGACGAGTTCAGTGTAAACGTTAGTGGGCAGTCAGTGAGGGAGGAGTTTAGCGTAGTTTAAGAGGAGATCCAGAAGCGAGTTACGCGCGGTATATTCACAGGTGAGCACTGTAGTAGGAGAAGGGGGTCTACGCAATATCGGCGACGGTATTGTGAGTGAGACATCTCAGCGTCGGGTTAGAGAGTCGTCAGTTGCGCAAGAAGGGGCAGCCCAGCAAAGAAGAATCACGTACGGCTGTGTAAGTCAGTAAAAGCATTTAGTTGAAAACACTGGTGTTTATTTCCAATTCTAAATGCATTCCCACTCGCACGTAGTACACTATGTACTAGCTTATATGTCAGTTTTCTGTAACGGAGTTGATATGCTAAACTTAAAAAAGAAAGGTGCCATGAAATATGTAGCCGAATTTATACTAAGGCACGAGCATATTCTCCCCATGTATTAGTAATAAGTGATAAGATGATAACTCTGACAACGGATTCAGTTCTCAGATAAGAATTAATCGAACGAGTCATTGAACTTGTTATTGTATACAGCGTACAAATAAGGATTTATGCGGAATATTTGTTTAGCAACAAACTTTACACTACCTATGAATCGTGAAAACTACAAACTAAGGGCAGTGAGGACACTATTCTGCTCTTCTCGTCTAATATTAACCTTCTATAATATTATAAAAATCTAAAAATTCCTCGTCTGTACAATGAAGCTATTAAAAGACGGACAAAAGGTAAACCGCAACAAAATTTTAACTTGAAGTTTAACGGGCAGATTGTTTATAAACTTGTCGCCACTGGCCACTCGCGTCTCGCGTCACGCGTCTCGCCACTCGCCACTCGCACTCGGACCTTAGAGTTTAATGATCTAGACAAGTGAATAAAACTACTGGAACATAGCCATCCAAAGCTTCAAAAATAATTATATTCAAAACCAGCCAAGCAGCTATACGCTGTATAAAAGTGCATTACGTTATTAACCGACTTACCAAAAGGAGGAGGTTCTCAATTTGGCCGGTATATTTTTTTTATGTATATACACCGATTACTCTGAGATTTATGATCCAATTTACGTGATTCTTTTTAGTTCGACGCGGATTAGTTGCCATTTAGGCGAGAGCCGAGAGCCGAGAGCCGAGAGGCGAGTTACAAAATGAATCGCAAATTTTTTTTAACTTGAAGTTTAACGTGCAGGTTTTCGAATTGGACAAGTACATTAACAATCTGCCCGTAACACTCCGTTGCCATTCGTTTTTCCACTTGTCCGTTGTGATTCGTTTTTCCACTCATCCGTTGCCATTCGTTTTTCAACTTGTCTGTTATGATTCGTTTTTCCACTTGTCCGTTGAAGTTTCACTTCTAAAATGTGTCCCAGCACATATTTCGATTTTTTTAGATTTCTTGTACGTTTGTTCGGGCTTCATGTAGAATATACTAGACCGATTTCAATGCGTTTCTCGTTGATCGACAGCTTTTAAACTTGATATCTGCGTTACTTTTATCCCGGGAATCTCGCGAGATTTTTTTTGGCATGATTTAAAATTGCCATATTAAAAATTAACTCGCCAATCGCCTAACGCCTATCGCCACTCGCCCCTAGCCACTCTCATCTAGGCTCTCGCCTCTTGACTCTCGGCGTCTTGTCTCTCGCCACTCGCCACTCACCACTTGCCTATCGTCTATCGTGTATCACCTATCGCCTATCACCACTCGCCACTCGCCATTAGCAACTCGCCTCTATCCTCTCGCCTATCGCCTATCGCTACTCGTCTATCGCCACTCGTCTATCACATATCGCCAGTCGCCATTCGGAACTTACCACACGCCACTTGCCTATCGTCTATCGCCACTCGTTATCGTCATTAGCCACTCGCCTCTAGGCTCTCGCCTCTTGGCTCTCGCCTCTTGACTCTCGACTCTTGACTCCTGGCTCTGGCATCTCGCAACTCGCATCTCGCATCTCGTTTTTTTATAGTAGGACAAAGTTTACTGGCTAAAGTAATACCATAAAAATATTTTATGTTCAGTGTTTAATAGATTTTAAAATTGCCAGCAACAAATAACATAAATAATAAATATTAATCCTGCAACAGGAGCACAGCCAGACTTTATCATCCCGTCTCCCAAGATGGTTAAGACAGCCCTGAGGACCACCTTTCGTGGTTCGTTTTTGTCCCATCAGACCGAAAAAGTCGACGATATTTTAGATTTAGCAGAACAACATTTTTAAAACCTACAATAATAAGTAACGTAAGTATAGCACAAAAATAAATGGAAAATGTTACAAAATAAAAACGAACGAACGAACGACGTTCGAGAGCAAGCCCTTTGTTTCTTATTTCAATTTTTAACGTCCTCATTACCTATTCCATCAACGAACGAACTCTGTGATAGATATCATAATTACTGCATTATCTAAATGTTTCAAACAATTAGTTGTTAAACTCTAAAAATAAACTAATATTCTGGTAAATATTCATTTCCTTATATTATCAACAAATGAAACAGTATCCTATAAGCTCATATGTGGCAAGTACTAGCCCAGCCGCATTTGCTTTTGTGGTATCATCGCACTCAGTAATGCGCTAGTTATTTGTTTTATTAGTTTTATTCATTTCAATAAATAACAATATCAATATTAAATTGATAAAACTTTTATAAATGTTACTTGTCAGTAAATAAATAGCATCGTTACATACGAGACAATATTTTCTCGATTATTTTGTGTGACGCTTCGGGTTTATGAACTGTGTTTGCGTAAAAGAAGTGACTAAGTGTTTTATAATGATAAAATGTAAGTTTTAATATCACTATAGCTATAATTTACTCCATAAACATTCACTCCTAGCCTCAAGTCTTATGGATTTTAGAGGAATGGACGCAGTAAATTTAATACATATGTTATCTCTATTTGAAAGTTTTGTTATGATTTATTCGTAGTTTTAAAATTATCAGCCTATAAACAAACCTGTGCTGGGCGCCTACCTTCTCATGTTTAGAGCACGAGATAGTTTAGGTACTTACCATTCCATCCAAAGGGTTTAGAGGGTTTCATACATCCGAGTTTCATTGCTATTATTGTCTTCGTGATTGTTACAATAGTATGTACATTAACTTATAATTATCTAAAAGGCATATGCATCCTTTTTTTGCGAAGTTTTCATAACTGACGGTCCATTTAATGGAAGGGCGAGTTACAGACCACCCCACGCCTAGAAAAGACTTGGAAGATGCCGGGGGAGAAGTTCCTCCGGCATTGGAAGAGGCCTAGTGAGGGAGTCCCACGCCTGCCAGGGCACGAGGAGTTGGGAGCCCACTGTCTGGTAACCCTGGCATAAGGCGCAGGTCGGAACACCCAGGGGTTTTAGTAGGTATCCCTAACTGGGGAGTGGCAATAGCGTGGCACCAGTTCTGACTGGGCACGCTAGTGCGAATCCCATACTCACGGGTCGTGAATTATCCCAGGCTAAGGCGCACAGGCTTCTGTGCCTGTCGCGGCTTACTCCTCAAACGGATTTCCCCTGGCTTAAAAAAAAAAGGCTAAGGTATAATGCACTAGCATTAGTAAAGCTTCACTTACAACACAATTAAAAGTAATTAAGATATTAATATTAACTTGAATTTAATTTTAGATATTGAACGAAAAGATTTCAATTGGCGTTTTATTGCTTTGAAAGATATCTTCCAGAATACAATTCAATTTTGCATAAATTGAATAAATAATGTGTTTCCTAAAATAGGTATCTTAAAAAAAGGTTTGTACTGCAGAAGTAAATAATACATTATACACATTATGGCATTGATTACAAGTAGAATCAAGCTTTAGCCAAAACCGTCGAATTGTGCAATGTACATCATTATTTCTTAATATTGCTGAATATCTCCAGAAAATTCTAACAAAACATACATATTCTTACATGCCGTCAAAGATAAACGTACAGCTGTCGTAAACCAGTTATTTGCCTTCCCGGATTTAGGAATTCTATTGTTTACTTTGTGTTTAGAATTTTTAATTAAGAAAAACATGATATTGTTTTTCTACTTGCTTTATGGCCGAACTAATCCTTACTGCTATTGTTTTCCACTTTGTTGGCCGTTCGCAGGTGTGCAAATTACATTTTCTTGGAACAATCCAGCCCACGCAATCAATTATGTATTGTATAGTTTACTATAAAACAATTCCCGAACGGAGGGGTGGGGCAGTCAAGCGACGACTACAATCCGAATAAGACGTACATTCGATGAGCGATATAGTGACGGACTTTGCGCGTGTTATTGAATCGTGCAGTTTGTACTTGCTGTGTCCAGTCATATTTGTGCGTGTTTTACTAATCTTTGTACAGTTCTAATAAACTCTATAGTAATTCCAACGGCATTTTAATTCGACTCCTGTGTAGCTCGTAACAATATAAATAACGCTCTGAATGGAGGAGGAAATTACTAAACTGAAATTACATAAATTAAAAACGCCATTTTCCGCAAGTAAGTAGTCTAAAGCGGATAATTAGTAAAAGAAATAAGTCACTACAAACATATTGTGGTAAAGTGGTAAATTGAAATGGCCCTTTCCCAGTGACAAACATCAATTCACAACGCAATTACAATTATTTTGACAATATTTACTCCCAAGCGTTGATTTACTTCGGAATGGTTATATTACAGAGATATTTTATATAGATATCTAAGTTTGTGAGCGCCAAGGTGTAATTATCAAACTGCACCCCTTTGCCCTCAACAAAAAATAAGTTTAATTTTTAAGTTCCCTTGCCGTTGTCCACCACAAATGACCACAAACATTCTAATCTAAAGCTACTAAGCTACTGGATCTATATTATTGTTACAATTTAGGCTTCGACAAAGACAAATTCCACGTACAGTTGTAAAAACACATTTTATTACCTGTCGGCATTTGAACTAATTGTAACCCTTTTATGATCGTCTTCTTTTGTTTACTTATTTATAGGTATACGTTTGTAGTATTGTGAAGAATAGCCTATTGTTCTATTGTACTCGTTTACGGCCACTCGCAGGCTGCCTCATTAGCCAGGTGTTACAGATTACAAAGTATAAGCTGATTCTAGGAAATTTGGTCCGCGTTGCCGGGCGAGCACATTGCATTTGTGCAGTATAAAACGATGGCCTGATTGAGGTAGGGGGGCAGTTTAGCGACAACTCCGATCAAGGCATGACGTGTGTACAATCGGGAAACGAAAAGTGACCGACTTTGCGCGTTTTATTGAATTACGACCTACGTTTGTATTTTTTGTGTTCGGTTATATCTGTACCTGTGTTATACGAGTTTATATAGTTCTAATAAAGTCTATAATAATTCTAAGGGCCTTTTAATTCGATTGTCGCAACTCGTAACATTATTGAAGTAATGCGAACCTGCAACAGCGGCTGTTTAGTTCCCAAGACTGCTCGTTGTACTGTTTCTTTTGTTATTCTTTGCTTTCATGTACCAGAAAGAGTTATCTGTTTATCTGCTTTGTTAGACATCTACGTCAAGTATTAATTAAGTCATACAATTTGTTTTCCAGTATGCATATTTTAAATAAATATGTAAATACCATGCTTCTAATGCGTATGCATGCTGATGAAATGTGTCAACGGAGATCAAGGTTGATGTGTTGCGGTTTATATATAATCTAAGCTACTTATAAAAACTGGCCAAGTGCTTATCAGTTTGTTTTTTGTCATTTGTTTATGAAAGCTTTAAAAGTAATTATGAATCGAAAGTACTATATAAGGGCATGTGTGGTGCAAACTTGCAGAGGCCTACATCCAGCAGTGGGTCATAAGGCATCCAAAATCAGTATATTTAAGTATACTATTTATAATAAGTCTATTTGCAGCACCGAGTTTGTATAATGAAATTAAAAATGTGTGCTGAGTGCTGTGACACATACTAGAAGTGAAACTTCAATAGACAAGTGGAAAAACGAATCGCAACGGAGAAGTGGAAAAACTAATGGCAACGGACAAGAGGCAAAACGAATCGCAACAAACAAATTACGGGCAGGTTTTTAAATTGGACAAATACATTTTTTTGGGATTCGTTTTGCCACTTATCCGTTGCTTTTCGTTTATCCACTTGTTCGTTGAAGTTTCACTTCTAGTAAGTGTCCCAGCACACATTTCGATTTTTCACAGGTTTACTGCAAATTATAATTTCCTTAGGAAAGATATTAATTAAAATATACATTTTAATTAATATCTTTTTTATTTAAACATATTTTATTTTAGCAAACAAAATAACTGAATTCGCCGCCTTTCACCGCGGCCGTAACGATTTTTCGTGACGACAAAAAATCCTAATACCCTACCCGTCAATATAGAAGTCTCACTTCAAAAATGAGAAAAAAAATAGGGGGCCAAATAAACACCTCCGGTTTATTTGGCCTAGCAGATTTCGAAAATGCTTTTCACAATTATTATTTAATGGCTGTGCCGTTGCGATTTACTACCAAATACGCCTTCATGACACAAACAGAGCGGGTACTGCGACATAGATAATACTATACACTTAATTATATAAAACACCGCGAATCATTAATAAGTAAATATTGCAAATCACATAATATGCTTTACTAACAAACGTGACAATGCCAGTAAACAGAGTCTTACTTATTCAACTAGCTGGACAACAAATACTCCACAAGGTTGAATTAGATGTAATTGTGGCAATTGGCCGCATCAATAGGTATTTATTATTATTGCCTTTAACAGGCAAGTGTGTACGGTTTGCAGCCAATCCTTAGATCGATAACAAGACGTACGTATATGGTTATATTATGTTTATGGGTTGCCAACTAGGCCTTTTAGCCAGGCGTAGTTGTATTGTAGGCTACAATCTATGCCATTCAATGGTGTTCTTGTGAAAACTCGAAAAGACGCATTTGACTATACAATTCATATTTCTCACCAAAACACATAATTACTACACAAAAACTATCAATATCCTACAACTATTGTTCATTTTAGAGTAATTTACCCATTTTTAGACAATAAAACTGCACAACACAACGTCCCCTTTCAGTTCCCGCCATTAACTCTCTCCATATATTCAATGTACTCTGTGACTCGCACGTAAATGGTTTCTTTAATAAATACAGATATTGTCTTATTGGGATGATATCGAGATGACAGGCGTGTCAACGGTCTTACCACCGCGCGAAGTCAAGAAGAATGATAAGGAAAGCAGGTCATAAGTTCCAAAGCGGACACTTATAAGTTTATAGCGCATTCGGTATTTAACTTTAGGACGATAATGATTACGGTGATTTACGGCCTTACTTATAATAATCTCGTTAAGAAACGATTAGCCATCTCTTAAGTAAGAGAATCAGAATCAACCCCTAATCAATGAATATCTCTTTTTTTCACTTATAAACGTGTATCACCTGGTCTGTACATATGAGGAGTACGACAAACGAAATTTGAATGATTAACGTAGGTTGTACGTGTTGTGTAAACCAATTAGTAATAGTCTATAGCACAGACTTCACGACACTCTTATGTTTGTCAATGTTTCATATATCTGTCATTGTTGTATTTTAAAATACATTCTATGTTTTATTTCAAGTAGGTATATCTTTTATTTTAAAGTTTATTTAGAACATGGCGCAGCCGATAACATTTTTTGAGCTGAATATCATCGAAATATATTATTAGAATATCTAAATCCACGATTAAATGTTGGATTGGATTGGATTGCAAAAGTTATTCCGGCAACGCTAAACAAGTATAAAATTGGCTTCAGTTAAATTGCCTCCTAATCTGAATTTCCAAAGTGAAAACGCGGCTAGTGAATTTAAATTTTGGCTGCAACAATTTGAAGACTATTTGGTAGCGGTGGAAAAAAATGAGGCTGAGCACAAGGTCAAGCTTTCGCTTCTTCGAAACATGATGGGACCAGACGCTGCTCGTATTTTACAGACTTTGCCCATAAATGATAAAGATGCAGCAAAGTATACAAATGTAATCAACGCGATAAAATTATTCGTATCGCCGCATATTAATAATAGCTTTGAGCGGTATAAATTTAATGAAAGAAAACAGCGACAAGGTGAGCCATTTGAAGTTTTTCTCACAGATTGCAGGGAGCTCATTAAAACATGTGAGTACAATATAACATCAACTTCGGAGTCCTTAGAAAATCAGATTCTTCGAGATAAAATAGTGCATGGTGTGTATGACAAATCTATTCAAGAAAATCTTTTACGAATTGAAAACTTAACCTTAGAGAAAGCTATTCATTACTGCAGGACGTCTGAACAGAGTAAAAAACAAGTACAGGAAATGAATACCAGCAACGCAATAGAAGTGGACATGTTGAAAAAGAACCCTAACAACACATTTTCATGTATGAGATGCCAGAAACAACATGGTCCAAGACAGTGTCCAGCGTTTGGGAAGCGTTGTGCCAAATGTGGGATACTCAATCATTTTGCAGTCAGTTGCAGAAAGAAAACCCAAAAGGTTAAGAAAGTTAAAGAAATCAAATGTGATGAGCATCCTAATGACAGCAGCAGTGGTGAAGAGTTGTTCTGTGGGATGACCAAACTAGGAGATACCTGCTCCAATGATTGGTATGAAAATATAAATATTGAAAATAAGTCTATAAAGTGCAAATTGGACACTGGAGCTGACATAAGTGTTATGCCTTTATCAATATTTAAAAAAATTAATATATATCAAAATTTAAAAATGGTAGATACTAACATCAAACTACAATCATTTGATGGTAATAAGACAAAACCGCTAGGAATTATAAACTTATTTTGTAAATATAAAGAAAACACGTGTTACGAAAATTTTGTAATTGTTAATTCAAATTCTATGTTGCTTGGTCTTCCAGGTTGTGTAGCGCTGAACTTGGTAAAAAGAATTTGCAAAGTGAAGCCTGATGAAAATATAATTGATCATGAAAAACAAAAATTTATAAACAATAATATTGAAGTGTTTCAGGGTACAGGTAAATTGCCAGGTTTATTTAATATACCTACTAGAGACATTCAGGAACAGATTTGTTATCCCTCACCCAGGCTTCCGAATGCTTTGTATGAGTCCTTGAAATGTGAACTTGATAGACTGGTAAAACGGAATGCAATTGTAAAAGTAGATAATATTATTTCACAGGCTTGTGTAAACAGAATAGTTATTGTTGAACGGCCCAATGGCAAAATTAGATTGTGTTTGGATCCTTCTGATCTTAATAAATATATTGTTAAAAAGCCTAAAATTTTGCCAACATTAGACGAGCTTGCTTGTAAGTTAAAAGGAAAGAGATATTTTTCAGTTTTAGATTTAACTGAAGGATTTCATCATCTGAAACTGACTGAAGAGGTATCTTGGAAGTGTTGTTTTGCAACACCTTTTGGTGTATATAGATACTGTGTGTTACCCTATGGCCTTATGAATGCACCTGAACTCTTCCAAGATGTACTCGAAACACATTTTGGTACTATACCAAATGTAAGTGTATGGGCTGACGATATCCTAGTAATGGGGTCTACTATTGAAGACCATGATAATACTTTAAATATTGTAATAAAAAAAGCCAAAAGTTTAGGTATTGTATTTAATAAAGATAAATTTCAATTTAAAAAAACAGAGGTTAAGTATGTAGGGCAAATTTTTAGTGAAAAAGGCATGAGTATTGATAAGTCTTGAGTTGAATCATTGATGAAGTTAAATTCCCCTACAAATAGAGACCAATTAAAAAGTATGATTGGCTCATTTAGTTATATTAGAAGATATGTACCTGACATGGCTGAACTTATGTCACCATTATGTAAATTGTTAAGAAAAGATTGTGAATTTACCTGGCTTCCAATACATGAAGAAGCATTTCAAAAGTTAAAAAATAGAGCTTGTAATACACCAGCACTTACTCCATTTGATCCAAAATTAAAATGCATTATACAGTGTGATGCGAGTAAAAATGGGCTGGGATGTTGTTTATTCCAAAAAGATGACAAAAATATCCCTAGATTGATTGCTTGTGTGTCTCGAATGATGAACAATACAGAGTTAAATTATGGTCAAACGGAAAAAGAATTTTTATCAATTTATTTTGGAGTTCAGAAATTTCATAAGTTTATATATGGACTTGAAGTAGACGTCCAAACTGACCATAAACCTATTGTTTCTATAATTAAAAAACATGTCAGTAAACTTGGGTCCCCTAGGTTAAGACGCCTACGGTTAAAATTGTTAATGTATAATCTAAATGTATACTATGTCCCTGGAAAATTAATTCATTTTGCAGACATGTTATCAAGGAATAGTCTCAAAGTTACAGAGTATGATAGTGAAATGTTACAAATGGTCCATTCTATATCTAGATACTTACCAATGTCATCTGAAAGGAAAAATATATTTAAACATGCTACTTACAATGATCCTGTTCTAGCAAAAATTATAAATTATTATAATCATGGTTGGCCAAAAACTGTAACTAAAGATTGTCAAAATTTTGAAAAACTAAAAGATACTATTTACCTACAAGATGGTCTATTGTTCTTCGAACATAAGCTAATTGTACCTTGTTCATTAAAATCATATGTAATGGATATTGTACATCAAGGCCATAATGGTACTGCTAAATGTATAAATTAGAGCTAAAAACATATTTTACTGGCCCAACATGCGTACAGACTTAACTAACTATGTGAAACAATGTAGAATTTGTGAGAAGTACAGCCCTCAAAATTGTAGAGAACCATTGCTTCCACACAAAATTCCCAAGGAAAGATATTTGAAAGTAGGCTGTGATATCTTAGATTTTCATGGGAAGTATTTCCTTGTAATCATAGATTACTTTTCACACTGGCTTGAATTGTTACCATTAGCAAATAAAACCTCAAAATGTGTAATTCATTCACTGCAAAATATATTTACTAGATTTGGTTACCCATTGGAATTAATTGCTGACAATAATCCATTTGCATCTGTCGAATGTCAGGATTATTTTAAGTCTAAGGACATACAAATAACAACCAGTACGCCACATTACCCAAAAAGCAATGGAATGGCAGAAAAAGCTGTTCACATTAGTAAGCAAATTTTAAGAAAATGTGAAGAAGATAAGTCAGATTATAGAGAAGGAATTATGCAATATAATAATACTCCACTTTCAGGGCTAAATGCTACACCTTCTCAAATACTAAATAGTAGAAATGTAAGAACTTTAGTACCATGTTCAATGTATTGTCTGAAACCCAAAATACATAATGTATATAAACAACTTGTGTTAAAACAATCTATTACTAAGAGACATTATGATAAGACAGCTAAGAGAAATGTTACTTTTAAATCTGGTGATCAGGTAGTATATAGAGAAGGAGGAAAGTGGCTAAAGGCTAAAATTGTTAAACATTCAAAAGAGCCTAGATCTTTTGTAATTCTTACTGAGAATGGATCCTTTTTAAGACGTTACAGTTCTCAACTAAAATCCTCATTTACACAGAGTAAAAATAATGTATTCAAGTCTGATCCTTTGATCCCTTTGTTGTATGATAGAAATAATGTTCATACACCCCCGAGAAGACACACTCATAGGAATGAACCACCTACACCTTGTAATAATGAACCAGTTGAACCTTGTAATGAACCTATTGCTGCAAATAACTCAAGTGATTTTCCTTTGAGAGTGTCCAGGAGTGGTCGTGCTATTAAACCACCCCAGAGATTAAATCTTTAGGAAGGAGGTGTTGTGTAAACCAATTAGTAATAGTCTATAGTAGTCGTGGGAAAAATCACTCACCAAGAAGAAAAGAGTGATATATATCTTTTTGATACAAAGATATATATCACTCTTTTATATCTTTAACTCTTTATCTTTACAGTGTATAGTGTCAGTGTCAATTGCAGACAAGATGAGTTATTATCTGTGAGTGATATACTAGCAAAGCCGACACGCGTACCTGTGGCAACGCAAAATATCTGACATTTAAATAACATACACGCCATTTAGATGGCCTTTGACTTTAAGTAAATATAACAAAATGACACCATAAAACTATGGTGTTACAATTTATTTTGGCTTGCTATTATATTCGGTTTCCTCGTTCACTTACTATGCATGCGCAGTGGGCGGGCTAATCATTCTTTTTCGCGTGGAACAGGAATGAACTAAAGACTTAAAGATATAAAGACACATTTTGAACGCAAGTGATATACATATCTAATCACTCTTCGCGCCGGATATATATCTTTTGAGTTAATCACTCAGGAGTTACACACCTGTAGTCTATAGCACAGACTTCACGACACTCTATGTTTGTCAATGTTTCATATATCTGTCATTGTTGTATTTTAAAATACATTCTATGTTTTATTTCAAGTATATCTTTTATTTTAAAGTTTATTTAGAACAGTACGCAAAATATTCGACTAAAGAGGAGTTTATGGGTGAGATTTTCATTAATCAGTTACTGCGCAGTTTCTTCAAATTTAAGAAACCATTAAAAGTAACGCCCTTAAAGTTTTATTTGACTCTACCTTTAATACCTATACATAATAATAAAGAATAAATTGTTACATATATAAGGATAGGATATTAGATGTAATAGGCCTGCCTTTCGATAAATAAATAAAAATTTAGTAGATAAAGTTGCTAATGTAAAAAATCAGATTATTGTATAGTATCAGTAAAAATATTCTAGATCCATAGTTCACTCTTTCATAAACCATGAAAGAGGTTACATCGAATAAAAAAAACCTTTAATACCTATGAAGTACGAATTAAAATTAATTATTAATATTGGTTTAAATAATTTTCATTTTATACTTAGTTATAGAAAAACCTTCCACGCGTGATTTCAAATCGCAAACGGCAACTATATTTCTTCTCCTGGTTGAAAATAATAGCAAACATGCATGTTTAAGAATGATTTTGCCATATATATTACTTTCATGTATTTATTTCTTCATTATTTTGGATATTACTTCAGTAGATAATATGTAGCCAGTCACCCTGTAAAAAACCTAGAAAACAATTACTAGCATGAAAAAATATATTAAATTACTTCCATATAGGAATGAAACGCTGGTAATCCTCTATAACTAGATGTCGCCATGGGTTATTTACATTACGCTTGTTGTATTCTTGTTATTATAAAAAAAACATATACTTGTTTAGATCAGTCAAAAATTTGAAACATTTGTTTATCGATTTGGTCTAACAAAAAGTTTGAGGATTATTTGACTGAGAGAGTTTTTTATTATTGCAGGAGTCCAGCAGACAGGCAGACGGCCCACTTAATGGAAATCGGTTACCATCGCCTATGGACATTTGCAACACCAAAGGTACTAACTACAAATGCGCTACTGCTCTCTTAAGGGAGATTGGAACCTGGCCACTAATGCCGGAACACAACTCAAGGTTTTTATGGCGACATACTTTAGACCAGGGGTGGTAGCCATCCAGTCGGGCAAATGCCCTACCACCTGGTTGTGGGTTATTTTGTCGCCTCTTACGAAAGGCCGCCCGGCCGCAGGAAATTGTATTCTTTCTACGTTCCTGCACGGATAAAATAAATGAACAAAACAATTTTAACTTGCAAAAATACATTACAAAATGTGCTTATCATAACAAGAATACAAGATAATCATGCATCATATGCAAATATTGAGATGAAATCCTTTTGTACACAGCGACATAAATCGATCGTTTTGTTCTGTATATAATGATAAATGATAAGACTTGACATACATTCACACATGCAAAATACTCCGTCAGTTTTCCAGTCGCAGTTTGAACGCAGTGTTCAACAAACGCTCGCACGTACGAGAAATATTTACATCTTCGCGTGAGTTTTGTAATATTATGTTATCTATTTATAGATAGTAATTTGTTTTGTTGTATATGTAACTTTGTGTTCTGTTACATACATGTATGAGTGTTTTTTAACATTATTCAGTCAGCTAGATCTAGATGATCTATTTAGATTCTTTTTGAAATATGACATTTTGAAATCTATTTGTACATTACTTCGCATTTACGTTACCTATACCCACTTCTACGGCAGTTTATATTACAGCTGCGAAGCATTCCTTTCTGGCTGCAGGAGTAAAATAATTCTACTTAAATCCGTTATTTTTGAGATACTCGGTGTTTATGATTAACTATAAGTACTTCGGTTATTTCTAAGGAACCCTTCTCTGTGTGTGGAATAACAACTATTATTTGATCTTTATAACTCCAAATAGCACAAAATAGAATAATAAAAATACTAGAACTGGCTATCTGTATGTGTATCTCTATGCCAGGTGGTAGGGTATTTGCCTGACTAGATGGCTACCACCCCTGGTCTAGAGACTCTAGACTACTGTAGAGGGGTTGGGTTTACATATATGTCCCCGGATGATTTTCTGGATGATTTTAATGGTTAATGTGTTTAGGAATATATTTAAGACTTATTTATAACAACTGAAATTGGTTTTGAGTGGAAAAAATACATATTCAATTAATTATCGAAGTTTGAAATTCACAACAATGATCTGGTAATTTTGTCGCCGAGACGTTTTTTTACTTTTTTTGACGGCATTTATCGAAATAGGAGACTGTATGTATCCGAAAATTTAAATATGTGGAGTTTTAAACAGTTGGTTAGGTTAGGTTTTGTGTAGACCAGAACCGACTGGTAACCATTCACTATTTATTTTATATATTAGTGAAAAACAGAAGTGAGGTTAGATTGACAAAAACATTAATAACTCAGGAACTATACATTTCCGCCACATGGGAGTTGCAGAAGGGGTAAGTTTTCCTCCCTCCCCCCCTCCCCCCTTCCCCCTCATTACTTATGATTCCGGGGACATATATGTAAACCACACCCCTCTAGAGTATGCCGCCATAACAACCGTGAGTTGTGTTCCGGTATTAGTGGCCGGGTTCCAGTTTCCCTTTAGAGAGTGGCAGCGCCTTGGTATCATCTTTAATATTGCTAATGTTCATAGGGGACGGTAACCACTTTCAATCACAGCTAGGCCGTCAGTCTGCTGTACTCCAGCAATAAAAAGAATTGTCTCTGTAAGTGAATTTATTCTTTTGAGAAATAAAGGTAACAAACCTTGTACAAGTTTTAAATTTTATTACTCTTATATTTATTGCTATAAATTAGTTGGAAATTAGAATTTATAACCTGTCACAATGTTAGCATTGTAATACCACTCCTAAAATAGGTAGGCGGGGTTGATCATAACTCGTCATTCATAGACAATTTTATTTGTTTCCAGTATCAATAAGTGAGGCAATGAAGATCGGCTTCATCGGCGGGGGCAAGCTGGCCTTTGCCTTGGCCAACGGATTTATCTCCGCGGGTAATTACATTATCAAGTTTCACTATCGTCAAACAATAGTAAATAAACGGCCTTTGTTGCTTTAATTTCAACCAAATTTATTACAGAAAAGTCATAAGTATATTCACTTGCATGATTGTAATTTATCGTATCACAAGAAATTGGCCTATTCTACAGTCATTAACGCATCAACAAGTATAAAATAGAAAATACAGCCTGAGATCCCACAGCATCTTTTACATTTTAAGGTTTAAGAAGTACCTTATCCTTCATCAACTTCTTCTATCTTCATCAACAGTCTCTGAAAGAGATATAAAAAGTCATAAAAATCGTTTGACGTACAGCACCGTAGAGACGGAATAAGGCACTATACTACATAAACATTTTGACACATTATTCAGTGCGATAGAAGTACCTAACGATGATAATATTTTTTATTTCTCTTCAGGATTGGCAAAACCTGATGAAATCACAGCAAGCTGTCATCCAGCCGATGTGGCAAGTGCAGAAGCATTTAAGGTAAATCTTTCACACTATTAATTAGAATAATTAGAAACAACGATATCCGTAACAAAATCAAGGTAACTGACATAATTTGAAATATTACCAAGTTGAAGTGGCAAAGGACTAGTCGCGTCTCTCACAGATCCAATAGCCGATAAAGCTTTTATAAGGAACGAAGAAAGGATACCTACAAATCCCTTCGGCCAGTCACCTGTTGTAAAAAGTGTCATAACCACCCACAGCCAGGTAGGACATTGCCCATTTGGATGGTTACCATCCCTGGGGCCCAGTTCTGCTATTACTATCTATCCAAAATTACCGGACTCTATCGTCTCAGTCGTTTGTTTGCTTGATTTCGGTACTCTATTCATTCTAATGGCGTGTCACAGACACGCCGCTCTATTTTTATAGATATTTAAAAGCAAAAACTATTTATTTCGGCTAACGTCACTTCTGTAAATGGTAATACCAATTTTCTTCTAGTATTATTTCGCCGCGACGATATCGAGAAGATATTGTGTATTTATTTACGAACTTTTGACATAGTCGCAATGGAATCGTACTTTGAATATTTTTGCAACTCGGCGAGAATTGAAATAGCAGGATTGGACCCTGGTCTAAATTATGCGTCATAAATAATGTTTATTTGTGTTTCAGCACCACTGGTCCTAGTTTTAATAGATGTATAGATAACTCTTTACTTTACACCATTATAGAAAACTTATGAACTAGTATTATTCTAATTGTGTACAAGGGGTGGTCTTATCACTAAAAAGAGATCTCTTCCAGACATTCCGTGGCAAGAAGATCGCTGATTAGGCGTAACGATGGTGGTGTACATAATTATTGTACGATTACTTAAATTTTAATAATAAGTAATTGTACAATAGTTTTGTATTCTACTATCGTCGCTCCTATTTTAATTAAAATTATGGGACAAGCATTTGTTGTCATTACCTACTCTTTTAATTTGTTCGTTAACTGAATCATCTGAACAAGTTTACGTATGAGTAATGATATCATTATTCAAGTCACAATCTGTTTTTACCTTTTTCAAGGCTGATGACGTAGTTCTATGGCCTTTAAAATGCCTCTTGTATAATGTATTCTGAATCTAACATGTATCTAGATTTCTTTGGGGATGTAAATTATTTTAGTTTAATTTTAATTTATGGACGAATATTGATTATTTTAGTGTTATTAAATTATTATTATTTCACTATTTTAATTTCTCTCTTATAGTTCTGTTCGCACACTTATTTTTTAATATTATATATATATATATATATATATATATATATATATATATATATATATATATATATATATATAATAATAATAAATAATTAAATCGATATTAAGAACGGATTCGGGGGTGGGTACTGGTTATCAGTGCTTTTTCGCTTTGTATTATTTTTGTTATGTATGTATATGCACGGCATTTTTTTATTTTTTTTCTGAGGCACAGCAGAAAGTTGACGTCCCAATTATAATGGAAAGTGGTTACCGTCTCTATGGACATTAGCAATGCCAGAGGCGCTGCCCATGTGCTGTCGGCCATGAAGGAGTAACTGGAACCTGGCCACTGATACCAGGAACACAATTCAAAATTGTTAATTCGGCATACTCTACACCAGAGGTGGTAGCCATCCAGTCGGGCAAATGCCCTACCACCTAGCAGATATTGATACTTATGTCAAATGATGCCATATAGCTCTTTAAAATATTTAACGTTGGAAATTAATTTTATTTGTTCGACTTAAGTGCCATTTGGCAAACCAATATTTTCTTTGTTCCTTTCTTTATATTGCTAAGACCTAAACATTGTACAGACTTCAGTGCTACTTTGTTGTCCCGCAGAGTCGTATTAGAGTCCTATAAAATGGCGTATATAAACCCATTCAATTATTATACTACGTTATAATTCACTGCAATACCTAAACTGCGTCGTAGACTTAATAAGTGATCTATCAAATGTTTACCTATAATTTAAGAGCTTGCATATAATACTATTGTAAATATACTCTTCATTGAACTTAAACGCTACTATGCTCTCTTTGCTTAATTTAGCAGTATTTAGATAAGCAACAACGTCACTCTTTTGTTTACTAATTGTTTTAAGTTATTAACTCTTTACAATGTATTTTTAGATTTTGTTTGCAGATTCTGTGTATATTTACACCAATTAAACTATAAAGTTAATTAATGTCGCACAGAAACGTATTATCTCAATACTAGAAGTTCAATATAAGATTATGAACTCAATCTATCAATTCGTGCCTTTAGTTGTAACATTTTCCCTATATCCTGATATGAAAACTCTTACAGAAAATCGTGTATGACAGTTAGCAACGTGTATGGTAGAATTGGGATTGTTCAGTTTTTTTCAAATTAGCTTTTTGAAAAATCATTTCGAGGAATAGTGTCCCTAATCATTTCTGTCTAGTTAAAATTCCAAAAAACGTACGATCTTCTTGTATTTTGTAAGAAATGCGTTTGACCTTTATTTGACCTTATTAAATCAAATCAGGTGGGCCGTCTGCCTGTTTGCCTGCTTCAGGTGTAAAAAAAATTCTAGCTGTACATTATTTGATTTAAGTTCTGTAACATGGATTTTCGCTAAAGACCACTTTAAAAAATTTAACGATAACTATAGAAAATAATAATGGTTGAACACGAAAAATTATAAGCATAGCGACAAAAAACACTAAAATGATCACGATACGTAATGAGTAATGACAGTGATATTTAAATAGTAGCACAGATTACTATGATTATATATAGATAAAACTTACTTTTATTATTTTCGTTTTCTAGGCAAATAAATCAATGTAAACTTGTCCCTTATGACGTCATCGGAGAAATAATTTTGAAATCGAATTATAAAAAAAAATAACGCTTAAAACACATAAATATTCAAATTAGTATCTTAAAATACCCTATTTTACGTAATAAAAATATAAAATCAGAGGGTAATTTTTTGTGAACAATCCCCATTGGGTTTAAAGAACTTTATTCTGAAAAAAACATTACAGTTCACTTATATGAGATACAAAATTTTATATTCTAGCATAAGTCCTATGAATCTAAGAGCTTAGCTAGAGAAATTATGTATAGATATTGTTACAAGCTAGGCGCCGACAAAGACAAATTCCACGTACAGATTTGTAGAAGCACATTTATTACCCGTCGGCATTTGAACTAATAACTAATAACATTGACACTATTATAATTCTTTAATAATCGTCTTCTTTTGTTTACTTATTGATTGGCATACGTTTCTACAAAACAGCCCACTGTTTTATTGTACTCTTTTATGGCTGGTTGCGACCGAGTCATTAGCCAGATGTGCAGATTAAGTCGACTACGATGCGGGCACATTGCATTTGTGCAGTATAAAACGATGGCCTGATTGAGCGAGGGGGACAGTCGAATGAGAATCACGATCAAAGCGAGACGTGTGTACTACAATCGGGAATCTAATAGTGACGGACTGCGCGTTTTATTGAATTACGACCTTCTGCATTACGTTTGGATTTGTTGTGCTCGGTTATATTTGTACCTGTGTTATACATGTTTGTATAGTTCTAATAAACTCTATTGTAATTTTAATGATATTTTAATTGGAGTCTCGCAACTCGTAACAATAAACGTATTAAACAGCTTGATCTGAATAGGTGTCATCGTGTAAGAAGAAACTAAATTTCTTTCTAAGTATAAGTAAATAAACAAAATATAAATATAACTAATATAAAAAAATGCAGACACTGAGTGGTCATAAATATATGGGTATTTCATACCCACAACAATTTATCTTCAATTTAATGACATCATGTTAGACACATTATCTAATTTAGGATGTATTGTGTAGGTGCGTATATTGTTTGGTTGCCTAGACCGAATTTATTGTGTGAAGGTTGTGGGCTTTTGTTGTGAGAAGGTTCTTGCTTTTTGATATTAATTGTGATTTGTTACGAGAGAGCACTGTACAATGTAAAAAGCGAGAAAAAGGGGGAGTAAAAGTCGATTGAGGGCACCGCTGTTGCAGCCCTCCAGTGTTGCAATAATAAACAAAGGTTATACTGACCATTTGTTAATGTTTTGTAAAGATTTTAGGTTTTGTAGAGACACTCGATCTCCTTTTGCTAGGATCTTGGTGCAGTCCTTCTCTTCATCTAGTCTTATCTCTTCAATATATACGTCTATTTCGAGTGCTTTGAACTGTATTTTCTTGATCATATTTCAATTTGTACCTTGTTTTTTCTTATACAAGATAAATTTTCTGATATAATGCTAGTTAAATTGTGTCTAAACATTATCCGCTTTAGAAGGGACTTATGTTGTCTGAGACATTCAAACATAATTAAAAAGTGTAACTCACTGCAAAAATTCTCTTTGTAATAAATATACGAAAATGATCTTCTAAGGAAAAATAGTGTATTTTGTTCCTAGCAAGAATATGCCGTCAACCGACAGTAAATCTATTATCTCCCAATATTCTCAGTTTGATTCTTTCTTTCATCTAGATGCCATATGGCTAGATGATAAATAGTTTTTTTTCAAAGTTTGCTTGACGAATTGCCATTACTAATCTACACGACCTTCACTCTATTTCGAGGTTATTCCTAGTATTTTACTTTACATTTGACCTTCTCTGCTTCAAGAAATCATCAACATTCTCAATTATAGTCTATTGGCTTTCATATCCTGCTTCATAACATCCAGCCTCCTTTTTCCCTTCTCTGTTAACGCCTATTACCTATCTACCTCGGTGTTGGTAAAATATATTCTTCTATAGCATGGACGTATAAAGAACATTATACGTCCATGTTCTATAGATCATTATTGAACTTGCATTTTAATCATAAACTTGTCATAGAATATTATCCCTTTGAAATGGCTTGTTAGTAAGATTGGTTCTGAGTTCGATTGAAACATTAAAAATCGTGATCAACAAACTCTGTTAATTGGTAGCTTATTTACGTACCTCTTCATATTGTGTTAACACTTCGTAGTTATCAATTTTTCCATGACTTCCTTAATAACAATCATCCATACATTAGATTGTTATTTCAATATTTTGTGTGATTTTTTTAGAAATTTTCATCAAGCAATTTTCGATCTATTTCAACCGTGATGTTGATTTTGCTGCTTCGCTTTAAAACACATGAAATAAACCGCAGTATAATATATTACAAATATGTCAAAATATCAACAACCATTTTAAAACATGTTTTAATTCTCCAGAATCTTGGAGCTGCAACTTACACCGACAACAGAATTGTAGTTGAAAAATCAGAAGTTGTTATAGTATCTGTGAAGCCAGATGTTGTTGTGCCCGTTCTGAAGGAAGTCAAGGACCTGCCTGCGTCGAAGAACAAGCTTTTCATATCCGTTGCTATGGGAGTTACAACAGCTACAGTAGAGAACGTAAGATACAGAATCTTAACGTAATTAAGTATGCGCAGGTGCATATGTGTTATATCATTGTGGGGTTAATAACAGTAAATGAATCTCTAATCAGATGATAACGTTATTTATTGAGCAGTAAAATAAACAAACATACATAACAAAAGACTACTACAAGGATAATGCATTTTATACACAAGTTTATCAGTTGTAAATGACTTATCGATTTAAAATATAAACTTACAATTTACTCATAGGAATCACACCAAGAAATCCCTGGTTTTGGTTTATTACAACATTGATGTTCCTTTCTCTTCTTTTTTAGGAAAAGAGTTCTGGACGATAGGGAAAATAAGAAATAGAATAATCTAGTTAATTTTATTAGTTCTCTACTACACTTCGAGAAAGATTTCGAAATGCGTAACAGAATTATTAATGATAGATAAACGTTTTCCACATTACAGGCTTTACCTAAAGAAGCTCGCGTTATTAGAGTGATGCCAAACACACCAGCATTGGTCAAAGAAGGTGCTGCGGCATTAAGTAGAGGAAGCAAAGCTACTCCTGAAGACGCAGATCTGGCTACTCAACTTTTCAAAGCCGTTGGGACTTGTGACGAAGTGCCTGAATATCAAATGGATGCTGTTACTGCTTTGAGTGGAAGTGGCCCTGCTTACGTGAGTCTATTATTGATAGAGTAATATAAATAAATTATTTAGTAAGGAATAGAACAGAATAAAGACTGTGTTAAGTGTAAGAAAAAATAATAATCAAAAACGAAAAGACAGATAAATATAGGACAATAAATACGAAATGCGTTCTTGCCTCTGCTCATTTAGATCGCCAGATAAAAAGAAATAAATATAAATTGGTTAGTAAATACAAGTGTGTCCATAGTTATATCACAGAATGAAGAGATTCAATAAGTTTATTTGAATCATAATTCTATAATAAGAGCGCTACAATATGGGGCTCTTCAGAAAGGCCGTACACAAATACTTGAAGTCTCGTCGAGGTAGGCACCGCATAGGCTCCCTTATTGTTGCAGATGTCCATGGGTGACTGTAATCCACTGATAACCATCAACCGGTCCGGTCTCTTGACATCGTCGCCGTACAGTCCATTTGGCTCAAGCATAGCTGGCACTCCGGCGGCGACAAGAGCACGGCAGATGATGTTATTTATAGCAGGATGGCGCGGTACCCTTCCGTCATTTTGTATATATACATGATAAGCCATGGTGATTCGTGCTACTGACTTTAATCCCACACCGGCAGCGATGAGGGACTACAGCCGCTGCCCCCAATTAAATATAAAGCAATTCTTAACATAATGTCGTCCAGAAGTGTGCCTAAATTCAACGTAGGCAGGGCGTGAAGCCACAAAGGAGAATGTTCATTTTGTTAGAGGATTTAGGCTTCATATCAAATTACGTAAGCCTTAAGGATTCTTATCCTATTTTATAGAGAAGTTAGTTAGTAGTCATATTCAGGAATAAAAATTTTTTCACTGTAGACATCTGTTTGGTAATAATGTATTTAGTATGGACCCAAAATGGGCATCTTCCTTTGACTCCCACTTTGAGAATGCTAAGAGACGGGCACGTTAAGCTGAATAGTACTAGATGATAAAAGATTTTCGTATATCAATTTGCTAAACGGGCCCAAAGCTTTTGCGACCTATAACACATATCATTTATATTATTGGTAAACAAAAAAATACATCGATAAAGAAATTTCACTTCAACGACACCTCTAAGACAAAGTACCTAAATTTCTGAATATGTTTACAGATTTATATGCTGATAGAATCTCTAGCCGACGGTGGAGTTAGGTGTGGTCTTCCTAGAGACTTGGCACTCCGTCTTGCAGCCCAAACAACACTAGGATCAGCTGCCATGTTAAAGAACGGAGCTCATCCTGCTGTTCTCAAGGATAATGTGACAAGTCCATCAGGTTCAACGGCTGAGGGAACTTACCACTTGGAACAACATGGTAAATAAATAACAATGCCATGTTTTTATCAAGATAAGCAAGTTATGGTTGTGTCATGTACATGGGTAAATAAGTCGACTAAGTGAAGGTGACGAACAAATACGGCTCGGCCAGGACCTTATCGCTATTAGGGACCGCTAAGCCCGACACGACGAGCGGCAATGGTATTAATAACATAAGTGTTAAGAGAATAAAAAGAAGTATTCAAATTCCTAAATTATAAACTAGTACATTAAAGAAAACTTATATTGTATTTTACCTATAATCACTTAAGACTATAGTAGAATTCTGAGCATAGATCATTAAAGTCAATGGGTAAGGTGCGCAGAAGACTGGCTACATTACATTTCTGGATCGCCAATCTGATCCATTGTCTGAGGTAGAACCAACCAAAAAACTATGTTGGCGCGGGCGGGAGCGGGAATAAAGGAGATGGAAAGGACTTACAGGATAAAGTCGCCGCACCAGGCACGCTACAAACAATGCGTCTTCGCAGCGGCAGGCACTTCTTTCTCGTGATCCTTTGTTCTTGTCTTGCGGTTCCTTCGACTTAGTGGACCAGCTGGAACGGTACAGCGTGCACCTTCAAACGTGCGGGATGATAAAAGCGGGTGTAAAAAGCGGTACAACACACAAGACGAGGCGAGGTTTGTGCGGGAGCAGCGATGCGTTCGGCGGTCGAACGTAGACTATGTTACATTGCATAGTGGCAGATGATATAGCATAGCATAGCGGCGGAAGAAAAAAGAAACAAAAGAGGCGGCGACCAAATAGGTCGGCGTTAACATTGCCCCCGGCTTTAAAACTATCAGTTTTAAAAGAAAAGAACATAGGATCTAGTGGTGAAAGCGGGAGAGCGGTGAGAGCGGTAGAGAATGGCGGACGGTAGAGCGCGGGGGCAACAAATATTTATGGAGAAGCGAGCGGGCAAAGATGGACTACAGGTCGCTTGTAAACGCCCGTAGCCGTTTTGGATGAAGCTACTCTGACAACAACATCACTGCCAGGGTAGCGAGTGACAATAATGCCCAAGGGCTAGCGAAGCGGGGGTGTATTATCGATCACAATATCTACAACTGTGCCGACTGAGATGGAATTCGCAGGAGTATTCTGCCTTCCTCTACTTTGTAAGAGGTACATACAATCTTGCTTGCATCTTTTAGATGAAGATTGCACCATTCGATCAAGAAGCGCGTAACAACGGAGTAAGTTAGGCTTCTTGTCAAAAAAATCATATGCGGGTAAATATGTTAGCGGAGTTGACATCAGAAAAAATGATCACCCGAAAATTCGATTACGCATTTTGTGAGATTTATAGATCTCTATAAATTAATTATTATAATATGACACATGTACGAGCCGTCCCGTTTGTTTGACCTTATCTCACTTTCGATTTATAAAGTGGAAAATTTGCAAACAAAAATGATAGAATTGGAAAACACTTTCAAACTGAAATTCGTCTCAAAAATTGAGCGGATATTGGTCAACATTTTAGGTGGCGAATTTTTATTCTCTCTTTTCTTGCACCTTGTCCCAATTATTTGGAGTCGGCACAATATGTCCTTCCTTCCACACTCCTCTAATCTGACATAAACCTTCTATCACACCGCAAATCATCATTTATCATATCCTTCACACAATCCATCCA
Organism: Dendrolimus pini; assembly: GCA_949752895.1. NCBI lineage: Eukaryota > Metazoa > Arthropoda > Insecta > Lepidoptera > Lasiocampidae > Dendrolimus > Dendrolimus pini. Next base: position 7,753,794 of record OX457146.1, read on the forward strand.
TCTCTTTTAGTAATCACTATATAGTTTCGATTTCGATTGTCAAAAAACTACTACGTTCGTCGTATTTTCGGAATCCTTTTTACCGATTTTTATTCTATCTCTTGACAATTTTGAGACAAATTATTCAACATCAATTTAAACAGAATAATCTTTTATTTCAGGATTCCGTTCAGCAATTATTGGCGCAGTGATGGCAGCAGCAAACCGATGCAAAGTTGCCAACAAGCAATTGAATGATTGAGTTCCTAAGATAATTTAATTAAAAGACAAATCACAAACCTTTTATATCTACTATCCTACTCCGACGTGCGTCTGCACTCTGTTATTGCTTCCCATATAAAGAAATCCCATCCTTCCCAACAATTAGTTCAGTATGTGTACCGATATGTTTGAACAAAATATTTGTATATAGCATGGAATAAGTACTAGAAACAACATCCATGCGTTAAATCCCAGTTGTGTACGTAGCGTTCGCTTCGAGGTCTGCAGTCCGCTTTTAGAATAGCGGATCTGGTGATAAAACCTTATTATTTAATACATACATACATACATAACTTCACGCCAGATCCCTTGCTCTTGGTGCTCTGTTGTTCGTGCCTACCCCGCACGAACAACAGAGCACCATTCAGGCTTATTCTTACACACTACACTTGCTTCTTTGACATTCATAGCTCTTGTTATTTATTTAATGCCATAGATAAATATTCTTTGTGTGGAATTCTAATTTTATTTAACTACTGTAAAAAATGCCGAAAGATTTTAGAACACGACCCCAGTGAAAGTAGTTTTTTTCTTCTCCATTACGCGCTATCTTAGGCTTCTTCTTTTTGAGACTATTACGCATATTTTCACTAGGTCAAGCTAGCTTCAAATATTATGAACAACAATATTCTAGTAAATAATTGTAATGTCAGCTAAGGTTTTCCCACGGCGTTACGATACGGGTTTTTTTTTTAAACTGTTTTTTAATTCTGTCGGAGCAGGCAATACATTGTTAACCTCTCTAACGTTGCATACCTATGTAATTACTTCCCATCGGATGGACCGTCTACCTGTCTGCTGTACTCCTAACTCTCCAGCCTTCCCTATTCCTCCTCCTCCGCTATAAAAAATTTACTGTGGAAAGTCCTTCAGTCTTACTTTTAGAGGGTGCCAGAAATCTTGCTATTTTATTTATTGATATAAAAAACCGGATTCTACCTTCAACCAATATTTTAATTAATGCAAGTTTTACGTGTAATTTTTACTGACATTTTTGTAGTAACATTTTTCTTTTATATATTATAAATACGTACTACTACCTATAATTATAATTTACCTAAGTATATAAATATAGGTATTAAATAAGTCGAATAAAAAGTTTATTATTATGGCTCGTTTTTCTTTATGATTATTCTTATCTGACTAACGTATCTTATTACTACCCACGAATGTTGGTTATTTATAATACTAGCTGATACCCGCCGGCTTCGCGTGCCGTCAAATCGGTTCTTAGCTGACGTCTACGTGGCGAAAGGAAGGGCCATGCCAAATTTCAAGTCTATAATATTATAGTTCCTGAGAATCGTGATGAGTCACAATATACTTCGATTTCAATGATATACTCGTATATATAGATTATAACAGTCTAAAAATTCTGTATATGTACATTGAAGCTGTTAAAAAAAACAACTGGAATAGACTATATAAACGATGGAGAACATGATGCGATTTTTTTTAGATTTCTTGTCCGTTTATCTGTTTATACGAGATTCACGTAAAAACTATTGGGCCAATTTTGATGCTGTTTTCGTTGATCGACAGCAAATTCTTAGACTTAAAATCTGCGCAAATTTTCGGGAATCCCGGATAATATATTGTTTTGGAATATATTGTATACTGGTGCAATCTATCATTTTTTTTAAATGGTATTATCATAACTGCCATCTATTTAATAATATCAGTAACTACTATAATTAGGTCTCACATAATACTTCAACTAGCCCAGTCCAGCAAAGCTAATTTACATTGTATATTACGTATAAATATATATTAACTAAGCCTTAACTCTGAGCCTGAAATAATAAAAACTCAGTGCTCAGGCCTAAAAAGGGGATTCTGTACTTCATAAACCAGTACAGCCACAAAGCTCGTGGATTGATAATGGAGGCTATTCTAGATCGTGAGAAATAAAATATCTTAAACTGCTAGGCAAAAACAAAAAGAGCTACACTAGCTACTATAGCTCTACTGCTAAAATATTTTATAAATTTCTCTATGGCATAGTGATAGAAAAACTTGCCATAATCTACAATTGTGACAACTGTGACATTGATAACTGACATATTGACCAATCAGACATTTTAGAAGACGAGATTGAAAACGGGTTTTTTTGAAACGGCTCAGAAGACGGTAACGTCATTTAAACTTTAATGTAGAATATTGAATTATGCTGTATTCAATTGAGGCGGAACGCGAATCTTTGACTTCGACCTTGCATTTCCCTTGCCTACGTTATTGTATTCGGTTCGTTACGGCCGGTGCTTCTGTTTACTTATTTACACACTAAGTATTGTCAGTGAGTAGCCCAGTCGGGAGTCGCGCATTTTTATCTTCGTACACATTAGAAACACAGAAATAGAACTGTGTGGAGGTTTTGTTGTCTCGGTGTAAGATAATTTGACCTTATATTATTTAACTAAGACGCCGACCCACGCGGCTTTTATATTAAAATACTCCTACGCGCCTTCAACGCAAACTACGCCTTTCCGAGCGAAATAATAAACGAAATTACACGGAACACTAGTTCCCGGCGATATCCAGTGCTGTGTATACAATTTCACAACATAGTGTTTGTGTTGTATATTGTGTTATTTAGTGGAGTTTTATTCTTATCAGTGGGTGCTCCTTGTCAGCTCCTAAATATTTGTGGGATCTCGTCAACCTTCAAGGTGAAAACTTGCTGTACACTAATTAGTGTTTGGTAAGTAAATAGAATCTTACTTGAATTAATTATTTAATGTAGCATTAATTCTAGCACTAAAATTATGCATTTAAGAATTTATGTATAACAGTTACCAAAATATTTACATACCTATTCTGTTATAACTATAATAGGTAAGAGAATAAAATCTTGTTCAACACATACCAAAGGAGAATACATTAGTTAACAAGGTTGTCATTTTTGTTCATAACAAAGTGTGATTTCTGTTTAGGAATACACTTACACTTAATATATTAACACTAAAACTGGTTTTGAGGTAAAGAAGTTTTGAATTAGTTTAATGAGTTTTAAATATGAAAATATTTTTTTTGTTTATATATTGTGACAATGCTTACAAATTGCTTGTGAAACTTGCTGACCGCTTCCATGGTATGCTCACTTGGCTTGTGGGCTTTAATTGATAGTCATGACCGATGACTTAGGTTAAGTTGGACTTTAAAGCAAAGCACACAAACCGAACAAGTGAAGCTAGCATGCCGCAGAAGTGAGCAGTGAGTGCCAGAACAGCTTGGTCACCATCGTCACAATATAACTAAATGACCTTCACTGCTTAAAGTGCAGTGACCACTAAGCTAAAGTTTAAGCTTTTGAATAGATATGGGATATTCCTTATCCTGAAAAACACGGAAGTTTCCATAGGGATAGGTTTTAAAATTTATGAAAAAGTAGCTGTATGAATTATCTAAAATAGACACTTGTTATCAGTTGCACACATTAAGTTTTGTGTGTGGCTGTAAGTGTTTTCTGTAATGGTTTACAATAAAGTGTTATCTCTGTCTCTCTATCAGTAGAGAAATGCCTTATGAAGCTCAAGTTCCTTTATAGGTAATAATTGTGATAATTACCAGTATATCTAATAGGAAACCAATGGGTTTCTTAACATTCAGGAATTGCATTCTCTCACTACTGTGAAAGTAGTACAAATTCTAGGAGAAAGCATCAGTTCAACATTCATTTCAATTAATAATAAATAAACAATCCACAGACTAATACACACATTGTATATCTCCAAAGTAAGCAAGTTACACTTGTGTTATGGGTAATATACAATGGACCAATCTGGGGCCAATCCCAGACACCCAGACCATAATAAATAACGGAGAAAATATGTTTCTGAAATTTACTATACCGGCAATCGAACCCTGAGCCTCTGCGTTGCAGTGAGTTAGGCCACCAAGGGCTTAGTCCGCTCAACCACAGAGGCCATCAACTGTTGTCTGACAATTATCTGTATTTGACCACAAATTTGTGGTGCATCCCAATTAATAGTGTGTGACAGTTTGGCAACAAATTTGTGGTGGTTCTATCTGAGAGGGTTGAAGTAAAATATTTCTTATTTCACTTCTTTTCTTTGACCAATACTTTTCCCATGGCTCCACTCGTAATCTAATTTCTATGTCATGAGAACTTTTTATTATTATTTGGCATTCTTTATATTTCTTGGTCTTTTATGTAATGCTTATGTTTACTTTCACTTAATTTTGTTATTATACGTAATAGCAAAGCTGTTAAAATATAATAAGCAAATACTTCAAGTTTTGCATAGGTTGAATAAAATTTATATGTTGGGCATAATAATATTTATAATCTTTTAAGTTGTACCCATGTAATACCCATGTTTACACATTGATAAAGTTGTTCAAATAAAATTAATTAAATAAGATGTTGTAATTTGAAATATTTTAAACTCACTGGTTATTGACCAGCGCTCAGGCCTACAGTTTGTTTCACATAGTATGAGAGATGTTATGTAAATAGAGAAATAAACATTGTGATTCTAAGTATAGGTTTATTATTAAATAGTAATTTGATTTTAATAGATTTATTCGAATTCATTTTATTGTGAATATTGGTAAGATAAAAGAAAAGAAAAGATGTTGTAACATCTTTTCTTTTCTTTTATACAATCTTTTATACAATACAATAAGTCCTTAGTATATCTATATTTTGCTGGTGCTGAGCAATATTTTATATATAGCTAGCTGTGCCCATGACGCCATCTGCATGGAATTTGTTTTCAAGGCCCCCTGATTCTGAAACATTTTTCATTACTGCTCTGCTCCTATTGGTCTTAGCATAATGATATATAGCATTTCTCGATAAATGGGCTATCCAACATTGAAAGAATTTTTCAAATCAGACCAGTAGTTCCTGAGATAAGCACATTTAAACAAACAATCTTTATATATTAGTATAAGATGAAGACAAGTAAACTAGCTCACATTATGTCAAATGATTAAAGTCCAACAAAATAAAATATATCATAATGTTAATTAAAATAATCAAAATAAAAGACATATTTCATGGGAAAGTTTGGGATAATGCTAAATTTTAACAGTTTAGGCATGGTAATTTATTTGAGTCTTAAAATTCCGATGTTTCAGCCACTTTTTAGTAGCCATGCTCACGGAAGACAAAGATTTCAAGTGTCATGCCTAGCTCTAATAATTTTATGTAATATTAAAATGGGTTTACATCCCACCTATTTTAATATACTATAAAATTATTAGAGCTAGGGATGTTTGCTGAAGAATCTCTTGCACCACTTTTTCTCTTAGATCCCCAACATGTTGTGAAGCCTTGGTAAATTAGATTAGGCTCCCATATAGTAAATAATAACCATAAACAAAATTAAAACTAAATAATTATATGAACAACTTGGCACTAGGCTAAAACTTTAACAATACTCATTTGCATTCAACATTTTTGTCTTCCATGATCATGGCTACTGAAAACTGGCTGAAACATCAGAATAATAAAAATCAAATAAATTACTGCACTGAAACCGTTAAAACATAGGTAGTTTTATTATGTATTATTAAACTTTTGAATAAATATTACCACACAAAATTAATGGTGACTGGTTTACTTTCTAACATATGTGCATTTTAGGAAGCTTGTCAATAGTCTAATAAGTATTTAGTATGTAACATTGCCTATATCTGGATATCCTAGGTTTTTATTTTCTTTTAAGTAGGAGTATTATAGATCAAGTTGATTTTAAAATTGTATGTTATTATATTTATGTTATTTATTAATAGTTATAATACTTTGCTCTTTATAATACCACTAGCTTCTGACCGCAACTATGTCTGCGTGGAATAGTTTAAAAAAAGTTTGGTCTTAGCATGATGATATGATAGCCTATATAGCCTTCCTCGATATATATGATATATATAGACTATCTAACACTGAAATAATTTTTCCAATCAGATCAGTAGCTCCTGAGACTAGTGCATTCAAAGAAACACTCTTCAGCTTCATATATTATTAGTATAAGATTGGATTCTACTTTTCTGAATTAATACTAATAATTACTATTTACTATTAACTAATAATTACTCATAGACTGTAAATGTTTTGTTAGAGCTCCTAAGCCGTGTTGTACAATTGGAACCCTTTTAAACTTGCCTTTTCTGCCAGTCTAGATATGTTAGAGCCATATTTCTCAGACTATTTCAGTCTATGGTTGGAATTTTAGAATGTGTATTACATACTTATATCTCATGTATTTTATAGTAAATTTTTTAATTAGGTTACAAAGTGTGAATGGCATAAGTCGATGTGACAATTGTATGTTAGTTCCGTTTTTACCAAAGTGGGTATGAAACTAATAAACATTAAATAAATAAGAGAAATGTTATTTCTCTTCTAAATAAATCATTTTTGAAAAGCGTTTTTCATAACAATGTGGTACATTTATCTGATGATGAAATCTAAGTAATTTATTTGTTTGAAACATTGACATTTTTGCAGACATTATTATATATTTGCAGATAGATTATAGATACATGTCTCGCCCTTTGACAGGTATACAAAATTGTAGTTTTCTTTACAAGCAATTTATATTACTTATGATTACATATTATTATAATTACACTTTATTATACTGTTTTTATATATTTGTTTTAATATCAATATTATACCTGTTAACAATATTAATATGATTATATTTTCAGGTGCAACTATGAAGAGAGACCAAGAAATAAATAGAAGACATGTTTAAGAGGAAGTCATTTTAAAAAGTCAAAATAAAGAAATCAACAGGGCTGCTGTGCTACAAAGCAAGGATGGATGAAAATGATGTCATTATTTCATCCACCGAAATAATTAAAGGTAACTAAAATGATTTTAAGCGTTCTCCGAGAGGTTAGGACGGGAAATGTATTGTTGTGCATACTTGCAGTTTTTTTTTTTTTAACCGAATATGTTGTCGGTGCGGCAGCGATGCAGAACGCGGACTGTGCGCGCAACCGATAGCTTATCGAGCGCCTATATTTCGCTCCTAGATTCCCTCGATATCTGCCGCTTGCGCACCGACACCGTTTCCACTGCTGCTGCGCCACCCAACCAGAAAGCTGACCTAAGAAGAATTACGTATTTGTAAAATAACATGAAATATGCCTTTTCATGGGAGAAGTAACGACTATAAGAGTCGGGAAGTAAAAGACATGATTCGTGTTTGTGTTGAAAAATATAGTGAAGTGTGCCTTTTCATAGGACAAGCATACTAGGAATGACAAACAAAGTCGAACAGTAAAATACTTAACTAAGAAGACACCCTAAATTGAATTTAGGGAAATGTAAAAAAAAGCGCGTTTTTATTATCTTTTCTTCTAAGCCGTTGCCTCACTGCTGGGATTCGTGACTTTGATAGCAGTGAACAATTGCTCTCTTCCAGCCAGATCAAGCATTGTGGACTGTCGAGTTTATTGAAATGTCCAGTTGGTCAGCAATCCGGTCGATCCACCTATTCGGAAATTATTATTAACGACGTCCAATTTTTGATTGATTTGTCCTAGAAATATTTTTTAATTAATTAAACGTGAAAGAGTGAAAACAAGTTATATAGGATTTAGGACCTTATCATAATTACTTTTTATAGAGAGAGAAAGTGATCTGTTTATCTTCTATCTTTAAAAGTTACGAAAATTAATCACATCCTTAGTTGTGATGAAACAACGAGCAAATAAAATCATATGGTACATGTAACAAAACAATATTAAAGTCGAAATTTAAGAGTTTGAATGAATGAATTAATGAATATGCTTTATTGTGTTTTAAAGATTCAGTTAACAGAAATAAAATTTTACAATACAATAGGCCGTCTTATCTCTATTAGCGATTTCTTCCAGACAACCTTTGGATGGGCAAAAATTGATTAAAACAGAGGTATGTTGCATTATTCTCACTGCCGAATCAGTATCTTATACATGATATAATATGCATACATTAATAAAAATATAAAAAATATACTAATACGATATATGTAAATAAAATATTATAAAATACACTTATAAATATAATAAATATAAAAACTAGGAAAAGATGACAATAATTGCTGCTGCATCCTTAAAGTTTGCAGACAAACGATTATTAAATTTTTTAACAGACTTCAAAAAAGGAGGAGGTTCTCAGTTCGTCGGGATCTTTTTTTTGTGTTTTATTATGTATGTTCACCGATTACTCGGAGATTTATGATCCGATTTACGTGATTATTTTTTTTGTATGACGCGGAATAGCTTCCAATTGGTCCTAAAAATTTGACATAGTTCGGCCCAGTAGTTTTCATTTTATGAACATTTTTTATGAAATTTTTTCCAATCCGTTCCATATGTACACCGATTACGCTGAGATTTATTATCCGACTTACGTGATTCTTGTTTAGTTTGATGCGGATTAGTTGCCATTTGGTCCCCTAAAAATTTAACATAGTTTGGCCCAGTAGTTTTCATTTTACGGTCATTTTTTTATTCCCGTTTCTTGGGACCTATATTTTTTAAGGAGCGCGGCACCTTTCTTAGGTTTACCCATACATAGCTAGACACTAAAAAGTAACAAATAAAATTAAAAAACCGACTTCAAAAACTAAAAAGTATAAAACAACTTATATTAATAATAATAGCTTTAGAAATAAGTTATTTTATAGTTTTTTAGTTTTTGAAGTCGGTTTTTTTAAACGAAGTTTTTTTAGTTAATTAAATTAAAGAGAGGAGTGGTTGTGTATTTTGCACACATTCATTATAAAAATAAATATCCAGCTATCGAATTCTAGAATTACTGTGGGCAATAAATAACACCTTCTATTAGATGATTTTTAAAGTCTTGATTTTTTTACATCTTTTTTTATTAAATGTGCATTTTATAAAGTCACTTAATACAGTGATTACTAAAGAAACAGGTGATTCAATCAGCTGATGACTCGATGATCCTTGTAATTAATTACCCCTTACAACAATATGTGTATTTCTCGCCGTATTTGTCATAATTAATTAAATATTTAGCTCAAGGCGTCCTGTACAGAGGTGCGCGTGAGCATATCCACGAAAGTTTCTGTTATTCGATACTGAAGGTAGTAGAGTTAGCGAGGCGCGTAGGAGGCGTTCAAATGACCACAATGACATCAATGAGTGTACAATACAAATAAATGATTATTACATAAGCAATATTGTTAAGTTTTATACCTATACATTATTATATAGATTTTGTATTATTATAGGTACCCGAATTAACGCGTTATGAGTTTGAAGTTTACGCGAGTGATGGTCCGGTGAAATTGAAAGCCCTAGTAATAGCCTATAATACATTAGAAAATGAACTCCTTCGTAGATGAATAAATACGTAACTATTCTTCACCAACCATGTTCTTTGAAATACTAACAACTAACTTGGTTTAATACGTAACAAAACTACGTTTTAATGCTTTTAAGCGCGGTATTTTATTAACTTTTGATTCTGACGTTTCGGCCACATTTCAGCAGCCGTGATCACGGTAGACAAAGATGTCAAGTCAAGTGTCAATGAAGGATGTTAAAGTTACTGTTTAGCGTACCCCGAACTTGTCATTTTAATTATTTTATTTTAGTTTATGGTGTTTATTTACTCTATTAGAAGTTTGAGAACCTAATCTAATTTTGCCTAATTTAATTTCCCATAGAGTAAATAAAAACCATAAATGAAAAATATAATCAAAATGAACAAGTTAGGGATAGGCTCAACCATATTTTTAACATTACTCATTGATACTTGATATCTTTGTCTTCCGTGATCACCGCTACTGAAAATTGGCCGAAACGTCTAAATAAAAATAAAATATCGGGCTTAAACCGTTAAAACCTAGTTTTATTATGTGTGTTAGTCGCGAAAACTTTATAAAATACGTCGTTTAATATATTGTTACGAGCTACACAGGACTCGAATTAAAATGCCGTTGGAATTACTATAGAGATTATTAGAACTGTACAAACACGTATAATACAAGTACAAATATAACTAGTACAAACTGTACGATTCAATAACACGCGCAAAGTCCGTCACTGTAACGCTAATCGAATGTCTTACTCGTATCGTAATCCTCGCTTGACTGCCCACCCCTCCGTTTGGACATTGTTTTATGCTAAACTGTAAAATACATCAAAGGACCGCGTTCACTGAGTCAATCCGCACTCCTGGCAAGCTTCAACGCAATGTAATAACAACAAAGATTAGTTCGACACTAATGGTGGCCATAAAACAAGTGCGATAACAATAGGATATTTTTTCTTAATTGCAAATTTTAAACACTAAGTAAACAAAAGAACTCTGAATGCAAGAAAGGTAATAAACTGCTTTTTTACGACAGGCAGGTGTCCGCATGTCTTTGACGGCATATAATAATATTTAGTATTCATTGCCATAACTAAGAATTTTTTATATAATTAGTAGATATTATATTGCATATATTTATATGTTTATTTTGTTTAAATAGTTGCATGTTATCACCATATCTTGTATATGTATACAACTTATGTGTATATTTGTATATATAGTTATATATTTATTAGTATAGTTATATATTTATTATTAAAATGTAAGTAATCGTACAATAATTATGTATACCACCATCGCCAGTCCTAATATTCTTGCGACGGGTTGTCTGGAAGAGATCGCTTTTTAGCGATAAGACCGCCCTTTGTTCCCAATTAGATTAATACTATATAGATCGTAAGTTTTTCTGTAATGGTGTACAAGAAAGTGTTATCTATCTATCTATCTAATAATTGAATTGCGAGAAAAACATAATAAATAGAGATTATAAAATACGAACGAAGTCGACGGTATCCATAGTTTTAACATTGTTTCATTTAAACACAAATACGTAGCTGCAATTTGACCTTCGCGCATCATACTCTATTAACTTCAGAAATTGTCTACCGCCTTTGTTTTTTTTAATTTTTTTCAGTGATGTCATGGAGTGTGAAAATGTAAAATTACGTACTAGTACTTTAATAAGATATTATCTCTAGCTATAATAACTTGTGAGATAAACAACTGTTACTACCAAATAGCAAATACATACATAACTTCACGCCAGGTCCCTTGCGGGGTAGGCACTTGCGGGGTAGGTATTCTTGATCGGGAGGTATAACGGAAATGCCATTACTGCCCGAACTGATCGACTCCAACACTGCTTCACCGTGATCCTCAGGAAATGTGCAGCCCGTAAATGAAGATCATCTCGACAAAGAAAGGCAACCGTCAATATTTGACATCGGCTCCACAGTTGCGTAATATATCACCCGTAAGGTGTAACTTGCCTGCGAGCAAGGATATATGTGTTTTTGCCACCCGTTTTTTTTACTTCTGTTTTTGTATCTGTATCGGCTGTGATACAATTACCCTTTGTTCTTAGTCTAAGTGTTTTAGGTATATATAAAAAGCCTAATATTTTGGTGTTTATGTAAGTAACATAGAGCTACTATGGTTTTTCACGCGGCGTGGCCGCGCGGAAAACTCTGGTTTGGTATAAAAAACCGTCTTTAGCGTAGTCATCGGTTGTGGACTAAGAGCCGGTGATCGCCAGACCTACCAGATAGTATAAAGGTTAAAAAAGTTTCTGTGCAAGGATCCTACAGCAGGTAAGAAGGTTTGGATATTATGAATCTCGAACCGTGGTGGCTTTGACAGATAACAGGTAGCAAAGGTGAGCATAATTGCTGCCCAAAAACATTATAGCATAATGCGCAATTTTTTTAGTATGTTCTACAGGATACTATTAGAATATCATACCATCCGTTGCCAGACACTTTGTAGGGTGGCAACCCCCTGCCAGACGCCTTTAAAGTTTAAAAAATAATAATTCTACTTACGTCATAATATAAAATCTGAGTTTTATATATGTTACTTGGTCAAATATTCAAAGATGTTTCCCAAACGGCCAGACAGTTTCAAAAGTTCTAACACTCTTCCAGACATAGTTGACGGTCAGCTGTAGGGGCGAGCGCAGAGGCGGTTTATATACTATATGCAATATAAGTATAACTAGTGAGTATGATTTATTAGTCAATCCATAGAACAAAGACATACTCACTACTTATACATATATTGCATATCTATACTAATATTATAAAGCTGAAGAGTTTGTTTGTTTGTTTAAACGCGCTACTCTCAGGAACAACTGGTCCGATTTGAAAAATTCTTTCAGTTATATTATATTATATTTTCAAAAAAATTAGGGATCCTTACTAAAAGTCGAATACAATTACACGGCGTGCGCTGCGAAAACTATTGATTATAGAACAAAACAATGTACTACCACTTTGCAGAACATTCTCTACAAAAAATATCCCGTAACCATATATCTAACTATTGTAGTTATCTCACAATAGGTGTTTTCTTTTATTTATAAGAAAATACCGTCGCTTCAAAAACTCTTTATTTAGTACCTTGGTATTAATCCTTATCAAAATAAATTACTATATATTCAAGACGAATTCAATACCTTTCTAGAACTTTTTGAATTATTTAATTCGGACTTTTCATTCACAAGATATCGCGATATTTAAATTGTAAGTATTAGTGTTGTAGCCAAATAAGTATTAAGTATTGCGCGCGATGTATGATGTCAGTCATGAGGGGCGATACCAGGAGACGGACATAGGATACTTTTTATCCCTTTGGAAACGGTAGGTGGCTGAGATCGGGTACTAGAATCTTCCTAATCACCCGGACCGATTTTGGTCATTTTGCTTTTGTGTGTTTGAATGGGTTGGCATGGTTTAAATCCACAATTGGAACCGGTAGGTGGCGCTGGGATCGGGTCCTAGATTTGTATTTTTTCGTAGCAGGACAACATCTGCCGGGGCCGCTAGTAGTATATAAACCGCCTCTGCGCTCACCCCTACAGCTGACCTTCAACTATGTCTGGGAGAGTGTTAGAACTTTTGAAACTGTCTGGCCGTTTGGGAAACATCTTTGAATATTTGACCAAGTAACATATATAAAACTCAGATTTTATATTATGACGTAAGTAGAATTATTATTTATTAAACTTTAAAGGCGTCTGGCAGGGGGTTGCCACCCTACAAAGTGTCTGGCAACGGATGGTATGATATTCTAATAGTATCCTGTAGAACATACTAAAAAATTGCGCATTATGCTATAATATTTTTGGGCAGCAATTATTGCTACCTGTTATCTGTCAAAGCCACCACGGTTCGAGATTCATAATATCCAAACCTTCTTACCTGCTGTAGGATCCTTGCACAGAAACTTTTTTAGCCTTTATACTATCTGGTAGGTCTGGCGATCACCGGCTCTCAATCTATTGCTAACTCAGAATAATCATAAAGTTTCAATGCGTTCTAGTACATAGAAAGTCCAAAATTACTATGTATTTAAAGCCTTGCGTTCTAACCTCCTTTTTTAATTTTATTAATATTTACAGACAATGTTATATAATATTAATATCAAAGAAAATAAAAATGTTAATTATAAACAATTACGTTAATTAAAAAATGTAATACTTTTCCACGGTTGTTGAGATCTATTTTTATCTCATTTTTCATATTAAAGCCGTGGTAGCTAAGGGGTTAGCGCACTCGCGTCCCCAATTCAGAAGGTGAGGGTTCGAATCCTGGCCGGCAGACTGCACTACTTAGGGCAGTTTTCTCATCTAATGTACATACTATTACATTTACCCCGTGACAACGCTGAAGGAAGACATCGTTATGAAACCTGCACATCGAGATAACCAATGTGTCACACCCGCCAAATCCCCTTGGGGAAGCGCGACTGGTATACTGTACCCCTATAAATGGGAGGCCTGAGCTCAGCAGTGTGCATGTTTAATTGTAATAATATGCGTATTAGGTCATAAAACTACTTAATTTACGCACGCTTTCCGGCCAGTCTTTGGACCGGCGTCCTTTGAGTTAGGAGGCGAGTGCGCTAACCACTAAACTATCACTGCTCCACTTTGATTCATCAAAATTGAAACACAGAAATGAACCGTCTAATATCGGCTTAATGGAAACCCTAAAAATATTGCTGCAATGGCGTAACCGGCGAACCGATAATCCTTTTCCTGAACACGTGTTTTTTACTCTTGGTATTGAAATTATCTGTAATTGTTTTAATGGTTGTCTTACTTGTTAACTGTCATTTGTTTGCGCTAATTTTCTAAGTATTGAAACGTAACCATCTACTTTCAACACACTTTATGTTTACGGCCGACCTTCGAGTAAGACATTATAAACAGTTTTTATTGGATAAACGTTGCAAGTTCTTAAAAGTCATATTGTTTTGGATTAAAGCTGATAATTTGAGAATTCTTATGAATGGTGTTTGTATGTTTATTGGGAATCTATGTATACTTTGCGAATATACAAGGTAGCTCCGTTCAGACAGAGTTAGTTGAGTTTCAACTGCGTTGAGGGGCGTGTGCCTCTAGTGATATTTCGGAAGGTTCAATCGACATTTAATTCGAATTCCGTAAATTCGCAACAGTACTATTCACGTATTATATACATATAGGTTATATTTAACTTGAACTTTGTTCGTGTTTGAAATTCCCATTGGGGTTGACCGATGGCTGTTTTAACCTTGACTTCTTAACATTAGAATTTAAAAGAGCTATTTATTGACCGACTTTACACTGGGACATTGTTTAAAAATAATTTGAATTATTACCACAGGCGCTTTAATAACAATCCACGAGTCACGCGAAAGCTTTCACGTGTTAAACAAAATAAATACTAAGATGTGGAGATATTAACGTATTGTATGTATAATATGTTTAAATATATGTGTTGTATCCGTGAAGGAATACTAGTTCCTGAGGCCGGGCGGCCTGTTCTAGGAGGCTACAAAACAGCCCATTTGCCCGTCTGGATGGCTACCACCCCTGCTCTATAGCTTGCCGCCATAATAACCTTAAATTGTGTTCTGGCGTTAGTAGCCAAGTTCCAGTGCCTCCCTTCGAGGTCGGAAGCACTTTTGGTGTTACAAATGTCCATAGGCGATGGTCACCGTTTTCTTCAAGTGGGCTGTTAGCTTGTCTGCTGTACTCAAGTTATAAAAAAACATGTACTACATACTATATTTTTATGTTACTTTGTAGAATTCCATAGTTATTTTGCCCAAACACAGAATCCATGTACAATCGTCACGTGTTCATCTGTCTATGTATGTGTTTGAGCTTCCAAATTACGCAGTAGAAATTACAGCCGCTAATTCAGGTGGAAATAACAAATTTATTCTAGATTACAAACACGTAGTCTTTAGCTGTAGTAGTTACTAGTTGAACTTGGTATTCAAAATTTGAAGTAACGTTTTTCATGTGTGTAATGTCAAGTTGACATTTTGTATTGACATTTGATGTAAACTTATAGTCGCGTTCACGACAGTATGTCATATCCGTTTTTTCAAAAACTACTATGGCTACGTTCCATTAGTAGCTTATAACGACCACGTTCACGACCGCGATTTTTCCCGTTCCATTTGCTTGCCGGCGTTCAATCGTGAACCCAATTGGAACGGTTATTGGACCCACCTCTTGACATGGGTCGTTGTGAGCGTTGTGTGATCGAAAATGATGACGTAATTAGTGACGTTTTCGCCACGACTACAACGACCACGCTCGCCTTATGGAATAGCTAATCTAGCATTTTGGGCGTTGTGAGCTACTAATGGAACGCGCTGTATATCTATCTACATGACTGAAATGTGATTTGGAGAGTATAATCTATATTTTAGTACGCAAACCGCCTGTAATTTTTTTTAATGGAGTTATAATTTTTTTAAATAAAGTCAAGATGATAAAGCTTAAATAGTACTTTCAACTAAACTTTGTGAAACAACATTTGATTCATATATAATGGAAGCCGCAGTATTATCATTCCTCCAACAAAATATCTTGGACAAAATTTGTATGTTTTTTATTCTATTATATTGCTAATTGCCTTGTTTATCTCGTTTTTAGAAATAAATATTTTTTATCTTTCTATATTTTAATTATATCCGAACAATATCGCCTGAAAACCCTAGTTGGTTATAAATAGTGCCTTTCACCGTAACTCCAGAACATGTCACTCATATTGATTGACGGGGTTCATAGAACGTGGCAAAAAGTTAACGAAACCGCGCTCTTTCAGATTGGCTTTGATAAATGAATATTTGCTTCGCTAGCTCTATGATGTGACTATAAACTTATCTATTAGCTGACTCGATACTTCGTTCGCACGGCACTAGTTTTAATAATATACATAACTTACGGCATTTGCAAGAATTAAATAAATATATATCGCCCCTTTGCTTCAATAATGTTGTTGTCTTGAAAATTCAAATTTTAGAAGAGTTTTTTTATCCGTCAAAACATATTGTATCTAAACGATATATATAATCTGTCGATATATTTCAAAAGATACAAAGTTATTCATTTCGATACAATTATGTTTCGATAGATCAAAAAACCCCTCTTCTAAAATTAATATTTTCAAGATAACACATTTAAGCACAGAAGCGATATATTATGTCAAATGACTGGAAATTGCGCATGGAAATTTTATAAAATCCATCTCATATAGACTGGTACACAACAAAACACACAACAAAAATTATTAATAAAAAAATGAAAAATAAACATTTTCTAATTTTTCCAACGGGGTTCTATTCTATAGCCTTTCAAGAATTTCCCCAAGAAAGGAAAAAAATCTTAAATTTATAGTTTAACAATTATCACACTTGCAATGTTCATGTTCAAGCAATTTTTTTTATTAATTAACTATTGAATAACTAAATGAAAAATTGTTGTAAAAAAATTTTCAAGCAGATTATTGTTCATTCATCTATTCAGTTAGTGCCTGAATTTTTTCAATTTTTTATTTTCATATTTAATATGTTTTGAATAATATTTATTCATTAAAGGGCCGATGTGGGTGTGGCTGGCGTAAGCCAGAGTACCCGTTTTCGGCCGTATTTTCATCCCTCTGGGAAAATTATAAATATTGATCTTACAGTTTTGGGGAGTCGAGACTTTTTTTAGGAAATTTCCTCCTCTTTTCGAATCTTTTTTCAAATTTGAAAAATCTCTATTACTTTTTGAGATATTTGCAAAAAAACTAAACCCCCCTTTTTTTTAGTTAATTGTTAATAACTTTTACAATTTTTGCAAGCGGAACTTTATTTTTTTCAAAAATCATCTAGATGCCATTCCGAATCGAATGACACCTCATTTATAATTTTCGGAGACTGCTGAAAAAAGTTGGTCCAAAAGGCACTTGTTTACCAGTCTAATAAAGCTCTCACAATTTCTGTTCTAATATAATCATACAGAGTGAAATATACGTCACATATGTTATGCTACTATAGTTACTAAACATGGCATCGGTGCATTTGCACTTGAAGCATGCCTAACTGCGACACAGCCGGATTAGTGATATTTAACTTGACGTGTTATACTTGAACACTATCGTATATTTGAGAAAATTCCAAAAGTAGGAGGTTCTCGATTCCATTGTATGTTTGTTACGCGATTTCTACGTCAATTGTGGGCCGATTTTAATTTTTTTTCTTTATTCGAAAGAGTATCCTCCTGAGGTTCTTGTTATCCATTATTACCAAGTCTGGATCTGATAAATGGAAGTCGAGAGCAACCCGTGTTGAAGAGCACCGAGCGCTTTAGAAAAGGTTAGGCTTGTTAAATCTATTTTTGTTACCTTTTCTAGGGCTTTGTACGTATTTTTATTACGTTATTGAGTCTTGTTGCGTAGGTACTTAATTTATTGAACGACGTAGTCGTCTATTTTTAGCACAAAGCCTCTCTTTGTTATTCTCAACCCCGGGAAAATGTTTTAAAATTGTAGGTATTGATCTTAGCACCTACGAAAGAAACTAGACACACGTTCGCAACCGTTGTGAGACAGTTTTTAAATTCCCTAATAGCTTAAGAGCCAGGACTGCCAGACTTTCGTCATTTTATAAAACCTGAAAGTTTTTCTCTGCATGTCCCTATACCTCTATACGCGCTCGCACCTACAGCGGACTTTTATTGTGTCTAGCAAGATGTAAAAACCATTAAAACTGTCCGGCTATTGAGGTAACATTTTTTTAGGTTCCCAAGTAACGTATATAAATTTTAGCTTTTATATAACGAAAGTATAATTTATTAAATAGGGGTGTCTGGCAGGGGTAGCAACTGTCATAAGTGTCCGGAAATGGATGACGAAATTTCTAAAATCCCGAAGAAAATATAAAAAATTGAGCTTCATACCTTAACGAATATAAGGTACTATTTTATACACCTTTAATACCTGTTACCTGCCCAAGTAACCACAACCCAAACTCTATAGTCGCTGGTTGTTCTTATCTGTAGAAAAACTTTCAGGTTTTATAAAATGACGAAGGTCTGGCAGTCCTGGGCTCTTACTATATAAACCTTGTTTATTCAAAGCTGATTTATTTAATCAGATTTTACTCATAAATTAGCGTAATATAGTTTAAGTTGTTATTTAATAATGATAATAATTCTTTATTTACTTTCAAACTAAGCAAAAATTAGTAACATTTTTTTCTAACAAACTAAAGTTGCCTGGTGTCAGTTGAAAAAAAGCCTGTGTGCCTGATCATAAGACCCTTTATCCCCAGAGTACTAAGCTATACAAGTCAAGATAGATTTTGTGTATTACGTTTGGGTACATAACTATGTATGACTATAACTATGTAAGTAAGTGTATATAAATAACGTGCGATTATGTGTGGGTTTATGGGAGTAGAAATAGATATTGATTTATGGCCCGGCCCTATGTCTTACCGATGCGACGGTTCATTTATGTTATTATCGGTTAAAATCTGACATAATAAACTCCATACCAGTAATGTTAAAATGCAACCGATGGTAAGACAAGTGATTGAATTACTATTAATTTATAGCCGGTTCCTATATCTTACTAGATATAGGAACCCGCTAGTAGAACATTGGTCAGCCACAATGAAACGTGATGAAACCTGCACATCGAGATAACCGATGTGTCAAACCTGGCAAACCGCCTTGAACGAGCGTGGCGGATATACTGTCCGTTCCCCTATAGTGGGAGGCCCAAGCCTAGCAGTGGGACGTTCATGGGCTGTTATATTTATATATTTAAATAGCCTGTTTCTATATCTTGCTTGATATACGAACCCGCTATTAGAACGTTGGTCAGCGACAATGGCGCAGAATTTTTTTACACTGCAAATTTTAATTGCAATTTTACATTTAGTCAAATTTTGGCTAAATGTTAGTCTATATGGGAGAAGAGGACTACAGATGACAATATCACAATAAAAACATTGGTCTGAAAAGTTCCAAAATTCTGTTTGGGGAACGTCCGTACGTACGTGGGGAACGTTCTGTTGGGGAAGGGAACGTTGTGTTTGGGGGAGGGGGGGGGGGGTTGTTTGTCTTCAAAAAATCACGCGACTGGTCGATAGCAAACTTTTTGTGATGAAATCTATTATATTTTTTTATCCCGGGGATCCCAAGAGAATTTTCCCAGGAGCGGTTTGTAGTTTTGCGGGTGCATACAAATTAGCTTATTCCGACACAATTTGCTCTAAAACGATATTTTCATTCTTTTTAAATGCTGCGGTACTTTGTGTCTCGGAAATCCCACGGGAAATTCAAGTCAAGCGTGGACGATGTATATCCTTGTTTTGGCTTACCTGATGGAAAGTGGAGTCTCACAAATGTGACCAACTGTGACAAGGATGGGGGAGGGGTCAAAAATTATGAAATTCGTGTGACGTAATTTGTGAATGGCTCCTTAGTATTCTGTATTAGTCTGTTGAATTTTGACATTATTTGTATGGAACTTATGTCAAATTTTAACCGAGACTAAGGGAAATGAACGGTCGGTAATATATAGGAACCGGGCTTTAGTCCACGCCCATTTACAATACTTGATATTTTTCGCCCACATTTCGCTTCTTCGGAAGTCACCGTTCAGCAACGAATTTGGTAAAGGCAAAGACCTCTGGTACTAAAATGAAGCCCACGTAAGAAGTTGGCATTTTAATATAACAAGCTGTGTGGGCACAATGGACATAAAAGTTTTTTTTTCAATGAAAACGAGGAGCTGATGCTGAACTATTTTTATGACAATCCATTTTTTGCTATCTAGTGTTGATCCTAAATCTACTAATATTATAACAAGGAAAAAACTGTATGTAACGAGTTAACTAAAAAACTACTGGACCGATTGCAAAAATTCTTTCATCATTTGAATACTACATTATCCGTGATTAATATAGACTATTTAAAAATGGGATCCCTATCAAACTATTTACTTCAATAATTTAACCCATCAATCTATACAAAGCACTTGGCTGGAATCGGGTTATACGATTTTGATGTAATTTTATGTGTGTTTGAGTACGTCCAGTGCTAGTTTAGATTCATAATTGGATCATAGCGTAGTAGGTGGCGCTGGAATCGGGTCCAAAATTTTTATTTTTTCAGGGCAGGACTGCTAGACGAAATAATATAATAGGGTAGTTGCAGTCAAATCAACTGAGCCAGATTTTATCATCGCAGGTCACATTTTTTGTGTCAGCATGGAGGTTGTGACGTCATAACTTAAACGCGCCAAATAACATATTTAACGGATTCTTCTTCAATCGAATTTTCATCTAATCCATCCTGAGGTTGTCTGGAAGAAATTCCTTTCAATGATAAGACCGCCTATGGTTTTCTATACTTAAACTTCTAAAAATTGTATCTTAATGTTACGCAATCAAGTATATAGTACCGAACTTTTCCTTGAAAGCGTAATGGACAAACAACAAAAGTTTTTTCGCATATATAAAATTAATGTAGATGAATGTGTGGAATAATTAAATTTTAATCACTTGAATTTCATCAATCGTTAAGCTATATTTGGGAAGTAGTAAATATCTTTAACTAATGACGCCATTGTCCGAACAACTGCGAGTATTGTGAGTCGCTGTGCCTAAAATTGGCTTTTACGCATATTCAAGATATTTCTCGTGCACCACAGTGCATCTTCAGGCGATAGTTATTTAGACAGCAATACATTAACGACGTAAATGAAATATGATAGTCGTTAAATCCAGATTTATACTTAATGCTTTGTTCATAAATATTGCATTATTTATGATCAATGATTGTGATATATAAGAGTGTATGTCCACTAGACATTGCGCATTATCAATTGCTATAGGTTTTTTATGCAATGCAACAATTCCTTGAATACACCAGTTTAAGTTGTTTATTTTATGCCTAGCTATAATATTATAAATTAATTCTCTTTTTTTCTCTTTTCTTTCACCATATTTCAATTAATCGGGGTGGGCACAATATGTCTTTTCCTTCCACACTCCTCTATTCTGACATACATCTTCTGTCACACCACAAATCATCATATCATCCTTCACGCAATCCATCCATCTTTTTTTTGGTCTACCTTTACATGTGTACCCATCCATCTTGTAGTTTCACATTCTTTTTGTCACGTGACTTTCATCCCTCCTCATTATATGCCCATACCGACTTAGTCTTCTTCCTCTCAATATTATGTACCTATATTATGTAATATTTTTAATAAATACATAAAACGTTTGTCTTGCGCACCGTGGGCATTTGGAATGAACTCCCAGCCGTGGTTTTCTTACAGCGCTACAATATGCGGTTTTTTTAAAAGCGTGTCATAAAATTTCTGTAAGGCCGGCGGCGCGTTGGTGAGATCTTTGGTGTTGCTAGTCCATAGGCGACTTTAATCGTTTTCCATCAGATGGGCTAGTAAAAAAGCATATATAAAATATACATGATGAGTTACGGAAACAAACTAAAATTATTATAATACTTCCTATATTAATATAGAGTATAAGAGTAATTTGCTTTCGTCGTAACTTAATTTAAATTAAAAAAAATACTTTGATTCTTATCGGTTTTATAGCATTCTTTGCAAGAATGTTTACTCCGCGTGAAATATAGGCTTGAAGCGAAACCATAGATACCGCCCCTGGTGGTCAAAACGTTCAGAGGCAACGGTGACCTCTTTTCATCAGGTGGGCCGTGTCTATTTGCCGATTTCTTAGCAATAAATAATCTTTCACTACATTTTAAATTTTGTAACTAAATTACAAAAATTACACTTATGTTTAATATAATCTCCTAAAAGTTATCATTAATAAACAGCTTTATGTCAACATAACCTTTCTGATACCTAATAATATATCGATTTCATTTGGGGTTTATTCTTGGTGATTCTTCTATAATTTGGTTGTGAAGATAAGAAGTCAAGATTTCATTATTTAGAAAATACAATTATAAAAATGAACGATTGTTATATTATATAAACTTTATTACTTCAATTATTTTCAGATCGATGTTAATCAAAAAATTTAATTAAGTACATATAAATCGTAATTAGTTTAATCTTAAATTTACATGAAAAATATCTTAAAAGCTATATTATTATATTAACGACTTGAACGCTGCCTAAAATATATAGCTTTGTTTGTGGAAAGTAATATGAGCATTTAACTCTTATGCTGACATGTTCTCTGCAATAATAGATTACAGAAGTCTTTTTGGAGTTCCGGTGGGATTTTGTCAAAAAAACGAATCCATCCTGTTTCGTTATGGCCGTCCAATCGTCTGTGTGACACATTGTGTTTTATAGTAAGTCATCTATCTATATATATAACTATGATATCTCAGAAACGTGAAGCTTTAGACGATTTTCTTTCATACTTGTTATGTCATTATGAAAACATTCATCAAATCAAATTGGGCAAGTATATTAACAATCTGCCCGTAAAAATTCAAGTTTAAATTTTGTTGCTATTTGTTTTACCACTTGTTCGTTGAGATTCGTTTTTACACTTATCCGTTGCCATTCGTTTATCCAGTTGTCCGTTGCGATTCGTTTTTCCACTTCTCCGTTGAAGTTTCACTTCTAATATGTGTCCCAGCACACATTTCGATTTTTCGCAGGTTTACTGCAAATTGTGATTTGGTTAGGTTAGGTTAGGTACATTTTTATGAATGCATTTTTTATTTAAACACATTTTATTTACTGAATTCGATCCGGAACTAAGACTCTAAAGAAACGTCTACTCTAAAATTACATGCCGCCTTCCACCACGTCTACTCTAAAATTATGCCGCCTTCCACCACGGCCGTCACGCTTTTTCGTGACAGAAAAACCCTTATACCCCCCCCCCCCCCTGTTTATATAGAAGTTACTTTTCAAAAATGTTAAATTACGGACGATACAAAAATTAAAACTATTCAAAATCTTATATCGTCAAGACTAGCCCGATAGTGTATAACAATGACTTTTGGTTCAACCAAAAATGTTTAGATCCAACGACGGATACCTTAGTTATGTACATGTCATTTAACTTTCACTGGAGAGTATTTTATGTAATTATTAATGTATAAACTGTAATGCTCTAAAATATATGTAATAAGTGCATATAAAGCAGTAGGTATCAGGTATGGTATGGAATAGCTTAGTCTGCTTTTCCTTTCATTTACATATTACGGTTGTAAGTGCAATTCATTTGCAATTGTAATTTGTATCATGCAATGTAAAGTTTAAATGAGAGTCATAAAATCTAAAAAGCGACAGAGTAAGAAGTTCAGCACAGTTAATTTAATTATCATAGGACATATAACTTGCACAAATATGGCGGATGTCTGCTCATGTCCTTTTGTGCATAATTCGTTTTTTGCGCATATCCAAGTTAAACCTGTTAAATCACGAACGGAAAGGATATAAGTTTTTCATAAACTCACAGACTCGTCCACTTTTAAGTTGTTAGGTCTAATCTAATGCATCTCCTGGTTCGAATTAGCCCCCCTGACTTTTTTCACATTTTTAAACCCAATACACAGACTCGAACCATTTATAGATTTATTATAGTATCTATAGATGATCTCATTGTGATTCTGGCCTACGCTCTACGTAATCTTAAATACTAGTCTTAAATAAAAATATTAAGTTTATTTAAATTCTGTTTATTTTTTAGAATAAATCGAATCCTTAGAAACACATATTTTTAGAAACCTCATGTGAGATTGGGGTTCGGGGGAGGGTTGAATCAAATCTCACGATATCTCACCAGGGGGGAGAGGAGATTGGAAAATCGCCAAAAACGCTTCACGTAACTAATGGACGCCACCTTACCTACAAACAGGAGGATGAAGTAATACATCTTTATATATTCGTGCTGTGTGACACTTATTAAACACAGCTACAGTTGCAGCAAATACGTGGTGATTACAAATATTCAGTCGTTTTCAAAACTCCATATACAGTTCTAAAGGTTGTAAATTAATTTAATTTGTGTATGAAGCATAAATTATTAAACATAATTATTTTAATACTATTCGTAGTTTCATAACATAATTGTCTGTGAGTTATATAATATAATATAATTATGTATTATTTATTGTTTCTTAGAAAATAGGCTACTGAAATAATACATTTTTGTCGCACACATTACATATAAAACGTTACATATCTTTTAATTGCTTCCACTTAGTTCCGGCAAAATGGAGGCTCAAGAAATGTTGTATTAACCTCGTGATACGTAACATTCGTGCGACTGTCTCAATAAAAGATTATAAAGACCGTGTAAAGTAGACCCTGGCCTCAAAACTATAAGTTTGACATGTAAGTGAAATTTAAAACTGGGAAGATAATACCAGGATTACTACTACTTTGTGTAATCTCTAACTCTTTCAATTATTAGTACAATGTTGGTCAATATTATCTTGGCTGGAAAGCATGCACTTATGTCGTTTCCTAAAATAATGTTCATAATGTTGCAACGGTCATGGTGATGGAAACTGTACATCGAGACAACTAATGTTTGAAACCCGCCAGTTCGCTTTGGATAAGCTTGGCGCGTATACTTTCCGTTCCCATAAAAATTGGACATTCGAACCTAGCAGGATGTCTATAGGACATAAGAATATTGTTACGAGTTGCAGGACTCGAATTAAAATGCCGTTAGAATTACTATAGAATTTATTAGAACTATACAAAAACGTATAACACAGGTACAAATATAATAATACGCGCAAAGTCCGTCACTAAATAGATTACGGAATGTAGTACACACGTCTTGCTTCGCTTGTGCTTATCGCTCGACTGGCGATTTCTCCATTGGGGCATTGCTTTATTCTGCACAAATACAATATGTCACACCTGGCTAATGACTACCATAAAAGATTACAATACACAATGGGCTGTTTTTCTATTTACAAATTTTAAACACAATACAAATAAAAGAAGTCCAAATGCCGATAAGGTAATAAATTGAGTTTCCATTGACGCAGGTGTGAATTTTCCTTTGTCGGTACCTCGGTCGTAACAATATATACGAAAATGAGAATTATATCTTTTTCGTACTACCACCACCTCCTCTATCACTTTTTGCCACACATTTACCCTGTAAGATTAAAATTTTGTAATTGAAGGATTAAAAACTGCGATGTTTCCGTGCGAAACCTAACCCCTTGATTTACGTAGTGTACTGAAATAGCTGTAATTTGCTATTCAGGTTGTATTGTACACATGCAATAAGGGTGTAGCCTGAGTGTCGGTGTGACCTTATCGTTAGCTACGTCTGTGCACTGTAGAGTCTGGCCTAAGGACGAGCGTCACGCGTTACGGGACTCGAACTAAATTGCCGTTGGAATCACTATAGACTATTAGAACTATAGATACAAACACGTATAACACAGGTACAAATATAACTGAACAGAACTAGTAGAAACGTAATTCACGCTTCAATAACCCGCGCAAAGTCCGTCACTATATAGATTATCGAATGTACACACATCTTGCCACGCTTGCGGCTATCGCTTGACAGGCGATCTCTCCTTTGGACCGTTGCTTTATACTGCACCGATACATAATGGCTACTCGAGCGTGTAGATAAAATTTCTTAGAATCTGTTCGACACACCTGGCTAATGACTGCCATAAAAGATGCACAATGGGCTGTTTTTCTGATTACAAATTTTAAACACAAAGTAAACAAAACATATCCAAATTCGGAAAGGTAATAAAGTGTTTGTTTTATGGTAGGCAGGTGTGCATCCACTTTTTTTCGGCGTGTAACATTATGTTAAATTTAATAATACAGTAGACACAGAGATGACTTGGTAATGTGTTACATCGTCTAACGTTTCTAAAATTACTATTTTCATTATAATATCACAGTATATATTTATTTTATTACCGTTTGGTAGTTGAGTTACGGTCAGTTGGTTTTGCTCATTAATATTATAAATTGTATAATGTGGTTCACAATAAAAATGCATTTTATGCTAAGAAGTAGTGAGTATTCAGAGTGAACCATTAATTACAAAAAATAATGATATTTTTATTTTTTTGTTCTAAGTATTTGAAAGCGAGTTAACAAAATACAATCGCCTCAGGCTTCTAAGTATTTGCTACCTTGCCTGGCAATGTATATTATATATTATAGAATTGAATAGAATAGATACTAACACTTTATTGCTTACCTATACAATTACAAAAATGTACGATTACAATATTGTCATGATAGAAACAATAGGCGGCTTTATCGCTTAAACTTTAAACCTTAAAACAATATTTTACAGGCAACCTAACTCAGGAATAATTTAACCTACTCTGGCGATGTAGGAGGTGCTGATTATTAGGTAGAAATTTAACAGACATACTTAAACTACATATTTTATAAATTCAATACACACACTAAATCCGTATCAATATTATAAATGCGAAAGTAACTCTGTCTAAATGTGTTCCGCTTTTACGGAAGAACTACGGGACCGATTTGGCTGAAACGTAGTATTTTCGATGCCGAGGATGAACATAGGATACATTTTATCCCGAAAAATGGGAGTTTCCGGGATACAAATATATTTATCTATTATGCTTTTACGGAAAAACTATTGGACCGATTTGATAATTTGTAAATTTAATACCGAGGGTGGACAAGGGATACTTTTCATACCGCATAATGGGATAGATTTATGTAAAGGTTATCCCAGACAGTAGGATAGGTACGGGTTTTTGTGATTTGTCACTTTGATCAATTTGGTCATTTTGGTCATATATATATATATGTATATATATATATATATATATATATATATATATTTATTTATTTAATCGCTACAATAGGTTAATTATTTATTCTGACACTACATATAAAACTACTACCAATCTCACTGAAGATTTCTTTATGAAGAGTATCAATGTATCTGAGTGCATTTTGAGTATTGATCAAGGGTATTGAGGAAAACGGGATACCAGGATATGTGGCACAGACTTGGGGAGGCCTAAGTCCCGTAGTTGATGAAGATGAAGAAGTCTGTTTATTGACATGTTTTGTATTGTTGATATTGTAATGTTTTGTTTATACTTATTACTAAAAAAAAATACAAAGCCGGCGTGTTTGTTACATGAAGCACTATAAAATTAGACATCGCAAGCAGCATCATAGGTTTTCTCTTGACCCGAGTGAGTTGAGTGAGGAAACCTTGCCTAAAATATAAGCTTTAGGATCTTAGAGCTCCCTTTCTTATTATATCTACTCTGAACTGTCTTTGACATTTGCTATAGTGATACTAATGCACGCACATCATCTTTTATGACTTAAAACAAGCATCACTTTCGCCTGTCTATCTCTTTTAACAGGAACCATCGTTCTCCACATAAATAGCCCAGACTTTAGCCTTCAATTTACAGTTCAGGTCTTGTTACTGGGACCATACGCGAAGTAGGTGAATCGCTTGATTTTAAAGCAATTATATCCAGTTCAAGTAGACGCTAAAGCTCTTATGCAGTCTATAGGGTTGGGTGTTCATGTTTAATACCATATTGCATCCTTGAAACTAACATCTCACTAATTGTTTTATAGACTTCAACTTGATTACTTCTGCTCGAATAATTATCGAGTTTGTATAAGATATACACGTAACATTTTGCTATTAATAAACCATGTCTTAATATGTAATCCTCATAGTAACTTCATTTGAATATTGTACCTTTTTCCCGACCCAATCAATGAACTCATTTCATAGTTATGTGAGTAGTGTTCAGAATAGGAATGAACATGGATACTTTTTTTTTGATGGACGTGTGCCAGGTTGTAAGGGAATTCGACCATTTGAATGGCTACCACTCTCGGCTTGGAGCATGCCGCCATAACAAGCTGGAGCTGTGTTCCGATAGTAGTGGTCAGATTCCAGTCCCCTCTTCGAAGCCTTTTGAGGGCGACGACAGATTGGTACCATCTTTGGTGTTGCAAATATCTATAGGCGACGGTAACAAATTTCTGTCAGATAGGCCGTTAAAGGGTCTACAAGACCTACTCCTGTAATAGTCATATTTTATTGAAAATAAATGAATCTTCTATTATATATAATATATATAACATTATGCGGGCTGGCCTTTTTTTCTTTGCGTCTCTTTTTTCCGTTTTTTTTTTAACTCTGGATAATATGTTGTTTCATTAGGGGCCTCGACTGAATTTCGCTCTGAATTCGTCTCTTCCTCTCACAGTGTACGACCTTCTGCTAATTTTATACTTAATACTCCCAAGAATTATTTACCTTTTTTTCAATAATTATTTTGCTGTACAGGCTATTCGCCTCTGGTATTAGCTACCTGTTACTGTTAGACAAGATAAATCACTAACAATATTTAAGAACATGACAAAAAAGCACTACCTGCAACATAGTGATGTTTGATATTTTTGCGTATATTTATGTATATGTATGTAATATCAATAGGTGTATTTATATATGTCTATTATTATTCTTACTTATATAATATTTTCCATACTTATATGTTTATAAACGAATAAAATATATGTATGAGTAAGTAATACATGCATACCCTATATTTATGTATACCACCTTTGACCAATATAATCTGTTTTATTCCTGCCACGGGTTGTCTGGAAGAGATCGCTTCTTAGAGATAAGACATTGTGCACATTTTGAAAATTTTAGGCTATTAGTTTTCTATGTTTTCTGTAATGGTATCTATCTATCTCGGCTGTGAGCTATTGGTGGCTGATAAATCCCATATCTATAGGTCAACATCACAATTTTTTAACTTTTTTCGTACATACATGAATCACAAACGCTACCTACCTTGTTTTCGTTTAACCTACATTAATTCGAAGTTAAATTATGTTGGAATCAAAACGTCTAAATAAAGTCCTAAAGAGACCTCACTATTAGAACAAACTATAAATCAATGCTGTCTAATAATCCAAACCTTTTCGCGAACGTCAGACTATATTTAGTCTGACGTTCGCGAAAAGATTTGGCCTCAGACAGAACGTCGTATTACGTTCTATTCAATTTATCATTTATGATACTCCTGTCTGCAAAATTATACGTTTTTGTTGATGTGGAAGATCGTAAAAATCCAGATAATACTGCTACTTTACATGCGAGCTTTTCCCATTACATGCAAGTTTCGATAAAATCGAAGGTGTCTTATTATACGCACAGCGCAGGTTTCCGTAGAGGTGAAAAACGTTGAATGTTTTCGTCATTTTTTTTACTGTAGGAGTTCAGCAGACAGGCAGACGGCTCACTTGATGGGAATCGGTTACCATCACTTATGGACATTTGCAACACCTAAGGTGCTACAAATACGCTACTGCTCTCTTAATGGAGACTGAAACCTGGTCACTAATGCCGGACCACAACTCAAGGTTGTTATCGCGACATAATTGAGACCAGGGGTGGTAGCCGTCCAGTCGGGCAAATGCCCTACCACCTGCCAAAACTTAAACTACTGGCATTTAACTATTGAATCATAAAAAAGTTATTTCATCCGAAATCCTTTATATCGCAAAACGTATTTAACGGATATTGTTTAAATCAACTGTCGTTAAAATCATTTTTGTAGCTTGTACATCAAATTCAAGTCTTTATTAAAACTAAGTTCCACTGGAGAACATTTCTTTGGGACATACATCTCACAAATTTACTTTCTAGTCTCTATATACTGCTTCGCAATATGTTATTGCTGTTGTGAGGAGACAAAGCGACAAGAAACTCCCAGCAACATGTTTGGCGTTTTTTTTAAATTTATCTTTTTTAAATTATTTGTCTGTCTCAGGTTTTTTTAATAGTACATAAAACACTTTTGTATGACTTTGGACTCGAATATGTTATTAAATAAAAAAGGTATTAAGGACCAACGATGGTGATGATTCTTAACATCTGACTAATAAATAATGCTCCACACAACTCCGTACACTGAATAAAAATTAAAAATCCCCTACATGTGTAGTTGCCTACCCTACTAACATTTGTTATTTTCATTATTTCACTATGGCGTTGTGTAGAAACATAGATATTCCTATCAGCATGATAGGGCTCGAAGACGCATAAGCAAAATGAAGTGTAACTTATTAAAGTATTAAATATTTTTCTTCTTTATTCATTCAGTTATACATTGTTAACCTTGATGTCCTTATTTTCGAATGCAACGAACCTTGATGACTTCATTTAAATACTTACTGACCTACGCTTTTATCTTTTTGACATAATCCCAGCTAAGGCGCATTTATATATTAACCAGTTTACAGTCTGTTTATGAATGAGATTTACACTTTATAAGATTCTTTGTAAAATAAGATTATAATACATTATTAAGCAGTTTTAACCTATTAAGAGTCTTATTCAGTTCAACTCTGACACTGCAAATAGCTAGACACGCTCTTGCGCGTCCACTTACTTATAGGGAAGGCTTCTGGTCTATATGTGTGCCAAATAATGTATCTCTTATAGATTTAGTAGTTCCGAAGATAATCAGTTTTCCTCCGTGCAGGAACGGAGAAAGAATACAAATTCCTTCGGCCGAGCGGCCTGTCGTAAGAGGCGACAAAACAACCCACAGTACCTGGCTGGGGAATTTGCCCCCCCTGGTCTAGATGACGCCACCATAACAACTGTGAGTTGTGTTCCGGCACAGTGGCCAGGTTCCAGTTCTCCTTCAAGGCCGGCAGCACCTCTGGTATTGCTAATGTCCATAGGTGACGGTAACCACTTTCCATCACAGTTGGACCATAAGCCTGTCTGTTGTGCTTCAGCAATAAAAAAAATACATCAAAATTCAGGAAACATTGGCGGAAACGCACACACACATGGTATACTTCGAAACTAAGCAATTTTATGCTTGCGTTGTGGTTATTATACAGCGAATAACTCCTCGGCCGAACTCAGACAATCATAGTAAAGAAAATAACGGAACGTGGGCTTTTTTTTATTGCATGAGTTAAGCAGGCAGTCAGACGGCCCACTTGATGGAAAGCGGTCACCGTCGCCCATGAACATTTGCAACACCAAAGGTGCTACAAATGCGCTGCGACTCTCTTAAGGGAGACTGGAACCTGGTCACTAGTGCCGAAACACAACTCAAGGTTGTTACGGCGACATACTTTAGACCAGGGGTGGTAGCCGTGGTGCTAAAATATGTCTTTCTTTTCAGATAGATTATACTTCGCCACTCTAAAAGCGGGGTATAAACCGAAGCCTACTCGCAACAGCAAATACTTCCACATCGAAGATGAGATTGTCTACGAAAACTTCTATTTCGACTTTGGGCCGTACCACCTTTGTCATCTGTACCAATTCTGCAAGAAACTCACAGAAGAGCTCGAGAAGAATCCTAAGAAGAAAGTGGTGTTTTACACGAGCAATAACGTGACTTTGAGGCTAAATGCAGCTTACTTAATTGGCAGCTATCAGGTTGGTGTTATATTTGAATTTGCGAATTGTATTTCTTAGCCGTTCACTGATTATTATTATACAAGTATCTATAGATTTACAAAAAATTTACACTATTCAAAAATATAATATACTATCACTCGTCGTCGTCGTCAGCCATTCGCAGTCCACTGCTGGACGTAGGCCTCCCCAAAATGGCGCCACTCACGTACGATTACACGTACTTATTTTTATTATTATAATTATTTGAGTTTCTGGCCTGGCAGCTAGGCCTTTCAGCCAGATATTAAATTAGACTACTAGTTTCTCCATTTAGTTATATCTATATATAGCTCTCAGCTGATTTGTAGGTCATCAACGCCAATCAACAGGGAGTTCTTATGACAACTCGAAAGGCCAAATTTGACTGCGCAGTTAACATTTCTCACAAAAACATAATTATTACAAATAAAATAAATCCTACAACTATTAGAATAGAATATAATAGAAAACACTATTGTTCACCACATACACATAAAATAAACAATTTACAGTATTTACATTAAACAGTAAAAGTAGGAGCAATGGGCGGCCTTATCGCTTTAGACCGATCTCTTCCAGACAACCCGGGCTCTGGATTTTATGACATGGAAGTATTACTCCTTTTTACTCGATGAATTACTCAATTTTACACATTTTTAGATAATGAAACTGCGCAGCACAACGTCCCGTTTCACTTCGGGAAAATTCTCACATTCACTCGCAAATACAACCTGGGTGGCTGTACAAGCAATAGGTCTAGTTTTAATTTAAATGATAAAAAAACCTTCGAAAATAAAACACGTTCTTATTCATATTGACTAAGTTTAGGTGTTTTTAAGAACCTAAGTTATTTTATTTTATGTTGTCTCTGTTATATCCACAGTGTTACAAAATTAATTTTATATCTATCTACTGGCTTCTGCCCGCGACTGTGTCCGCGTGGAATAGTTAAAAAAAAAGTAAGTTAAAAAAATCCCGATTTTGAAATTCTTCATTGGTGCTCCGCTCTTATTGGTCATAGCGTGATGATATATAGCCTATAGCCTTCCTCGATAAATGAGCTGTCTAACACTGTAAGAATTTTAAAAATGAAACTAACAGTTCCTGTGATTAGCGCGTTCAAACAAACTCTGCAGCTTTATGTATTAGTGTAAGATTTCAAAATTATAATTTCACAAAGAGACATTTAGTTACAAGTTATACCTTTACTCAATAGATTCAACCAAAAAAGGTTTTCGAAAAAATATTCACCCATTGAAACATAGAACTCGATGCGATTCAGTATGAGAATCGATTTTGATGATTACCCTTAACAAGCAGCACTGATTGTCAACGACGCGAAGATTGAATAATCGTATTGCGTAGGATTCCTTGTTCACTGTTCCCAATTACACCGTGATCGCGTTTCATACATCTTTATGGGACTCAATGGAGCAAATATGTGTTAGATCTTATCAAAGTGACCTAGAGTTAACGCTGTCAGTTTTAATTTGTCACCGAAGCCTGATATGTACTTTTTCATTGAAACTTTTGATGAATATTAACTACAACATTTCCGTCATCGCCATTTAAGTAAATCTAACAAGTATGTCGTGTACCGTAGAGGTGGTGTACCTTAAAATGGATTTAATTTAAATTACGTTACATATATCAATAGCTCTGACCTTCGACGGCCGCTATCGCCGATTTCAAAGTACACAATAAACAAAGGATAAACAGACAAGTATAAAATTGCTGTAATAAATATTTATTTCCTGCTTTCTATATACTTTTATCCTAAGATAGATAGATAACACTTTATTGTACACCATTACAGAAAGCTTACGATCTAGTATTATTCTAATTGTGTACAAGGGGCGGTGTTATTGCTAAAATGCGATGTCTTCCAGACAACCCGTGGCAAGAATATTGCTGATTAGCAGTGGCGGCGGTGGTATACATAATTATTGTACGATTACTTATATTTTAATAATAAATATATAACTATAATATACTTGTATATATAAATATACTCATAAGTTATCAACATATACAAGATATAGTGATAAAATGTAACTATTTAAGCACAATAAACATAATTCTATATGCAATATAATAATAATTATATAAAATTACATATCATTATATTGCCGATAGTATTTCCTGACCATGGTATAATAATAATAATAATAATAATTTTCGTGAGGAGGTTCCTGTCTCTGGAGCATTAACCACCGGTAGCTTGAACCCTAGGCCGTGCTGCCAGCGGACATCGTATTTTTTTTTTAATATGTGTTTTTGTATATAGTTTGTATGTATATAAAGAAAAATGTAAATAATTAGATTACAAATAAATATGTAGCTATAATAATAATTCATTTATTTCAGAAATTGAGTATTTCCATACAGTTTTATATTATAAATTATGTCACTGTTATTAGAGATTATGCTTGTCTGACAGCAACAGGCAATGTATTCCAAAGTTGGACAGCCTTAAATGTAAAAGAACTATTAGTGTATCTTTGAAATTTTTTGAAAAAGTATTTATCCAGATTTCGATGTATTTTTCAGATAATACACCTGGATTCAAGTCCAGCGGCAGTGTACAAGCAGCTGACAGATGGCTCCGATTGGTCGTTGCTGAACTTTCGCGATGCCTCAGGTGGTCCGCCCCTCTTTGATATATCCTTACTGAACGTGCTGCATGGAATCAAAGTGGCTCATGACGCGCGCTTCTTTGACTTCCAACACTTTGACGCCGATCAATATCTATTTTATGAGGTAAGAGGAATAATAAATATGAATGAATATAAATATTATGAAATATTATGAATGAATCCATATCATTTTAGGGTGGAAGCCCTATAGGACAACCCCAATATCGTGTCGGGGTCACCAATATGTGGCGGATTGGTGCAATGAAGAATAGGCTTTGTTTCAAGTCGAATTATTTAAATATTTAAGTTGAATTATATAATTTCGAGTACCTATCAAAGTAATGTCAATAAAACGTAAAAATATATAGAAAAATAAACTTAGAAAAAGGTTGTCCTACAAAGTCAACAGACTATTATTCTAAAAGATCGTACCTCTAGCATATTTCAATATTTTATAGTCAGATCAATGTTTAATGGTGAAACCATGTGCGGTCAAGCGTAATTGTTTTTGTATTTCGTCAATAGAAAGTGGAGAATGGCGATCTGAACTGGATAGTTCCCGGTAAGATGCTGGCGTTTTCGGGACCCCACCACCGATCGCGCCTGGACCGTGGCTACCCATTACACAGTCCCGAACACTATCACGAATACTTTAGAAAATATAATGTAAGTATCAACATTTCTACACTTTACCACAATACCATGTAAGAAGAATTTTATGAATCACATTCGTCCCATAGAAAACGCAACTCTGAAAAACTTCTAAATTTCACATAAAACATAAGAAATTACTCTTCTGTAATTCTTCAACGTTTTATAATATAAAATATTTTTTGGGTAAAAATTTAATAGAAACTTACTAAGCGCTCGTGTATACGGCAAGGCCGCATTGCCGCAGCCACACCGTCGCCGTACTGCTGCTACTTTCCTATACTACCACTCGCTGCTAACGCCCGCTTTACATTGAAACTGCGGCAGCGGCGTGTTGGTGGTGTCGCGTACACGCACCTTAAACCCTATTCCTTTCTGAAAGGAGCCTTACGTGTAAGTTAATTAGTGTAAAACATCGGCCAATTGCGTGTTGGACCATGCACGGTGAAGTACTCTATACAGCTAATGTTGTACTTTTTACTGCAAAAGTTAAAAGGATATTTAAAAGAGAAACACACATACAAATTTTACAAAATTTATTTTCGCATATACAGGCTGAGGGTGAACGGAATCCAGGTGTAAAATGCCCTAAGTTATATTTTCATCTATCTATATTATAACCAATCTGTAAATGGTTCGAGTTTGTACATTAGTTTAAAAATGTAAAAAACAGGTATATTTCGGACCAGGAGATGCCGAAAATGCAACTTTTAGAATTTTCGTCTGTCTGTCTATCTGTCTACTAAATGGATTTAAATGAAATCCGATACAGAGCTAGCTTATATCCCGGTTCGTAACGAAGGATATTTTTTATCCCAATAAATGACGTCGTTTCTGTGGGATAGACGAAAATAGCGAAAAAGAAGGTGCTACGATCGCATCCTTTTTGGAGACGAATGACTGAACGACTGAATGAATAAAACTGGACATAGTGTTAGCTTATAACCCGAGGTTAACACTTAGGGTACTTTATATCCCGATAAATAATGTCGTTTCCAGGTAATAAATGAATTAGCAACAGAGATGGTGCTGCTATCATGTTTTTCAATTCATCAACAAATACCTACGTTGTCATAATCGACATCTCATTCATTGTATTATTTCAAATCAGGTTGGCTGCGACCCGCCTCTATGTTTCGCTGCGCAGTTGCTCAGTTCGTGAGTCTCCCCCCTCCCTAATGTGACATCACATATTTTTCAATTATACATCAAGAAATAATTAATTTAAAATAGCAGTTCCGTAATTAGTCCTATTTCCATTTAACCTATTTTTTAAGTTTTTTAACACTATTGGCCTTACTAATAATCGTTTGTTAATTTTTAAGAAATTGTTCAGCAACTGATTAGTGAAAATCTTACCCATAAACTGCTTTTAAGGATAAAAGGTGGTAAAGCAACTCATAGCTCAACGCTAACCGCGGAAGCCATTAAAGAAGAAAAAAAAAAAAAAAAAAAAAGCAACTCATAAACAACTGTCAAAATATGCTCATACAGATAGATTTGGAACTATTCTAATGTTTTTCGTTATTAGTTCATATTTCGTCGTACATTAGATTTTGAAGTGATGTCACGAAATTTGGGAACACCCTACCGCTTCTGGTCACATATTATCACACTCTGTTGACCCCCCTCCCTCCCGTAACGTGTGACGCAATTTATGAGTAAATTCCAATAAACTACAACAAAAGATTATTTTGCTATCCCTACAGGTGACAACAGTGGTCCGTCTGAACAAGAAGTCCTACGACGCCCGCCAGTTTACGTCGCACGGCTTCGAGCATCGAGAGCTGTTCTTCGTGGACGGCTCCGTGCCCTCTGATCTCATCGTGAACAGGTTCATTAGGATCGCGGAAGCGGCCAAGGGGGCCGTCGCTGTTCATTGTAAAGGTATTTCGTAACACTTAAACAATCAATGACATAAGGCACACACTGCACATGCACCCTCTCACAACATATATGCTGGATATCAGATACACTCAACATTACTATAATTTTAGTATTAAAATTAGAAAAAAAATTATATAAGTTATTCTTAAGGTACACAACACAACATAAAAACCACAAAATTAATGTCACACACAATAACAAAAATTAACAATAAGCGTGTATGAACTCAAATTTTTTTAACAGTAATTAAGTTGTAAAAAGGGTACGGAATTCGAGTCCGTAGAATCCCTATTAATTATTAATTAATATTATAAATGCGAAAGTAACTCTGTCTGTCTGTTCCGTTTTCACGTAAAAACTACTGGACCGATTTGGCTGAAACTCAGTATATATATGTTTTCGATACCGAGAATGAACATAGGATACTTTTTATCCCGAAAAGTGGGATAGTTTCCGGGATAAAATAAAAATATATTTGTCTTTCTGTTTGTTATGCTTTTACGGAAGAACTAATGGGCCGATTTGGCTGAAATTCGGTACGTATGTAAATTAAATACCGAGGGTGGACAAGGGATACTTTTCATTTTGGCCTTTTCCGTAATTTTGGTCATTTTGGCTATTTTGGCTATTTTAGCCTTTTTACTCATTTTGGCCATGTCGGTCACTTTGGCCTTTTTGGTCATTTTGACCATTTTGATTACTTTGGCCTTTTTGGTAGTTTTTGCCTATTCCGACATTTTGGCCACGTCGGTCACTGTGGCCTTTTTGGTCATTTTGGCCATGTCGGTCATTTTGGCCTTTTTGGTCATTTTGATCATTTTGGCCTTTTTGGTCATTTTGACAATTTTGATCATTTTGGCCTTTTTGGTCATTTTGTCCTTTTTGGTCGTTTTTGCCTATTTCGTCATTTTGGCCATGTCGGCCACTGTGGCCTTTTTGGTCTTTTTGGCCATGTCGGTCATTTTGATTATTTTGGCCTTTTTGGTCGTTTTTGTCTATTCCATCATTTTGGCCATGTCGGTCACTGTGGCCTTTTTGGTCATTTTGGCCATGTCGGTCATTCCGGCCTTTTTGGTCATTTTGACCATTTTGATCATTTTGGCCTTTTTGGTCATTTTTGCTATTTCAGTAATTTTGGCCTTTTTGGTCATTTTGGCCATGTCGGTCATTTTGGCCAATTCGGTCATTTTGACCATTTTGGTCATACTTTTTATGGCAAAAATAAAACTAAAATAGATGAAAGTTTGAGTGTGAGACTTAATCGTTTCTCAAGTTTATAGATATAAAAATTCATAATCTATAGAAAAAAGTGCGATAGTAACTCGATCTGTCTGTCTGAATACCGAAAATGGACATAGATACTTTTCATCCCGGGATAGTTTGCGGTATAAATAAATAAAAAAAAGTAAATCTTATGAGGGCAATTAGCACTAATATAAAAATATAAAACAATTTAACCAGTTTTAACGCCGGCTGTTTAAACAAGAGGTACGCACTAGAGTTTGACCCGCGGCAGAGCCGCGGGGTAAACTCTAGTTGTTAATAAAAAAACATTCAATGACATTCCTATGTTTGACATTCTTTCACAGAAATTGATCTTTACAAGCTACATTCAACGCGTTCCATTAGTAGCTCGTAATGCCCAAAATGCTCCGTTAGCCGTTCGTTCCACTAGGCGTCGGCGGTCGTTGTAGTCGTGGCGAGAGCGTCACTAATGACATAATCATTTTCGATCACACAACGCTCACAACGTTGTGAGTCACAACGATTCATGTCAAGAGATGGGTCGAATAGCCGTTCCACTTGGTTTTACTATTGTCACGCTGGCAAGCTAGTGGCAATAAATCAAGACACGAAATTGTTTCGAATCTATTGTTTTGGATATCCAAAATGACGCTAGTCTTGATATATATCAAGACTAGCGTCACTTAAATCACTCTAACTTGTAGATCAAACACCAGAATGTCATGAAATTTTGACAGATATCTTTTGAAGGTTGGTACTCATGAAAAATCATACGGAACTTTTGTTGGCAACGCCATCCATGTGTCAGTCCCGGGACTTATTGATCCACGTGTTAGATAGACTCGATAACCTCCTCCTTTTAGAAGTATTTTTAACCTATTTGTAAAAGGAGGAGGTTATCGAGTCGACAACAGATAATGAGGATATTCATGAAGCATTTTCCTTACTTTCAGCTGGTCTGGGTCGTACTGGCACATTAATAGCCTGTTATATGATGAAGCACCACGGTTTCACCGCGAGAGAGGCGATCGCTTGGCTAAGAGTCTGTCGACCGGGGTCCGTTATTGGGCATCAACAATGGTTTTTGGAGAAGTATGATTCTTTCTTGTATTTTTATAAAAAATTGTGTGTGTGTGTGTGTGTGTACTTATGTACACGCGTTAGAAGTTATACTTCTTTGGCATATCAAGATAATAAATAAAGCCCCTACCACGGTCGTAGGGGCTTTATTTATTTAACCGACCGTATTGAAAAATACAATCAAAAACTGAGATTAACTCTAAATAACTTAGGGTGGTGTGCATAGACATTTGACCGACTGTTAAAATAAAATAACCACTGTTTAGGGAACTTTTAGTGTTCACCACAAAATAATCCATGGTTATCGACGACAATGAGTTGGTTAACTTAAACGAGCAAATCTGAGCCGTTTAAACACCGGTAAGTTTTAATCGGACTTTTGAAGGAACTTTTTTATAGGTACAGTTTGCGTAATAATCTTGCTACTGGTGCCGGTGTTTACTTATGATCCACTGTTATTTTAAACAAAAAATTGTTTATCTAATAATTTTAGCATTGAGTAAAATGCTGCCTGCTTTAAATTTCATAATGGAAGATGACAATATAAATTTGCTGGAATATGTACATAATATAGACATAGTTACAAGGAGGCCTCGAATTATTTAAGAGCGTCGGAATTTCTTTGAAGAATATGATGAGGCATCGTTCGTAACGAGAATTGCATGCATGCATCGGTCCTTTGTTTTCAATGACTTGTTTATATTTGATAACCAGGTCAGACAAAATCTGCTTTTCACTGTTACAGAAATTTGCTGTACGCTTTTTCTTTTCTTCCATGTTTGTAATCTTTTTAATCAAAGTTTGTAATACTATATTGTTTAATTTGATACGTTAACCGACATCCACTACGTAAGTACTGCGAAGCGAATGACATAAATTGACATAAAATATTGCACATAACTCGTCAAATTGTATTAGACGCCTCTGTCATAAAATACCATAACAACCCAGTAACTTCTAAATTTTGTATTATTACATTTTAAGCAACAAATTCGTAATGTCAGTTAGCTTTGTCGGATTTTGCAGACGTGAACTTCTAATCACCTGTTTAGTTGATTCAACGTTTTTCTCCAGTCCATGAACTTCACTCTTAGAAAAATAAATACCACAATCACACCCAAGTATTAGAAAAAGCGATATAATTACTTACTTTATTTAGAAATTCACTGGAATTAGAATTAAAATAAATCCTTTGATTTTGCTGATCACTTTAATATATATATATATATATATATATATATATATATATATATACACACACACATATACATATATATATATATATATATATATATATATATATATATATATATATATATGTCGGAGGGAAGCTTTAATTGGACGTATCGTTGACTGGATGCACGCACAATATCATTTGTTTACATTTTAATTACTTCTATAGTTCTTAATGTAATTTAATTTGATTTGTTGAATGTTTCTATAACTTAAAGGTCGTTCTAATCTAATAAAAGTTATGAATATTGTAATTTAATAAACGACCAATCAGAGCAGAGCATATGGCGGAGCGGGGTCAGCGCCCTCTATACTTTGAGTAATATCTACTTGGGTAGACTGAGGAGTTTTTGTGACAAATTTGGTTGGTGGCTACAGGTCGAGTTGGACCTTTGAGAGTTTTAAAGAAAGTATTGAAGTTGAAAGTATGAGCGGGTGCCCTGAACCCGCTGCTCGGTCTAAACTATGTCATAATGTTGATCAAATCTAAATTAAAAGTGTATAAACCGTGGCTATTGTGTTTTATGCTCGCACTTTATCCTGATGACGCCCACTAAACCTGCAATAACTAAAGATGTCGTGAGAACGAGGCCGTTCTCCGACATATATATATATATATATATATATATATATATATATATATATATATATTTATATATATATATAATGTATATGTCGGAGGGAAGCTATAATTGGATGGATTGTTGTTTGGATGTATAATGCATAATATCATTTGTTTACATTTTAATTACTTCTAAAATTCTTAATTTGATTTGTTAAATGTTTCTATAACTTAAAGATCGTTCTGACCTAATAAAAGTTATGAATATTGTAATTTAATAAACGACCAATCAGAGCAGAGCATATGGCTCCGAGCGGGGTCAGACGCCCTCTATACTTTAGTAGTATCTACTTCGGTAGACGGAGGAGTTTTTGTGGCACATTTGGTTGGTGACAACAGGTCGAGTTGGACCTTTGAGAATTTTAAAGAAAGTGTTAAGTTAGAAGTATGAGCGGTGCCCTGAACCCGCTGCTCGGTCTAAACTATGTCAAAATGCTATTCAATTCAAATCTTAATTAAAAGTGTATAATCCGTGGCCATTGTGTTTTATGCTCGCATTTTACCCTGATGACGCCCACTAAACCTGCAAGCAATAAAGAAGATATCACGAGAAAGAGGCCTTCTCCGACATATATATATATATATATATATATATATATATATATATATATATACATATATAAATGATTTATAAATCATCAAACTCGTATATTAATTAAAACACAATAAAGTAAAGAAATATTACAATGCTCGTCTCACAAATTCACAATCCATCCATCAACAACTCGTTGCTGCGCAACCACCATGCCATCGGCCATCCTGAAAAACTAAAATGTTTACTATAGGTAACAGGGTAGCTTTCAGGGTGTCGGTTGACTATAGCTAACTTCATGGTGTAGCTTTTTCGTTTGACGGTGTGCGCGCGCATCGTAAAAATTTACTCTCATCGCGCCTAAAGAAGTATAACTTCAACAAACAGCCTATGTAAAAAATAGAGACATAATTATTTAATTTAATGTGTATAAATAAGTACAGCGTAGACTCCATTTAACGTCACTCGATTTAACGACAAACTCCCTAAAGCGTAGAAATCACTTGGCTTCGGTTCGTTTAGCTTATCTTCCATATAATAATACACTATATATAGCATTACACCCACTCTCAATAACGACAACAATTAAGTAACTTTTTAGGGCCAAAAATAGTATAAACTTAGCACCGGTCTAAATCGCAAAATATGAATAAATAAAATATACAACGAAATGACTGGTGCAGCAAAAGACGTTTGATAAAAATAACAGACTTCTCTCCATTTAACAACAACTCTCAATAACGCCATAAAATGCACTTTCACTTCAGTGTCGTTATATGGAGTTTACACTGTACTTGATCGATAGTAGTGCCGTCATAAAGCGGCCGAAAAATAATTTGACGTAAAACACTGCAGTTATTCAGTTATAGTCACAACTTTTTACGTTTTAGTGTGGTTCAGGAAAACCACACATTTTCGTAAACTATTTACCAAATATATTTTTTTATTTTTTTATTGCAGGAGTACAGCAGACAGGTAGACGGCCCACTTGATGGAAAGCGGTTACCATCGCCTATGGACATTTGCAACACCAAAGGTGCTACAAATGCACTTCTGCTCTCTCAAGGGAGACTGGAACCTGGTCACTAATGCACACACAACTCAAGGTCGTTATGGTGACATACTTTAGACCAGGGGTGGTAGCCATACAGTCGGGCAGATGCCCTACCCAGGTGGTAGGGCATTTGTCCGACTGGATTGGGTGCAGTGGGTACAAAT
This sequence comes from Dendrolimus pini, assembly GCA_949752895.1. Taxonomy (NCBI): domain Eukaryota; kingdom Metazoa; phylum Arthropoda; class Insecta; order Lepidoptera; family Lasiocampidae; genus Dendrolimus; species Dendrolimus pini. Next base: position 7,796,924 of record OX457146.1, read on the forward strand.
ATGCAATAAATATACAATATTCGTCTTACAACTAAATAAAAATGGTGGTAGAAGTGAGATTACTAAAATATTTTATAATATTTGAACAGTATACAACCCAGAATGCACGCTGAGGGCGAGGCGTATCGTCGTCGTCATGGCATCACATCATTCCCAGTATTCACCAGGGGCATATATTCCGACTTACCACCAGAAATACCCGCCAAAGAAACCAACAATGAGAAACCTGTCTCTTTGCAAACTATACTGAGCAACAATAAGGATACAATTAAGGTTAGTTTCGGCAGGAGTCCATATTTATTTGCCATATCTATACATATAAATAAAATTGGAGTGTCTGTTTGTAATATTAATATTACAAACAGACACTCCAATTTTATTTATAATAACCGCTTTTTACTATATGCATGTGAATATATATACGGTACATACACCAAAATAACATTTTGTACAATTTTTGTGTCTGTTTGTTCTGGCTAATCTTTGAAATGGCTGGACTGATTTTGACGGGACTTTTATTGGCAGGTAGCTGATGTAATAAGGAGTAATTTAGGCTACTTTTATTTTAATTTTTTTTTATTATGACGATTTTTAATCACCAGGCGGGTGAGACCGCGGGGCGCAGCTAGTTTAATATAAGCAAGGTTTTTAAAGTACAATCATTTTTTTTATATTTAAATTTGCACAATGGCCGGTAATTGTGCATTATATAAGTATGATTTTTTTATTTCAGTTGGACAATGCTAACATCCTTAATGCAAACGAAACAGATTCTGAAAACAATGTAACCACTGTAATCGGAAAATATAAGACCACTCCCACACCAATGCTGCCAACTAAAACAGTGTTCACTCCAAAATTAAACTACATGCTGCCAACCAACAATATCAGGAATGCCAATAACACGAACCTAAAACAGCCGCAGAGGATACTCAACTCGACGTTAAAATCTCATTATGCTTCCAAAACGTCGACATTCCCGCCAACTAGAAGTGCCAATTCACAAGCAAAATTGACGGGTGGTGCGAAGCCATTCAATGGGAAAAATAGCTTTCACGGCCAAAGAGCGAATTTAGCTCGGCCTGCCATAGGATATACACATGGTGCAAGCCCACTGAAAACTTTCAGCAGAAAAACTGTTAATGTTAGTAAAATAACAAACGATTCAGTAACAACATTAAGCAATGTAACTTCAACTTTATCAGCTTTGACAGAGAACTGTCATTTGAACGGCAAGAACAGGCTGCCATCGGAACCGAATTTAAAAACTGCCACAACGGCAAAACCTGTCAACAATATGACAGCTCGTAAGAAATTAATAGTGCGATCAAATTCTAATTCAAGAAAGAAGTTACCGAAGAGTACCATGCAAAAAAATGGATTGGACTCCAACCAAGATTTGTCATCGAGTGATACGAATGTTACTAACATTTCAGCGGATTCTTTAGAAACTCCCTTCAGATTCAGACGAAAAAGGGACAAATCGAATAGCCCCGAGCCGATGGATTGCTTAAGTAACTCCATTATCACAGCAGATGTCACTCCAGATAATTTCGAAGAGACGAACAATTCTCAAGGGAATAAATTATACAAAATAAAAGCGCTGAGAAAGAAATGTCCAGCGTTTGGTGTCAGTTTATTGAAGAAAGATGGTGTTCAAACTCGGTCAAGTAGCTGTGCCAGTAGTTCTACTGTTAAGAAGAAATGATCTTTGTGAATATGTAAGGTTAGTGGTTAACTTGTTTTGCACTGTAGAGTTGAAACGATAGATTTGCTGCCGTACTCAGAGTTGAGTAAATGTCCATTATGTGATAATTGTTGCAAGACTTATTTAATTTTCTAACTCATTTTGGTTATTTGCAAAGTAATAATTGAGTAAATATTAATTATTACTCTTTCGATTATATAGATAGACTTCATAAAATTGGTTATTGGATTTTTTTTAATAATTTGGATATAAGGCATATATTCTATCCTTTGACATTAATTTATTTTTCTTTTAGACATATAATAATCCATTTGATATTTTTTAATGGAACTTTGTAAAGACATTTTAATAATAATAATTATAGTATAGTTGAATAGGGGTTAATTTTAAATCTATGCCTTATAACTAATGGTATATATAATATACAAATGATTTTTCTTTTATAATATAGATATGTCTTTAAGCTAATTGTCCTTAAAGATCTCTGAGTGCGACAGTTGTCAGAGGGTGCAGAGCGCCCGTGTAGTATGTGTTCGTTGTGGATTTTTTTAGGGTATGCTTGTTTAAAAGACGAGGCTATAATTAAGTATATTACACTAATCCTATTAATATTAAAGAATCTTGTACAGCCTTAAATTTAGCCCCATCTCCAGAATTTTCTAAATGGATCGACTGAATTTTCTTATTGAACTCATATCAGAATGTTTATTGTAATATACTATGCATACATAACAAGTTATTATATGTTTTTCTAAACAAATTTATTGGGCTTTATAATATAGTTTGGGTAGATAATAAATAGTTTAAAAAGGTTATATGGTCATAATTATTTGGATATCATATGTTCTTCATTTGGATTTAATTTAATCTACTATTCATTCAGTAAAATTTTCACTGCACTTCTGTACCATGTTGAATTTATCTGTGATTATATGTCAATCTTCGTTGCTAACTTCGTTCGGATTCACAGGTAACTTCAGAGCTGTCTTTAACTGAAGTAACAATGGTTATTTTCTTTTAGATATATTATCCAATCTGTCATAACCGTTAAATTAAATTTTAATGCATATATTTGTAGTAAACTATTTATTTTCTATCACTATTGTAATAGTATGTATGTTTATATTGGTGTATAGATGTTGTTAAACTATATGTCGTGAACCCCAATCGAAGACAACCCTATGTTTATCTCATTAGATATAGTTATTTAGTATACATAATATAACTAATAACATCGTCCAAATGATTGTTAAATATTTACGAAGAACATTTTGAAGTGTCTTCTGTTTAAATCTACATTAATGAGACTTATAATCCCGATTCTATTTATATACAGACTTCAATTCAACCAATCGTTTAAAAATTTAAGACCATCTTCATTTTAAGCATTTTTATCATATTTAACATCATAATTGAAATGTTGTGTGCTATTTGAAGAAAAATGGGATGGTATGATGATGTGTATTTGGAAAAAGGTTTTTCAAAATAAGAAGGATACTTATTAATTTGCTAAGCGGTATGTCATTAAATTAGTAAAGAGATTCAATTTTAGCTATCTTATTATGGTATTCAAAAGATATTTATTCTCCTTCAAAATGTAATTTGGATAAAAGTTACATTAAATATAAGAGCAATTTCACTTCCTACTATCTCTTATAAATTTGTTGCCATTTCACTCGTTTATTAGATTGTGTGAGTGTGATGGAGATATATTTGTACGCGATTGAAAGAGATAAAATGTCACCTAATAATATGATAAAACCTGCAAAACTGACTTCCTCGAGTATTGTTTTTTAATAATTATATATTTTTACTTGGAATAAAATATTTTACAATCATTTGGTCGATAAATAGTAATTGTTATAGGTGGATATATTTTTATAGTTAAAAAATAATAAGTGATTTATTAAATGCCATTTTTCATTAGCTTCTTTTGAGCCAATAGTTATTAATCGGTTAACTATTCGATTTTGTTGTTTTATTTATAGTTGTTTAGTTAGTGATTGACTCTAAAGTAACTTTAATAACTGTAGGGTGCGCCCTAAAAAAAAAAATTGAATCTAATTTCGATTAGATTCTAAATTTTTTATTATTATTAACAGTTATTGCTTTATGTGTGTTATTTATGTGATGGTTCACATAATTATCTGTGTCTATATATATTTAATAAATTAATTGTATAACATTAAAACTTCATTCTCCTAGAGTTTTAAATAAGAATCTGTGTTTAGATTTATACATCTTTAAGTGTAGTGTTTTTCTCCAAGTTGTTAGTCTGTTTTCTATTGAAAACAAAATATATTTCTTTATGAATACTTGGTGTACACTGAGAATATAGTATTTATAGGTTCATATTTTTTATATTTAAAGTTTTTTATATAATTTTTAAATGCTATGTTTTATGTATGATATATTAAGTGCAATATTATTTCAATCTTCTTTATAGGCGTCATCGAGTCTTGGTGGGCATTGGGTGTTTTTTTGTGAATATCTTCTACCTCTCTAAATTCCTTCACATAAGCTACATCAGATTTTAACTGCCCCGTAGTTTGAACAAGACTAGAGTTTGCCCCGGGGCTGCGTCGCGTGTCAAACCTTAGGCTAAAAACCTAGGCTGTAGCTTTATTTTACTAACAGTAAAACTTGATTCGGTTTTTTACATATAATAATGTTACATACCGAGAAAGAGCGCACACCTGGCTGTCGTAAAACACAGTTCCTTTCCTTTCTTTTCCTGCACTCGGAGTTCGTTTGTTTACTTCGTGTTTAAAATTAAAAAAAAACATCCCATTGTTATCGTACTTATTTTATGGTTGTCATTAGTGTCGAACGAATCCTTTTTTATTGCATTGCGTCGAAGGTTGCCACATGTGCGGAGTCCTGTAGCTAGTAAGAATAATAACAAAAAAACTAAGTCCACATAATCTAAATAACTGCCCAGCAAAACATAGAGATCAGTCGAAGCCAACCTAATCTGAGAAGTAATACATTGAATTACTTTTCCCCATGACAACGTAGGTATTTATTAGTGAATTGGAAAAATGCTATTGCAGCGCCATCTTATCGGGATAAAAAGTTTCCTAAGTTTCGCTCCTGGATATAATCTAGCTCTATGTTCCCTTCAGTAGTTTTCGCGTGATGCTCTAATAGACAGAAAGCCAGACAGACAGACAGACAAAAGTTCTAAAAAAATGCACTTTTGGAATCTTCTGGTCCGAATTTTGACATGATTTTGTAAGATGCGATTAATATTTTTTTTTACTATAATTAAGCTTTTGAAGTTACATTTCTTTTGGTGAATTAGGAAATGTTGTGTAGTGTAGTTTACATTTATCTTTTTTTATTTAAGTGTTACTTATTCAAGTTTGTATTCATGATGTTTAAAGTTATTTTCGAGCCTTTGTCTCATTTCAAATTCGTCCCGCCTCCCCATTCTTGTTGAACTTGTGTATATTCTCTATGGTTTATGATTTGGTAGTAAAGACAACACATATAACAAAATTACGGTGCAAGTGAAATCAGATGGCGCTGATGTGTAACACTATGGCTGCTAAAACTGTTATGGCCGGTTCTTATATTCTTTTTCTATTTATTCACTTGCCTTAACATCGGTTGAATTTTGACATAACTTGTAAGGAGCTTATGTCAAATTTTAACCGATACTAAGGCAAATAAACAGTCGGTAAGATATAGGAATCGGCCATTAATCTTTTGTAATATAACCGCGTCACAAATGACCTAGATTGATGTTATTGTATAATTGTAATAGTTTACGTATTGATGATAATCGTTGTGTTTAGATAATTACTAATAGTGTGATGTCACAAATATGTGGTACAGTCGATGTGAAAATGGTTTTTATTTTAATGTAGAATCGCTAAGCATAATAAATAGATTGTTTTTGATGGAACTTTTATGTGGTTTACTGTTTTAGTCGTCCTTTAATAGATTTTTAATAACTGTATCATGCTTTTCTAGTTGTTTTTATTGCTTTAAATAAAATGTGGTTTTCTTTATCATTACTGTATATTTCTAACGGAAGGACTGTATGGACAGCTTGATATATTTATTAGCTTTAACATTTCCAAGATCATTTCTTCTATTGCAAATAAATTGTTAGTTTAAGTATAATTAAGATGCCTCAGTGTTGTCGATTTAGAGATTGTTTTAGTGTAATGTTGAATATAATGTATTTGTTTAAAATGAAGGATTTTTCACGTCGATTGTACATAACAAAGAGCCTATCAGAAGTTCCGTATTAATATACGAATTTAGTGTCATATCACAGTTTTCTAAATGCTTGCATAATATACATACCCACATTATACTGAATGTTTGTACGACTACTGATGTTATTTAAACAAAAGTTAAAACTTTTGTTACTGAATATTGAGACCCCCCCTATCCCGATCGGTGTCTATATTATCCAGGATAAACATATATTATACTATAATATACCTTAACCAGAGTATAATAAGGTCAAGATTTTTCTTGGACTTTAGACAAGTAACGTACTAATTCAACACTGCTTGTACATTTTGTAACTATTGAATGGTTGTAAATTATATATTACCGACACCTCGCTATTGAAATTATCATAGACGTCACAATATTAAGTATTTGATTGCAGACATAGATATTAAATTTTACAACCGCATATACAGTACCATAGATGACACGCGTGTAAACTAGTCGCCACAAAAAGTCCAACAGACGCGGCGCTGCAGTCGCCGTAGTCAATATTTTCTAAACCGTAAGTCGGCAATCACTGAATAATAAGTACGAAATATTCCATTTTTTCCCCACTGCTGGGCTCGGGGCCTCCCACTATAGGGGAACTGGCAGTATACCTGCCACGCTTGTCCAAGGCGGCTTGGCAGGTTTGACACATCGTTCATCTCGATGTGCAAGTTGCATCTCGATGTTTTCCTTCACCGTTGTTAGCACGTGGTAATTGTAACAATATGCACATTAGGTCAGAAACCTGCCTAAGCGGTGCATGTGTTCCGGCCAGGATCGAACCCGCGTCCTTTGAGGGTGAGACGCGTGCGCTAGCCATTACGCTACCACGACTTAATATTCCATAATTAAAGCTGTAAATTTATTTCCTGGCTACATTACGAACAAAGTCAAATAGCGGAGCTGTCACTTTTAGTTCCTTTATTTTCCGTCAGACTTTAATGGCGCAGTCTAGCAGTCAGTTTGACATTTGCAAGCTTTTCGTGGGTACTTGAAAGGTGACGTTGTGCTGTGAAGTTTCATGTTCTAATATTGGCTAAAAATGATGAATAGTAAAAATGTGAACTTTAAAATTAAATATCCACAAGAATTCTTGTTTAATGCCCGATGCTAGATTTCACGAAATCTATCTGGTCTCTGGTCTAATGTATGACGCCATAACATCGTCGAGCTGTGTTGCGGCATTAGTGACCAGGTTCCAGTCTCCCTTAAGAGAGCAGCAGCGCATTTGTAGCCCCTTTAGTGTTGCAAATGTCCATAGGCGATGGTAACCGCATTCCATCAAGTGGGCCGTCTGCCTGTCGCCTGAAATCCCGCAATAAAAAAAAAACAATTCTTGGGTTAAAGGTGTCTGTAGTTAGGGCAGAAAATCCAAAAAACAACAATCATCTCGGTGGTACAAAAGTATATTTAGATAGTATCAATAGTTAAATGTTTCGTCGTTCTACTTGGCTCTAAGGTTTGTTGTGAAAGACTGTTATCTTAGCCATTTAATCATAGAATATTATTTTTACGTACTGTACTTACAATTTTGTTACTTTCATATATTTCCCGACATTTAACTTCGAATTTTTCTACTGCGAATTCTTGCCATAGTACTAAGCAAGTTTTTGGCACGTGGACTTTTACTAACGATTGCATATTTTGTGTAAGGTGGATCTCAATGTCAAGTTTGTGATGCATGATGACAACAAATAAATTACAATCAAAAAACAAACTATATTAACATATGAGATATACTTTAATCTGTTTTGTAAATTATTCGATTAAGGGCCGGCTTTTCAAGCATTAGACAGAAGTTATCAGTGGAATAAATTATAACCTGACTGAATTTAAAAGTGAAACGATTGAACCGTTTTATTTGCGCAACTCTAATGTTTAATTGGTTCATGTTGTATTTTATCTTATAAATAACTTTTATCTAGCGATTGAAAAATCGATCCTAAAATGAATTAGTTTTAATTGAATTTAAATTTAAGTTATTAATAAATACAAAGCAGGACTTTTTAAACAGCTTTAAGTAGTTGTACAGTGTGAAATGTTTGTGTTTTTTTGTGGTTTTTGGCGGAAACTTGAAGATTGTTTGATGATGATTTTACTGGACAGTTTTTTTTAAACAAGATATTTGTTAAAATTGTTTGATTTTAAGAAATGTCTTTTTAAAAAATAATTATAATATAGCATTAGCAGGCCTTTTTTGGGGGCACGTTATTTCTCGAAAATTGTAAGTCCATATTTTTTTGTTGTGGTTTCATTTTTTTCAGTGGTAATTTTATGGTAATTTTTCGATATTTCCTTTAAGGGCACTGTGTGCCCCCACGTCCCCCACAAAAAAGCTCTGGTTATTATTTATTCATTATTTTGTCAGTCGAAGATTTGCAATTTGACCGGCGTTAGGTTCTAACAAATAAGCGATGGCTAGCATGATATAAAACGTGGCTTAAAGGTATTTGTTACCCGCCCATAAGAAACAACTATTAGACTATAAAAACAATTGTAAGTACAGTAAATTATGTTAAGTTTATTAAAATGTGTATACGCGTTTTGGGTGCGGCAGCCGAAAGTCAGGTGTTATCTGTATACTTTATTTTTATGTACGTGATTATTAAATATTAAGTTTATCGCATGACAGATAAATATCTAAAATATGGTGGCATTGAAGATTTTGGCACAGAGCCAGACAATAAACAATATCTTGATGTTTATAAATAATAATCAAAATGGCAGCAGTTAAAATCTTTACATGCTATCTTTAACAATTTTGTCATTTTTGTATTATATTGATAAGCTGCAGCTTAAGGTGAACGCACACTTATCCGAGCCGAACGCGTCGAAGGAGTCGAACGAAACGAATATTAGAATTCTGTATATGAAATCTTATGAAACCTCGCACACTTGCACTTGCTTTTTTTTTGGCCAGGGGATATCCATTTGAGGACTAAGCCACGACAGACACAGAAGCCTGGGGGGATGTTCGCGACCCATGTGACTGTGGGATTCGCCAGATCGGTGATGGCACTAGCGTACCCAGTCAGAACTGGTGCCACGCTATTGCCACTCCCCAGTTAGGGATACCCACTAAAACCCCTGGGTGTTCCGTCCTGCGCCTTATGCCAGGGCTACGGGAATAGGCTACCCGGCTCCGCGATGCCCTGGCAGGCGTGGGCCCCGCTCACTGGGCCTCTTCCAATGAATCGTTCGAAACTGGAAGAAGTCCAGAAATCCTAGACGAATTCGGATGACGTCACCAGCTTCGGCGCGGCTTATGCGGTCGACTCGACCGATGCGCTCGCATTCTATCAGTTGCGTATGACAGAACAAAGCGCGAGTACTATTTAACCGACTTCAAAAAAAGGAGGAGGTTCTCAATTCGTCGGGATCTTTTTTTGCATTATGTTCTGGTCGATTCTTTCGGCGCGGTCGATTCTTCTGGTGCGGATATGTGTGCGAGGCCTCCTTGACTTCGATTCGTTCGACGCGTTCGGCTCGGATAAGTGTGCGTTCACGTTTACACGTTACACGTAAATTATATATACGCAATATATAATTTTTAATTTTTTAGAAATCGATTGTAACCCTTGTCTTATGGTACAAGTGACGCTCGATTAAATTATGTTATGAGATGTTATTAAAATTTTATAAAAAATCTATATTTTTGAATTTTCACAAAAGCTTTTTTTACAATAAACTGCGGTATCCATATAATTTATAAATATTTTATTTGTTTGATGATTTTTTTACATATGATTTATTTAGTTGACACAAAATGAGACTTGGGATGAAAGTAAATTTTTTTGATTGGTAATTTATAATTGCAATATTCATTTATAAATTATAATTTTATGCTTCTAATTCGAATTTGTACAAAAATAGTCGGTTATTTTCATAGAAGAATAATATAAATGACAAGCCCAGTGCTGTTACAAGTTGCTTTTGGTTGGTTTCACACTATAATGGTTAGATGTTAGTGATACAGATTTATGGTAATTTTATTTAGCACGTATACACAACACTGCCACCGCGCCGCCGCCGCACTTTCGCTGCAAGTGGGCGGCGGTATGAGAGGGTGGGTAACGTCCGGATATACGTAGAAATTCATAGATTCGCAGCGCAGTGGTGGTGTATTTTTTTTATTGGACGAGTTCAGCAGACTGCACACCTGATGGTAAGCGGTTATGGTGCTATCAGAGAGCTGTTCTCTGAAGGTAGATTGGAACCCGGCCACTAATGCCGGAACACAACACAAGGCTCTTATGGCGGCATGCTCTTTACCAGGGGTGTAGCCAAACATGCAAATACCCCTACCACTTGGCCGTGGGTGGTCTTGTCGCCGCTTACGACAGGCCACCCGGCCGTAGGAAATTGTATTCTTTCTCCGTTCCTGCATGGATGAAAAAGTATATATGTGCGATGCATACACGAGTGCTTAATAATTTGTGAGGGAATTTACTAATTTCTGATATTTGTGTACAGCCCATAAACGTTCCCCTGCTGGCCTCCCACTATAGAGGAAGGGACAGTATACCCGCCACGCTTGGCCAAGGTGGCTTTATCAATTCACACATCGATTATCTCGATGTGTGAATTTTTAGTTCCCGGTTTTCACAGGGCTATTGTTATTTATAGTATTCTTCCTAGTTGTTTATATCTAGTTTTTCAGTATTTGAGTTTTTTTAAATCTCAGGTCTTTTAACATTTATTCGAATTTAATGAAGCGAAATATATTAACTATGTATAAGAATATACAATATGTTTATTTTTTCTATATATACTTTGGAACGTGTGGAAGTTATTAGAATTGGGACCAGAGCGTTGTAGTTAAAACATTATTATATGTAAAATTGTACATTAGTGCAATGTATCTTTGCCATTCTGAAGTTCACGCAAGTGTCAATTAGACTACTATGTGAATTGTTCCTCTATGTAATAGATATTTTGATTACAATATATTTAACTAATTAACAGTCACATATATGTAGATATTTTATATAGAAATAGGTTATGGCTATTCCATAACCGTTATGGAGTAAATAATACTATTTCTTTTAACACATTTGTAATGTTAATGTTTCATGACGATCCGTCCGGTAGGAAAATAATTAAGATTTCTTCACCATAATTAGCTGTCATTTTAATTTTGACTTACTTAAAGTCTATCGGTATTATTCATATTGAGTTAAAGTAAGTTTGTAGGCTTCTTTATGGTGGCTCCTTAGAGGAGCCTATTACTCTAACTTAATACATACAATACGACCGCAAATCTGTAGGCTGCGCAGTAACTGTCTTCATGACAAAATTAACCTACTGCGCAGAAATACAGACTAAAAAATATATTAAAAAGGTGTTTCGATATATATCGAGGCGAATTAAGATTTTTTCAAAATATGTTTATATGACATCCATGCTTGAATATACCCGACAATCTTAAGCAAGGTGGATTTCTCTAATCGTTTGACCCATCGATAATCATGTCATCATGTTTTGCTTCACACACAGTACATACGTTAGAAAAACTGCCAAAGCGAACGTCGTTCTTGCTACGATTCGAACTTACGCCTTGAGAAAGAGATACGGGTTCTTTTGCCACTAATCTACCAACATTTATATTGGGATCGTATTTATTGGATGACAAAGATACATGGCGTCTATTAGAATTTTGTTTTGCATGTGTTGTATAAATGATAAGTTTAAAATATTAATTATGTTGTGATCCTGAGATGTTATTCAATTACTAATTGCACTATTATCTATAAGATGTACAGCGAGACGATTTACATAGAACGATTGATCATGGTTTACGTGTGTCGTTAAGTGTAAATTTTCCTCCGAATACAGTGTATTATAGTCAGTTGATGTCGTAGATAAAACGACTAAAGATGCTTGTGCTTAATGAAATTAATAAAAGAAGATATATTCCAATATTTAATTTATTTGTTTTATTTACAAATTTATTTCCTAAGCTATTTCTTAGATTACAGAAACTGGGTATTACAAGTTCCATTTTAACGTTTTGAGTTTCTTGTTCTAATGCCTCATTTACACGCTTACTTCTACGGCATCAAGCAGGGAGTATAAATAGTTTGCTTGTAGTCAAGTTCCTGACAAAAACTACTCTTTACAGTGTAGTTATTCTAACAACAAAACACCAATGGCATTGAGATGCTTGCGGCGTAGTAGAAGCCATAACATAAAGAATGGTCCAGTCTTAAAAACATACTGGTTCCAAAATTGGAGTGACACGTGACACTGGCTGAGTATACAAACCGCGCTAAGCCACATTTCAATTAAACATAATAAGCCATAATTATTGTAGTGACCTTTGAAAGTAATAGCTATCAATTTTTATTATTCACAATTTTATACCATTAATTAAAAGATGGCGCCTCGGACTCTAAAAGTGAGGCCGGCTAAAGATGTATTTGGAATAGGATGCCAATCGCGCTGAAGTGCGTTCGAGTACGCTGTCGTGTTAAACAATTTTTCAAAAAGACGCATTCATTCATTCTTCATTTGACATTTGTCATTTTTGATGTCTCCGTCTATAAATGAATGGTTTAAGTTCACAATCAAAGATTAAACTTTACGCACTATCACAATTTTTAAATCTCTTAACACCTTTCACTATAGGAACTACATGTAATGTTAAATTAGAATTCGTATTCTGAAACTATGACGATGAGCCTCGCAACTGCACTTCCTGCGAACTGATTCCGCTGATAGAGAGACATGGTGAGCTCTAATTCAGCTACTTGTGGCCCTCCCAAAGAGCAAAGGAGGGAAATCACGCAAATATTGCCCGATGGACGCATGCTGAAAAACAACAGTAAAACAAAATTAGTAAAACGTCAGAGCGCGTTGCGGTCGTATTACACTATTTTATCAGTGACGCTAGATGATCTGTTAAAAAGGTGCTGATGCCAGCAACAAACATTTCAACTCTTGGAGCTCCTAGTTTAGATCTCTTGGAACAGATGCAATCTCCAACACCATTCCGGCTTATTAAAAAAGCATGGAGGCAGAAGCATTAATGCGGAGAATCTACAGGGTCGAGTACTACTAAGAGTTTTATTATTACTTTATAAGAATAAATATTTTACGAAGTAGCAATGTATTCGTGATGACTACTTAACATCCATGCTTTAGAGCAGCGGTTCCCAATGACCGAGTTGTGACACATTGGGGTGTCGCGAGATTTAGGTACAAATACGATATTTTTATCTGAGATGACCCGGGGAATTACATTTCTGAGGTAATTGCATCTATTTCAGATTACTTAAAAACTAATTGAAAATATACAACTGCTGCCATTGTGCAATGAAAAACGTGGGTATCGTTCTCGACTATACTGGACTAAGTGGATAACGAGATCTGAGTGTGCCTGTCAACAATTCGTCTTCGCTCTATAAACTTTGTAAAAGTCACCAATATCAAATCGCACACTAAATTGAAGTTCCCATATTTTACCTGACTTGTTTGCATGTTATGTTCTTACGCAATCAGATACGTCCAATAGATTAATGATGTTTCATTTAATAATTAATGTTCCTTCACTTCAACTATCAAAAAAATTGTTTGCAATTATAAATATAATATTATTTATTATGTAAATAAAACTTACTCAAAACACCTAAGCGCAGCCGGTCTGACGCCTGGCCGGGCTTGAACGTCGATTATCCGCATCTCGAAGCTGACAACAGCATCTCTCCAAGCGGGACCATGCATTGTGAACAGATCCACCTGAAGTTAATAGAAGCTTGTTGAAGTGAAACTTCTATATATACGGGGTCTTAGGATTTTTCTGTCAAGAAAAAGCGTTATGGGCGCGTGGAGGAGCCATTGATGTAACAATCCTCTTTTATTGCTACATCAATGGAAGGAGCCGCATAACTTTAGAGTAAGACTATGGAAGCGTTTTTTGTTCAGGATCGAGTTCAGTTTTTTGTTTGATAAAATAAAATAACTAACCTAACAAATCATAATTTTTAGTAAATCTGCGAAAAATCGAAATGTGTGAGCACATAAAGCAAGTTACTGTATCTGCTCGATTAGAATTATGGCTCGCAGATGAGTACGCGGCTTAAGACTGCCCTACATATAGGCAAACAGTACAATAATACTCACGCTTCCAGTGGGTAGATAAATGTTGGCTACGAAGGTGATGAAGTTGTAGGAGTACGCGCTGGGCTGCTGGAGGCACGACCAGTCGGATATCGGACACGAGCGCTGAATACGTGTACATCGACTGCAAATTAAGATAGACTCTTTAGAAAGCGTTGTTTTTAAGATTTCGTAGCGAGTCGATACGAGTGCGCGTAAAGGCCACTATTAACAGTACTGTAGAGTTTTGATGCCAAACCATGAAAAAAATATGCATGTAGATGAAAGACGATTGCCATGCATATTAATTACATTTTATTTTATTATTGAAGTGACACTTCTTTACTATCGTTGTGATTTGAAACTCGATGAAGCGAAAAAGCAACACTTTTTTTTTGGTTTTTTTTTATTGCAGGAGTTCAGCAGACAGGCAGACGGCCCACTTGATGGAAAGCGGTTACCGTCGCCTATGGACATTTGCAACACCAAAGGTGCTACAAATGCGCTGCTGCTCTCTTAAAGAAGACTAGAACCTGGCCACTAACGCCGGAACACAACTTAAGGCATATCATTATGTTATCCAGCATACTCTGGACTAGGGGTGGTAGCCATTCAGAAGGGTAAATAACCTAGCACTGGCTATGGCTTGTTTTGTCGCCCCTTAAGACGGGCTGCACGGCCGCAGGAAATTGTATTCTTTCTCCGTTCCCCCAGGGAATTATTTGTATGTTGCCAAGACTAGTAACTAAAGATAGTCGAGTATTACAGGTATTTTTGATTTAACCTTGTCTTTTGTTTGACTGACTTAATATGGGCAAAGTAAAACAATGACGAAACCTGCACATTGAGCGAGTTGATATGTGAAACAAAGCCTGAGTCCAATAGTAGTATAAATATAGAGTCCACTTACTGTTTGCTTTCAAGCCTGTATCCAATTGGACACTGGATTTGGTGACAGTGGTAGCTGCCTCGCGTGTTCTGGCACACGGAGCCAGGATCTGGTGAGCGTGCGCAAGTCGCCACTCCCGTCTCGCATTCATCAATGTCTAAAATGAAAAGTCCACATTGAGAAAATTTAATTCAATCTGTGATGGACTTGGTACTAATAGGTCTTGTTCTATACTTATTGGAGACCTGGAAACATAAGCTCCTGTCTCCTGTAATAATTCAATGAATAATGAATGAATGAATGAAAACTCTTTATTGTTCACCATAACTTAAACCTAGATATTTAATATAAACATATTACAATTAGAACAATGGGCGGCCTTATCGCTTATAGCGATCTCTTCCAGACAACCCGGTGTCCAAGGAGATATTACAAGAAAATTAAGTAATATTTTGTGGTTTAACTAAATTCAATCGTAATTGAAGAAAAAAACAAGATTATTATGGAGGCCCTGGGCACTTTATAATTATAATAATAGGACATGTCTACGTATGAAGGAAGACTATTTTATTAAAACTAAAAAACGTTATCGGCTGCTGATTTGTCTGACAGGAATCCGACCGTGTAGCGCCCTAGGCAATAAGCGAATACGCCCAGTTGGGAAGACAGCACATAAACAGAATATATAGGATACGCTTAAAGAACATACGTCTCTTCTAAGATCAAAAAGTATATTTAATAGATCATCTCTCTCATACTCACCAATACAACTCCTCTGGTCCTCAGATAAGCGATAGCCGGCAGGACACGCGCATCGATACGACCCAGGTTCATTCACACACTCCCCCCCGCACAGTTTCCCACGAAGGCGGACAGCCGACCACTCTTCACACTCGTTTACATCAGCACAAGTTCTGAAATTTATATTTTAACGAAATCCTGACAAGATAGTTTGCATCCCTTATTCTTTTTTTATAACCTCATCTAAAAAGCATTAAAGAGTAAATGAAAATATAGGCCAAATGCATGTCGAGCTATGCATAATGTAGATCACGTAGAGGCAAGGACATATATGCTTCAGAAAATATTTTGCGACGTCAAGAAGTTTGAAAAATTGGCGCACCAAGCGTTAGACTTGCGGGAACCGCCTATAAGAAAATAATGTAAAAATGATCTTGATAGAATTTCGGAAGACTACTCACCTGTTATCAGTATTGAGACGATACCCTCGACTACAATAACATCGGTACCCGCCCCATGCGTTGGCGCACCCTTGCTCGCATACGCTTGGCGTTTCACTGCATTCGTCAATATCCACGCACACCTTGTCATTGGTGGGCGCGTTGCGGAATCCTTCACTGCATGTGCAACGGTACGATCCTACTGTATTCACACACTGTGCGTTATAGGAACAAGGCTGGAAGAAATAGATATTGCTACATCTGAGTTTAATGCGGGTTGCATTACTGGCGCACTGGGCGAAATTCGTTTTTGAAGTGAAATCTTTGAGTGCGCTGAAGACTTAATAAATAGAATTAAAATATTGTGGGGTTTTTTAAACAGTAGTATAGATTTTCGTTTGACGGTGTCTCGCACGATTTGGAGCTGGGATATGGTCTAAGATGGAGCACGCTTACCTAGAAAGTTCTTATTCACGCGGAACTTGAAGACACCCAGATTGTAAGTACTGCTATACTCGCTCCTCAAGTGTTACTCGCCTTGAAAGATTTAACTTCTATCATGTGGACTTATGCACGCATTAAGTTTTTTTTGTTCAAAGTATTATATCTATAACATTTTGAACAAAAAAAAAACAAACAGCCGCAGTTGATCTCAACTGGAAATGCTTGTTGTTAGCATTATTTAAAATATTGTATTTTCCATCATAATTAAGATTGAAAGTCCTTCTAAAATTAATTAACTAAAAAAATAACTTACGTTGCCATGCATACATTCATCGATATCTTCACAACCATTCTGCCCCACAAGCTTGTGTCCCGGAGGACACTGGCAGGAATACCCTCCAAAGAAGTTCTCGCATTTCTGCTGTGGACCACAATCAGATAGATTTCTGGCGCACTCGTCAATATCTGAAATATTAATTATAAAATTGTTCAAGTTGCGAAAAGATGATCATGCGACTATAAAATTGTGTAACCAAAAATATCCCATTCTTCTAACATATATTGTTTTACCCAATGTTTCTTGAACTGTGAAGTGTTTACAAAAGTTTCAGCAGGTTATATTTTTTAATTCACCCCAGTATTTAAATATGAATGGGAACCCTTTTACGACTTTGTAAGATCACGTCTCATGGCCGCTGGTACTATGTTTGAGTGGGCTAGCCTTAAAAGGACCTTGTCAAATTAGTTTATATAAAAGCAGACGTTCCGCGTTCGGTTCCTCACGTCAGTTGTGAAATTCGTACAAGAATTTTCGGTTATTTACTATGGTCTGGGATTGACCCCAAAATAGCTCGCTGTATAATACTCATAACACAAGCGTAAAACTAATTTTTATATACTATGCATGTCTTGTCAGTCGATTATTTAATTATGACATGGCAACCATGGAAAAGAAATACCTGATGGAAAGCGGTTACCATTAGTATTCTTCTTCTATAATGGCAACATAGTTATAAATATCGACTTAAAAACCGAATTGCACATACTTAAAGTTAGAGGACTTAAAGACGTCTATAACGAGCCTCGGCACGTTTATTTGTATTGATTTCTGTTAAAAAAGAGTAAAACACTGGTTTTTTTTGCAATTTCACTAATAGCGACCTATCCAGTCAAGTATAGTTTAGTATGTTTTAAGAGTCACATTTTTTTATGAGGTGATTGTCATTCTTAGTAAATTTCATCTACTGCACAACTATCAAATTTCATCAAATTTGATCGCTCGCTGCAGAAATCTCTTTGTCATGTAAGTATTCTTTCTTTACTTACCATAACATTGTTTATCAGAAGTCAATTTGTATCCCCATGGGCAAGAAGTGACTATAGCTCCGGTGTCGTGTAACCTCGAATACGAGGGCCTAACCGACCAAGCTCCACGTTGTCCGTATTGAGCACCGACAGTAATAACATTAGTGTTACTTATTTCTGTGTTTGTTCTAGATGGTGGTGATGGAGAAGGCGGTGCTAAAATTATTAAGAATTTTAATTAATTAAATAAAATTAATGTCCAGTAAAATATCTGATTATGACGTGTTCAAGAAACTTACTATATGTTGGCTTTTCACTTTCCGCGCGACATCTTCGACCACAAACACAGCGGAATCCACCTTCCATGTTTACACAGTCTTCGTTTACCGAACAAGTTGCTTGATTTGTCGCGCATTCATCGATATCTACCATAAATTTAAATATTTTTTTAATGAAGATTCTCTTACGAGGATGTTCAATTTATCAAAATCTTTTGTAACCAAGTCTGAACGAAATTCTTAAGTTAATCCTAATTCAAAAGCTAAGAGATAAAATTAACATTAGATGCAATATATTTGTACCAGCTTCCAGATCGTATTACCTAATAATAGTTGAAAGTGATTATTTACTTCAGCTGTTTCTATGTTCAGTTGATTCTTCTTCACAATCAGCTGCTTTTCATGAAATCTTATATGTTAATAGGAAAATTATAAGAAACTTTAAGCCAGAAAATTGTGTTGTGTACCTACTCGCAGAGGCGTAGCGTGGGTGAAAATGGATTCCACGAATTCGTCACAGAAAAGTAATGAAAAATTCCGTGCTCTTGTCAATCGATCCGAATTTGTAATTGCGATAAAAATACGAAATGGTTCAAATAGTTAATATTATGAGCAAAGTTCAAGCAAACATTAAATACGGTACCTGTGTACTTTCTATAACGAGAAATAATATAGGTTATCTCGAGTCGGAACATAGGATAGTGTGTATAGTAGTAGTCGTGATATACGAAGTCCTAATTTCCTATATGTGAAGAGTGATCAAAAATTTCTAAACAAAGATATGATTATAAAATTCAGAGCGGACTCGATCGTTGTAGATTATGTAAATTATTATGACTAAATTACTTCGTTTAGAAAAGTAGATTAGGATTCTTACCGATACATTTTCCTTGATTGCTATCAAATTTGAATCCCAGTTCACATGAAAGCGGTGGATACCTTCCACGAGGTCGTGATGGATGATAAGACCATCCTGGTGAAACGGGTGCTGTAAATTTATAATTAATATTTAACATAATATGTTCTGTATAAATACTCTCTACCAGCCTTCGTTTGATTGATGGATACTAACGTATACAGTTCAGGAGAACGAATGGTTTCTTGTAAGACTATTAGCAGGCGCTATAGTAATATAAAATAAATAAAATTAAAAAATAAATATTGTCACCAAAAATATTACAAGTTTCGCCTTGAAATGAAATGAAATGATTTTTTTTCGAAGCTCGAATTAATTTTTTTATGACTTCTATTATAAATCTATTCTTATATATTGGAATTAGACGCAGTGGTATTAGCCACTGAGCGCTTATGACTTGTATGAAGTATCTTTAATGTAATGGAGTCTAGTACAGAGCTAAATATTCTCAACAAATTTGAACTGCTTCAAGGAAATCGCGAATGTTGTAAGCAATAAACCACTTCCTACTCTCAAACTGCTTGTCTTAAATTTTGAAGATTAATTGTTAAAATACCAGAATTATTAAACTTACTAGGTGTTGTCCTCTGCGTGGTAGTAGAAGTAGTAGTACTAGTGGTGATGGTAGTGGTACTGGGTGTGGTATCCACAACACACCAG
Organism: Dendrolimus pini; assembly: GCA_949752895.1. Taxonomy (NCBI): domain Eukaryota; kingdom Metazoa; phylum Arthropoda; class Insecta; order Lepidoptera; family Lasiocampidae; genus Dendrolimus; species Dendrolimus pini. Next base: position 7,816,641 of record OX457146.1, read on the forward strand.
CCTTCATCGTCTCTATGAAAGCCACCGATGCATTCACAAATATAGCCACCCGCCTGATTCACGCATACTTCCATGCTGCTGCATATATGTCGACCAATCTGACATTCGTCAGTATCTGGAAGTAACACCTTTCTGTCATATTATATCGAATTAAAAATATTAGTGTATGATTGATAAATCAAATTTACTTACCTACACAGTTGCCCGAGGCATCCTTTTCGTATCCACTCAAACAATGTACCTGGTTTGGGTCAAATAAAGGATCTTCAGGCAAATCTGGTTTATCTCTACCAATCACATTAGTCCATCTATCTTTTGGAATTTTATCTGTATCTATGCCATAGACCCCATGTTCATCCTTATCTTTTTCTATAGTGACTGGGTCGACAGGGGCAGTCACTGTTACTTCAGTAGGTTTATAAGGTGCTACTGGTTTTCTAGTAGGAGCCGTTGGTCTTCTTGGGTAATAATCTGGTCTTTTCGGAGTAGTTGCTTGAGGCCGACTATACTCTGGCCGGTTTGGAGTTGGTTTTGTTTGAGAGCTTTCCTCGGGTCTTCTATAGTCAGGTCTGCTGGGAGTATAATCTGGCCTATTTGGCGTATAATCTGGTCTGCTTGGAGTGTAAGTTGGTCTATTCGGTGTGGTATCTGGTCGACTAGGCTGTGTAGGTTCTGGTTTACTAGGCTGCGTAGGTTCTGGTCTACTAGGCTGCGTAGGTTCAGGTCTTCTATGGTCGGGCCATCTCGGTGTGTATGGTTGTCGTCTTGGGTAAGACGGACGCGGTTTGGGAGTCGTAGTAGTGGTGGTTGTAGTCGATGTAGTTGTTTTAGGGGTAGTTGTTGTAGTAGTCGTAGTTCTTCTAGTGGTAGTACTTAAAGTTGTTGGTACTGATTCGGGAAAGTTGTCAGAAGTTGAGTTATCTTCTCTGTAATAAAATATATAAGTTGTAAGCATCTTAACATTAACTCTTGAAGTTAAACAAAAATTATATTTTTGCAAATGCTCAAAGATAGAATTAACTGATTGTAACCGTTGAACACTTACTCAGAGTCATAATAAACGTATTCGTAAAGCGGTGGTGGTGTAGTTGAAGTAGTGCTTGTGGTAGCAGCACGATGGGTGCACGTGAAGGTTCCAAGCACATTTAAGCAGTGTAGACCAGCGGCGCAGTTGTCGAGCTTGAGAGCACATTCGTCAATATCTGTAATAAAATAAATTATTAACAAGCAATAAGAGCACTATTTATTAAGTCGATAATCGTGGTACTGAATAGATAGAATTTAGTACAATGGCTTTAACTTATCTATTTGAATCTCTTATATATATTTTGACGTCGCATACATAAAGAGGAGAGAGTATAACAGTAGTAAACATATTTGGCGTAAATGAGGTAAATAAGTATCATTGTAAGGTATTCTTAACGTAAAGAGGTGTCTCTTGGAAACAGTTGTATAATAACGATTGTTTATCTTCATTAATCTAGACAATACCATACCAATGACGATTATCATACCAATTTTGAAACATAGTAGTAAAAATACAGACATATTCAATTATCATATTTATTATAGATGATAAAGCAAAGCGGAATATCTAATTAAATATTACGTAAAATACGTCGTTTCTTCGGCTAAATGTCACATTCATTTGTTTACGATAGAAAATAAATTGATTTTTAAATCGTATTAACACCAACCGACACAAGAGCCTGTGGATGAATCCAGCTCGAAGCCATTCTTACAGCGGCATTCATGAGCGCCATAAGTGTTAATACAGTTCTGGAATTGGTCGCACAGATGACTTCCTTCACGACATTCGTCTATATCTGTTAGAAGGAGAAACAAAAGTATATGTTATAACTTTTTTAGTTTGATATAATTAATGTGATGTATTTTTATCCGTGCAGGAACGAAGAAAGAATACAAATTCCTGCGGCCGGGCGGCCTCTCGTAAGAGGCGACAAAACCAGGCGACACAGCCAGGTGGTAGGGCATTTGCCCAACTGGATAGCTACCACCCCTGGTCTAAAGTATGTCGCCATAACAACTTTGTGTTATGTTCTGACATTATTAATCAGGTTCCAGTCTCCCTTAAGAGAGCAGCAGCGCATTTGTAGCACCTTAGGTGTCCATAGACGATGGTAACCGCTTTCCATCAGGTGAGCCGTCTGCCTGTCTGCTGAACTCATGCAATAAAAAGAATGATATTAGATGAAGCTCAAAACTGAAACAATGACACGATGATATTTCATGACAATGAATAATTTAAGTCTATGTGTATATAGATCACTTTGATAAATTCCTGCAAATTGAAAGACATAATCAACCGTCTTATATTAGCTTAATTGATAAGGTGTAGGGTAGATCTCAATGAGAGATGTATCAATCAGTTTGAAATGAAAAATGGATTAGAACTAATTTTAACAAACTTCCACAAGAAACAGTAATTTAAATTCAAGTGAATGATAGAAAATCATTTACTGGGATTATTTTAATAAGTAAACCACTACTTTTCACAAATCTTCGCTTACCTTCACAAATAGTTCCTCCAGGTCTCAGTCTGGTGCCTTCTTGGCAAGTCTTTTTAGCTAATCTGCAAAATATTACACGTAAATTTTCCAGTTACATTCTTATATTGAAATAACATAAATATACAAAACTATACATATAAAAACGCATGACTTAACATCATATATCATGTACTATACCTATACAATACAATATATTCTACAGGTTCATAATTTTCAATTGTGAGTATATCTGAATGTTTGTTTTTTATACCCATGCATAAAGATTTATAGCAATTATAAAAACTGTTTTTCATTGCAGGATCTTGCCCTGTATATTTTCTATCACCATTAAAATTCTGAATATAGCAACCTTGCGCCGTCGTGTAGTCTACTCGAGCTATATATGAGATATTTGCTATGTCAATATATTTAAATTTAACTTACTTTGGTAATGTGCTTATTTTCGACTTGCAATTGTATGCACCAGGTAGATTAACACACACCTCTGTACGTTTGCATACTTCACTGCTTTCTTCGCATTCATCGATATCTTAAAATAAAACAAACATATTAGTAATAACATGAATCAATATGTATGTATATATATTTTTCATTAATAGCGTAGATGAAGTAACACATGACGGGAGTTTTCATACTTTTAAAACGTATGAACTATAAACTGGATTTATGAGCATTGAAAAAAGATAGTATACAAAGGCATAACACACAATTTGTTATATATACATTTTACAACACAACACCTTATCTAGACTTATCAAAAGTGCCTAACAAATTACATAAATTACAGATACCTTCACAAATTCCTGTGCCCGGATTAACTTTGAACCCAGGTGCGCAGCGTTTGGAGACGTGGTCTTGACAGAAGAAGCTACCGTGGGTGTTGATGCAATGCTGTGAAAGTCGCTGACAATCATCCAGCCGCTCGTCACATTCATCAATATCTAAGTAAGAGTTATCAGAATAGATAGATATAACAACAAACCTATTGTTACAAAAAAAGCTAGAAAAAGAGTCCAGTGCATGATAAGTAGCTTTTAGATTCATGTATGTATGTATGTACGAAATACGATTATTCCAAGATCAATAATTATTATTATATTCGTTAATCTAGAAAGCAATATTGTTATTTCAAAAGAAAAATGTGGATAGATAGATGTTTAAAGTTAGTAATAGACATACCGATACATTCATCATCAGGTCCTGCCCTAAAACCTGGTGGGCAAATATCATTTTTGGGAGCCACAGTGGAAGATACAGGGGCTTCAGTGACAGCCCCGGGTACAGCTTCTTCGAAAGGTTTGCCGGCTTTACCAGCACATTTATATCCACCTATGGTATTCTCGCAAAGATATTTCGGACATGGTGGACGGGGTAACTGGCATTCGTTGATATCTGTCAGAATTATAATATTTAGACTTTCAGTAAATCTGCTTAATAATTACAAAATATAACAATTTATTTTTAAAGAACAGATATTGATGGGATTTCAAATCAGAACAATCTATATTAGTATTATGTTATAAACTTACCATCACAAACTTGGTTCACAACGTTCCTTTTGAACCCAGGTGGGCAGCTGAGTCCTACATCCCTCTTCTTGATAGGCACACACTTGAATGTCCCTGGCGTGTTATGACAAACAGTATCTTCTGCTGTACAAAGATCATCTACTGCTTCAGCACATTCGTTTATATCTGTAACAGATAGGGTGAATAGAACATTGGTACAGTTAATTGTTACAATAATACATTGTTATTCTTATTACCTATCAGCTAATGACTTTACAGAATGCTGAAGAAATTTCATTCTAAAAAGTAACAAAGAATGTCGATATATCTGTAGAAATACCTAAATGAATTATTTCTACACCAAGTGACTGCTATTGCATTTCTGAAAAGTGGACATGATATATTACTTAATATATATAAACTTCAACTTTAAATTAATGAATTAATTAATTTCAAATAAACTCTCAGACGATGTACCACTACAATATAGGGTTTTTTAAAGCTGTTAGCTCACTTGTAGCACCGTGGTGCATTAGAAATTTACTTAAAATACGGAATAAATTTAATATTAATGACAAATTGCCTTTATCAGAATATCAAAACGATATATTAATTTTTGTCATTCTTCTTGCATCAAAAGTTAATGCAGATGACATTTTTAAGACTTTGAATACATTTTTGACTCTAGTATTCTCTAAAAGCCTACCTTTACAAGACTTTTTATCAGCTTGTAATCTGTACCCTTCTTTACACGAACATCTGACAACTCCACCATCGTCTTCACAATTGTGCTCACATGAATCATTCTTACATTGTTCCTTAGCCGAAGCTTTCTTCTCTGTTGTTGTTTCCACCTTCTTTTCTGTTCTAGTTTCTGACTTTTCTGCAGCTTCCTGGAATTTAAATATATAAAAATATACTAAAGAATATAGTAAGCTTTTAGTAAGGTGTCCTTTTGAAGTGGAACTTATATAAACGGAGGGTCTTAGGAATTTTCTATCAAGAAAAAGCGTTATGGGCGCGTAGAGGAGCGGCATAAATTTTGACTTGCCGTGGTGAGAGGCGGCATAATTTTAGTAGAGGATGGATGCGTTTTTTGATTCCGGATCGAATTCAGTTTTTTTGTTTGATAAAATAAAACATGATTAAATAAAAAATGCATTAATTAAAATGTATCTCACCTAATCAAATCATAATTTACAGTAAACATGGGAAAAATCAAGATGTGTGCTGGGACAGATAGTAGAAGTGAAACTTCAACGGACAAGTGGAAAAAGGAATGGCAACGGATAAGTGGCAAAACGAATTGCAACAAAATTATATCTTGAAGTTTTACGGGTAGGTTTTCAAAATGGACAAGTACATTAACAATCTCTTCGTAGAAGGTTAGCTATATTACCTCGCTTCATTACCATACTGATACATATTAGGCCTAGGCATTGAGTTAAAGAATATTTATTATTTAAATAAAAGCATTGTGGCTTACCAAGCAGCACTTGTAGTATGCGTTTTTTCTTAATGCCATGGTTGGCCTGAGGTCAGCGTCTGCAGTTCCACTGCAAGCTTCTTTGCCTTGTGATTTTCCAGTCCATTGGCCGAACGAACACTCCTCGCAACATGTCTTTGATAAATTAAATAAAATTTATTCAATAGATAAACTACTAGAAGTACTATACTGTAGATGTGATGAATATTGACCGTTTGGTTTTTGGCATTTAGTCACTGATTCCAAAAAAAAACAAAAATACTGCATATTTGTAAAATTACACAATGGATCAAATTTTATTTTTTATTGAAGGTATCTTTTAAATGTTTGGTATGCGTAGTGTTGGCCCATGGACTGACGGCCTGTCTAAGGTCGCTGGTAGGCACTGGATGAGGAAGGCGGAAGACCGTGATTTGTAGCGCAGATATGAAGTGAATGACGACAACCTTTTAAATTTTACTACCTCCATTTTTTTCAGAATTTTCTTTATATTTTATAGAGAAACAGACACTAATTTGGAAGCGAATGTCGCGCCACCTATCGATATAATAAAGTCATTAAGGAACTCCCTTACGATTTTTTTAAGAATCTCTTCTCACACCGACGAATATATTGCAGTTCCCCAAATTCACCCTAACATTGGATAGTGGCACATACATTATAGATTAGATATTATTAGATTTCATTGATACAGAGAGATCGACATGAATTTTCTAAATAGTTCCGTTGTTACCAAAATGATCACGGTATCCTAAAAGTGAATCCTGGAACGCGAAAAAAATCCTATTTTTGTAGATGATTTCACTAATAAAACGAAATTCAAATTTACCTTTCCAATTTCCGTATCTGGGGTCCCACACTGCTTTGACGATGCTAATTTCATACCAGCTTCACATGATTCTTTTTCTCTGAAAGATATACAACAAAAGATTAGATCTAAGTGTTCTGCATACATTTAGAAATAATTCTGTTTGTTTTTTTATGTAGGCTTTAGTAAAAATGTTAAAGTCTTATCTGTGCAGAAAGCTTTTCTTACTTGTATTGTTCATCACAGCATCCTTTTGCTGCTGCAATACAAATCTCCACTTGTTCTGGATCTATATCGTCTGGTGGGCCGACACCTGCGCATCCATCCGCCGAAGACACAGCAGATGTCTGACCGTGTGAGCAACATGTCTCCTGGAGCTCTGTGACTTCTTCTGAGGACAATGCTGAAAATTGAAAAAGGTATTTCAGTTATAGCGAAGCCCAGACTTCGCTATCTTTTATTTTATTCTTCGCTTCGCAAACTTCACGGTTAGACCAACTGGTACGCATATAATTCTTCAGGCCCAATTCTTCCGTGGAGGTGGCATGAGTAAATGAGTAGAGATTGTTTAAGACATAATTCACCTACCTACCTACCTACACCTGATGCCCAATAATTCTGCTATTTCATTATCTTGGCGTTGCACAGATATCAATCAAAGTACGCTTCAATTGCCATAGTATCAAAAATTCGAATTCTACTATCCACAATATCTTCTCGATATTGTCGCACCGGAATAATAGTAGAAGAAAATTGGTATTACCATTAGTATAAATAAATGTATATTGAAAAAACCTACCAACATTTTTAAAAATTATTTTGCAAGTTTTCGTTTATTTAATTACAAAGATTAGCAGAATTAGCAGGAGACCAAAATCAGGTAAACCTACGATTGAGACGATAGTGTCCAATGATTTTGATGAATGGTAAAATTGTGCCCTTGGTTTAGAGTACGCCGCCATAACAACCTTGAGTTGTGTTCCAGCATTAGTGGTAGTTTCAGTCCCCCTCCTCGAGGCCGGGGGAACCAAATGTGTTACACCCAACATGCAAAAAACGTAGTGTTATTTAAAGTCTTCTAAGTAGTACCATGGAAAAAGAATACTATTCTTCCATGGGTAGTACAATATTTTTATGCAAAAAAGGTTTGATTTGAGTTATGGCCGGTTCTGATACTACTCATATACTAACCTTGCCATTTGAAGACATTCGACATTCGTATGGAGCTTGTATCAAATTTGAACAAATTTGAGCAATAGTTAATAAGATACGGGACGCCGCTATCAATCGATTTTAAGAGCCGGGTTAGAAATTGGTACAATGTTTACACGTTTTAAAACTACAGATGCTTGTAGACATTCTGACAATCTTCATTTTATTGAAGATAATGTAAGGTAGGTGACGAGTTCAAGTAAATTATTCAATCGACTTCAACAAGCGTGGATCATTTCTGTTTTCCTCATAAACGACAATGTATTTGAAAACAGATGTTTTATTGTATGAAATACATATGTATTAATGTAGTCAGCCTTCTGGGAACCTTACCGATTGACTTCGAGAACATAGGCTCAGTATTCTGCTTATAGTCTTAAGGAATTATACTTAGAATACAATATAAGCTGATGCCAGCTATCTGGACAGAATTCAGGAACAACTAAAAAACTTCATCGCCTTCGAAACTTCTGTATAAGGTTTATATTTGGGTTACGTAAATATGACCACGTCTCTGAATTCTAAAAAAACTCAAGTGGTTACCCATCAATTTTGACCGGAATTTTCATGTTCATACTCTACAGTATATTGTTTCTACCCACTTCTCTTCCTTACCTTAAAAAAATCGAAATGTGTGCTGGGACACATATTAGAAGTGAAACTTCAACGGACAACTGGAACAACAAATCGCAACGGACAAGTTGAAATACGAAAGGCAACGGATGAGTGGAAAAACGAATCGCAACGGACAAGTGGAAAATCTTCATCTGACATGTGACAAAATGAATCGCAACAAAATTTTAACTTGAAGTGTTACGGGCAGATTGTTAATGTACTTGTCCAATTTCAAAACCTCTGTAGCACTGCAGCACTCGATAGCTCTCGATAGCAGTGCAATTGGATTCCAGATTTTAAATTAAGTTTTAAAGGCAGGACAACGTCTGCCAAATACAGCTAATTTATATATATTACAAAATATTCAAGTATATTTTAATCTCGATTTCATGTGGTCATGTCCTTAGCGAATTTAACATTATTAGTTGAACATTTAAGTTGTAGAAATCATCAACAAATTAACATCTTAATTAGTCGACTTAATCATTACAAATAATAAGACAAGGATAACCAAACAAAGATACTAGTTATTTTATATTAAGTAAACATCATCACGTGTTTTATTGTAAGGCAGCGATCACATTTCTCCAATACAGTTTCTGTGGTTTGGTTTGATTCATCTGAGAAAGGATGGTAAGAATCTGGTTAAGGTTTAAACATACTTAATTATTAGGAAAAGATCCAGCTCACTTTGTTTAAACGGAAATTATGGTTGTCTGAATCTCTCTGTATATTTTTCTATATTTTCCTTAATCAAATGCAATCGCAGTTAGTCACCAACGTAACCACGTCCTAATGTTTACAATCTGCTTATAATTTCGCGAACTATGATAATCTCAACGACCTTAGTCACAGATCATCGAGATGCACTGACGCTTCCAGTTATTTGCTTAAATGATATCTCCTATCAAGCTATCATATTACACAACAAATGTTTATTTAATCACAATTTTTTTATGATTATAATTTTTTTACAAACTGAAGATCAGAGAATTTTTAGGATATTATTATATTGTTACGAATTGCAGGACTCGAATTAAAATGCCGTTGAAATTATTATAGAATTTAATAGAACTATACAAACACGTATAATACAGGTACAAATATAATAACACGCGCAAAGTCCGTCACTAAATAGATTACCAAATGTAGTACACACGTCTTGCCTCGCTTGTGCTTATCGCTCGACTGCCCATCTCTGCATTGGGGCGTTGCTTTATACTGCACAATCACAAATATGTCTCTCGGCCGCGCAGACTGAATTTCTTAGAATCACACCTGGCTAATGACTACCATAAAGGATTACAATACACAATGGGCCGTTTTTCTAATTACAAATTTAAACACAAAATAAACAAAAGAAGTCCAAATGCCGAAAAGGTAATAAACTGCAGGTGTGAATTGGTCTTTGTCGGTCGTAACAATATTTTGCTACTGTACTTGCCAATTAGATATCATACAAACACTTGAGCTATCAGAGATTGAGGTATCTATATAAAATAAATAGGTACTTTTTGCAATAGACATGTGATAAAAATTACATATATTGAAAATTGAGATGTGTGATCTCAAAAACTTTTGGACGTGGTAGAACTTTTAAGGCCGGATTGATCAGTGATCCCACGCCCTCACAAAATATCGGCGTGAAACGGATAGTCCTGAGCTAATTGTTTTTCCAATTCCCCATATTCAATGTTCACCATCCTATCCCTGTATTCCAATTTCATATACCATCCCTTCTATTCCTTTCCTCCTGTCTGATCCCTCTATTTCATCCACCTATGCCTCCTCGTCATCACATCCTAAAGCTGGCAATAGTTGGCTTCGTCATTGCTGTTGCAATGGTCTATAATCGACGGTAACCACTTTCCATGAGCTAGGCTTAATGCCTGTTATACAGATTCGCAAAGGAAAGACCTACGCAGTCCTCTAGAAGCACGCAAAAATAAAGATTTTGTTCAACACTACAAGCAACTTACGTGTATTTGATGATGTCACGATTTAATAACGTATGTGAACCATTTCTTTCGCTACCTGCAGTTTCTTCCTGCATGTCTAAAAACCCAAGAAAATTATCTAACACTTGATTATGTCAACTGGTGTGAGAAACACAGTTTGCAGCAAGATTCACTATCGTTCTTAGACATTAAGGCACTCCTAATCCATAATGTATTTAAATTTATTTTTCTTAATCATAAATAAGGTAGAAGCCATATTAGCTTAGTGGTTAGTTCACTCGCGTCACTAACATGGACCATATAGGCAGTTTTCTAACCTAATGTGTGTATTGTAACAATTGCCCCTTTCTAACGGTGAAAAGAAATATCGTGATGAAATCTGCAAGTCGAGATAAACGATGTGTTAAATTCGCCTATCCGCCTTGGTCAAGCGTGGTGGGGATACCGAGTTTACCGAGCCCAGCAGTGAGACATTTATGGCCTGTTTTTAAACATATATTTATTTGTCAATCCACTTTTTTTATTGCAGGAGTTCAGCAGACAGGCAGACGGCCCGCTTGATGGAAAGCTGTTACCATCGCCTATGGACATTTGCAACACCAAAGGTGCTTCAAATGCGCTGCTGCTCTCTCGACTGGAACCTAGTCACTAATGCCGGAACACAACTCAAAGTTTTTATGGCGACATACTTTAGACCAGAAGTAGTAATAGCCATCCAGACGGGCAAATTTCCTACCATCTGGCAAACTTTGGACTAACATGATGGATATACCGCAAAGTCCCCTAAAATGAGATGTCTGAACTCAGGGGATAAGGTATATTTATGATAATACACATATAGTAAAATTTAGATTTAAGTCTGAAAATTACCTATCCAATTAAAATAAGAAAAGATTAATACATGTATAGATAAAAGAAACTATATAACGTTACTAGAGACTGACTTAAACGTAAAAAGCCAGAACACTTTCGCAAAAGAAAAACCTTGTTAGCAGTGAAAATCTCGCTCAAGTGCTACCCCATTTATTTTGTTACCTCATGAAGCCAAAAATAAAATAAATAGGATAGACAATAGGAGATATTCTCTGAAGGCCGCACCGTTCGTTTGCGTATGTGCCAAGAGCCATTCCCGTTGAACCTGGTATAGTTACTAAGTTGCTATCTTTTTTATACGTGTGTATTACACATGAGAAAAACTAAATGATTCTGCTAAGGTTTAAAGTTAAACAATAATGGTCATAAAACCATTATATACGTCCCTAAAATTTTAAACAACTTAGCTAGTGATAAGTAAAAATCTTTATATATAAAATTTAAATGTTAGTGTGTATGTCACTGAACTCCTCCTAAATCCCTAGACCTTGCTTAATTAATTTTTTTGTCTGTTTTCGAGTGGGTTCCCGGATGGTTTAAATTCACAATCGGACCTGGTAGGTGGCGCTGCAATCGGGTTCTAAATTTTTTTAGGGCAAGACAAAGTTTGTCGGGCCTTATCGGGCCTTGATTTTATAAAAATAAATATAAAACAACTATTTAAACATCTTGTTCCTAAGAATAGGTAAAACACTAGTCTTACCTAATCTTAGGAAGATGTTTAAATAGTTGTCAGAATTTAAGAACGCCGATACCTAGTTTAAGCAATAGTTAAGCAGTGTGCCCAGATTTTAAATTAAAGATTTTGCTAACTGGTCAGATGAAACCTACTGAATTCTGACTTTCTTAGCTAAAAAATAGTCAATCATCCATTAGGTTGTATGGTTGTATGTAAATGTTAAGAATAAGACGATATGTAAGTAATATAAATATATTTTTAGAAAAAAGTCGTGGTAGCATAATAGCTACCGCACACATCCCATACTCAATGGGATGGGTTCGAATCCACAAGTAAGGCAGTTTTCTGACCTAATGAGCTTACTGCTACAATCACCACGTGCAAACAACAGTGAAGGAAAGCATCAACAAGCGTGGCGGGTATACTGTCCGTTCACCAACAGAGGCAGGTCCGAGTCCAGCAGTGGGATGTTTATGGGCTGTTATTATATATGTGTCTGTGTATATTGTTGCGAATTACAGGACTCGAACTAAAAATGCCGTTGGGAATTACTATAGAATTTATAAGAACTATACAAACACGTAAAACACAGATACATTAATATAACTGGACGCAACCGGTACAAACGTGATGCACTATTCAATAACACGCGCAAAGTCTCTCGCTATATAGCTTATCGAATGTACACACGACTTGCTCGTATCGTAATCGTCGCTTGACTGCCATCTCTGCATTGGGCCAGTCCTTTATAGTGCGCCGATGCCATGTCTACCTGGCAAGCGTCGACGCAATTTCCCAGAAAACGTAATCCGCACACCTGCGGCTATAAACGAGTACAATAACAACAGGATGTTTATCTGATTACAAATTGTAAACACAAAGTAAACAAAAGAAGTCCAAATGCGGGAAACTTAACAAACTGCAGGTGTGCATTCACTTTAGTCAATATTACATATGTGTTTGTGCATATTGTGTGTGTGTGTGTGTGCGTGTGCGTGTATTTTTTTATAGACTGCAGTTAGTAAACAGGCAGACGATCAACCCGATAAAAAGTAGTTATCATTGCGTTTGGCCGTTTGCAAAACCAGCGGCAATGCCAATGCGTTGCCGGTTTCTAGGGACTGGAACACCTGGTCACTAATAATATTTTTTGTTGTTTTAGTAGCAATATGTGTTGAACTTCTAACTTAGAACTAAGTTGCACACAAGCACATGCGCGAGCTAATGTATGCGTTCGTAGACACGAACAAACAGACACAGAAGCAGACAAGCACACGTAGAAACAGACGTTTCTACGTGTGCTTGTTTCATATGTTACAAACTAAAAAATGTAGTACTGTATTGATTGATATTACAACATACGTGACCAACATTTTATTTTAGTTTAGAATAAACTGGTCGGTCTGGAAATAGATTTTATGGTTTAATTTTAATTTAACTCAAATTCTGTTGAACTGTAAACAATCTTAAAATAATCAGTCGAAGTGTTAAATGATAGATTAGACGAAACCCGACACGTCTTTAAACCCGAGTTACTATGGGTTCAAGTGGCCGGGTTATCCAAGTATGACGTAACACTAATTTATAAGAAACAAATGGCCATAACAATGTTGTTGATAAATAATTAAATTAAATAATTATACAATATTAAATCTGAAAATATAATTAGATTACAATCTTTACTATCTTAAATATATTTTAATACTAACTGAAACTAAAAAAAAGAGAGTAAGAATTATATTTATTTATGTGAGCGTCTCGGGCTGCCCGACAGAAGTGATAACTTAAACTAATCTAAGTTGAACTATTTAATGTTAAAATTGTTTAACTTGAGAAAAGCTTAGGTTCTTACTTAAATTTTATGTTTATAGCACGTGAGCTGCCGCTGCCGTATGCGTGAGAGAAAGGGAAACCAGATAGACTAACGCCGTAACGCGATACGTAACGAAGCGATTTACCCTCTCACGAGAAGTTATGAATTCAAAAATTAGTCTCATACTACTGTCGCCCATCATTGGTCCCCATCCGCAAATTACATCACACGAATTTCATGTTTTTTCACCCCTTCCTCGTCACAGCTGGTCACATTCGTGAGACTACTCCCTCCCTAGCTTGTCATCACATATTTATGCAATTATAGATCAAGAAATTATTAAACTAAAAACGCAGTTGCATAATTGGTTTTATTTCCATTTAAATTATTTTTTTAATGATTTAAACACTGCTTATACATATAGAGCTGGCAATATTTTGAAGGTTTCCGTTAATAATGAAAATTTCTTAAGGCTTAAATATTTTAGATTTTGAAATCTGACATCTCGAAATATAGGACCACACCTTATCACACAATGTCACATTTCGTCGACGCGCTCCCCCCCTTAACGCGGACTGCCCCTTAGGGAACGTTCCCAAAATCAGGCGTTGTTACTGCCTTATACTGTAACACTTATTCGTTGAGCAAATAAATAAACTACAACGTTAAAGCAAGTAAAATATACAATGTTACTTGTTGATTTAACTTTGAAATGTATTCATAATGTAGGTTCCACGTGACTGTTTATGTCACCGTCATCCAAACGTTAAATCCCAGTTGTATTCGAGAAGTTTGCTACGAAGTCCGGGATATTCACAGTTATGTAAAGTATTACTAATAATGCTCCATAACTCCCAGCTGTATAGTTTTATGCAAATTTCAATCAAAATTTATGTGGAGAACGCTGTCGGTAGATATAGTATAGGCACAAGAAATGCTGGCTAAATTGCTTAGATGCGGAAAACAACGCAAATTAAAAAATAAGGTAGGAATACAGATCTCTACATCCGAAGCGGAGGTTACAAACATAACCAGGATTAAAGATTACAAACGTAACCAGGGTATTGTGTAAGTCTGTTTGTCGTATAAACAATAATTCGAGCTAATATATACCCATATGCTTTCGAAAACGAATTGTTTGTTCCTTCTTCACAGTTTTAAAAATGTACCGATTATCACGAAATTTGGTATATAACTTCTGATATCGGGGTAGTTTCTACAAGTCCTTTTTAAATAAGGTACTACTAACACTACTTAAGTACTTATATAGTGGACATTATTTTTTCAATAAAAACAATCAACAAATTTATTTAATGCACATTTGAGATTAAACAAATTCAGTTTGCGATTAAATATCTCGAAAATAAAAATACTGTAATGCAATTAAAAAATGGCTTTTGTCTTGATTACAACTATTGCGATGCAATCATTTTGATTTTGAAATCTGTTAAAGAATGAATAGTAACGTTTTATAACTTTAAATTCAAAATATTTGCAACCCGTCACGACCCTATACTTGGTTAATACGAATATAATGATTTCTATTGCATCGGTGATATAGTCAATAAAACTTTATACATAATTAAAATACGTGTATGCAAACTATTTAAATTATTTCAATCGTTACATTCACAATGTTTATACAAATGGATGAACAATAATTTAAACAATTACTAACCATTTACCGAACCTCCGAAAACAAGGCACAACACTAATTGGAACACGAATATTTTCATATTTTACTTTTTAAAGTCTCTGAATCACAATACACTTTATACCTTTTTTAATTATTTAAAAAGTTTGTATTCACATTTTTGGCCAGTTACTATTTCTTTTACTTCATAATGTTATTTTTTTATCAAGAAGGCGGGATGTACGCACAGTCTTCGGTCTTGCTTAGGAATGATAGTGTGTATACACAGGTCAGGCAGAACTATAGTGATAACATTTCTGCGCATGTCAGTATCGTACTTACACGGATATGCGAGGCCAGAGTTCGCCGTTGGGAACAGCTATTTAGAATATTTGAACTTATTATTTTAAGAAATAATGAATGAGAGCTATAGATAATAACAATATATAAAGACTTTTTCAATTTGCTTGCTTTGCTAACACAATATACTTACGGTCGCTGAAATGTATATAAAAATAGGGTACAATTTAGCTGTTATTTTATACTTTCTAGGAAATTAAGTCGTGTAACATTAACTTGTTAAAAAAAAGATAAACCTAGATTTTTTTATGTATTTTTATTACCGCAGTTTTAAACAGCAATAATACATTGTAAAACAGTATAAATGGAATAAGAAGTACCTAGATATGTAAGTTTTAACCTGATTTATGAATGTATTTCGAAAATGTTTTCACTAATTTCCATGTTTTTTTTATTGCAGGAGTTCAGCAGTAAGGCAGACGGCCCATTTGATGGAAAGCGGTTACCATCGCCTATGGACATTTGCAACACCAAAGGTGCTACAAATGCGATGCTGCTTTCTTAAAGATCTCTGGAACCTGGTCACTAATGCCAGTACACAACTCAAGGTTATTATGGCAACATACTTTGGACCATGTTTGGTAGCCATCCAGTCGGGCAAATACCCTACCACTCGGCTGTGGGTTGTTTGTCGCCTCTTACGACAGGCTGCCCGGCCGCAGGAAATTGTATTCTTTCTCCGTTCCTGCACGGATAGACGATGTGACTCTCGTTTAAAGATTTTAATCTAACTAAGATGTTTATTTCATTTAATGTAACATTCGTAGATACTATCCGCTACACAGAACACAAAACAGGGAATAACGAGGCATTTGTTGATCTAGATAATTAGTAAGTGGAATAGCAAACTCATTAAGGCCAAGCCCGTGGTGCATTCATGTCCGATTTTGTGAATTGCATTCCCTTCCTTCATCTTTTTATATATCTACATATAGTACTAACAGTTCTAAGGAAACTTCGTTCGCGTTGTAATGACAATGTATTTGTTAGTGAATTGCTTTTGAATGTATCGATCTAGTCCTCGGAAACGATGTCAATTACCTAACCTTTTTTTCTCTCTCTTGTTTTTACTTACGGTAGCTAGTATATATTTAATTATTGAATATGTGGCAAATGATGGTGTTATATTAATTGAAACTACTTATGTATATGATTCATAATACTAAATTCTGTACAATACTGTTTTTTTGTCCAAATAAATTTAAAAAAGTAATTGACCTGAATATAACTATTAACTTTGTAGCGAGTTTTACTTACATCCGTTTAGTAGTTATTCACGTGATGCTCTAACAGAGAGATACACTAACATCTAACAGATCTATTATATTTTCAAAATCTGCTGGTCCGTATTAGCACTACTTTGAAGTGATATCTTCTTATGGGAGAGTAAACCGCTTCGTTACGTAACGCGTTACGGCGCCAGTCTGTCTGGCTTCCCTTTCTCTCACGCATACGGCAGCAGTAGGCAGGCTCGTTCTCTCTCACCCTAACCCACAGCGCTAGCCATATTTCTAACGTACATATTCAAGGATTGTAACTAACAATTAAATATATTTTATAATCAATAAAAGTTTTTATTAATAAATAACCTTTCCTTACAGACAGACCACCTGATGGCAAGCGGTTACATCCCATATGGACAATTGTAACACCAAAGGTGCCACCAATGTGCCGCCGCCGCTCTCTGTTGAGACATTGACTACTAATACCGGGACACAACTCGAGGTTATAGCAGCATGTGCTAGACCAGGGGTGGTAGGCATCCAGACAGACAAACGCACTTCCACCTGGCTGGAAATTGTTTTGTCGTCTCTTACAACAGGGCCAGGACTCAGGAATGAATATTCTTTCTCCGTTCCTGCACGAATAAACAATATTTAAAGTCAGTACAGCGCTACCAAGTCTGGCAGACATCTTTAATAATGATTGAATGTTTTGAAGACAGTGCGCTCCCTGGATCAACTATTAAAATCGGATAGCCTCGGTACATGGTGATAGGAGAAACAGCAAGGAGTTTTAGTGGGTATTTCAGCGCTCATCCTTTGTCGGCAAGTTCCACAATACCGTCGCTGCTAGCCCCGTGCAGCGCAGTATCCGTAAAAAACTGTTTCTTGTTAAAAACTTCTGTTGTTGTGGTCGTTGAACGAGAGATATTATAATTTTAATAGAAATATCCTGCTTTTGTATTATTTCCATATATATTTACTTAATAAATACGACAATGGATATTTAAACGTGTTTATCTCTCAATAATTTTCACTCGACAAAACAAACAAAAAATTTGACATATAAAAATAAAAATCACATTCAAGATTCTATTCTATGGGAAAAATAGGTTTAACACCAATGAGACTGCAACATCTGTCCTTCTACATCTATTGGCTTACGGCGATATTATGAACATACCTGTCCGATTTTCAAGGATAATTCGAATAGTTTTATTGAACTCACAATGTATTTTGTGATTCAATATAATTAAACATTACTTTTATGTATGTAAAACATAATGCCTTGTATAATTTTCTCATTACACGATTGTACTTAAGGACAATCTTTGAATATAAATAGATCCATGAATGTGACTCCTGTCAGGTTCGAAAGAAATCTAAAAGGAATAGTGACCTTAAAAGCATAGAAATGGGAGCAAATAGAGGCATAAGTTAGCAGCGTGGTCCGGCAACGTGCACCGTGAAAATATGGCTCGGCCATTGGGTCAAGAGCGATAGATAATAATCCCGGGCTAATTACCCAACAGTCTATATAACGAAAATAATAATAACTTGTTTTTTTTATAATTTATCTTATATTAATTTTATCACAATCGTAGAATTGGGCATTTAAAGTAATATCATAAATATAAATTAGGCATTTAAAGTAATATCATAATAAATTAATAAAAGAGTTGCTTTGATGGTTAGTTTCGTCTTGATCGTTAACACTCGTACATGGCTACAGAGTGGTCCGTTGTGTATTACCCGTACCCGTAACACAAGCGTAGTTTGCTTATCTTGAGAATATACAATGTGTGTGATTTTATGCGGATTATTATTTTTACTAATCTATACTGCCAAAATTATCGTATCTACAGTCTGTGATATCAAAATAATCCCTACGTGAACGAAGAAAGAGTATATTTCCTACGGCCGGGCGGCCTGTCGTAAGAGACGACAAAACAAACCATAGTCAGGTGGTAGGGTTACCCGACTGGATGACTACCATCCCTGCTCTGAAGTGTGCCGCCATAACAACCTTGAGTAGTGTTCCAGCATTAGTGACCAGGTTCTAGTCTCCTTTAAGAAAGCAGCAGCCTATTTGTAGCGCCTTTAGTGTTGCAAATGTCCATAGGCGATGGGAACCGCTATCCATCAAGTGGGCCGTATGTCCGTCTGCTGAACTCCTGCAATATATATATTTTTTTACTCTCATAATTTCCTTCCATGATATAGGTAAAAATATTAGAATTCAGTAACACCTCAGTCCAAACACAAAGATAAAATGTGTTAAATGTTATTCAGCACAAATTAAAATAAATAAACACTTACTAAGCAGAAGGCTGGATGCCTGCGGGGAGTGCGTATTTAGGCTTGTTATTAGCCATTTGAAAATGTTAACTAGTCGGTAAATGTCAAGATTGTTACTTTTGTGTTCAGTAGCCGACACGAATGAAACGTAGACATGTTTAGAATAGATCTATTTATCGAGTCTTTCTCAAAGAAAATCTTTCATTATTTTCAGTGGAATCAGAAATCAGGTTTGGAAAATGTTCATAGGTGCTATTTAAACGTGTAAATTTATGGCTTTTAATTATTTATAACAATTTTGCCTTGAGCTATGAATTGGACTATATTTTTATTTGTAGTATCTTTTTCATAATACATTATAACTTCATTTTTGGACAAGATAATAGGTGATCTCATTATCTAAAGCATTTTTTTCCGGGCAACCTAATGTAAAATACATTATCATATAGTATACTCCTATACCATGATTTTTCCGATTTTGTATATACTTATATATATGCTTAAACTTATATTATTAACATATATAATAATCGTTTGTAATGAGATCGTATTTTATTTTAGATTTAATTGTAGTCTATAATATAAAATTTATTAACACTAGGATTTGGCCGCGACTTCTTCCACGCTTGAATTGAAATTCCCGCGGGATTCCCGGGATATAAAACACCATAGCAATAAAAAAAATAATGTAAGTTATCTTTCTAGAGGAAACTGTGTTAGAATAACCTTATTTTTATGCACCCGAACAACTACAAACCGCTCCCAGAAAAACTCCCGCAGGATTCCTAGGATAAAAAGTAGCGTAGATTTTAAGTCCAAGAATTTACTATAATTCAGCGTAAACCGTATCGAAATCAGCCCAGTATTTTTTACGTGAATCCCCAACAAAAGGACAAACAAACAAGAAATCTAAAAAACCCATCGTGTTCTCCATCGTTTATATGGTGTATTGCAGTTGTTTTTATAAATGGCTTCAATGTAAAAAATAGGGCATTTTTAGAATTATAAAATTTTATTAAATATTTATAGATAACAAGTGCAGGAAACATTAGGTAATTGATTAAAACGAGGAACAACTTTAATGGTACGTCTAAAGTTAACTCTGGTATAAAAATATAATTCGTTTTTTAAGCATAATTCCACGGTATAAAATATTATTTTCGCACACTTCTATTAACTTTTCCGTATATTTCAGGGAAAGCTTCTTTACAGTGTGGCAAAGAATCCCTGACTTTATCGTACAGCGTGTGGTCGAACATTTGCCTGAACTCTTCCCTTGTAGTGTAAGTGTCCGCATACAACATCTGGAACCCTTTGTTTTCGATGACAAACTTCTCCACACGACGGGTTGAGGGTGCCTGTCGAATTCGTATGATAAGATTTTTTTAAGTTATTCTTCCATAATCATAGACGGAACAAAAGGAATGGAGTATGTAGTAAGTGTGACTCGTACATAAAAAGTTTTACAGAATTGAGCAATGTTAATTGTTCATGTAAGAACACCTTTAAGCTGACTTCAAATATTGGCAAAACTTGAAGAAAACAGTTTAGCGCACATCAGACGTTTCCACTAGACACTATCCCATGATCGCAAGATCGCTAAAGATACGTTTTGAAAAACAAAACACCTCCTCTTCTCTCGAATTAAATAGTGTCCACTAAAGATAGCTACTGAGATCATATAATAACTCAATGGCTAGCTAGCTATACGAACAGGAACTATGAACATTGGTGATTTACAAAGCATCTCTTCTCGCTGCTCCTGTCTATTTTGATAACTAGACATTATGTCATCCTGCATATCGAGGGCTTCATAACAAATGGGCTTAACAAAAGTTATATTATTTTGTAAGCTCTGTTGTTCGTGCCTACCCCGCAAGGGACCTGGCGTGAAGTTATGTATGTAATGGTATGTATGTATGTAAGCTACATATGTGGCAGGATACAGTGATACCTATTTGGTATCATTATGGACATCATATTCAAACCTGTATACACAAAATAAATTACTTTGACTTTGAAAAGTGCAGTTTTACACAACGGATATTTTTTTTAATGGAAGTATAGGTTTGCGTTTGACCACTGTCTCACCTGATGTTGAGTGATGACGCAGTCTAGGATGGAGCACGCTTACCTAAAAGATACCTATTCACTCGTGACTTGAAGACTTCAAGATTGTATTTTTGTGAATAAAACGAAAGTAGTTGACTGTATAAGGCTGAAATTTGGAATACCCTTCTTTTTAGGTACACTTGTATACTGGTAAGACTTTCTAAATTGTAACATGCATAGTTTTTTTAGTGAACAACAAAAAATTACATTTTTGCGTATACTCTTGTATGTTATGAAGCCCTCGATATCTAATAATCTATCCATTTCATATTTATCCCGTCTTTCTTATTTATCCATCGTAATTTTCTACAACTAATAACTTACAGTTTCATATCCATTTGCCTTTGGCACTCCATAAACACCAATGTCGACAAACATTTGAGATTCTCCAGATACCTTCAACTGTCCCGGATTGTTAAACACTTTGAATGGACACAACCAAATGGGGTATATCTGAAAAAATAAAGGTAAACTTTATATTTCGTACGACCTCTATATTTCGAGCAACATAGGTAATGATGGAATTATAATGCCCTGTTTCACCTGCGTTAAAGTTAATAACTGTGGCAAAATGCTCTTTGTTTATAACGTTAAAATTACGACGTTAGTTATAAGTTATAGTAACGTTCATCATCATCAGTACATGTTCAACGTCATTAAGAATATTATATCTGAAAGAAAACATTGAAAAATCGGCTACATCGCGGTGACACAGTCACTAACAATAACATTATGTCAGGTGTATTTCCTAACAGTGCTCTAGAATTTACGCCCTGTCGAGTGCTAAAGTGAACTGAAGTGAACTAATTTATTTTAATAACGATAACCTTAAGTACAAATATAATCAAGTCGTACATCTAGTACAATATATAGCACAATGTGTGAGCGAGACGGATGATGTGCGAGCGAGATAGAGCAACTATTAATATGTACGCTCTCGAGTTGCGCTAGCCAGTAGTTTGTTGTCTACTGCGATGACTACACGTATGCAGCTCCCATAGTATTTTAATATTAAAAATATTTATATAAAGGTTATTTTAGCCTCTTGTTTATAACGAATATAAAATTGGAGTAATAACACCTGTTCTTTTTTAACCGACTTTGAAAAAAGGAGGTTCTCAATTCGTCGTTTTTTTTTTGCTTTATTTTTATGTATGTTCGCCGATTACTCCGTCATTTATGATCCGATTTACGTGATTCTTTTTTTGTTCGACGCGGAATAGCTTCCAATTGGTCCCCTAAAAATTTTACATAGTTTGGCCCAGTAGTTTTCATTTTATGAACATTTTTCATGAAAATAATTTTCACTCCGTTCCATATGTACACCGATTACTCTGAGATTTATGATTCGATTTACGTGATTCTTTTTTTGTTCGACGCGGAATAGCTGCCATGTGGTCCCCTAAAAATTTGACATAGTTTGGCCCAGTAGTTTTCATTTTATGAACATTTTTCATGTAAATAATTTTCACTCCGTTCCATATGTACACCGATTACTCTGAGATTTATGATTCGATTTACGTGATTCTTTTTTTGTTCGACACGGAATAGCTGCCATGTGGTCCCCTAAACAATTGACATAGTTTGGCCCAGTAGTTTTCATTTTACGATCATTTTTTTGTTCCCGGTTCTTGGGACCTATATTTTTTAAGAAGCGCGGCACCATTCGTATGTCCACCCATACATAGCTAGACACTAAAAAGTAACAAATAAAAAATAAAAACTTCGTTTAAAAAAACCGACTTCAAAAACTAAAAAACTAAAATGTATAAAATAACTTATTTCTAAAGCTATTAAATATTCATATATATTATCTAAAACATCTTGAAGTCGGTGCAAAGCAAAATATAAAAATTACTATATTTTGAACATTACTAAGCACCGACTTTAAGATGTTTTAGATAATATATATTAATATTTAATAGCTTTAGAAATAAGTTATTTTATACATTTTAGTTTTTTAGTTTTTGAAGTCGGTTTTTTTAAACGAAGTTTTTATTTTTTATTGTTGCTAGAGTACAGCAAGCAGCCTTAAGGCCTGCCCGGTGGAATACGATTAACGGTAATGGTTACCGCCGCCTATAGACTTTCACCAAAGGTGCTACCGACTCCAAAGGGGGGAAGGGGCTGGAGTCTGGTCGCTAATGGCCGGAACACAACTCAAAGTTGTTATAAGGACACACTACAACAGGAGTGGGGCCATCCAGATGGACAGATGCCCTACCATTTGGCTGTGAGTTGTACAGGCACCTCTTACGATCAACAGTCGCCTCACGGTCGCACGAATTAGGTATTCTTTCTCCATTCTTGCACCTTACCTCAAACTCTTCGTGGAATAGTTCCAACGCTTTTTCCATTCGTTCCACTGGAACCAACATGTCCTGGATGACGTGGGCTTTCTCGTAGAGTTTGGTCACAGCTTCTGGTTGCGTCAATTTCAGAAGGGACACCTCTGGTGGCATCAACCATCCGAACAAGTAACGGAATATGGCGTTGTTTCCAAAAGGAATTATATCCTAAAACGAAAAAGCATTCGACAGTTATTCGCTATAACAGAGAATAAAATAGAATATTCTTTATTGCACACAGGAAGGTAGTTTACATGTATATTAATTATATAAATTAAATAGTACAAACTTCGGTCTTCTCACTTACGATGATTTCTTCCAGACAACCTTCTGAAAATAGACATACGTAGAAGACTGGGTCGGTAACCAGCGCGCAACATACCTCTAAGTATTGATAATAAAATAGGACATGAAATAAGAAAATACTAATTATCATAGGCACGTGAATTTTGATACTAAAAAAACATTAGTAGACATAGATAACTTGTTTGTCAACAACACTTTATTGTTCACCAAAAGAAAAATTAGAAATCCACAAGACAATAATTCTGGTAAAACAAAAGGCGGTCTTATCGCTAAAATCGATCTATTTCAGAGCAACTTAACTCAAAGGAAATTCTCAAATTATCTATAATCATGCAATAAAGAAAAAGCATATACAGATAAAAACATGACATACATGGACAGCAGATTACAGTCTAAAAGTATAGTAAACTAGCATATACATTGTTGCGTAAGACTAACATAATGTTTCCAGAGTGAAATTTTAAATATGGCAAAGAATTTAGTTTTTCTGATGTCAGTGAGCAAAGAGTTTCAAATAAAGTGCATAGCGAAGAAGTTGGAATAAAAGAAGAGTGTGCAGGTGGTACACATATTATTATGTTATGGTCAGTAAAAAAAACATATAATTGTTCTGTTGGCAATATTTACAAATGAAATGCATGCAATTTTTCAGTTTTTAAATGTCTGTAATAGTTTTAATTACATTTCAAACAATAATTATTGTAATGCACTACTTAACGCCTTTTATTGCTATCTACCTTTATTTTTATATAATATCATTGTATCTACTTATGACGTCATAAGTGGTACGTTCGTATAAAAGCTGTTTGTTTCAATGAGTTACAATGTACTAGTACGTAGTACATATAACTCAATAGTCCGTGTACATTCTGTAAGTTTATTAAAAGTATCTCAGTTAATTTGTCAGTCCGCGGTTTGGTTCAAAGTGGTTAAATTACATATTAAACCTTTGCAAAATTTCAACATGTACAATCAAACAAATTGAAACATGACCCACCATAAGGTCATTTTCTTACAGTCGTGAAATACAATTAGGTTGAAATTCGCCTGAACATACATTTCCTTGGTAACGAACTTGTTATCATGTTATTAGAAATTGACAGTTACTGACTACGTTGTATTAAACAGATCGGAGAGACTCGTCTATACTCGTGTAACATCTGACAAATGCTATTACGTGCTATTACTATCTCTGTCATTAAGTATGTTGGATTAAGTGCCGTTTCCTATATCTTACCGACCGTTTATTTGCCTTACTAACGATTAAAATTTGAAGTAATCTCTATACAAGCAATGTCAAAATTCAACCTACGGTAAAGCAGGGGAAGTGAAGTGGAGTGGATAGTGAGATATCGGAACCGGTCATAAATCGACAAGCCAAAGGTGACACAGGCCAAACCTTTTGTATATACAACATTAGATATTAGGGTTATCGTTATACGTTAGGTAGCAGAAATACACAAGAAAATAAAACATTAACAACATTAATGTGGAAGAAAATAAAAAAAATTTTTTTGTTAATTTTATTAATTGGTTGTAGTATTTCAAAGTTAGAAATGGCACTCATTTTACTTTACTAAAACCTAAAACCGGGTATAAGCACCATTGTTTTCAATGACGTCTAATAGTCGATTACGCATCGACCCGATTAGACGATTGCAGATGTCGGTTCCCCTCATGTAATTCCAAATTTCATTACAGTGCTGTTCAATTGCTTCCTTTGTCCTCTCGTTTCTGTTATCCCACATTTGAACCATCAAACCCCATACATTTTCTATTGGGTTGAGGTCTGGTGACCTAGATGGCCATGGAATTAGAGTAATTTCATCTTCACGCTGGGTAAACCAGTTCGAGACAATTCTGGCGGTATGTACTCGACAATTGTCGTGAACGTAGGAGAATACAGGGACTTCTTCAAGTGGGTACACTATTCGCACTGTCAGTAACATTGATTCTTCCAACAAATCGACATAGTTTGATGCGTTTTGACGAGGAGAAATTTGGACAAGTTCACCTATACCCCCGGTACCCATCCACGCCCACATGTTAGCTGAAATTCGACCAGATAATTGATTGGGTACTACGTGATCCTCTGTGTATCGCGTATTGTTATAACGCCACAAAGTTAAGCGACCATGTTGAGAAGATCTAAATGATTTTTCATCTGAAAATATGGTATTAGTCCAGTCAAAGTCTAAATAATTACGTGCAAAATTTAATCTTGCAGTTTTGTGTGCATTCGTTAAGTGTACTTTCTTAGCATAATGCCGGTAATGCAGTCCAATACGGTGTAAATGATTTCTTAAATTATGGTTTGTCAACAAACGTCGTAACGTGCCGCAAAATCTTGGGTACGAGAAAAAGGATGTTCTTCATAATGGTGCTGCATATCTGTACTTTGTTGGTTTGTTATTCGACGAACGCCATGATTATGTTTTCGTCTATCTTCAAGAATGCCCTCTTCAGCGTGCCGTCTGAGCCATGTTCTCACTGTGTTCCGACTTATATTTAACACTCGTGATATTTCTCGAATGCCATAGCCTCACTGAGCACTACAATCCGAGCTCTTTGAATGACATTTTATTTTTAAAATTATAATAATTTTTCTATAATGAAAAGAGTTAGAATTATAAGGCAGATTTCAGTTCGAGATTCAAATTATTTCAAATCATTACTGTTTTATCTAAAACATATCTAGTACAATGATAACAAAGTTTAAAATTGCGTAGTTCTGAGGCTAGTGACGCATTTTTATTAATGTTTATAACGTCCTAAGTGCAACACACACAATAAACCTTACTATTTTGACGGTTTTAAAGGAGTTATTAGCAAAGTGGGTCATAAATCAGTTGTGCCGATCGTACCTACTTACCTAAAATAATGTTCTACGTTCTAAGCAAAAATATTTATGGATATGGGAAATAGTACCGAACTATTTTAAAATAATAAAATTGACTACCTGCAATTCCCAGAACAAACTTCTCGTGTGCCTATGGTAGTAATCCCTCAGAGGTATATAATCCACGGCACTTCGCTTCTTCTTGAGATGTTTCTCAACTTGTTTGAAAAACCACTGTGTGTGCCACTTGCCAATTGCATTTAGCTGAAACATACAAAGCGTTCCAGTTAGAATAACATTGAAAAGATTTTCCTTTGAACGTTTTGATACTGTTTTTTTATGGAGTTACGGATCCCGGAATAAAGAATTCAATTGGAGATTCTTTTATTTGACAGGTTCCATTTACAGACTTTGCATTGCGGGGGTGACGATGAAGGTGTATGAGACTCGCCGGCTATTTTGCCAGAATACCAACTAATACACTCCAAAGTTCCTTCTTTAACCTTACACTAGGTCCGTGGGTAAATTGCCTTGCCACTCCGCGGACCCCGGCAGGCGACGATCCAACGACCTCGTACACCACCGGAGGGAGGTCAAGCCCCCGATAATAGCATTGTACCTCACCTCCACTGAGCATGGGAAGCTACTTGACAGAAGGTGAAATTAGCGTGTACAGTGTACACCGACACGCCTTCATTTCGACGTAACATAAATCTGGTAAGTACCCTTCTCCAAGGGACCAAAAGCCATCGGATGCTGCAGTTTGCCCATTAAGAGAAGCTCAGAAACCGTGGCCATGCGAGGAGGTTTTTAAATTCAGTTACCGTTAGGATGCCAACCAAGTTGCAGTGTAGCTATGCATCCAGTCTCTGAGTACGCTACCGTCTGGCAACGATTTGTTACATAGTTTATAATCTAATAATATTTAGTTGATTTTTAAAAAATTAAGTAGTATGTAATTTATTTTTAGCACTAAACACAATTAAAAATAATGAAGTATAATCGACACTGGCTAGATAAAGAAGAACTTACTTTTCCATCCCTGCCAACTTCGTCTGCCATATCTCCTATCATCAGTACCCCAGTATCTTTTGTGTAAAGGAGTGCCTCGATGAACTGGTGGGGGTTTGGTTTCGTCGATTCCTGGTTAAACCTTTTTACTAGATCGGAGAGATTTGTGTACGGATAATACTGAACTCTTACGAATCTGAAAGGAATATATAGAAAAGTGCGATATAGATATAGATAATAGATATACAGTCTGAATTTTTCAAGAGGGCCTTCAGGTCCAAATACTAAACTATACATACAGTATAGGATCCCGCTATACAACGACCTTCATCGAGTGCTTATTTGATGAAACCTATTTTATATTAAATTTAATGTGTCAATAATGCAATCAATCAATAATGTGGCATATGGGTTGCCTAAAAAAATATTTATTAATCATATACTGGACTGAATTTTTTTAGGCTTTATAGGTTTCATCAAATAAGCATCTCGGTGAAGATCGTTGTTTAGCGGGATCTTAGGCTAAGAGTATTAAAAAGCACTCAAAGGTGTCTTGACAAAAAAGCAAAAGTGATATCATTCGATTTTCGAAAATCAATTAGTCAAAAATCGAATCGGCTGATAAAAAAACCTATATTATTATACCAAATCATAGCGTAGCTGACATTCCTTTACAGAAATTGTTCCTACAAACAATTTCTTTAAAGGAATATCAAACGGCCAACCAGCAAGTCCACTGGGATAGAGAGCATCCTACGCTACATGCACCAGAACGCAGTCTCTACAGGACTCATCTAGTCCGCGGACCATAGGGCTTACAGACCGTGACGTTGATATTGTAACAGTTTCAAAAAATAAAAGCTACATGAGCTTACTTCTTTGCCGGAATGACTTTGATGACAACCGAGGTAAGAAACCCAAGAGTACCATACGACCATGGCACTGTGTAGAATAAATCTGCATTTTCATCCTGCAATGAAATAAGTACTGGATCAAATATGCATGAAATTTATCAAGAAAGTATATTTGCCGTCACCCAATTCTTTTATCAAATCTTCATCTCTGCTAATATTATAGGCACATATAATAAATCTTTAGCCCCCCTACACTTATTGAGTTCGTACAATGATTTACAAAGGAGAAAAAAACAAGGAGGCTAATTTGAATCAGCAGATTCCAAAAAAATAGAATTTTTATTTGTCATTGCATCACGTTAAAACTACTAAACGGATTTAAATTAAACAGAAAAGTAGCTTATATCAGAGTATATACATGTATCGGGGACAAAGTATTTTATTCGAATACTGTTACGAAGTAACTTGTGGTGTGGGATTATTATTAAAATTAAAAGAACATATGACTCATATAGAATATTTATTTTACTTATTGTCTACACCGTCCCTTTAATATTTTTAATATTGTCCTTAGTTTAGGGGGTTGCCTGGAAGAGATCGCTTTAAGCGACATAGCCGCCCTTTGCTCACCATTTATTGTAGCTAAGTTTTATTTTTGATGATCAATGAAGTGTTTTCATTCATATTTATTGAACTTTTTTTAATCCCATATGGACTGTAATTACGCAATATTACACCAATTCACCATAGATAACAAATAAGCACAGATAATAAATTGAACAAATTAACTTATTTCATAGATAAATATGCTTTTCAACAGTTCAGTAGTGACATGACCAAAGCAGAGGACTTTTGGCAATTCTACGGAACCTTTCATAGTTCGTGGACTACCACGCACTTGCCTGATGATATTGAAACGTCAGTGGCTAGGTCTTAAAACTACACAGATTATTTTGTACCATCGTACTTTACCTTGCTGCAAGTAACAACAGATCCATCAGCCAACACTAACTCGTACTGCAGACAAATATGCTGGAACAAGCCGTGGACGTGGGAGGACGTTTCCACTCCTGTACCCATCACTAATCCACCGACAGTTAGCTGGTCTAACTCTGGCACAACAGGCAAAGCGAGGCCTAGCGGTTCCAGAGTTCTAGAAAGTTGACCCATGGTGACAAGCGGCTCACAGCGAACTGTCTAAAAAAAGGATTAAACATAGGTTGCAAAAGTAACCATTAAGATATTTCGGGAAAGCGTGGTAGCTTAATGGGTCTGAAACCTGAAGTATGAAACTTGCTTTTCGAATATCATAGGTTCGAATCCAAGCCGTGAAGCCTGCATCACCACTTAAGAAATTCTGAACTAATGTGTATGTTGTTATAATTAGGTGCCACGTGATGACGGTGGAAGAAAACAATGTTATGAAATCTACATATTGATTCTGATACCTGGTATATTACGCGTTCCTTAATAAAATACACACACTTGGCCAATTTTTAATGTTTATTTTAATGTTTAATAAAATAAACATTAATTAATTTAAATGCTTCTAAACAATATAATTAATTATTTTTATAAAACTGTTTTTTAATACATACTTAAAGTCAAGAATTTTGAAAGATATTGAATATTACCATATTGTTTGTGTCCACTTCAAGAACATCAACAAGGTTGACCTCGATGTTAGTGAAGGTTTTCTTGTAGATGCTATGCCGGAAGGACATGGTCTGCCAAGTTGGTCGGGCTGTGCATAGTTGAGTTGACCTGTCGCCTGCCAACCACGCTTTGACCTGGTGTAATAAAATCAAACTTCAAAAAGAAGGTACTCCAGTAAAATTGAAGTGAGATCACCCAAGATTATTTGGCGGGGACTGGGGACGTTGAACTGTGCAGTTTTATTATGTAAAAACGTGTGAAATTACTCTGAAATGAACAATAATATATGCAAAACTACAAGAAAACAATAAAAATATTATATTATTGTACTGTCGTTGGTCTTTGATAAGATTTTGAATTTATCTGACTTGTGAAGAAGTCGAGTTCCAAGATTCCGTCACATACAAATGATACTAACATAAACCGTATAAAAACAGAGTATAGTTTTTTTTTTTTCAAAAGCAATATTTTAGTCTAATGTTTGTTTTACCTACATGGTTAAATTAGTTAAATTCAAATTTTAAAGTCCATGGATAGAGTGAACACTTTACCTGTCGCTGCACATCTTTAACTTTTTTCTCATGCATCTTTGGAGCGCTATTCATTTTGAAGACGACGTAATTCCTGACTGTGGACCACACCTTCCATATTACAGAGAGAGGAAGCAAAGCTATGATTACAATAATCCATCTGTACTCAATGATGAAGTATTCCATCCAGTTCTCCGCTACTACCGCCATGTTTGCTAAAAAAATCAGACAAATGAATTAAAATGTTTCTTTTCTTCTTTTTAGTTATTTTATACAGACTTTTTTCTCTCTCTCTTTTGTTTTTAATTACTGTAGCCTATATATATATATATATATATACATATATATATTCAATTGTTCAATATCTGTCGAATGATGTTGGTTTTGTATTAACTGAAACAACTTATGTATAAGACTCATAATACTAAATTCTATACAATACTGTTTTTTTGTCTTAATAAATAAAAGGAAAAGATGTCTAATTTGAATTTCTTTACAAACGAATTTAAACGAAAAAGACTTTCTTTTCTAAGTATTTGGTGTCTAAAATCAAATGATTACCCATCAATTTTATATTCTCAATCTAGAATTCTAGATTATACTACTACCGTTGTGCTATCTCTTGTATTTTTCTATTTCCGTTTACGTATGCTTTCGTGTACCATAAAGAGTTACCTTTCTCTTTACATTTAATTGTAAAGAAAAGGTACAGGTAATAAAACGATTATAAAAGAAAGAAAAATAACCTATAAAATATGCCTACGTCTTGTCATATACGATTTTGCTGGGCTATAGCAATTCGAAATATTCTTCTTGGATATTAAGGCAAATAAAGATAAAGAAAATAATTATGTAGGTAGTCGAAGAGCTACAAATGAGATAAAACTTATACTTTAGTTTTAACGTCACTACCTCCTTTTTTCCGAGGTGAAATCTTATATACGGACTGCCCAACTACCAAGATGTTGCAACGCGAGACTCGTTGGTCCAGAACCCGGAATTTAAGTAAAATACCTAAATGCTCCTGCTATCGACTTTTGCGAGCGTCGCAGGCAAATTACATGGTCAACACTACGAACCATAGCAGGCGGCGGATAGTAGGCCTTTTCATAGATCAGGGGCGTGATTCTCCGGTCTGAAATTACTATTCACCTATCCAGGGAAAAGGCGTCCTCATAATACCCATCTTACGATAGATGTGATGAACGCGTTCGGAACATCGACGCGCTTTCAATCTGGCAGTAGAAAAGTACGAGATAACATATTTCTCCGAAAGCCTACGCTCATAGCCTACGGCTAGGATAGACGATGTGCGTAGGCTTGCGAAGAAATCTCTGAAATTCGTGAGCGTCTACTCACGACTGCCAGAGATTTCTTCGAAAGGTCATAGAATGACCTCCAGTACCAGCGTTTCGTCCATGAACATCACTAGTTCATTAACATAGGGTAATCTGGAGGAGAACGCCTGTGGCGACAAGATCACTCATTATAATACCACTATGCATGTGTAATAAAGTCATTATAACATCTAATTTAAAGCATTACCTACCTACACGACTAACGTTAATAAACTTACCTACTGCTTTCAATAAAGTTATACAAAGGTCACAGCTACCGGAGATTCTAGAGCGACCTGCCAGGGTTTCAACCATGAACATCACTAGTTCACCACCTATTTCTTAGTAGTATTTCACACCTAAACGACCATACTTAATAAATTTATTACAAATACTGCTTCAACAAACTTATTTAAAGATTTTACGTAAACGATTACTGTCCAATATCAAGACTGTTTGGTCGACTGTTAACATACGTGTTTAACATGTAATAAAATAAATAAATAACAAACCTTGCCAGGATGAGCTGATTGGGACGTATCTATCACACCATGGCTACCGGCAAACTGATTTACAAGGTTGACTTTACATACCTAATGTAAATCATGTTGTCATACGACGACTCGCAGACGATTATCGATTATAACAATATATCATTAAAGTTTATTATCTCTTGAAGACAAAGTGGATAAGATAAATGGTCGTTCACATTACCCTGTCTTATTTGAATTAAAGACTTCATTATCCATTTTACTTTTGATAATGTTTATAGATCTCATAATCCTTACCTTAAACTAACATTTGTTTGTGATAATTACATAGATACAATAATTATTATACTTATCTATAATATAATCAATCTGTTGAGGAGTCAAGTTCGTGCAGTGAATTTAAGGAATAGTATAAAACTGTTGATATGAAATTATAATATAATTATATATATTTAATAATAGTATAATTTAATTGTATTGAAACGAATTTGGTACGAAAACGAAAGGAGGTGTAATTTTTGTTTTGGTGATGAATAAAGTGTTGTCTAAGTCTATTATGTCCGTTACAGTCCATAAAAGTCTACTCGACTGTTTCGGTCAAGTCCATAGATTACATACACGCACTTGACCGTTCCGTTTAAGTGCATAGATTTCACGCATTTGATCGTATCGGTCAAGACTATGGACAATTAGAAACTTAGTTTTACCGGTCGACTAGCATGATCATTATATAAAATTCAATTTCGCTTATATTTATATTTTTACTTTTCTTTTTCGCTATAAGATATATTATTATTAAATCACGTATGTAACACAGTATTTTATCTAATCACAGTTTTCGTTGTTCGATACCTAATTGGTATACTAATTATTAGCCTAATCTGAAACAACGTGCGAACAAAAATTAAAAATGTAGACACACTTATATTAAGTGGATGTGTGCACAAAATTTTAATTAAAAGATAAAACGAGATTTTATCATTATTCTCATAGCATTTAAATTCCCTATTACCTAATTACCTATAAAAAACTAGACGACCTGACCAATGGGGTATCTTTGTTTAAGTTTTAAGAGTTTTTCTTCTTTAAATCTAGCTGCGGATATGTTAATTGCGATCTAGACAGAATCGAGTAGTCATTACTATACTAGCAGGCTCAGCAGACGTCCCGGCCTTAAATAATAAAATTGCATCTGCCGGATCCAATTAATCTAAACCATCCGGGAACAACACACAAAAATTTCATTAAAATCGGCCCAGCCGTTTAAGAAGAGTTCAGTGACATATACACGAACAGAAGATTTTTATATTTAAACATGTATAGTACCAAACAAAAGCCGGACCCTTATTGACGCCTCGCTTCTAATTTCTGGTCTTTGACTGCAGCTTGACAGCAAAATTTTTATTTATTTACTTACAAACATCGCTATCATTACAGTTATCACCAATACGTGTATCATCTATGACCAATACAATAGTGTGGTATACGTAATACATTATATATACATATTCAATCGTCATAACATTGTAATATAGTATGCAGTTCTCGTGAATTCATTTACAGTACAGATAAAAATGTCAATTTATTGACATATCTTGTTCAATATTCGCAAGACCTGTGTTTTATTATAACAGCTCGAATAGTCAGTCTCAGGAATTCGGCAGGAAGCCTAATACGAAGTTTTATTTGTGATTGGTTTAGTAATCGAAGGTCTAGATTTAAAAAGTATTGAAAAGTTATTATTTATGGCATTGTCAAGTTAGGATAAATGATATGATAAGGAACTCTGTGATAAGAGAATGTTATGGATTGATAGAAGATGTAATAACAAGATTTGAAAAAGGAATGCTCAGGTGGTTTGCGCATGTAGAGAGAATGAATGAAAGTAGAATTACAAAATAAGTGTATGACAGCGTTGTGAATGGCAGAGTTGGTGCCAGTAGACCACGAGGTGTACATCAGGATCAAATAGCAGAAGCGTCAAAAAGAGTTCAGGTAAAAAGTATCTCAAATAAACGTGTACCTATGTATGAAGAGGTTAATAAAAGTAGATGAAGCGAAAGTTGTTTGTCAGGATCGTCACAAGTGCAGATCCATACTCTCTGCTTACCCTATGGAATATAGGCGTGCTAATATTTATGCATGTATCGATTTAAAAAATGTCTTTTAGAAAACAAAACTTCAAAAAGCGAGAGAATGACCTGTGGCGCCATCTAGATATGTGAGCTTTTCAAAATTACTTTTTTGTTGGGATTGTTATTCCTATAATATTATTCTAATGCTATGTCGTAGACTAGGGGAGACCGAGGAGAGTTGTGTCAATTTTTACTTTAAGTAATATATCTCAGTCCAGAAGCATTCTACATATATGAGCTCTATAAGTAAATGTGGCTTAATTCATAGGTTTTAAGAAAGAATCATCAAAATTAATAGCAATGTTAAGGTTTCTGAGAAAATGTACAAAAACAAAAACTGCTCCTCGTGTCACAACCCTCCTAATACCGAGGTAAGTTGTGACGAATAACAAGGTAAGTTGTGACACTTATGTACGAAAGAAAATAAAATATAACATTAAAACAAAAAACATTAATATCCTAAATAATATAGTATGGCATCTTTCTGAGACCTGTTGTATATACATCAGTTTAAAAATCAAAATTTAATCTGACAAACAATTATGATAGTCATATCGAAGCTCGTCTATGTGAAACCAGTCATGGAATTCGGGGCTCTGAACCCTTTTGATTTTCTTGACAAAGGTGTCAAGGTAACAAAACCAATCATTTTCTGCTTCTTAGTCACAAACGATAGTTTTCTTATTATAGTTTATATTATAGTTTTCTTTTTTACTTGCTTAAACTTCTTTTCCTATGGGAGTAAATTCATACTTCGTAGGTATGTCGGTCATCGTGTGACATCTAAATTAAATTGATATGCCTTTTATAGTTAAGATTGCAAGGAAATGTTGTAGAACCTAGTTGACATTGAAATAATATACGGCAATTCTATGAGTGTGAAATATTAGCCTGACTACTTCAGAGGGCACACAGCTCACAAATTTCAGCCTTAGTAATGTCAATCTATCATATTATCAGCCCTTCATATATTTAGCATTCTGACTCAAAGAAATGGCAATGCAGCATTCAACACCATAAGAAAAACTGCCAGAAAAACAAACAAAAGAAAGCGGCTAAATAAGAGAGTTGTGACAAGCTGTCACATCTCACCTTAGTGCAAAAATTAGCGAACCAATCAGAATAATAATTCATAATTAATAAATAAGATGCCAACCTAAAAAAAAATTGTAAGGCTATGAAACCTGAATAACTAAACTATATAAGAAAAAATATCATTAACATGCAAACATAATAGATAGCAATATATGTGTAATCAAAATTATTATGAAAATTTTACTTTTTGCAGTTTTTTGTATGCAAATGTCATAGAGTCAAAACCACTTCCCATACACTATCATTTCGCACTGCATTAAATAGCCCATCTCGAAAGCAACAAATGCGAGTTGTTGTCACATTACTAACGGTCATAGGTTCCGAGAAATCAAGTATGTCACAACTCTCCTCTGTAACAACTCTCCTCGGTCTCCCCTACTCGTATTTATTCAGGGTGGTAGATAACTATTGTACACCAAATCATTGACTAACAGAAGTATTAAAAAAAACCAAGAAGGTAGTGCAATGGGTGGCCTGGCCTTATCGCTTATAAAATCGGTCTCTGGAAGAATGTGCCGCTTGGGGACCCCAACGGCATGATCTGATGTCAATCATCGGTAGGGATCTCTCGCTGTTCAGCGTGGTCGACCAAATGCTATTCAGCGAGTAGAATTGGCTAGCGGTGGCCTACTTCTGCGAGGATGTGATGTCCCAAAAGGAGGCTGCTGAAAGAATAAGGGAGGAGAATGAGCAGGCAGACCCCTGCCGCAGACGGCGAACAGAGGATCACAGGCGGCGCTTTGTTCCTCTCCTCCCGATAACATAATGGGACTGGGGGGTCTGGAGAACCTCCCGACGAGCCACGCCCAGTGGCGTGGAGTGTTCTAGTCTCAAGGACACCCCTCCTTGTCGACTTACATCGAGGTGTCACGGCAGTTATACCCATGGTTACGGTTCCGTGGCGCCTCATCATAATGCGGAGGAACGCTGGAAGGTTTAGTGGGTATTCTGGCGGTCGGGGCTTGCAAGCTCTAACGTTGAACTTTGAACCAGCAGATGAGAGTCCCACATACCCCTTGGTCCCGGGGATGCGACCAGCCTGAGGATATGCGCAAATGCATTTCCCCAACGTTGACAAAAAAAGGCAACCCAAGGGTTGCTTGAAGAGAATCCCTGCGGAGTAATAGATTTTTAAAACTGAAAAGATTAAATACTTAATAGATTTTTATTCAGGTACAACAATACAATGATCGTCTGAGTTATTTATTTACATGTTGAACTTGAAAATGTTCTTTTTTACTATGACAGAGGTGTATTTATACTCAAATGTTTAAAGGTATTGATATAATATTCAAAGTTTAGATTTAATTTTTGATTCTTCGTAGGTCACCGGTATTACTGTATTCTGCTTAACAACCGGTTTTCTTGGTGCTGATATCGTTAAAATTCCATCCGGGGACAAAGTTGATTTCACGTCTTCAGGGCGACAACCTTCTGGAATCAAATATCTTCTTATGAACTGCCTCGCAATATACCCATACTCGTCTTGCTTCTCTTCGTGTTTACCGTCCACAACGATATAACCGTCAGCTGTTTTCACTGAAATCTCTTTCGGAGTAAAGTCCTTTACAACAAGAGAGATTTCAAACTTTTCTTTTTCATTTCTTACCAGATTCTCATGTCTCCAAGGGAAGTTGCCTAACCAGTCAATTGAACGTAACAAGATATCGTCAGCGAAAATTAGAGGTTTATCAGAAACTGAAAGCGACATGATTTTTAAATATAAAATATTCTAGAACGACCAAAACAAAACACAGCTAAATTAGTTATACTATACACACAACATTCACTTTTATCTAGGGTTGCCACCTTTTTTTAAGAAAATATAGTATTTCTTTAAAAATATTATTTATTATAATATGCCATACACCGTTCAGCATGGCAATGCAGCCAGCCTTCTGGGCACGCTTCCCTCTGGCAGCGATTTATTATATACTTTATAATAATTTATTTATAATTTAATTTATTTTATTTCATTGCAATATATATTACATAATTATATTAACTGATCAATTCTCAACAACACATAAGATTATTA
Organism: Dendrolimus pini; assembly: GCA_949752895.1. Classification (NCBI taxonomy): domain Eukaryota; kingdom Metazoa; phylum Arthropoda; class Insecta; order Lepidoptera; family Lasiocampidae; genus Dendrolimus; species Dendrolimus pini. The sequence goes on from OX457146.1 coordinate 7,854,390, forward strand.
ATTTTAAATTGCAATTACATTTTGTTTACTTCATTATTCCATTTTTCATGTGTATGTATTACTACTTTTTGCTTAAGCCTGCAAAGATCTATTATTTTTAAAATAATCATAAGAATCTGAACAAAAAAGATGACAATTGAATTCGCGACGAAAATATAGCAAACTTCGTACTATATCCGTTTTCTATAATATATAGTACAATTGGCTAAAATATAGTACAATACTATATATTAAGTACTGTTGGCAACCCTACTTTTATCACCAAACTTCAAACTTGTTTTGTTACACTTCTCCTACTTATAATGTATTCGTGTTGTGAAAATAGATGGCGTGACGAACAACTATTGTTAAATTTTTAATTATTGGAAACATCTGAGTAGTTAACGTCGAAAACGATAAATGCGATCAACACTATTTTAGACTAAAATAAGATTCCAAAATTGTTTATTTTTATAATAAAGTTTACTTACATACAAATTACATAATGTTACAATGATTACGCACAATACTGTTGAAATTATTTACCGAATACGCGGGCTGTTTAAGTGCTTCATTGAAAAAACACAATTAAACAGTAAAAATAATGTATTATTACCATAGAATAAGTATTTGTTTAATAAACTGTTATCAGAGTTGTCATATTACTATTTTATATAGAAAGAGTTCACTACAAGTAGAATTTAGAAGCTTGACGGATATTATTCCATGGTTTGAGGTTATTATTTAGTAAAAAGTAACTTGGAGTAGAAAATATACGAAATGAATAAAAATAGAATAGCTATCGTTACTGGAGCTAACAAAGGTTTGGGCTACGCTGTAGTTAAAAGTTTATGCAAGAAATTTCAAGGAATAGTCTATTTGACATCACGAGATGAGAAAAGAGGAATAGAAGCTTGTAAGGAACTAGAAAAGCTTGGATTGAAACCAGTATATCATCAACTGGATATAACGAATGAAGCCAGCATCGAAAAATTCCGTAATCACATTCAAGATAAAGAGATTGAGGTTATAATAAACAATGCAGGAATATTCTTCCTAAAAGATGCTCCCGAGCCGCAACTTTATCAAGTAGAACAAACTGTTTTGGTCAACTTTTTCTCCTTAGTCAACTTCTGCGAGGCAATGTTGCCATATATCACATATGATGGCAAAATAGTAAATATTTCATCTTCGTCAGGGCATTTGTGCAGAATACCTTCGGAAGATTTGAGAAAAAAAATTAGTTCTGAAAATATAACATTAAAAGAATTGAAATCTTTAATAAATGGCTACGTTGAGGCTGTTAAGAGGAATGAAGATTTGAAAGACGGTTGGGGAGAATCGCCTTACGTTGTCTCAAAAGTTGGTGTCAATGCTTACACGTTTTTGTTGCAACGGAATTTATTCTTAAAAGGTGAGTTTGAATATTTTGAACTACGATCAAAAGAAACGCAATACACTAATCATAGACATAACATAAATGACGGTGAAGTAACGCCAAATAAGTATAACAGGTCACCTGTCATGCTTCGCAAATCACGTGTTGTATGGTAAGGCAAGTACCTAAATCAAGTTATTAGGAACCAGTCACTTGTGAACATAGCATGCAATTCGCGCCAAATTTTATAGCCAGTTTAAGATCAACAGAAGGTTGCAGAAAACTTGTTTATAAAGCATTCGGCTTGTTAGGAGCCGTAAACTACTTTGTAAGTTTACACCATTTATTTTAATAATTCGTATCATATTGTTACAACTCAGGTCCCGACAAAAACAAAATTCACCTGCATATCTGAAACAAAGCACATTTATTACCCGTCGGCATTTGAACTAATTGTAATTCTTTTATGATCGTCTTCTTTTGTTTACTTATTGGCATACGGCCTATTGTTGTATTGTAATCATTAGCCAGGTATTACGGATTTTAAAGTACAACCTGATTCGGTCCATGTTGCCGGGCGGACATATTGCATTTGTGCAGTATAAAACAATGGCCCGATTGAGGGAGGGGCAGTCGAGCGAGAACTACGAACAAAGCGAGACACGTACAATCGGGAACCATAGTGACGGACTTTGCGCGTTTAATTGAATTAAGACCTTGGCATTACGTGTGGATTTGTGGTGTTCGGTTATATTTGTACCTGTGTTATACGTTTTTATATAGTTCTAATAAACTCTATAATAATTCCAACGGCATTTTAATTCGAGTCCCGCTAAACTCGTAAAAATATTGTGTTGATAAGTGCCACTGTCTATGTTGGGGTCATGGAGTTGACACGGTCTTTTCTCGTGGCCTCGGTATATGCCAACAGGCAAAACCCTGGGTGTTTAGTGGGTAGTTCAGTTCCAAAGCTACTGCTTGACTACTCTACTGAGTATCCACAAACAAATTCGCGTCGAAAAGTGCGATATTGCTCACTATATATATTTTACTGTGTATCTATTACTGCAAGATTAGCTAAAAATCACTATCGGTGAGTTAAAAACATAACTGAAAAGTTTCTACGTAACTAAATAGTTGACACCACCGGTCTGTTCTTGTTTTTAAAGATAATTTCCATTAAAACGTTCAATCATCTACAACCCGCAAGAGTTAACTTGAGACTTCGCTTGGATGACGTAAGCGCGAGGTACTGACGCGTCCATGGGGTGAGAGCGGTAAGAAGGCGGGGGTCGGGAAGGGAGCGCGCATCCCGCTCAGGTCTCAAGTTAACTCTTGCAAAAAATACTAACACATTCCTTAAACGTAAATCAGTTATAAATTACAAGCTAGAATTTTAGAAGAAACAATAATAATAATTTTCCCGAGTTACCGTTTTTTATTGAACGAGTTCACCAGACATCCAGATAGCACACCTGATGGAAAGCGGTTACTATCCCCTGTAGACATTTGGGACACCAATGTGTTGCCTCTCTCTAAAGGGAGACTGGAACCTGGCCACTAATGCTATGATATTAGACGATTCATTTGTTTTAATCAACCAAAGGGATCCCATATAGAGACAAACTTGAATCATCTAATATCATTGAATACCATCGTGTCCTTTCAGCGCTCTGCTTATCTGTAAGTTATATTGATTCAACTCGATCGACCCGCTGAATATTAGCGTAATATACTCTACACATACTCACTTCCTCGGGAGCAAGTGGCCAGGGAATATGGCCAATATGTAAACATCTGGCCCACATAGCATAATGGCGCTGCGTACTTCCCTCGCCACTTTCGTGTTTGCAGCCATAAAAGTGGGGATAAGCAAACAAGGAGTAAGTTATGCCTAGAACAGCAATACGCGCACCTGTTGATTTTCTATAAACGTATTGAGCTACTCATATATTCTTTTGTTTATTTTGGCGAGCAATGAAGTGTTGTATCTTTTTGTTTTAGGTGTAAAGGTGAACTGCATTCATCCAGGCTATGTAATTTCTGATATGACCCGTGGCTCAGGCAGCGTGACGCCCGAAGATGCTGCGGAGGTTGTCGTCAAGCTTGCATTAGAACCTCAGGGTACCGGCCTTTACATTTGGAGCAACGGAAACCCCGTTCCATGGAACGGTCCCGATCCACGTCAGTATATCGATGGGAAGCAAATTATTTAGGGAACACATTTTTATGGGCCTCCACAATCTCACATGAACGTAAGGAAAGCGCGAAACGAACAATATGGAACGGGTTCAGCCCTTTATTCTATAATTATATCATCAGAGAACAGAAAAATAAATAAACTTATAAATAATCAAGAAAAAGATTTAAAGAAAGAATTGTGTTAAAAACTCAACTGTTTGATAAAATTGTGCCTTTTCGAGCCATATATTTCCATCGTTCGCAAGTCAAAGGGTAATTAATATTTGAAGAATGAAATTCAAAATAGCTGTGTGTGGTTGAAAAGATTTTGTACCGAGAACCGTAAAACATTCTCAAACCCAATTAAAATTTTCATGAAAAAAATTAAATGACTTAAAAATATAACAATTTCGCTTGTCGGGTATTCTCTTCTTTTCTTTAAGCTTCTCCCGTTAATTTAGGATCGGCACAAAATGTTCAAGTCACTTCACACAAAGCATCCATATCTTCTAATCTACTCTACTCTGGTCTTGTCGAATTCTATAATATAGCCTTAAATCTGAGATGAGAGGGGTATTCAATGTTTCCCTCTAAATCAAATCCCTCCTCTCGTAGTGCCTCTTCCCAAAGACCTCCACTTCGTGGCAATTCTGGCTGTCAGGGGCAGCACGTCGCCAGTAGAATTCAGAGTGCCTAAAGAGTTCGTTTTAGTATATCTAGACATGTCAATTTCACTAAACGATTCTCCAAAGGCGACCGTTTAAGGCCCTCTTCAGTAAACCTGCGACCCTTTTAGGCCCTCTGCAGTAAACCTGTCTAATATTACTGTGATCTAAAAAATATGCAAGCACCGATGTATAATAGATATCTATGTTTAGAATAATTTGAAAGCTTCTAATACAGTCATATATAGAAAATATTTAAGCATTAACTTGAAAGTCTCTTTGAATATTATAGACCAAGCAAATGACGTGAGATGAAGGTGATATCATTAAAACATTGAAAATTGAATTGTTTTTTTAATTTAATGATGTCTTCCACGTTTAATGTCTCAATAAGGTACAAATGGAACAGCGATTTATTGGCATCTCAGTTTAATATAGAAAATATAATTTGTCGTAACAGGAATACGTTTATTGTAAACATATAAATTGTGTAACGAATATAGCGCGCCCCCTCGTGCGCAATGGCCCAAAACTAAAAACACCAATGAATAAATCAAACTTTCCCTCGAATAAAACAAATATGTTAATTTATTTTACAAATTTCTCTGTTGTCATATTCTCTTTGTCGCTAATTTAGGTTTTCCTCGTAATTACAAAGATTTAATCGATCACATCACCAACGGATAATAGCAATAATTAGAATCGAATAATTATAACATAACAAACATATCATGGAAAAATTATACCAAGTACCAAAATAGCACAATAAAAAAATGTAACCATTCATACATTTTTAGAAGGCACCACATTTCTCTTCTCTTGTGTTCTGACATAACAAAAGCATTACCACTCAACAGAAATTGTTTTAGCAGCTTTTCCCAGCATCTCGCTTGCGATGATGTAGTTTTTGGCCGAATCTTAAAGGCCGATTATTTACCTTACTATACGTTAAAATTTGACATACACACCATACATGTAAACTGAAAATTCATCTAATTGTAAGACATGCAATCGAATGAATAGTAAGATATAAGAACCGGCCATTTGTCAATCAATTTGATTGTTTCTATGTACAGTGGAACGTTCATTTTCTCCTCATTCTATGCCACTCTAAAAAAACACATCTTCATAGCAACCTAACTTGTTAGTGAACTGTCAAAAAGAAAACGCGACTGCAGCGCCGTCTATTTAATATATAGCCTAAATTTCTATCCCTCTGGAATAGTATCCTATATTTCTTTTCTGTACCCCTCACGAGGTTTGTGCAAAGATTGGGTGAATAATTAAAGCGTGAAAAAGTAAAAAACACACTATTTTCTTAGACTATGTAAACTAATTTTTTTAATTAGCAAAAACAAAATTGTAAAGTAACTTAATAAAACTTGAAGTTTTTGCCTAACATGATCTAGAAAACATGATTTAAATAACAACATTTCGATTAAAGATATATTTATAATATTGCATGATCCTTTCTGACACTGAGCTGTACCTCTAGATATTTTTCTCTATACTCGTATAAATTTAATTGTCGCCAAATTGTAATTTATTTTCTGTGTCATTGAACTAAAAAGTTGCATATTTTTTATTATTAATATAAAATATCTCAATTAACTAGTTAATTTCAGCAACGGGTAATGTTTTGCTATATCAAAACGTAGATGAAAAATCTATAGTGCTCTCTGAGAATGTAGGTTAGGGCACTGACATCTTTCATTACCATTGCACAGGCTGCCATTTTGGCGCTGATAGTCAAGGTGCCGAGTACGAAAGTTCTAGTGAACTAAAAGTTACTTGTGTTGCTAGCACCAGTAACTAATATTAGTTCCGAAGACTGCCGAAAGTGGCGCTTTAGCTGACATAAAACATTATTGGCATTTAAATGTAGATCCTGTCTCACGAAAGAAGTCACTCACACGGAACGCTATAGTCGGCATCTGAATGTTAGAGATAAAATAATTTTAGAAAGGTTACTATTTAATAGTATTAGCGAATAGAATAATAATAATATTTATGTAACATTTACATTACACTTGATAAAACAAAAATAACCACGAGAATAGGCTGATCTGTGTGATTAGTTATAATTTTTACCCCGTGACTTTTTCGGTGAGACACAATCTAACAGCCTGAATCCCAAGTCTTGTAACCTTCACAAAAAAAATATTTCGACTGACAGATGGTCAAAATCCCTAGTCTCTAAAATTTACATTAAAACAGTCTCGCTCAAATCGAGATTGATTCAATATTGATCCGAGATTTATAAACTACCAAAACCGTTAACAGTTACATTCCAATTTGAGTTACAGAATTGGGGCCCTGTACAGCGGTATTAATAGAGATCAGTGGTTTATGGTTTATTTTCAGAGCTACATTTTTTATTAGACTATTATCATTCTTAGTAAACGGTTCTTCCATGGCATGATGTGGTGGTCCGCCGGCGGGGATTGCACTGAGTGTGGCCGCTGCGTGGTCGCGGTGTGGTCGCGGTGCGGTCGGCGCCTACTTGGCGTCGATGCACTCGGCCGGGTGTTGTGGGGCTTTGGAGGGCGCGAAGCCGGGGGGCAGGGGGATGGCCGCGTACGGCGCACCCCACGGCAACTTGGCGGTGGACCACCCTTGGCCCTTGCCCACGTTGAGTCCGTTGCCCACTCCCATGCCCAGCTGGTTGAACCTAGCGAACAGCTCCGCCTGTTGGGCGCTGAGCGGCGCCTGTGGTGCCGGGACGGGCGCGGCCTGAGCGCCCTGCCCCACCCCACTGCCGGCCCCCTTGCCGAAGTTTACGGAGGTGGACATTATGGCTGGGTCCATCTGGGTCCAATCTGAGAACATCGCGCTGTTCGAGTTGTAACCTGGGAACGCACAAGCGACTGTCTTTTATTAGGAGTATATCTTCGTCTTACTTTCTCAAATCTGTATCGTAAAAAGTAAACCAAGTGTGTGACAATCCCCAGTGCATGTATAGTTAGATAGGTTTTGAAAAATCATAAGTTTATTTGTTTTCAACCCAAGTGGTGAGGGTGGCTATTAAGTCAAAAGTACCCCCGCTTATATAGTTTAAATTATGTAGTAGAATATTCTGTAATACCAAGGTTCATAACACACAATATCAACGACAATTTATAACAAAATAAATTAAATAGATTTTGAGATATTTTAAATTTAATAATTTCTATATCTATATCTGAATTTTGTTATATACTACACTAACATTATGAAATACAATTATAATATTAAAAATAAACTTGAGATATTATATATTATTTATTATATGAACCAAACGAAAGACACAGTAAACATTTGTCGCTATTCAAGAATCTGGTCTAAAGCAACACGCACTTGGCCAATTATTTATTTGTAAGTGAAACAGCACACGGGATACCTTGATGGTGTGTCTGATGCCTGGGCACGCCGAGGCCGAACGCGTTCATGTGGCCGAAGCCGGGGGGCGCCAGCCGCGACTGACGGACGCGGTCCATGTTGTCACTGCAAAATACAAAAAAAAAACGTTCAACACTCAAGTAGGAGAGAGACAGATGTCGAACCCGGAGGCCGATTGTGCCTCTTTGTCGCTCGTTCCGCGCTCCCGCTTGCACTTCAAGCCTTAAACGGAACGCCTCAGAGCGAGGTAACGCCGCATGAGTCATGTTTTTTCGTGCGTGCAGCCGGCTCCATCGAATTATAAGACGTTGTCACGTCAAAAAAAAACCAATGTATATGCTACCATATGCCGTGTGCACCACACGGACAGCTTTTAGGATCTAATGTGCATATGTTCATAATTACGGTTGCGGTGAATAAGGTGCGTTCACGCACTTGTGGTGTAGCGATTATAATGCACTCATATATCTAACTAGCTGATGCCCGCGACTATATCCGCGTGGTGCGGTTTTTTAACTACCCCCGGGGAACTCTTTAATTTTTCCAAATCAAAAGTTTCCAATGTGTTGACCAGGGATATAAGCTACCACCATACAAAATTTCATTTAAATCGATCCAGTCAATACGTAGATCAGCCGCTACAAACGAACAGACAAACAGAAAAACAAAAGAATTGAAAAAAAAGAGTGCGTGTAACGTTCACACGCGATTGAAATAAAACTTTTTCACTATATTTTTTTTCAAAAAAAAATTAAATTTTTTTTGATTGGTTTGTTTATAAACTATCTATTGACAAAAAAAATATTTGAAAACCGGATGGTATGCCATATTGCGACGCCATATTGCCGGAACGGACTTCTGTTGCATTGTCGTCTAGTTACCTCTTAGTCGCGCCTAAAGAAGTTTTACTTAAAAAATCCAACTTAGTTCTATTTCACTTCTTACATCCCCCTGACTCGGTTTTAGCATTTTTTTTCATTGTACAGAAATTTGACCTCTACAATTTTATTATATGTATAGTCCACACTATAAATACTGAGCAATATAATGTTTCCTATCTCTATTGTTGCAATTGTTAGTTTGACATTTGACGGTGCGTTACCCGCTTTGGACATTGTTCTGCATCATCTCCGTCTCCATAAGCTCCGCGAAGGCCTTCTGCGTCTCCTTGAAGGGGTCGAAGTCGAGGTCGTCGTCGCCGTCGCCGGCCGCGCGCCCGCCGCCGCCCTCCAGCCGCATGCTGTTCAACCTGCATTATATCATTCCGTTTCAATGTGTGCCTTATAATTAGTCATGGAAATTACAGCTACTGTAATATATCGATCATCGCCGTGAAGCTATTTCATTTTTTCACTGCTATTTCGCCGGTGATAAGCCACCACCCGATATTTTACAAGCGACGATAGAATAACAGTACCGCGACGTGTCATGGTGACGACTAGAAGTGCAAGTGATTATTGGAACTGTGAAATGAAATAATTCATTCCACTCTGAACGTTACTTCGCGGCGTTATAAATAACTCAAGCAAGTGAATGCCTAACCTTTTAAAGAATAAGGTTCGATTTTACTCAAATAAGTTCACGACTACATAGCGCATTAAATGTTTGGCTCACGTGAAATAACGCTCTGGTAAAATTTAACGGTCATTTCCTATTCTTGTAACTGGATTGAAAAGTGATTTGTTTTATATTACCGTTATTTAACAGGTGATCGGTGAACTGTGCCATAACTACATATAATAGCCACGTTAATAGTGCACAGTCATAGTCATATGCATAGACATTGACAGTGGGGTCGGTTCACAAACAAAAGGTCACTAAGCGGGCTATGGAGAAAGCTACGTTAGGAGTATCTCTTATGGATAAAACCGGAAATGAGGATGTCCGTAAGAGAACCAAGGTTATCGACATATTTTACCATGGTCTGGGCGCCTGGGATCGGCCCCAGAGTGGTCAAATATCACCCATAACACAAGCGCAACTTGCTTAACTTGAGGATATGTAAGCCACGCCCAGAAAGTTTGCCGATGACTACTTACTATTATTGTATATAAAATAGTTTTAATTTATTATTCTATGTAAATTAGATACAATAATCAATTAAAATAATACATTTATTATAACAACTATTTATGTAACGTTTTTTTGTCAACCCTACTGACCATTGATGCGTGACATTGTGAGGCTATCGGCTAACCTTCTGCGCACGAGTAGTAACGTAAATATAAGTATATCCGAACCTATAAAGTGTAGGTTTTTGTAACAACTCTAAGGCCTCTAAATCCGTACCCTTTTTTACAACTAGAGTTTTTAGAATTTATACACACTTATTTGTTTTTTTTTGCAACACCATAGTGCTACAAATGCACTGCTGCTCTCTTAAGGGAGACTGGAACCTGGTTACTAAAACACAACAAAAGGTTAATATGGCGGCATACTCTAGACCAGGGGTGGTAGCCATCCAGTCGGGCAAATGCCCTACCACCTGGCTTTTTTTATGTTAAATAGGTTCGCGTTTGACCACGATCACGCCCAATACCGGACGATGATGCGGCCGAAGATGAAGCACGCTTAACTAGATAATACCTATTCACACGAGACTTGAAGATACCCGGATTGTATTTTGGCTGTAGATTGTTTTGTCACCTCGAACGACAGGCTGCCCGGCCGCAGGAAATTGTATTCTTTCTCCGTTCCTGCACGGATGTTATTGTGTTTGACATTTATTGAATGTATGTTCTTGTTGTGGTGTACTTTACGAATAACTTATATTATATTAAATTATTCTTATTTTAATAATAAACTAATACTAATGTGTGCAGAGTATAAACTTTAAAAACTCTAAAGTTGTAAAAAAGGGTACGGAACTAGAGTCCGTAGAGTTGTTAAAACAACCTACGCTTTATAGGTTCAGATATATTTACATTACTACACGTGCGCAGAAGGTTTGCCGATAGCCTCATGATGTCACGCATCGATGGTCAAGTAGGGTTGATAAGAAAAGGTTACTATTTTAATTTATTATTGTATATACTTTAAATAAGTATGTTTGACCACAAAACTGTCTGATGTTTGCCCGTTGATTATTATTAAGAAAAGGGAACGGGGTGCGCACCTCTGTTTGTGTTCCATCTCGAGCCTCTCGGCGCTGAGCATCGTGTGCGGGAAGTGGCCGCGGTCGCCGAAGCGGCGCTCCTCGGCGGCGGAGGCGCCGGCGCCGGCGCCCGAGCCGCGCGACAGCAGCCGCATCTGCTGCGCCTTGTGGAAGTCCGTGAAGAATTTGTCCATGTTCTCGGCCAGATATCTGCCCTCGTTCTGCTCGAAACACACCCCACATTATCGCACAGATCGCACGACCCCATAAAGTAATACAGCCGAAACCGGATATAACGACATGAAAGGACCGTATACTTCGGACGTTATGTCCGATAGTTGTTATAAGCAATGTAGATAGATAGATAACACTTTTTTGTACACGCATTACAGAAAACTTGTGAACTATAGTAGAATTATTTACTCCGTGCAGTTTGAGTCATAAATCAAACTCGGTCTCAGTCCGGCTAGGGCGGTGAGCATGTTGGGCGCAACGCCATTAACGATAAAAACTCATTCTTACCAAAGAAAGATTATCATACTTATAAAAATCATTATTATCTTTTTTGCTGTTAATTTTAAACTTAGATATAAGTATTTATATTTATTTTTAATATAACTTGTTACATTCTAAACTTTTGTACTTATAGTTTTTTAATACATAGATACCTAATTAATAATTTATTTTAAATCATTTTTATTCTTATTTTAATAAATTACGTTGTTTTATCTATTTTTTTCTTTCATTTATATCACTAACCCACAAAATGACAAAACTAAATACACTATCGAAACGCTTATCGACAACAATAATGCGTATCACTATTCCTGCCCATAAGGCCCGTGAGTGGAAGAGAGCGCGAAATACTCGCTTCACTGCTCCGATTATTTATGACCCAAACTGCACGGATAAACTAATTCTACTATAGTATTAATCTAATTGGGTAGAAAGGGCGGTCTTATCGCTAAAAAGTGATACAACCCGTCCCAAGAATATTCTGATTAAGAGTGGCGATGGTGGTATACATAATTATTGTATGATTACATAAATTTTTGATAATAAATATACAACTATACTACATTATACAAAAATACACATAAGTTATATACATATACAAGATATGATGATAATATGCAACTATTTAAACATAATGAACATATAACTATATGCAAATAAAATATCTACCAATTATATAAAATTACATATCATAATACACAAGTACATAGTCATATGTCTGTTTGTAGTATGGGGATAGGTTATTCACGCGGTCAACTATCGTACTGAATAAGTCGTAAACCATGCAAGATCAAATGGCAAAGAGCGGGAAAGAGGTTCGAATATGGTAGGAGAATAATAATCCTTCTCAAGCTTAATAATAAGTCTATAGCAAAATATTCCTTCATATTGTTAGTATAAAAGTGAAAATTGTTCATAATGTTTTGTTTTGCTGGAATAGGTAAACGGTTGGTCATTATGGCCGATGAATATCGATAGTTTCGTCGTTTTAAGTGATATGTCGCTGTATCCGATGTCACTATAGGCGGTATGTGTACTTATTAATTTATATAGAGATTCGGCCGGGACCTTGCCATTCGGTTGTTATAACCAATCTGTCGTTTTATTTGGTTTCGACTGTATTTACAAACTGCAGCACCACCGTCATTGTTAATTAATCCCTGCCAAGGGTTGCCTGGAACAGATCGCTTTTTAGCAATAAAGCCGCCCGTTGTACTATCTTTTGTATTTTTCTATCTCTGTTTATCTATGCTTTGGTGTACAATATACCTAGTATTATCTAGCTATCTAACCCCATTTCTAAAATAATAAAGAGATCTTCTTTTTTTTAATTTAGCTATTGCACTAGTTCAGCAGACAGGCAGACAGAGACGATCAGTGATAAAATCACATTTATTAGAAATTAATAAAATATTATAGTTATTGAAAGAGACGCTTTATATAATATGATAAAAAGTATATTGTATCCAAGACATTTTTATTTAAGTATCAAAACCAAAGATCGACAATATTGTCAACGGTTTTTGTTATTTTTTAGTTTGAAAAAATTAAAACTAATAAAATAAATATTCTTCTTATATAAAAATCTATGGTCATATTAAAAAAATATCCAGACAAGTTAATATATTGGAATTAGATTTTTTTACATCTGGACTTTTTATCCTGGAATTCCCAGGATAAAAAGTAGCGCGGATTTGAAGTCTAAGAATTAATATTTGCTGTCGATCAGCGAAAACCGCATAGAAATCGGCCCAGTAGTTTTGTAGTATTTACTATGGTCTGGGTGTCTGGGATCGGCTGCAGAGTAGTCCGTTGTATATTACCCATAACACAAGCGTAACTTGCTTAATTTGGGGATATACAATATGTGTGTTTGTCTGCCGATTATTATTATTATAAACGTCCATAGGCGACAGTAGCCTCTTTACGACTAGGCTGACCGTTTGCTAGCATCGCTTTAATATTGAAGCTTAATAAAGTTAATACTACAGACATACAGGTCAATGAAACAATAATGATTGTCAAAACGGATAAGGCACCATAAAAACGAGTATATCTCACTGTGCTCTGTGCGGCATCGAACCCGTTGACCATCTGCGTGGGGTGCGGCATCTGCTGTTGCGAGGGGTGGAGCAGTGGCTGCGGGTGCATCAGGTACGCATTGGAGTTGTCTACGCGCATCCCGAACGAGGGCACCATGCCCGCGTTTGGATGGTAATTAGCACCTGAAAATCATAATAGCACCTTTCATCTCCTTACTCACTCATATGTTCTACAGGTACATTAGCTGCGAGACGTCTGCGTTATTAATTGTTGCGGCAGTGGGCTTAGCGATAAGCGAACCGTTTTAAAATGAGAAAGAAGTAGAAAAATGACAATACTTAATATCTTTGGTCCTCGCAAGTCTAAAACATACTGCTGATTCTATAGTATGATATATCTTATTTTTGTATAGTATATAAAATATATTATTATTTATTTATTTACTTATTTTTGGAACGTTTCTCATTATTTATTGTTTTCACTACCCCTGTTGTCTTAATTTTTTCCTTGGTTTAGGTTGCCTGGAAGAGATCGCTTTAAGCGATAAGGCCGCCCTTTGTTCAACATTTACTGTACTTAGTTTTAACAACGTAGTTTTAATTTTTGGTGAACAATAAAGTGTTCATTCATTCATTCATTGAATGAGACAATTTTGATGGTAAATTGAGAACGAGCATGCAGGTACGTGGTTAATGGGAATGAAATGCAGCTGCTCCTTAGTCCACTTCACTTCACTGCAGTTTATTTGTTATAATATGGTTTAAAGTATTTAATTATTTGTGTATATATTTGTTTGATATTTATTAACAATGATACAAGGAACTGTATTTATTTATTTTAAATTGGTGCGGCGCGGTGCGATTTGTATTATTTTACATGTTTTTTATTAAGTTATTTTATGTGATATATTTACAATGCGTATTTAATTTATTTTGTTGATGAATTGACAATGAATGACGAAGAATGATGAATGATGGAAGAACTTAAATATGTTATAAGAAAAGTATGTTTACATGGACATATAGGTCGAATGGAGGTTTACAGGGCGATACCAGTAGTAGACTAGTAGTAGTATTTGTATATTTGCAGGAATTCTAAACTTGAAATTTACAATTCCGTCTACAATCAGCAAAAAGAGGTTCGTTACATTTTGAAGAAGAAAATATATTTACAATCAAAAGTCAATAGTGAAAGACAAATAAATAATCATTATTTATTTATTTATTTGTGGTTCATTCTTCTTATTTATTGTTCAGTGTCATTACTTATAGCTAATTGTTGTTATTTAGATATAAAAGTTGTTAATAAAAATAGTTACGATGTTGAATAGTGGTACATAAGTGTAGAGGAATGGAAAACTGTTTGTCTAGAAGCTATTGAAGAGGAAAAGAAATTTCAGGGCAGGGATGAGGCTTTAGATATAATATCAGAACAAATTAGAAATCACACGAAAGTGAGGAAGAGGATAAGTACGACATGCCTGGAGTTGAAGAAATTTAATATTAAAAACTATGTTTAATATTTACATTTATTATTTTAATATCGTTTAATATTATTTGCTTTATATTAAGTACTTGTCTATAAAAAGTATAAGTTTATTTATGTGCTGACCGTACACTACTAGAAATGCAAAAACTTCTCGAAACAAATTTATCTATACTGTGGTTATTTATGGTTTAAATGCTGCTAATATCTGGTGTTGTCTTTGCCTTGTCAGACTTCACTCTACTGTCTGTCCCTAGTAGTGAGATGTGCATATCGCATATTATGTATCTCACAAGAAAGAAAATAGAAGCGATTGCTGTGATCACTGTTTTGTAATTAATGATTACCATATAAATAATGCATGTATAACTGTATGTACATCTTTCCAAGATGCCTTTAATGCCATAAGTAAATTATTCAGGAATTCTTAACCTACCTTGCTTGCTTATTTAGTATTTCAAGTAGTCCCATAAATCAGGGTCAATTATTCTATGTATGCAAAGCTATTAAATTAGTATTGCACCTTTACTGAGGCAATTTGAAAACTCTAACACACTAATGCATGTTATTGGTTCGAATATATACAAGAAACTACCAGAAAAAATAACAAAGTGAATCTGGTGTGTGGCACACAGAATGTGATAATACTCGGAAATCACCCTATCAAATTGTTTTTGAATAGATGATTGGACACAAGTTATTACACAGGTATTTATTTTAACATTAAAGTAACAAAGTATTTTATTGTTGGTTTTTAAATTAATAACCAACAATAAATTGATTGTAACTAAAAATATTACACAAGTAGAATAAGTTTTAGTAATTATTATTATTATTCAACAAAATTGTGTTGTTGTGGTCTTACACTAAAAGGAAGGTTTGCACTGAAAACCAGCGTTGTGTCGGACATAACTCCGGTACAGCAATATGCTGAGTGCAAACCTTGTTTGCTGAAAATGTGGCGTTACAAATACTCAAAATATGCTTTGTGTATAATAATTTATGAGGAATTTAATTACATCGTTATTTCTTCAAATAAAGTCTTTACTTGCCGGCTTAAGTATTTAATCGGGCCAACCTTCTATAGCTTGAAGGAATTGTATAGATAGATTGATGATTAATATGTCAATGTGAAAAATTGTAACCTAAATGTGTAACATAGAAATAAATGAGTTTATGAGTTAAAAACGATTCGGATGTATGTATTTTATAACTAAACACTACAGAATGCTATATAAATGTAAACTTACCTAATAATTCACTAGCAGACTCGAGCGCTATACTGGACGTGGGCATATAGTGTTTGGGTTCCACCATAACATTGTGTTGCCTGGCCAACAATTCACTGTGTCGCATCAACATCTCGCGCTCCCTGAGCAGCATCTCCTTCTGATCCACCAGGCCTTGGTTAATTTGACTAATCTGCCTATCATTGTTTATATATCCCATTGTATCCCTATCTAGCAGTCCGTAGCCGTTCAAGAGCGGGCTCTTGATCTGTGGGATAAGGGGATTGCTATCAACTAAACTGGCCAACATCTCTCTGTGCCTCTGCATGGCCATCACGTCACTGTTCGCGTCATTTAGTAGATTGTGCGTGTTATCGTCATCTAGTAAACTGTGATCGCTGTTATCTAACAAATCATGGTTTTCCAACAAACTGTGTCTATCCGATTCCAACTCATCTAATTCGCTCGAAAGGTACTGTTGACTGTCGTTCTCGAACACAGAGGAACTCTGTGATATCTGTGTGCTATTATTGAACACTGTTTTAATCTCTTGTGGTTCTATATCGCTGTTTGCATGATCGTTGCTAATGCTATTGCTTGATTTCTGTTTGGTTTTGTCTTTGCTCTTCTTGCTTTGTCCGTTTGTGCCGTTTGTTTCTTTGTTATTATTATTTCTATTCGTTTTGCTCTCTGTGTGTGTGTCTTTACAATTTTTCGTTTGTATCTGTTGCTGTAACTGTTGTGTTGGACTGGAAGATTCTGATGTGCCGTTTTCTTGTGACTTAACTGGAATCAGATGGACATTATTACAGAAACAAGTTTTTTTTTTACTACACCAAAACATGAATGAAAAATATTAGAAATATCAATTGTCCTGAAAAAAGTAATTCTGGAAAGTTCCTAAATCTTATAAGACTATATTACACTACTATGTACGATTTATCTTTTCAGTTACATTTTTACTAGACAATGGTCACTCTTAGAATCTGTTCATCATATTGCTTCCTTTTCACTATTAATTATAAAAATCATTAAAACAGAAATGTTGATCGTTACCAACATATTCTATTCATTGCGAGTGTATTTATACATATTATTATACTAGGATATACCCGCTACTTCGTCCACGCTTGACTTGAATTTCCCGTGGGATTCCCGAGACACAAAGTACCGCAGCATTTAAAAAAGGATGTAAGCTATCCTTTTAGTGAAAACTGTGTCGGAATAAGCTCATTTTATGCAACTGAACAACTACAAACCGCTCCCGGGAAAATATCCGTGAGGTTTCCAGTTCAACAATATTACATAAAATTTGCTATCGATCAGTGAAAAAAATCACATTGGACTTCGTTTTTTTTTAAATCTGGCCGTTTTAATTAATCCCTAGAAATTTCCCGCGGGATTCCTAGAACAAAAAGTAGCGCAGATTTTAAGCCTAAGAGTTGTTGTCGATCAGCGAAAACGAGTTTTAGGAAAAATAAATTGAAACAATAGCCTGTCGTAAAATTGTGGTGCAAACGAAGTCTCGTAGTTCGTTTTAAAAAAAATATAAGAGTTTTACGATTCCACTATTATGATAAAATTTTAAAATACATATCGATTTTTTTATAACCCAATTATAGGATTTAAAATTGGCCATACATTTTATTTAGGTAGGAAACATCCAACAATAAAAACAAATTACATCAAGATTATATCCGTGAAGGAACAGAGAAATAATACAATTTCTTGCGACTGGGGACCTGTCGTAGGGGTTGACAAAACAACCCACAGCCAGGTGTTAGGGTATTTGTCCATCTGGATTGCTACCACCCCTGGTCTAGAGTACGCCACCATAACAACCTTGAGTTGTGTTGCAGCATTAGTGGCCAGGCTCCAGTCTAGCTTTAGAGACCGGCTGCACATTGTTCACAGGCGATGGTAACCGCTTTCCATCAGGCGTTTGAAGTCATGCAATAAAAGAGAGAAATTGTTCGTTACATGAACGCGTCTAACCTGTGGAGTTGTGTGGTTTAGGACTGGGTTGTTTTCTGGCGGGGCTGTCTGACGGTGGGGAGGAGCTGAGGCTTGGCCACGCTTCCTTCCCACTGCTGCTGCCCCCACTGCCGCTGCCACTCGCCGTGCTGCTCGCCGAACTCCCCCCACCACTGCCATTGGCACATTCCTTTTTACCTCTGCAATTAACACATCAATGCCATAACGCCATAAGTGTGAACGTGTCAAAATGGCTAAGTGATAATACCTATATACTCACTTAGAATTGACTACATTTATATGTGACGATGTGACTACCGTTGTTGGTATAAAGTTCGATTGATTACCTGTAATAGAAGAAAATATTTTTTTTTAAATTCACAGTGCAATGTCTATATAATGTATCTAAACAAATATTATAAACGCGAAAGTTTGTAAGAATGTTTGGATGTATGTATGTTTGTTACTCTTTCAAGCAAAAACGTCTGAATGGATTCTGATGAAACTTTACAATAATATAGCTTACACAACAAAATAACATATAGACACATAAGCTATAATTTATAAAGATATAGTATGAATTATCTAAAATATAACGATTTTCTATCACCACGCAGGTGAGATCGTGGGGCGCATATAGTGTATCTAACTATACTCTGATTTTTAATTACCTACCATTTTTGATTCATAAGTGAGTTGAATCAACAACTCGCCAATTTGAATTGAACCCTACAGAGAATTTCTATAGAAATTATTTTGGATTTAACTGAGTGATGAGTTGCTCAAAGCTTGCAACACAATGTTACATACCGACAAGACCGCACATCGGGCATATTGTAAAAACAAATTATTTTATTTACTTCGTGTTTAAACTTTAAAAACATCTATTGTTATCGTACTTATTTTATGGCTGTAATTAGTGTCGAGCGACATAATCTGTCTTTATTGGATTGCGCCGAAGCCGCCAGGTGTGCAAATTACTATTTCTTGGAAATTCACTAGTGTTTCCGAATGCCGAGCGGTGCACTGGCACGCGGTCGATTCTTTTTACTGTATAGTTAGTATAAAACAATGCCCGAACGGAGGGGTGAGGCAGTCAATCGACGACAACGATACGATTAAGACGTGTAGTACTTTCGACTAGCGACATAGTGACGGACTTTGCGCGTGTTAAATTGCATCGAATCGTGCAGGGTGAACTGGTTGCATCCAGTTTCATTTTGTACTTGTTTTATACGTGTTTGTACAGTTCTTATAAACTGTATAGTAATTCCAACGGCATTTATTTTAATTCGAGTCCTGTAGCTTGTAACAATAATAAAGGTCGATTGTAGCTGTCATTTTAGTACAGGTAATTAAAAATTTGAGTATTTATATGTTTGCATTTCGACATTCTTTCATAGAAATGGAGCCTTACAAACTACACTACAATTTGGTGTAATATTAGGGTTTTTTTTCTCAACATCACTTGGTTCAAATTCTGACAAGCGTTACTGATTTTTCAAAATCCGAAAATGGTTTTAACTTTCGTCGAAATCGGTCCAAGGACTCCTTTTACTATTTTTCTATTTCTTATAGTTTAGGATTTGGCCCTGAAGCCACTTGACTTGAGAAATTCACTTGTACGACTATATAGATTAACTTACCATCTTTTGAACTGCTCTTTTCTGCATTCGTACTAGAATTACCTGAAAAAGTAATTCAAGATATATGAGAGATTTTAAGCACTATTCCTGATAATTTTTATATTTGGTTTACTAAAGGTTTGATTCTAAGGGCGTGATGAAATGTTGGCTAAATGTCCAGCGGTATTTTTTCTATATCAGTATGACAATGAAAAGATTAGAAATAAAATGTTAACTAGACAATTTACCAATCCAAATATTATTCGTCTTTTATGACATGTCTTTTAATATGGATGTAGGGATACTCTTATTTACTTGTGGCATTTTTTTTAATAGCTCCACAACGTCGTGAGCAAGTCTATTAGGGCATTATTTCGCTCTTATATATTTTATTACTTTCCATTTTTATTACTTATGCTATTTTTTTATATCCCTTCCACCAAACGTGTTTTATCTGGCATTGTTTTTCTTATTGGATTTTATGCTTTTTATTGTTTTTTCTTCATAATCTAGTTTGTTTAAGATTAAGAACTTTTCGAAAAAGTTAGAAGATTTTGGAAGGAAAAGACAAGGACAGATACATTTTCGAAAGGGATAGACTATGAACGAAAATTCTAAAATAGAAGGTTCGGGAAGGAAAACAGAGATAGATAGATGTTAGAAAGGGATAGAAAGTAAATAAAAGAATAACGAAAAGAAGATCGAAATTATTGCTTCCAGAAGATTCTTTCGGGTATATAAGCAGCGTAAGACGCACCTACCGAGCAATTTAGGAGTTGAATTCAGTTCAAAACAACGAAGCGACACGTGCGATACGAAAGAGTTGGAAGGGAAGTTTAATAGAAGACAGTGACGAGTTTAGTGGTGTACTCAGTGAAAAGTTTAGTCGACAATTCAGTGAAGGAGGGGTGTAGCATAGTGAGAGAAGGTTCAGAAGCGAGCTACACGCGGTAAATTCGGAGGCGAACACTGCAGTAGTAGGAGGTGCAATATCGGCGACGGTATTGTGAGCGAGACATTTCAGTGTCGGGTGAGAGAGTCGTTAGTGTGCGTGTAGGGGCAACCCTGCGGAGAGGAATTACGTACAGCCGTGTAAGTCAATAAAAGCGTTTAGTTAAAAACTGGAGTTTTCTTCCAATCCTAAGTTGGTAGGGGCTCGTACGTAACACTATATGTCTATTTATTTGTGTATTGGCAGTAGTGGTGTACCTGTGCCATTGTACGGCTTGTCGTCGGCGGCGCCGTTGGCGCTGGGCGGCTTGTCCCGCTGCGCCTGCAGCAGCTGGTTGTGCAGCTTCCGCTCGTACACCTGGTGCAGGCCCGCGTGCATCTCCTCCTTGGTGAACGACGCCTTCGGATCACCTGAACCAATTGTGCTCAATTATTCACATATATATTTTATTTCACAAATTTTTTACATTTTTCTTATAAATATCTTATAAAATATGAACATTTATTTATAGACAAAAAAAAGTTCTTCGCCGGCAGTGGGGGCTAGGGTCCAGGCTACCGGTGGTTAAGGCTCCAAACACAGGAAACTCCTCACAATACGGGCCGTGTCCAACAGAGCTGCCTTCTGCATCCGACCCTTCAACCAGATACCAAGCGAGAGCCTTTCCAGGTGGCGACTATGGGTACTATGATTGTAGAGTCCAGGTTCCACATGGCGGTAACCTCGTGAGCAAGATCAATATACTTAATGATTATTATTATTATTTAACAAAATTGGGTCGTTATGGTTTTACGCCAAAAGGAAGGTTTGCATTGAAAATCAGTGGTGTCGGATATAATTCCGGCACATCAATATGCGGAGTGCAAACCTTGTTTGCTGAAAATGTGGGTTACAAATTTTCAAAATATGCTCTGTGTATAATAATGTATAAGGAATGTAATTACGTCGCTATTTATTCAAATAAAGTCTTTCTTTCTTTCTTTCTCAATATGACACATTCGCGCGATATGACAGAGGAGAGCGTCCGTACCTAGGTCGTGGAGGTACATGCAGTCGGGCTTCGGGCAGGGCTGGTTCTTCATGAAGTTGGCGCAGTACTTGGTGGTGCCGAGGCTGCCCTTCAGCACGCGCCCGTCCAGCGTCACGTTGTTCACGCCCTGGATCGCGCGCAACGCGTCCGCCGACGACACGTACGTCACGTACGCCGACGCCGACGGACCCTGGACACGTCAAAATACACAAATTCAAAAGTTTTTATTCAAAACTAGCTGTCCCGGCAGACGTCCTCTTGCCCGGAAAAGCTTCAATCGATATGCCGACAGCAGCGCCATCTACCGGGCCCAATTGTGAACCACCTCAGAAACCTTATTTGGCTCATGCACAACAACTTTGCTAAACATCATCACATGAATGAATGAATGAAAACTCTTTATTGTTCATCATAACTTAAACTTAGACATTTAATATAACAATAACAATGGGCGGCCTTATCGCTTATAGCGATTTTTTCTAGGGAACCCGGTGTCTAAGGAGACATTACAATTTTTTTAAACAATATTTGGTGGTTTAACTCAATGAAACTAATTCAATCGTAATAAAAATAAAAAATAAAAAATAAAAAACACAATAATAAACTAATATAAATATACATAATTAAATAAATTATAATAATAAAAATTACATATACTTACATAATACTATAATTACATATACTTACTTCAATGTGAAACAATAATAGAATACCATATACTGCAACAAATTTTGATCAAAAATGTACTATACATTTGATCATGTTTACGATTCTATAAAGGACATACAGACAAACATTCATTTTTATATAAGAGGAGTAGAAGATAAGTTCCACTGGAGAACACTTTTTATATATTTTATAAGTACAAATTTAATTTTTCCTCTTACGTGTTATTGCTGTTAAGGAGAAGACGCGACAAAAAAACTCCCCAGCAACACGTCTAGCTAAAAATTGTTAATCTTTATATTTATCTTATCTGTTTATATCTCAAGTTCTATTTTTGTTTAATAAGTTTTATACAGAGGTATGTTACAGAATAATTTTTTGTCGAATTAATGGAGTTGTAGCAAACAGTGCATGCATACAAGTGTATACGAGGATATGCTGCAGCCAGGATTGAAAGCCACATTATAAGAACATGAAATCCGGATAAATTATACACTGAGCTACCGGGATATCTATGGAATGAATGTAAAGACTATAAATTACTGACCTGTGAACCTGCATATGCAGTACTTTGGTTTATAACTACTTTGTGAATTTTGCCATATTTGCCAAAGTACTCCTGCCGTTTTAGGATCTGAAATTTTCAAAAATCAAATTTTATAATTTGCTAAATTTTACTATGAAGTCTTGTGGATTTTTAATTTTTTCCTTCGGATCTTATTTCATTATTCAAACAACTATTTCCGCTAATTTGACTCTGCACAAAGGAACATGTAATGGTTATTAAATAGCAGTTGGATAGTACATGTTGGATAGGTAGTTGATCTTGGATAAAGAAAAATACAAAATTAGTTGATGTGTAGAGGGTAGTTTAGCGGCCGGCCCTTTACAACTACGTCCTCAGTGAAGTTGTATGCATGCATGCCAGCCCCCGAGAGCCCCACATACCCCTCGTAGACCTTCCCCGAGGTCCGAGGGGATGCGTAAATGTTGGATAATGAATATTAAATGGTGGATAGTGGATGCTTGCGAAGGTGAAGCGGACTTCCTTGCTCCGCTACCGCCAAAGGTGGACGCTCCGGCGCCGGAGAGCCAGTACGGACCTTTGGGTCCCGTAAGATGCCCCTTGGGGTATAGGGGTTCTCACTCACTCGCATATGCCGTCGAGATGAGAACGCGCGCTCACCTCTCCTTCGCTTCCTGGGCTAGACATGGACGATGCCGGGGGATAAAAGAAGTCTCCCGGCAGTGCGTGTGGCCTGCGGGCCCCCGTCTACCAGGGCACGCGGAGTTGATTGAGCTTCCGTATCTCCGTAGCCCTGGCATAAGCCGCAGAATAGAACACCCAGGGGTTTTAGTTCCCTAACTGGCGAGTGACAATAGCACGGCACCAGTTTTGACTGGACATGCTAGTGCCGGGTCGCAAACTATCCCCCCAGGCTTCTGTGCCTGTCGCGGCTTATGCTCCTCAATCGGATTTCCCCTGGCTAAAAAGAAATCGAAATGTGTGCTGGGACACATAGTAGAAGTGAAACTTCAATGGACAAGCGGCAAAACAAATCGCAACAAAATTTTAATTTGAAGTTTTACGACCAGATTGTTAATGTACTTGTCTGTTGAAGTTTCACTTCTACTATGTGTCCCAGCACACATTTAGATTTTTCGCAGGTTTTCTGCGAATTATGATTTGGTTAGGTTAAGTACATTTCCATGCATGCATTTTTTATTTCATACATATTTTATTTTATCAAACAAAAAACTGAATTGGATCCGGAACCAAACAACGCATCCATATTATACTCTAAATTTATGCCGCCCCTCCACGCGGCCGTGACGCTATTCCGTGACAGAAAAATCCTAAGACCCCCGTCTGTATAGAAGTGTCACTTCAAAATGGTGGAATGTAGGCGGATGGTGGATGTTGGTGAACAGTGAATGATGGGTGATGGTCGATGGTGTAATATGGCAGTATGTGCACCTCCGGGTCCGCGAGGCGCACGGGCAGCCCCACGACGAAGACGAGGTTGTTCTGCACGACGCGCACGTTGGCCAGCGCCCGCCGCGACTCCAGCGTCTTGTTGCGCCGCTTCGCCTCGCGGGCCTTCTTCTCCGTCTTTATTGCCGCTACCTTTCAACACAACAACGGCTGGCACAGTGACTTTGATATTAGATTTACCTTCACATATGTGTTGTATAATAAAAAAATATAATAATAGCAACCCATAAATGTCCCACTGCCCATTATTGGGTAGTATACCTGCCACGCCTCTAAGGCGGCTTGGCAAGTTTGACACATC
The DNA here is from genome assembly GCA_949752895.1 of Dendrolimus pini. Classification (NCBI taxonomy): domain Eukaryota; kingdom Metazoa; phylum Arthropoda; class Insecta; order Lepidoptera; family Lasiocampidae; genus Dendrolimus; species Dendrolimus pini. The sequence goes on from OX457146.1 coordinate 7,878,882, forward strand.
GGTTATCACGATGTTTTCCTTCACCGTTGTTAGCACGTGGTAATTGTAACAATATGCACATTAGGTCAGGAACCTGCCTAAGTGGTGCATGCGTATAATAAAGTGTAATGAGTTGACTGGAATTAAGTGTGATAGAAGTGGCCGTGTAAAAATCAGTCTCGCAGACAGTCTTAATTTTTATCAAAACCTTGGAGAAAATTTCACAAATATGAATACTACTTTACTAACCGACACCAGAGTAAGGCTTTACAAGATTTTATTTTTATCTTTAAGTATAGTTCCTCGAAAAGTATGTAAAACGTTCAACCTGTCCAGAGGTTCTTCAATCACATATGATTAAAAATGAGGATGACTTTAAAAAAAATGATAAAATGTACAGCATTGAGCATAACGTAGAACAAAAATTTGTCCTATGGTATTTTACTTTGGGGCAACGCTGCTGACTTGGAGAGTATATTTGTTTTACAAAAAAGAGCCGTAAGGTCAATTTACAACCTCGGCCCTCGGGTGTCTCTTAGGGAACGTTTTAAGGAAATCGGTATTATGACGGTCGCCTGCCAATATATTTTCAATAATATAATTTATATTCGTAATAATTTGAGTGCCTACAAGCGGTATAAGGATGTTCACGATTTTAACACCAGGCATTGTAATAAACTGATATTGCCATCTTTTAGATTACAAAAAGTATTATCTTCTTTCTTGGGGGTTGGTATACGCTTCTTCAATAAGATTCCGAGTGAAATGTTAGATCTGCCCTTCACTAAATTCAAAATCAAAATAAAAAGTATCTTGCTTAAAAAGGGATACTACACTATTGAAGAATATTTAAATGACAAAACTTCATTTACATAACAGCTCGCTCCAACCTCTTATACTGTGTTTTGTACGAGTATAACGTTTTTATCTTGCCGTACTTGTAAGGAATATATGGAGATATGTTGCAAAAAAAAAATATTACGTTAAGTCTTTATATTTATAACTATAATTATTTTCTATCCTTTTATTGCGCTTTTGTCTTATTGAATATGCACTGTTTGCTACAACTCCATTAATTCTTCAAAAGTTATTCTGTAACATAATTCTGTATAAAATCTTAAAAAAAAAAGTACTTAAATATAAAAAATAGAACAACAAATATAAAGAAAAACAATTTTTAGCTAGACGTGTTGCTGGGGAGTTTCTTGCCGCTTCTTCTCCTTAACAGCAATAACACGTTGCGAAGCGGTGTACATAGACTAGGAAGTAAAATTAAATCTTAACCTATACCTATGTATGACCTTCAAAAAGTGTTCTACAGTGGAACTTATTTTGAATAAAAACTTTTGAATTTGAATTTATACCTGTCGGCAACACCAACATCAAATTAAGAATATTTTGTGTTTTGTTTTTTCTTAGTTCTTTAATGGTTTTTATAATAAATGGACATCTTTTTATTTTTCTCCGTATTTAATTTGTTAAACCCAAGATCCAAAACAATAAGCAAGCATCCACAGGCCACAAGGAAAGCGCCATCTGTACAGTATTTCTATTTACCACTTCCGCCAAATATAGCTATCAAATCTATTACTTAGTGAAATATGCAGATGATCATGGACTCAGATTATTTATCTTTTACTCAGTTAATGTTTTGCTTAAGATATATCTAGAAGCAATGGAGAAAAATCTCTAGTCAGTGGATACAATATGTATTATACAATTATTTACCTGCTCTTGACTGAGCGGAATGAAGTCTGCTGGGTTTTCCGGATAGGCCTTCCGACACGCAGGACATAGTCCATTCTCGCCTTCCCGAATTCGATTCCAGCAAAACCGGCATATCTGCAAAGAATAGAGATATAACACTTTAAAAGCACAGACAATTCATTAACACAGCTCTGTCTGTGAAATTAGGATGCTCACCCAAATGTGAGTAATTGCTTTACCCTTTACCTTTGGTAGGAAAACGACATGGAATTTACGTGTAATATAACCAGAAATTATGATGCTAAGAAGCAAATGCCCAAAGTAGAGCCAGATAGTGAACCACTGGTACCTGAGGGTATGAGTATAAAAATTAAATAAGTGGTAAAGGTAGGTAAAAGTAGTAGGGGAATGGATGATAAGCGATGGAAGAATGAGTTCAGGATAACTGCTGGATCTACTGGCTATGATCTGCCCTCAATTGGCAGCACAGGCACGAGCTGAAGGAGGCCTATGCTAGCAGACACTCTAAGAGTAGATATTTGATATATAATTAAACATTAACAGATTTAAGGCTATATTATTATTATAAGACAAATGAATAGATAGTAACTTATAGAATCGAACTTACGGACAATTTTCTATTTATGTTTGTTTTTATACCATGAGATCAGCAGACAGGCCTATGGACATTTGTAACTCCAAAGGCGCTACCAATGTGTTCCCGCTCTTCTCTAAAGGGAGACCGGAACCTGGCCACTAATGCCGGAGCAAAACTCAAGGTTGTTATGCCGGCATTCTCTAGACCAGGGGTGGTAGCCATCCACACGGGCAAATACCCTACCACCTGGCTGTTATGTCGCCTCTTACGACAGGCCGCCCAACCGCAGGAAATTGTATTCTTTCTCCATTTCTTCATGGATAGAATGGAATGGTAAGGTAGAAGTCTGTATGAAAGTAATAGAAACCTGGCCAAACTACCAGTTATAATTTGTACAAATCAGTTTCATTTTCTGTGAATGGTAAGAAAAATAAAAGATAATAAGATACAGAAACCAGGCATAACTACTGATATTTTTCTTTTTTTTTGAGGTGGGGGAAATGCATTTCGCACACTACCGGGTCCTTTCCTAGGGATTGGACCAAGGCGATGAGAGTAAGCCACACCAGTGGCCACCAGAATCAATAGCCGGCTCCTATGTGCCCATGTAAAACCACCCTCCTCCTATGTGCCCCGCGCTTATGGCTGGAAGAGCGTGAGACTTAGAACGTAGTTACGCCCACGCTGATCCAAGCGCATAATGCTTGAGAGTGCCCCGGGAAGCAGAGCAAACAAACTTCGTCAACAGGGGGATGACTCCTCCGCTCCCTAGACGCTGGAAGGCCCTTGCAGCGGTATTACAGGAAGTATAACAATTTTTTTTTTTTGAGGCGAGGGAAAATGCTTAGACCGGTTAACGCACAAACTGGGCCGTTGCTAGGAAACGGCACGCGTCGACCGAGGGCGATGACACTGCAGCAATAGTATGTTCTTGGCAGTGCCCGTCCGCGATCGATGACACAGAATAGTGTGGCGACTCCGAGCGTTGCTACACGAGCGAGCAACCCCAATACCCACTAAAAACCCCCTCCTCCCGTGACGACCCTGCGCTTTTGTTTGTGTTGGAAAGGCTGAGATTTAGAACATAGTTACACCCAGTCGATCCAGCGCAATAAAGTGCCTGGAGTGTGCCCTGGGAGAACACACCCCACTTCGTTGACGGGGGTCGATGGTCCCTTGCTTTCCTAGCTGCTAAGGGCCCCCCGTTAACGGAACCAAGTATAACTACTGGTTACTTCAACTCCATACAAGTATTGCATTATATGGAATATGTCACTTTAATAATACATGATCAAATTCAGGTAAACAGAAGTCTGGTTCCCACCTCGGACCACGAATGAGTGTGGCGATCGAGCAAGGTAATATATTCTGGGAAATGTTACCTTCTGGGAATCTTACCCATTGACTTCTTTGACCTAGGCTCAGTGTTCAAGTTATAATCTTGAAGGATTATAAGTAATTATAACATAATTAATAATCCTTATCTGGGTTAAGTTATCTTAATTAAACTAGATTATAATTTATATTTCATAACTATTATCTATTATTTTTAAGCCTATTTATACGTTGCAAATCGTATCCTAAATTTTCTAAATTATACGCATGATAATTTATTCAAAAATCATGCATAGATCATTGACCCACTAAAGACACAAATTCATATACACAACTCTACCAAACAGGTTATGAAATAGTTAATCTTAGTTCCGTGGCCTAATTATAACTCAGATAGCTTTTTAAAAACACAATCTTGTTAAAATTTTCTTCAAACAGATTATAAGAAAAAAAACCATACTAATATTAATATGTCTCTCTTTCTTTTCTTTTACCTTCTCCCAATTATGGAGGATCGGCATAAAATGTCTTTTTTTCCATATTTCTCGATTCTGACATATGTACGTCCTTTATAACACCACAAATGATCACCCTTCACACAATCTATTCATCTCTTATTTGGTCTACCTTTACATTTCTACCCATCAATCTTACAGGAAAACATCCTCTTTGTCACGCAACTTTCATCCCCCATTATCTGCCCATACCACGTTTACAATAATATAATAATTTAATAATCAACTATAAAACAAAACGGTCCTCGACAGTCATAACATTAACATTTGAATTCGTGGGAAACTTTTAGTTTCCTGTAATACTACTATAAATGAACTACAATACAAATAAAATTTTGACTTAGAGTCGTATTTGTATTTTGATATCAAATCAATGAATATATAATGTTTTCATAATATGAGAGAGAGGCGAAATATTGTTACATGCCGACAAAGAAATGCGCACCTCGCGCATTCGGAGTTCTTTTGTTTACTTCGTGTTTAAAATTTGCAATTAGACAATAGCCTATTGCTATTGTTTTCGACTTTGTGGCCCATTCGGAGGAATAATTAACCAGGTGTGCAGATTACGGTTTCTCGGAAACCCCAGTCCACGCGGTCGAATTTGTATAGTACCTATAGTTAGTATAAAACAATGCCCGAATGGAAATGGCAGTCAAGCGAGGATTATGATACGAGCAAGACGTACATTCGATGAGCGATATAGTGACGGACTTTGCGCGTGTTATCGAATCGTGCAGTTTGTACTAGTAGTGTCTAGTTATATTTGTACCTATTTTATACATGTTTGTATAGTTCTAATAAGTTAGTAATAGTTCCAACAGCATTTTAATTCGAGTCCTATGTAACTCGTAACAATATCATAAGCGTTTCAAAAATGAACTTAATAAATCGATTAATATAATTTCAATGGTAGGATACCCTATTGTCATTAAATATTGATCTAATTGCTTGAAACTTAAAGACTGTTTCCAGATTGGCGATGAATAAACTTTTACAATAATATTCTTCTTCGGCATTTTAAAATTTCGAAGGTTACGAGGCAGTTGCATCGAAAGATTTAAATGTTATTTATGATAAGAACTCTTCTTTTTTTTTGTTGCTAACGGTACTGACCAGACGAGCGAGGATGGAAGTGGGAGGGGTAGTCATCGGCAAACCTTCTGCAAGCGGCTTATAAAGTTTAGCAGATATTTAAATATTTACCAGGTTATATCTGACATTAATAATATAAAAGAATGTCTAAACTATAATTTGATTACTTACTTGGTATCCACATGTGCACGGGTAAAAGTGAAGGTCGTCCACTTCCAGGGGTTCCATACACAGGGGACATTCCACCTGCAAAACACATTCAACTGATCAACTTCTACATAAAATACATGAATTTATGCACAGAACACTTTAGAATATAAAATTGTATTGTTTTTTATACGACATACAAAGACATCCAAAGACATCCTATATATACATATGGCCGGTTCTTATATCTTACTATTAATTCAGTTGCCCTACCATCAGTTGAATTTAGATATTACTTGTATGGGACCTTTGTCAAATTTTAAATGATGGTGAGGCAAATGAATGGTCGGTAATATATAAGCACCAGCCTTTGAACAGATTCTCATGATAAAAAGTAGCGCAGAGTTTGTCTAAGAATTTGGTCTCGACCAGCGAAAACCGCATCAAAATCGGCCTAGTAGGTTTTACGTGAATCCTGAACTGACAGACAAGAAATCTAAAATAAAATGCATCGTGTTCTCCATGGTTTTTGTCTATTCCAGTTGTTTCTTTTTAATAGCTTCAATATAAAAAATGTTTAGAATGTTATAATATCATAGTTTAAAAGTTCACAACAGGGTTTCCGTCATTTTATCTTTTAATAGTTATAATTTTTTTTTAAACATCAGAAAGTCCACAAACGCTGAATCATTGAGAGAGTATGTGAGAGAAAAGGTGCACAAAATTACGTCGGCAGATCTTAGAATACATGTATGTATACATACACCCGTCTCTTTTATTATCACTCCAACCATAAACTACCAAATTCTGTATTTTACTATCCTTATTTCTTAATGTAAAAACATCGAGGACACATTCATATTAGGAGACAAAAGACTTCAATGAAAATATTTATGGTAAATAAATCAAGATGGAAACTCTAACCTAAATATGTTGGCCTTATAAAATTTGACTATCAAATTGCTTGAAATGCTTTGTATCATCTTGCAAAACGCCAATGTCGCCTAAATTTCGTACGAGCATAACAACAAGTTATGGCGTTATCAATTATCAATCATCTTCATGATCCTGGTTGAGATCTGAGGGTTCGCTTCAACAAGTTCCGTGTTCCAACCTTTTCTTCTCAACTTCATGCGGTCTTTGGCATCCCTTGTATTGAGTACGCATGCCATCCTTCACAGCGTCAAGCCAACATATCTTGGACCTACCTACCTACCTACCCCTTCGACCGCGACCTGCTAAAAGCGCTGGCTAGACATACTTTTCCCCACGTAACTAGCCGGTTTCCGTAAAACGTGGCCGTATCAGTGCAAGCGACTCTCTTGTAGTTTCTCTATGTCACGGACATGAAGATTGCTGCGGATGCAGGAGTTCCAGACGCGGTCCTTTCGCGTGACTCCGCACATCCTCCGCATATCCGTTTCCGTGACAGCAGCTTGTGTCGTTCAAATACAGGCCACGCTTCACTATCATACAAAAAGACAAGTCTATTGATGAATCTATTGTTAAAATAATCAAATACCATATTAATTATTGTTAATTACATTATTTCTTTCAAATTTTACAAAGTATCATTAATGACAAAATTAGGTTATTTTCATCTCTTTTATAATGAACATTATTTCGAATTTATTGTAGAATATGTCACCTGTCCAATTCTGTTTTTTAATTTTAAACTTCGACGCGATTTTAAGTTACGAACGAGAAGGAAATTTAATAAAGTTATTTTAGGGATACTTATTATCCCCAAAATGCAATTCCTCGGTATATACTTGTATGTAGGTCTTATGACGTGCACCCTGACGGCAAAACCCTGACTCATCATTAACAATTTCATAATTTAAATAGTGTTTCATAATATTAAACCATAAGTTAATTCCGATGATAACGAATATAGGGAAAACATTATTATATGACTACATACAATAATAATTAAAATCATTATTATCAATAATATTGAAAGTAATAATACCTATTAATATTACAAATCCGAAAGTGACTCTGTCTGTTCCGTTTTCACAGAAAAACTACTGGACCGATTTGGCTGAAACTACTTATATATATATATATATATTTTCGATGTCAAGGATGAACATACGATACTGTTTATCCCGAAAAATGAAATATTTCCAGGGATAAAAATACATATGTATTTGTTATGGTTTTACGGAAAAACCGAAGGTGGAAAGAGATACTTTTCATCCCGGATTATAGAATAGATTTTGGGATAGATTTATGTAAAGGTTATCCCAAAAAATATTTTAGGTTTTTTATTTGTGGTTTGCCATTTTCATCATTTTTTTATTTTGGTCGTTTAGGTAGTTTTGGTCGTTTCAATCGTTTAGGTAGTTTTGGTCGTTTCGATAGTTTTGGTAGTTGTGGTAGATTACAGAAAGATAGACGCTGTTATATAAATAAAACTAGAGCGGAATTAAATAGGGGATAAAATTTTGTATGGGAGACCAATCATTTCTCAAGTTTATAGATATAAAAATTCATAATAACTAAAAAAATTAGAAAGTAACGGCTACGCCGCGGACCAATCTGTAGTAATAATATAGAATAGATAAATTGACTTAATTAAAAAAATATATTAACACGCGTCATCAAAATATTAGGCCCTAGCGGAAGACTAGCACTGATTAATTCAACTAACAATCTGCTGAGGGTCAATTTAAAACTTCATTTCCTTATTTATATCCACTTTAGATTCTACGTAATCAAAAACTTCTTACATTCAAAATGAATGATATGCAGTCTAAACAGACATAAAAGACGTAATACCGCTTCACAATGGTTTTATTCCTAATGTAAAGCATAGTGTATATTTTACATATTAAAATATAGAGCATAGAAGACGGGAGCCGAGCGGGATGCTTTTGTGTATTACTATACAATATTCAAATTCAAAAGTTTTTATTCAAAATAAATTCCACTGGAGAACACTTTTTGAAGGTCATACATGTAGGTTAAAATTTAATTTTACTTCCTAGTCTATGTACACCGCTTCGCAACGTGTTATTGCTGTTAAGGAGAAGACGCGACAAGAAACTCCCCAGCAACACGCAATATAAACTCTTGTGATTCACCTAATAAGAATAAAATTATAATGCACGTTAAACACGTCGACGCGTCCTCGCATTACGTCCTCTAGCGTGGCTTACGCTTAATGACTGACGTACTTAGTTAACCAATATTAAAATTTGTTGCTACTTTTTTCTTTTTCAACGAGTGGAAATCCGAATGATGACTATCGTGTGAGATTCAACATGTTGGGGTCAAATAGTACCTCTTAGGAAATGCTATAGCCATCCGAGTCGGAGACACCCATTAAAACCCCTCGGCTTTATGTCAGGGCTATGGGAACGTGCATGGTAGACCAAACCTGCCTGCCCTTGCACGTGGAGTCCCATAGGCTTCGTCCATTTACATAATTCTACTTATACTAAACTTACCAACTATAAAAGATATAAACATGAATGGATGTGTGTTACCTGTACCTGCTCTTCTCCACTCTGATTCAATACTGACATCCTAGCCCAGAGAGCCAATAGTTTCGCGCCCACCACTCTAATTGTATACCGACGTGAGCTTACACTAGAATATGCTCTACTGTAACCTGCAGATACAACAAAATAAGTATCAATAAAGACAACTAGTAGTTCAAATAAATATACAACAGGAACTACTGTTGTGTTTCCAAAAGCATATCTATCCATTACAGCAAATTAACTGCAAGAAACGCATGCAGTTGGTCACGCTCTACGTCGTTCATCACAGCTTGTTCATGTATTATAAAATCTGGAGACTTAGGTAGTTTGAAAAGAAATGGCTAGCTAGCTGGCTAGAGCGCATACACTGTTCTGTTCTTCTTCCCGTCTAACCATTGCATTAAAATCATCACAAGCAATAATCGTGAATGGAATCAACACATACGATATCATGTTAAAAGAGTCTACCAAGTCCTAAAGAGAGTCCTCTTTATACCATTATGGCTGTATCCTAATTTGGTTCTTACGTCCAAATTAAAATTCGGGACTGACAATCCACGTTGCTGCTTTTTTCTCTAACCTTTGTCTTTTACTTTCCTCATTATAAAAACCAGTAACAACCAGATGACTTGACCATGAATTACAAATTCAAGTTAGCAATTCTTCAGTCTACCCCTTTTACCGAGATATGGGAGAAACTGCGCATCTAATCATTCCCAACGTATCTTCCAAATTACCGTAAGCACATCATTGAAAATCCAATAACAACGGTACATTCCTAATTAAATTATTTGTGGTCAATGCTTTTACCACAATAAAGTACAACCTTAACTAAATGATGAATGAGATCTCCTAACCACAGAAAATAAGGCAATGTAAGGCAGAATATCAACAGGTCAATGGCCAAAATTAACTTAAGATTATGCGCATGGTATATTTGCATTAATTGTTAGACACCATATTTGATATTTTAAAATAACGGTATAGCATAGTCATGGGAAAGACTAAATTCAACGAGCAATTGATATAAGTACTACTAGCTGGTAAGACAGACATTGAACAGTCCGAATTTCAATCAATTTGTTTGTAATATTTTCTTGAACTGCTACGAAACCCTAAAAAGTTAGGCTCGATTTTTACTAATTTGGAACGTAATATTTCTCCCTATTTCATGATTAAAATTTAAAAACCCATGAAAGTACATTGTAAGTGTTTTTAAGACAACTACGTACATAGAAAAAAATTCTACCCTGAGTTATACGTATAGCGGCCACCCTTAATTTTAAGTTATATCTACCATGGTGTAGAACCAAAAAGCCAACACTTTTCCGAGTTAGAGTGAGTTAAAAAATACTGTTACTAGGATCGACAGATAAGTAAAAAAATGTTCTGTTCTGTTCTTGTTTTATGGTTCTGTTTTTGCCAAAGTTGTAACAGAACCATAAAAAGAAACAGGATAACTCCTGGTACTTCTTTAGAGATATAGGTAATGTGAACATTCTGACAATAATCGAGAATAAAGAGATGAACAGTATGGAAGGTAATGTCGAAAGAGACGTATAAAACGAAAGATCTGGCAATGTGAACTAGCGGTAGCTTAACTTTACGAAGCAGGACATTAGAACTAACGGAATGACACTTAGAAGACATCCAAGCTCCGTAAAGTGGATTACGTAGGTATTACCACCACCAATACCACTCAGCAATTGTTTTAATTGATAATTATCACCTAGGGATTAAAGAAATAACAGAGAACAATGCATAATGCCTCATTAAACCAGTCCGACTATGAAGTGAAATGCGTTTGATAATACAACTGGTCAAACAACCTGCGCCACTGGCATATCATTTAACAAATACTATAACGTGAAAGGAAAAGATTAAGTAAGCCAGTGGAGAAGCTTTACGACTTGCGTACAATTTCATCGACCTCAAATTTCAATGGAATAAACATATACAAATAGAACAGCGATTGACAAATGTATGTATCTCCAAACCACCAACTATTCATGAAACATATAAAAACTTTGGGAATTTATAATTTGCAAAAGAAAATTGAAATTTGATAATTAATTCATTGGATATTCGCTTTTGGGAATCCTTTTTGTAATAAACTAAAATGTCTTCACCAATTTGTGACTACAATTTTGTAAACGTCAAGATTTCTTCACGTGTGCCAAATTTCATACATTTAGCATATGTTCCTTAGAAAATCAACTGTCACACAGAGGCCCATATATCATAAAGTATCGGAATACTAAAAAACTAACGTGGCCATTATTTGTAGTGATATTATATTTCAAACAGACGACTTTAGAAAAGTCTATGCTATAGTTGAATCTCCAAATTCTTAGCGTGGCGAACTACCAATGTATGATGATCATTATGTAAACTGTTAGAAAGGCAATAATCTAACAAATAAAGGTCAACACTTCTTTAACATTGTAACTTTTATAATTTACGCAATTCCTAAAACAACTTCGATGGGAGTTATGATACTGGTTTAGATTTTTATACTTTGGAAATTTTAGGAAGCACAAGACGGCAACACTACGCAAAGAATTCAAAATAATTTCGGAATTATTTTGAATTCTATTCTTGGGACAAAAAATTCAAATTTTATATTTTTTATCTTTCTTCTTGACAATGGCTAAACGAATAATAAGTGTATCGGTATGTTTACATTTTATATTCTATTCGTTTAGCGCTAATGCCTCTTGTCTAGGGGGGGCAGAACATTATGAATAACCGGAAGTGTTTCTATAGCGACCGAAATCTGTACATCTTAATTAAAATCTTTATCGTGGGAAGCGTCTGTGTCATACGGAATAGTTAAAGTGTTCAAGATATTTTATAACACTTTTGTTGTAATACATACATACATACATACATACATAACTTCACGCCAGGTCCCTTGCGGGGTAGGCACGAACAACAGAGCGCCATACAGGCTTATTCTTACACACCTCACTTGCTTCTTTGACATTCATAGCTCTTGTCATGCACGCTCGTCTGTTCTTAAGGCTCCTGACATCACCTTCTGCTAATACACGATCAATTTGATCATGGAAGGTGTGTCGTGGCCTTCCGCGACTTCTGCATCCATCCACTTTTGCATTGTATATCTGTTTAATCATTCTTTTATCATAAATTCTTTCCACATGCCCGAACCACCGGAGCATTCATTTCCTTACCTTCACCCCGACACTCTCTTTCAGACCAACTCTCTTTCTTACTTCGGTATTACGAACGTGGTCCGCGAGCGTCACTCCGCAGATTTTGCGCAGTGCTCGCATCTCGACTGCGTTTACTCTACTTTCATGCTCTCTGTTCCATACCCAACTCTCGCTTCCATACGTGAGCGTAGGTACCAGCACCGCGTTGTGTATGGCAAGCTAGGCTTTCTGGCTGAGGTTAATAGATAAAATACTAAATAAAACAAAACCTTAGATAGAGCCGACAAATTCAGTCTAGCAAAAAGGAACACCCATAGGCGAGTATTAGATATAAAAAGCAATAGATATAAAGACTACATTTAAATTAAATCTCTATAATATTATTTAAAAAATTATGCATCTTAAATATGTATTTAGATGATCATTGCATATGGTTCTATTCCGCTAGTTGAAATGCAGTGTACAAAACGAATGCATATGTAAAGGCAGCTCAAGGTCCAAGCAATATGTTTTTTATGAAGATGTACATTTTAAACATGATTTATCGACAAAATATCGCTTAGAAATAACAGGTTTATAAATTTAAGAAAGCATTACTATTAGGATCGATATCGATTCTTTAGGGTCGACACAGTACCGCCATCTATGGATATTGGTAAATAATCTTAAGTCTTGAAATTTCCAAAAAACTAAAAATAGCTGTAAAATATTAAATGAATCCGTGCAAAAAGGGAGTAAGAATAGATTCCTGCGGGCGGCAGGATTCGTAAGAGGCGAGAAAACAACCTACAATCAAGTGGTAGAGCATTCGCATGTTTGTATAGCTAGCACACCAGAGACCCAATTCTGCTACTTCAATATCTTGCCATTGCGAAGATATTCAAAGTACGATTCCATCGCGATATTGACAAAAAATCGTATTCTCCTAAAACTACAATATCTTCACGATACTATTGCGACGGAATACATATTATTAGAAAAAAATGGTATTACCATTTGTAGAAATGGCATTAGCCGAAATGAATATTGAAAAGCTACCAACATTTTAAATGAAATGGCGTGCTACGGGCATGCCATTGCATTTAGCAGAATACCGAAAACAGGCTAAGCTACAATTGCGACGATAGTGCCCGGCGATTTTGATAAGATGTTAATAACAGTATTAGGCCCGTGGTCTAGAGTATTTCACCATAACGATCTTGGGTTGTGTTCCGAAATTAGTGGCCAGGTTCCAGTCCCCCTTTGGAGGCCAGCAGTACATTGGTAGGACATCCGTTGTTGTAAATGCCCATAGGGGACGGTGGTAACCACTTTACATTAGGTGAGCTGTCAACCGGTGGCTGCTGTATTTAAGTGTAAGTTATTACTAAAATCATTCTTTTATTGGAAATCACTTATTATTTAATGATGCCTTAGTATGTCTAAACCAGCCATTAGCCGACAGCGAGAGCGAAGCGATGGCAGCATCAAGTATGCGTCGTAAACGCTTCCGCTTCGTTCACTGCTGCAGCCGGATATATTCGAGGATATTTGTATGCAAACTTTGTTATGACAACTTAGAACAGTGCTTTTCAATCTTTTTGAACACGCGACCCCTTTACAGGTTGAAAAATTTTGGCAACCCCCTGGGGTCATGAGAGACCAAAAGTTAAGACTACCTTTATGTTTTTCTCTATTTTATTACCGATATTCATTATTAGGACCTATACTCTATGAAAAGCTGCTGAGCGTAGAAAGTACCTAAGTACGTGGTACAAATTTAAATAGCCTTTTCCCTTTGGTCGTTGACCCCCGGGCAAGGCTCTGCGACCCCCCTAGGAGTCGCGACCCACAGATTGAAAAACACTGACTTAGTTAGAAGGTAGAAAACGCGAACATGTTCTAGTGGCATAAAGGTCTTGGATTAGTCTTCAACAGTCTAAGGTTAAATGTCAGACGCTGACTTAAATAGTAAACTATTGCTAGTGGTTGCAATCGTTTAGTGTTTTCTTTGATTTTATTTACTTAATAAGCATTTTGATTTAGGTCTGATTGTTCATTCACCATATTAATATTATAGAATAAAATAATCTACCTATCTTATACTAATATATAAAGCTGAAGAGTTTGTTTGTTTGATTGAACGCACTAATTTCAGGAACTACTGGTCTGATTTGAAAAATTCTTTGTGTTAGATAGCCCATATATCGAGGAAGGGTATAAGCTATATATCATCACGCTAAGACCAATAGGAGCGGAGCAACAATGAAGAATATTTCAATATCGAGGGGTTTTATTTAACTTACTTTTTTTAAACTATACCATGCGGACGAAGTCGCGGCCAGAAGCTAGTAATATTATAAAATTCTAAACATGTCGTGTCTGTACATAAAAGCTATTTAAAAAAACAGTTGGAATAGACTGACTATATTTATACATTTTTTAGTATTCTTGTCTGTCTGTTATAGTCTTGTATATTTCAAAAATTCTTAGAATGCTACATTATCCCAGATTAATATAGGCTATATTTATTACTAGAAAAAAATAGGGATCCCTACTTAAACTTCAATAATGTTAATCAAGGTGGAAAAATAGTGTTTGAGTTGGTCCAGAGATGGTTTAGATTCACAATTAATTTAATTTTATATATATATATATATATATATATATTAGAAATTAGATGTTAATACTGTAAATGCATAATCCCATTAATATTACTACAATTACAATTTATTAAGGACATAATATTTATGTAAAATAAATAAACATGACATACATTTACCTACATATATGGATAATAACATAGAAAATAATAATAATGTCTAGTGTTTATTTATTACTGTCATTTCATTTATTGTTATGAATCATTAGAATATTAAATTAACATGGTTGTATTTAAAAAAAGTTGAATTCTTTCATTTTTACATTCAAACAGTTTATAATACGGTACATGACAGTATGAAAAATATAGGCTGATTTTAATATATATCGTAGATTACGATCTAAATATGACAAAAATAAATTGTTTTAACTAAAATATTAAATTTTGATTGATATTTTTGAGAAATAAAATTGTTATATTGCAGCCATTAGCCACGTGACAATAAACGCCGATCAGAGCGCGTGACGTCATAGTGTGCAAAACACAAGAAGTTATCAATGACTTCTTAGATAACACTTCAATGAAACAGATGTTTGTTTTGCACACTGTGACGTCATGCGAGACGCCATGACAGCTTGACGCGTTTTTGTGACGAAATGTCAAAATATTTATAAAATTGCTAAATTAAATATGTTAATGTTGTTTTTTGCTGAAATATTAATATTTTGGCTAAAATAGATCATAAAGCTCAAAATAAACCTGTTTCTCAAAAATTGTCAACTACCGAATGATTGTAATGATTAAAAATTCAAGATTAAGTTTACTTGTACTTTAATTTGGACTGGAATATATTGTGGACCAAACTTGGGGAGGCCTATGTCCAGCAGTGATATATTGATTATTATTGTTACTATTAATCAACTAATTTCATTATTTTTTATTTCCAGTACATTGTTAGAAAGCTGAAAACATCCCTTAGGGCATTTGGAAGTAATCTCTAAATGATAAGGGTGTCATCTTATGTGTAATTATTTACAGTTGTAATTATTCTAAAAGAATTTTAGGCTTTATGACTACGGCACATGATTGCCTGAAAAAAATAGTAAGACTATTTGGTTGATCTAAAAATACTATAATTTCTTGTATTTAGTTTGGAATTAAACTTTGGAATGCGCTGCCTCTTACTGTCAGAGAGGCTAAATCATTGCCTACATTTTAAAATGCACTCAGAAAACACTACTTCTCCTTAAATAATTACTATCTTACTAGCTTCTGCCCGCGACTTATGAATATGTGTGAATGAAGAATATGTGTACAAACTTTCATGATGATCGGTTGAGTAGTTTTCGTGTGAAAGCGTAACAAACAAACTTACATTCACATTTATAATATTAGTAATATTATAGACTATTGTGTGTATTGTGTACAATATATATTTAATTTATAAAATAATTTGGGATGTGTATTTAACTTATGAAATATGTAGTTTAAGTATGTTTATTTATGATACACCTAATAATCTGCACCACCTACATCGCCAGATTAGATTAAACTTTTCCTTAAGTTAGGTTGCCTGGAAGAGATTGCTATAAGCGATAAGGCTGCCTATTGTTTCTACCATGACAATATTGTAATTGTGTATTTTTGAAGTTGTTTATTTGATGAGCAACAAAGTGTTATCTATCTATCTATTTTAGTTTGGTGAGCAATAAAGTTTCTATTTATTTATAGTAACAATCTCTTTCAGCTGATCAAATAAAATTATGAATATTATGTTCCATTTGTAAATATGTCAGAGTTTACATAATTTTAAATTAGTAATATTCTTAGTAAAAACTATTATACAGATAATTATTTAAGTGTGGTAAAAAATATGTATGTCAAACATCTAGTACCAAACAATAACACTATATTTAATGGTAAAATTTAAAATTACAAAAGCTTAAAAAACAACAACATTAAGACACCATTTTAAAAGAAAGATTGTTTTATTATGCAAACAGTACTTATCTTACAATTCACTACTGATATATTCTGTAAGATTGTACAGATAACATATGATCAGAATTAAAAAATGATAAAGTTATTATATCTTGAGGAGCAATAAATAATAATCTAAACCAGATTCATTTGGTTCAGGATTTAGTTTATCACGAAAAGTGTAGGGACAGTGATGTGCCGCAGTTACGGATCTTTTGGCAAACATTTAATATAAGTTAAAGACCCATAGGGGAAGACAGCATGCATAACACATTTACACTTTTCAAATAAGAGAAAACATCAAAAAATATTAAAATTGAATATTTGCTAGACTTTTATGCGTTTTTTCAAAACTAGTAATATTGATGTGATAGAGGTATATTGTAATCATTATTCTGAATACAGCTCTTTGGGCTGGCTCAATGAAATCTGAAATTTGAAACTGGCTGAAAGAGTATAATGCATGGTCTTATGCCTAGTACTGATTTCTTCCAAACAACCTAATGGTAATGGCACAAAAATGTAGCCATCTGGTGTATGTCACTAACATATTTACAAAAACAATGTACTCAAGAGGTAAATAAGAATTGTACATCTAACCTATCTAGAAAAAGAATCCAATTAGATCAATAGCCTAAAACCAATCAAATACTATCCTTATAATATACAAATGGTACAACACAAAATACATAAATTGAGAATGGGGATAATTTTTATGGTTTCAAAGTAATTTTTTATATATAGTTCTTTTTAACTTTAAGTAAACCGGCAGGAGTAAACCTGATGGTAAGTGGTACCTATAGCCTGTAAACAATTGCAACAATAATTGAGCCAATGCATTCCCTACCTGACACTTTGAATATCTGTTTACACCCTTTTTGAAGATCTCTCTATTTTAATGCCATAGAAAAACTGCAGGAAAGTCAAAGTTTGGAGATATATTTATTTATGTTTGCTTAAAGGCAAAAGGTCCATGGTCCAAAATGACTGCAAATGGCTATGTTGTCTATAGATATATGATAATAAGGAGCTAGCCCCATATACAACGAATGAGTGTCAAGCATTTAGGCAATATGAATTAAGTTTCAGACGAGTTGAGAGTGTAGTGCAGAGACAAGCTAACAATGGTGACACAAACAGTTTATCAGAGCACTCCACAGCGGCGGATTTAGGCTAGCTTCCAGCCTCAACCTGTTATACATTTATAATTAAACTAATTTAAACATTTTTTTAAATTTAAATAGTTTCAACTTTGCTGGGATGATGATATTGAACTAGGTCCCTATATGTACAATGTCAAAATAGTTCATGTGACATTGTGTCTTAAGTCCAAAGGAAAATGAAGGAATTAAAAGTGGTTGCTCCACTATTTGATAGCATTTTGTTCACTTTTTTTGCTGAAGCACAGCAGATGGGCTGACGGCCCAACTATGATGGAAAGTGGTGACTGTCTCCTATGGATTATAGAAATACCAGAGGTGCTGCCAATGTGCTGCTGGCCTTGAAAGAGAAACTGAAATCTGGTCACTGATATTGGAACACAACCATAGTTGTTATGGTGGCATACTCTAGATCCAGTCAGACAAATGCCCTACACCCTAACTGTGGGTTGTTTTGTCGCCTCTTATGACAAGCTGCCCAGACACAGGAATTAGTATTATTTTTCGAAGTGACCAGGAAATAAATTAACAGCTTTAGTTATGGAATATATAGAGCAGATTCACTTAACATGTGATATTAAGTGATTAAAAATTTAAATATAAAATACTCTGTTCTTGGCCTTATTTTAATCATCAAAACAAAGAAGATAACTAAAATTGGTTATTTAAAAAATAAATATTACAATTCTTCATCTATTAAAAATAAAATCTTGTTATAGTTCTTTGTTTCATTCTAAAATAAAGCACAACTACTGCATAATACTATTTTCTTTCATTACTATTGTTGTAAATTAATGTAAACAAAGCAAGCAGTTTCATAATATTACTACACTTACATAGTGTAATAATAATTTATAACAAATATAGAATTAAAAGTTAATTTTTCTATTGCAGTTGTAGTAAATAAATATAGCTATGACAACATTATCTGTAATTCAAATAAAATTGCTTTATTTAAATTAATTTAAAGAATGTAGGTGAATGGTTTATCTTGTATAACTGTCTACACTAGCCGATTTATAGTACTGTTTGTCTTTCTGTCTGTGACATGAATCATATTAAACAATACTTGATTATCTGTTTAGTATGATAGAAGATGAAAAATATCATAAAGTTTGGAAACTTGTAACAAAAACATGAACTTATTCAGAAACATTCTTATCTAAAGAGAAGTAATTAGTAATCATATGTTGATGTAAACATTGTTGATGGGCATAAAACAATAAGTCCAAAAGATAAATGGATCGCGACAATGACTCAACCCCAGCTTTGACAAGTTCACAATTTGACATTTTACCACGGAAAAAACAATTCCATCCTCTACTCCCACCAGCATCTGGATGGAGCATTTCATAATAATCAAGGGCACATTCTTCAAAATAAAATGATTTCAGATAAAGACAGTTTACGTTGCACACTAATAAGGTACCTACTCTCATAACTAAATGTACGTCCGTCAGCTGCCATTCAAAAGAATATGTGGCAAAAGTCAAACTTTCATTTCGTACAAGGATACACTAAAAATACATTATAAACACTTAACACACAAACTCTGGCACGTAGTAATCCGTAATCAACTATTTCAATCATCGTTCCCGTTTTAGGAGAAAAAATTAAAATCGATGTTTACCTTACGTCTCCTCTCAATGCAAATCTTTTCTATTGCAGAATCGAAACTGCTAACCCTTCCGCTAGAGTCAAAGATGAATCCTTTTCAATAGACCTATAATGCGGTTCACGACTCAATTTAAATTAAAATGCTAAGCTGAAATAAATATAACTGTCCCGAAGATATTTTCTGCGAGTTACTATACATTTGTTTTATGAAATGGCCTAATCTTTTACAAGATTCCGTTCTGTGTTTCCATAGACAAAATTGTATACTTTTTTAATTTCGAATAGCGATAATGAGTAATTTTCCATTCCTGTCAAGTCGTGCTATTTCTCCCAATTTTAATGGCCGATTCCGCCTTTTTCTAAAAACATATCTTTGGAACTGTATATTCGAAATAGGTTAATTTTTTTTTATTCTTGCTTAAAAATAAAGACATTTTATTACATACAAAATGTTATTGTTTTCTTATAAACATGACTTCTTTGATTGGTGGTTTTTCAATACCATAGCCAAATATGTTAGTAGCAAATCATCATAGATCTTAGCATAGCAGAATAAAGGTGCCTGCAAATTACGCAACACATCCGTCAGTCACAGCTGACGGATGCATCCGAATTATGTGGACACCAGAACCTTAATGGACTTCCAAGTCAGCAAGTCTGTAAGCTATTCCCCTCAGCTGAGTCCGTCAGCTGCGACTTATAATATGCACATACCTTTATAGGAACGAAATGAGCATTAATACATCTGACATTCTCGTCCAATTTACTATTCTAGATCGATTATCATCCGAAAACATCAGCAGCAAACAGTCAAATACTGAAATACATGCCTTATATCGCGAGAAAAAAATATTAATAGTTCTTCCGCAGAACAATATGTGAATTCTTTTGTGTCACTGCAATATAAAATATACTAATTTGATAAAGTTAGAAGGTTCTCGATAACAATGTAATTGTTTTTTTTCTACTCGTCACACCAAAGGTAATTTCCGTTTCCGCTGTATGTGTATTTAGTATTTGGCGGGAAATTGAAGAATGATGTCCTGTAAAGTTTTATTCCCTAGATACGTAGACTTTTTTTTGAAGCATTTTGATTTAAAATGAATTGCAACTATGAGATATTGTTTCTTTCTTGCAATTGATGTATTTTTGCGTCTTACATCAACAGACAGCACGACAGATTCCAATGATCTTAGTAAGTACCTAAAATATGAATTCTTTTTTAGGTTTAGTGGTATATTTCAAAATCTATCAGGATTTAAAATTAATATAAATTTTAATCCCGTATGAGCCATATCTTAGACAATGCTGATTGTAAATAAAATTAATATGGTTGTAATCCCTATTAATATTAAAAATGCGGAAGTAACTGTCTGTTACGCTTTCAAAACTACTGGGCCAATTTGGTTGAAACTCGGTATATTTAAGTTTTTGTTTGATACCGACATATGAGTCTTTTCCCCGAAAAATGGGTTAGTTTCCGTGAAGAAAGTATATTTTTTTGTTCGGCTGTTATGCTTTCACGGAAAAACTATTGAACTAATTTGGTTGATATTCGATATATATGTAAGTTCAAAATAAAAGATGGATATAGGATACTCTTTATCCCGGAAAAGTGATAGATTTATGTAAAGGTTATCCCAGAAAGTAGGTAGGTAGGTTTTGTTTTTTTATGATTTTCGTCATTTTAGTAATTTTCATCGTTTGAGTCAGAGTACATTGAATAATATAAAGTTTTAGTCATTTTTTTACCATTTTTGTAGTTTACAGATGATAGGCAAGATTTGAGACAGGCTTTTATCGTAAAAATAAAACAAGAACGGATTGAAATAGGGGTGATAGTTTGTATGGGAGACCAATCATTTCTCAAGTCTATAGATATATTTATTTTATTTGGGGGTTAACAGCTGTAGTCTTCCAAACTAACGTTACCTAATATAAAAATTCATCATACATAAAATCATTTCACTTAAGGGAGGATTCTTGGAATGGCTGGAATATGAATATGTATGCTGTGACATACACATAATACACAGAGAAATACAGACCGGAACTCTCGTAAGAGAGTAACAAGTTCCTTGAACCGAAGTGAGAAAGTTAGTTTTCTTCCTTACCTTTAGATATCGGGACCATAAACCCACCTCATATAATTGTAGTAATCTCTAACTAGTCTATGATATAATTGATGGACGCCTCTGAATCCCCAAAGTATAAATATACATCTTCAAGAAATAAAACAAGTGTTTACAAGCATATTATATAATTTTTTTTATAATAATTAAGAATAAATTCTTACATCACGAGTTATAAAATAAATACATTTATTGCCTTAAAATAAGTTCCAAGTACTCTGTACAATTATTGTTAGCGATGTACAAATGAGAACGACAAGCAAAAAACATCAAAAAAAAAACAAGTATAAAATAAAAATGGGCCTTATCATGAAGTCAGTTTCCATAATCACCTGCGTCACAAATCTACGATCAACTTAACAAATTGTGTCAGAATCACAACCAATAGTTTGCATCTTAATTTCATCTCTTATATCAATATTACACAAACTATTTTATATCATTGCTCTTCGCTTAAAACTAAAACAAGAACCATTCTTTACCTTAATATTAATAATTACAATTAAATTAACACTATCTAATTGCTAGCGGGTGTTTTATTAATGGACTCTTGTGCTTATACTCACATTATTTCCATGCCTTTGTAATTAATATCTCTGTGTTGCGTATAAACTCAACAAATAACTATAAACGCTTTAGATACAAATAAACGACACTTCAAAAAAAGGCTTAACTCGGAAGAATAACTAAAGTATTATTCTAACGTCCCTGTTCCATGTAGACATGGAGGATAGAGGTAAGGAGAACCATCTCAGTATATTGAAAAGTGTCCACTGAAGGGCAGCAAATTAAGATGGCGCCACAATAGCAAGTAGAACCTATTTAAAAATAGCGCCACAAATAATTAGAGTAGGATACTAGATTAAAGAAGGAACGAAATACTTCCTCTTTATCACCGCGCATGCGTTTTTCAACCCAGCACACTTCACTTCGTTTATAACTGCTAAATTCATATAATTTCCTTTTCCTACACTAGAGCTTTTCGAACCATAATTTGCTGTTTACAGGTGGACACTTTTTCAACTGTTCCCCAAACTAGATGGTCCTCCTTACCTCTATCCTCCATGCATGTAGGATAATGTTAGTGTTGGTGACGGTGGCCAACCGCATCTTAATTATAGAGTTAAAAGTAACGGCGTTAATGATTGGCTACATTAGGTATCTGTCAATGTTTAAAGTCATTAACAATTAATAACAGTGTCGCATCACAGACGCATTAAACCCAATATTACGTCTGCATGAAACGGTCACTAACACTAACATGGTTCTAGATGTGGCAGAGGCATAACAGACTTAACTTTCGAGTGCAATTATGTATAATTCTTTTGGTTTTGGCGCGGCAATTTTGATGGCAGCTGGCAGCATTGGACAAAAATAATATTAACTTTGTACCCTCAAAAGGGTTTTATATTCGTTGTGCAAACTCAACCTTTCTAACAAAAAAAACCGACTTCAAAACTAAAAAGTATAAAATAACTTATTTCTAAAGATATGTATTATTATTAATATAAATTATCTAAAAAATCTTAAAGTCGGTGCTTAGTAAAATATAGTCATTTTTAGGTTTTACTTTGCGCCGACTTCAAGATGTTTTAGATAATTTATATTAATAATAATACATAGCTTTAGAAATAAGTTATTTTATACTTTTTAGTTTTGAAGTCGGTTTTTTTAAACGAAGTTTATTTTATTTTATTTGTTACTTTTTAGTGCCTAGCTATGTATGGGTAAACCTAAGAAAGGTGCCGCGCTCCTTAAAAATTATAGGTCCCAAGAAACGGAAATAAAAAATTGACCGTAAAATGAAAACTACTGGGCCAAACTATGTTAAATTTTTAGGGGACCAAATGGCAACTATTCCGCATCAAACTAAACAAGAATCACGTAAATTGGATCATAAATCTCGGAGTAATCGGTGAACATACATAAAACAAAAAAAAGATCCCGACGAATTGAGAACCGCCTCCTTTTTTTGAAGACGGTTAAAAATATGTAATCGATAATGTAATATTAAAATCGTTTAATCATAATTTTTAGAGTGAAAACGAAAAAACTTAATATTTAGTTATTTTCAAGCGTAGTAGCGAAATTAAAATTATAACAAACGAAATATATGAGGTTGGTCGCGCTATATGAGAGTTGGACGATATCCAAAGTGACTATAATCATTCGCACGCAGATAGATTTCGGAATAAGATCGACATTAAATTTGTAAAGGAAACCGGTTCATTATTACGTTCAATATTTACAAATAGACTTGTAACGTATGTGTACTGTTTATTTACGGTTTTACGCAACTTACAATTCCGATGGGTAGTTTTCGTCTGCGCAGAAAGTGTAACTGGAAATGGCAGTGTTGCTTACTATGCATTTTTAGCACTCTATCGCTTACACGATTCGTACACTGCTGCACCCAACTATGACTAAACTACTATTACTAACTAACTAACTGCATGCGCAGTAGATCAATTTTAGTTAGTAATAATAGTTAACAATTTTAGTTTCACAACTTATAATGAATTCCTCCCGCTCAAAATTTATTATAAGTTGTGTAAAACTGTACCACGATACAATTCTAGATAAAGATTATATTTCTTGTGCGTTAGTCCATCCATACATGTGAATTTTTCAAGTAGATAATCCGAAACTGTAATTTTGAAAAATACTCAAATGAGTCTCGGTTTTGATGAAAATTAAAGCTACTACTTTTCTTAAACCAATTATCCTGATCCATCTAGCCATTATTTAAAAAATAGTGCATTTATTACATCAACCCATAGCCAAGCTTGTAAGGAGCAATTTCTGTGAAGGATTGTCAGACGTAAAACTATTCGGAAAAGGATGATTTATTATTAAACCAATACCCGGAATATACTCATGCATAATTCATTCGATTCATTTTACAATAACCTCAAAAACAGCATTAAACAGAAGAGCAAAGGCCAAAGTATCTTGCTATCATCACACTTTCAAAATATTATGATAAAAATAATTTTACTTTTCAAACAATGAGGATTTGACTCGAAAGTTATGACGTCATAGCCTACGATACTCGGTTAAAACCTAGGACGCTGCAGAGAAGTTCTGGCATTGTTATACGACTCATATCATTGAACATCCGATGATTGTGCACTATTACTAGCTCATTATTATCCATTATTTTAACCTAACCATTGATAGAAATTTGTTTTTTTGTGGACACCTCGCCTGTTTTATACCATTATTCTTCTTAAAGGATAATTTTTCAAAGAAAATTTTAGTTAAATTATGTATTTAAATGGTTAATGTCAAACATTTTCTACTTTAATGTCTAATTTTAGATGTTCCTTTAGTTGACTAAGACATTCAAACATAATTAAATAGTGTAATTGGTTGCGCAAATCGTGTGTTTATTGCACTAAAACGATCCTCTTAAAAAATGCATATATACATTGCATAAAAATGCCAGATCCTCGCCTGGTGTGTAATTTTATTTATTCAATAGCCCATTTAGGCACTGTGAGGAATCCATTCAGTTTATACGCAACTTTAATTAACTAAACGCACTGCAGATATACCCCATGCAAATCATATTCATCGGACAATAACAATTTCCTTGACTGCATCGGGTCAATTGCAGGTGTAAATATATGGTGGGGTCAAATAAATGGTTTTCCATTTTGAACTTTATTTACATAGCGATAGGGTCGTTGTTTAAATCGTCGGCACTTGAGACATTATTTGAATTTTGAGGACGCATTTTTTTGGAATTTGTTAGTTACAGGTTGTTATTCTGAGAATAAATTTCTTTGAAATTTACGCCCCTGGTTATCCTTACCTATAAGCAGAATGTAGGGAATAGGCACATAGAGATCTGAACTTAAGTATGTATTAAATATTTTTTGTTTTCATTATTTATTAAAATAGAGAAGAGAAAGAAGTATGACCATGGAAGTAGATGAAAAGAAATTTCTATACTAAGTTGGTGGTATTTTAAGATCTGTGTATCTGCCTATCCATATGGAAAATTGGCGCTATAATATTACTATAAATGTATGTTCGATGAGCCGATTTCTAATAATTGCTGTATAAATTTAGTTCCTTTGCCTGATATTGCGGCGAATTGAATAACTCATATTGGTACATTATACCAAATATTTGACCCACACTGTACAGCAAATAACTCGGGTGCGCAGACGACAAGACAGCCGTCGTGAGAAAACTCCACTTCTTAGAGAACCCACTTTAAATTTAAGTACATACTGTTTTAACAATAGTAAATAAATGATTGACTCGTTAAAACAATAGTTTCACAACACGCTCTATACCTACCTATAATATTATAAAATTCTAACCATGCCCTGTCTGTACATTGAAGCTATTTAAAAAAACAACTGGTACAGACTATGTAAACAATGGAGAGCACGTTGCAATTTTTTTAGTTTTCTTGTCTGTTTGTTCGAGATTCATGTAAAAACTACAGGGCAGATTTCGGTGCGGTTATCGCTGATCGACAGCAAATTCATAGACTTAAAATCTGCGCTACTTTGTATCCTGGGAATCTCGCGGGAATTTATCTGGGAATTATTTAAATTGACCAGATTTAAAAAACGAATGCCAATGTGGTTTTTTCACTGATTGATAGCAAGTTTTATGAAGTGAGATATTTCTTATCCCGGGAAACCCGATATGTTCCCGGGAGCAGTTCGAAGTTGTTCGGATGCATAAAAATAAACTTATTCCGACACAGTTTCCACTAAAACGATACCTTACATTTATTTTTAAATGCTGTAACACTTTGTGTCCCAGGAATCCCGCAGGAATCTCAAGTCAGGTGTGGACGACGTCGCGGGCATATTCTAGTATTTTATAAAATGATGTCTCATGGCCGCATCCTATATCTTACCGACTCTTTATACGATAGTTACTGTTTTTTTTACATTTATTAACAAGTTTTATTTTTTGTGGGACTTTTATTTAATTAAAACCACGTATGTCTCACTCAGCAAATGTAAATTTTCACTCACTTTTAATCTCATGTGGATTGTAATCACACAACATTGCTATTTCACCACAGATAACAAAAACCATAGAAAACACATTAAACACCGACCGTTGTTCATTTGTCTTACTATGGGTTAAAATTTGGCGTAAGCCCAGTACAAACACACATATACAGTACAGTACAGTGTAAGTACAAGTATTGTCAAAATTCAACCGATAGTGAAGCAAGCGGATGAATAGTAAGATATAGGAATGGGCAATCAGATAATTTGTACCCTAAAAAAAATGGCGTGACTTATGAGTAACGTTTGACAGCAATTATAGATTGATTTGCGACTGTCAATACACAGTACATCCTTCAATTACAATCACTCGTATCCGAACCTATTTAGAATGTCAATGTCAATGTCACTGTCAAACGCCCTTCTAAACAAACATGGCCGCCAGCACACATGCGTCATTATTCTCGTTTTATCGTCTGCGCATACAAGTAGTTACTTGCCTTATATTCTAATATGGGTATTTATATGTAATTTAGTAAGTTCGTGCCGTGAGCGCGTCATTCGGGGTTCATTGCTTTATAAACAAGGCATTTCCTTAACCAAGGCCACTGTGCCATTCACAATGTGCATCTACTACACCTAGCATACCAATTATGCCCTATATACTATTTGTATTATAATAAAATATATATATAAAAAACTGTGTTGCGACCGTATTGGCATTGTTGATACAGAATTAAAAGACGACAATAAATTAATATAAAGACGGTTAAAATATCACGAAATAAAATTCACGTGGCAAATAATATGGCATCAGATATTTTTAAGTACGTGTTAATTATTTAAAGTATCAAGAGCACGCGCGTGCGTCGCGTGCAAGTATCAAATTTCAACAGAGTATCAAACAATCGCTATACTCTCACTTATCTGATATTTGTATTATTAAGAGCCTATCAAAGGTATTGGAAGACGGAAAAACATTGCTATTCAGATCAAAAAGAAAGTCGTTAAATTCACTGATTAAGCCAAAATTAATTAGTAAAAATTAACCAATTTCACTAATTAGTTTAAATTACATTAATTAAAATAAGTCTAAATGGACAAATTTATTATATTTATGTACTTCCGTTTCATATAAAGTAAACCAACTGCGGAGTCAATGTTCAAAAGATTCTTCAACACAGGGTCGGGCTCCGTTAATTTCAAAATTGACTAGATATCTGTGTGCATAGGAATCGTATATAAAATAGCTAAGTAAAGGAACCGATACACTGAAATTCTGGCATGTCTGTGTAAAAAACAACATCTAAAACTAATTTATTGCCATAAGCAAAAATTTATATCTACTGTACTTCATTAAATTATGTAGAGTACACGATAACACATCTAATCTTTTGTACATTTTGTACAAACGTATCCGCATTCGCTAACGTAAAAAAAATTCATGTTCAGTCAAAAAACCTATAATAACGACCTAACCCGAAACGAATACTCCGAGGGACATGATAAAATTAAAACGCAAAAACTTCACAACATCGAAAAATCTCAGGATAATACGCGCGGACTGCGGGGGGGCCGCTCGCGGGGGGGGGGGGCGCGTTAAGTACGCAGGGCCGAGGCGGGCGGGGGGTGGGGGGCTGCGCACTCTCGTCACTTGGACGGCTGGTAGGGCGGGTAGCCCTGCGGCGGCTGGCCGCGGCTGCCGGTCGCGTACAACTGCTGCTGGAAGTTGTGGAACTGCGCCGCGTACGTGGGGTCCTGCGGCGAGGGCACGAAGCCCTGCCCCTTGAACGCGCCCGCGCCCCCCAGCGAGGGGGGCAGCGGCTGCGCCTGCGGCATGCGCGGCCCGCCCACGCCCACGCCCAGGCCGCCCTTGACGCCGCGGAACACGCCGCCCTGGGGGTGCTGCACGTGCGCCGGGTGCGGGGGCCCCGCGAACGGGTCCCCACCCATCTTCGGGGGCGAGCTGAACCCCCCGCCCGGGTAGTGGTGCGGCATGCGCAGCATCGCGGGCGGCGCGCGCATCACGCCGCGCATGCCGCCCTCCATGTCGAGGCCGCGCGCGCCCCCGAAGTACCCGCCGCCCTTGCCGCCCTCCATCTGCATGGGGTTCGTGACGCGCTGCAGGAAGTCCAGGCTGGGGGGCCCGCGCGGCCCCGAGTTGCACGCCATCTGCGGCCGCGTCGGCAGGTACTGGATGGTGTTGGGGGCGCTCGCCTTCACTTGCACGTTCGCCCCATTGAAGGGGGCCATCTTGCCCGCGCCGCCCATCCGCGGCCCGAGCATCGACGCATCGGGCCCCATCGGACCCATCGGGCCCCCCATAGGCCCGCCGCCCATCTTCGGACTTAAGTTCATGTCAGGCGGGAAATCTCCACCGCCCATCATACTTTCCATAGGACCGCCCATGCCAGGGCCTCCCATATTGTCCATATGGCACCCTGTAAAAACAGACAAAGCGATTTTATAATAAAATATGTTAATCAGTAGAATAACGATTCATAAGAAACTGCATAAAATATGTTACCTAAATCGTTCATCATCATATGCGGATGTGGGTGCGGGTGCATCGAGTGGTGGTGCTGCATATGGTGGGGGCCGGGCCCCCCGCCGAAGGGGCCCATGCCCCCGCCCGTGGGGCCCATGGGGCCGGGGCCCGGCCCCCCTCCGCCCACCGAGTTGGTCAGTTGCTGAGACATCTGCGCCAGCGAGGAGATGGGATCGAAGGAGGAGGTGGCCGGCCCCATGGGTCCGTTCGGACCCTGATTTGGGTTGATGGGGATGTTGTCCGGCCTGCTCATGCCGCATGAGCCCGGAAATGGACCCGGTAGACTCGTGCTATTCGGACCGCCCGATAACGTCGTCTGTTGAAAATCAAAATGTTTTTGAATTTAGAAAACATAGACAATACAAATGTCATTTGGATGATGTTCCTTGATATAAAATATATTGCATTAAACCAGCAAAAAACGCTATTACTGTGCATATACCTTGTTTTTTTTTACAAGATAAACTTTTAGTTATATTGTGTCTTTAGATGATTAATATAAAATATTTTCTACTGTAATATCTAACTTTAGATGTGGCTTAAATTGTCTGAGACATTTAAATTCACTAAATAGCGAATGTAATTCATAGCAAAAATCCACTTTGTAACGTACGAAAATGACCTTAAGAAAAAATAATGTAGTCGTGGTATGAAAAGGTTCGCCAGTTTTCAAATTGATTCATTTAACGTTCCGCAAGCACATGTGACCTTTGCAAACTAAGTTACACTGTTCTACAGAAAATTATGTTTAACTGTTTGACAATAAAGTTTAACATTATTAAAATCAAAGTTGTTTTTGTTTGTTGTTTGTACAGGTATGCAAGTGTGAATTTGCCTTTGTCGACGTCTAGGTCGTAACAATAGCTAACAGTATGCCGACCTCATTATTGGTGTTAAGTCCGTCGTCCATAGTGGTGGTGGTCGGCGTGGAGGCCGTCGTGGCGATGCTGCAGCTGCCCTTGTTCGCGCACGAGGAGGCCGACGACGCCGGCGCGTACGGCCCCTGGTTGAGGCCGGACTCCCTCTGGGGCGTCTTCGCCGCGCCCTCCTGACTCGACCGGTTCGACTGCGGACTGGGCCTCGACTTCTCGTCTATAGCAGGGGAGCGTACTTATAACGCCATTAGTAGTTATATATATAATATAGTGATTGTTCAATTTCCAATTACATTTATTTAGTGCCAGTTTTATTTTTATAAAACTAGATGTCGCCACAGTCGAATTGCATCGCGGTATGGTTTACATTTTTTGAATGGCCATAGTAGTAATGTTAATTTATTAAAATAGTCTACGATCTTCCGGGTGTTTCATTTTATAACCCCTGGCTTTGAAACCTTTGGACAGGGTCCCTCGGAGCCGGATCGTTTTTTGATACAAAAAGTTGGTACCTATTGTAGTGAAATAATAAGTGTTGTGCAGTGATGTATTCTAAGTGATGTGACAGCAGCACCATCTAGCGGACATTAAAGGAACCCAATCGGTAGTATACTGGACTTAAACTGTGAGTACTCTGATTTTTAGTGAAGAAATAGACTTGTGCAATTTTAAAGTGTAGATTAGGACTTAGAATAATTCGTGAAAAAACGACGAGACGGGGAACCTATGCCCAATTTTAGAACTGTATACATGTGCTAAAAACACTTAGAAAAATTTCAACATCAATTAGACTTAGAAAAAATAGCATCACTTGGGACTTAGGAAATTCCAAATAATTTTGAACTTTGAAAATTTTAAATTGATTTATGCTTACAAAAAGCAATTGTTTGAACTGGACCTTACAAATTTTGATCGACTTGGACTTAGAAAAATTTGGATTGATTGTAACTTTGAAAATTTGAATTAATTCAAACTTAGAGAAGCTATTAGTTGGTACTTGGTATTAAATGTCAAAAATGGAAGCAGAGTTAAGAGTTATGGATGACTTGAAAAATCAAATAGATAAAGGGAGATATAATTTTAAAAAATCGCCAAAAGATAGACTTACGGAGTCTTACGTCACTGCGAGATTAGAAGGCTTAGAAGAACTAATAGCCAGATTTTCTAAAAGACATGAAAGTATTATTAGTGCCTACAAAACAGAATCTTTAGAGAATTATAGAAAAAGTGAAACTTTCGAAAATGGCTATGAAAATTATTTGCTTTATAAAGGAGAATTGAAAGCTACCTTACAGTCCATGAAACCTGCTACATCATCTAGTACAGATTCTAGTTGTTTAAAAGTCCACACGGAATCAGTCGCCAGATTACCTAGGATATCTATACCCATCTTTTCGGGAGGATACACAGAATGGTCGACTTTCAAGGATTTATTCGTCTCCTTAGTACACAATAACGCTGCTCTGGATGACGTTCAACGCTTGCACTACTTGAAGACACAGCTGAAGGGAGAAGCTGAACAATTACTTCGACATGTCCCAACTACTCGGGCTAATTATAATAAATGTTGGGAATTGTTGCAAAAGCGATACGACAACAAACGATATATGTTAAATTATACTCTTAAACGTTTGTTTAGTCAACGTACCATGAATTGTGAATCTTCTCATTCTCTCAAGGAGCTCTTAGATACCACCTCCGATTGTATTCAAGAATTGTCTAATTTGGGTGTCAAAGATTATGGCGATTTGATTATTGTTTACATTGTTAGTTTAAAATTAGATGCCCAAACGCGTAAACAATGGGAACTACACGTAAATACATTGTCCGAAGAGTTACCATCGTTTACACAATTTAAAGAGTTTTTAGAGCCTCGATATCGCGCATTAGAATTTATAGAGCCGAGTAAAATTAAATTTAATATTCCAAAATCTTACCCAAGTAATAATCTTAATGTATTACACAACACCGAATTGGAAGTAATATGTCCTCACTGCACTGAAAACCATAGATTATTCTCATGTCAAGATTTAGCTAAAGAAAATGTACCAAGTCGTAGGGAGATAGTCAAATCTCTAAATCTTTGTTTCAACTGTCTTGGTAATAATCATACCAGTGTTTCTTGTAGAGTACCAACGAGATGCCGCATATGTAAAGCCAAACACCATACTCTTCTCCATGGTCCAGCCAGTGCGTTAACCGTAGCCGTTGCTACCAACTCTACGGATAACGAACAACACCCGGAACCGTCTTTACTTACGGATGAGACCACATGCATTACAAACCATTTTGTGACTGGTAACTCACAAACTTTGTTACCTACTGCTTTAATTCGAGTACAGTCACAGAATGGACAATCCCAGATATTAAGAGCTTTGCTTGACCAAGGTTCTCAGGCATCCTTTATATCTGAGGCGGCAGTTCAATTGTTGAAATTGAACAAGAGTGTCGCTAGTAGTACTATTTCAGGCTTAGGTGGAATTCAAAGTGGCTTAACCACAAATTATGTGGTTAAGGTTATTATGCAGTCACTATGTGATCCAACCTTTAAATTGGAAGTATCTGCTCATGTGTTGAATACAGTCACCCCTATTCTTCCAGAGAAAAAATTTATACTTCCTTCATGGACAGAACTACAACACCTTAATCTTGCCGATCCACAATACAATGCACCCAACAAGATTGATATCTTATTAGGAGCCGAGGTATATTGTAGTATTCTAAAGGTAGGGCTCGTTAAAAGTCCTACAGGTATGACTATTGCGCAGGATACTCACTTCGGATGGGTATTGTCCGGTCACGTAAATGACTACCATGTTAAGGATCAAACGTCTCATAATGTCATTTTAAACCTGCACACTCAGGTACACGATAATGCTTTGTTGCCTATACAAACACAAGCTGTAGAGATGAGGGATCATGGGGATATAAGTGCTAAGAAGAAACACGAGAATGTCTGTATTAACAATTTAACGACAGGAGGTCTAACTAGCGTATATAAGGAAACTGGAATAGATCACATTGTTAGAATCCAAGGCCTGACCTGGAATCTTCGGACGGACAAATTGGATTGCATTGTCAAGTTATCATCCAATTCTTCCATAAGAAATACAAATCCTAAAACAGTTTTGATAAGTTACTGTCTTTATAATTTCTTAGACAAGACAGTTTCACGACTCCTTGTGACAAAATTTTTGACTTCAAAACTCGGTTGGAACGATAGAGTTAGAAAAAGAAAGAGAGAGAAAGTAATAACTTTTCGCTATAAAAACTCTTTAATGCAGTACCCAATAATAAAAATCCTACTTACTGGATAGTCTATTAAAAGCTATGTTTTATTTACTTGTTTTATGAATATGTTCTGGTATTTTGTTAATGTTAATTTTTCATAACTTCATGTTTTTTGCTTATCATTTTTGTATATTTAAGAAATTAGTCACTATGAAAGCTTTGTGTTATGTTTACTGTCATTTGAAGATTATGTTTTTATAGGTTATTTATTAAACATGTGTTTGAATTTTTTTTTAATTGCTATTTTTTTGTTTTATTATTTTTATTTATGTGCTTGTCATATGGTCGACTAGTTATTCGAGATTATATCTATTTTTTTTAGTGTTATCTTTGTTATAAATGCTACTGCGTCAAAGCTTGAAATGTAATTGTATGCATAATTCACTTCAGTTATCGGTTTACAGTCCACGATTTCTAAAATGTATAAGCTTTATCGTTGGTTTAGAAGTTAATATAATTTGAAGGACTATACTAGTCCTTGGCCGGGTGTATGTTCAATTTCCAATTACATTTATTTAGTGCCAGTTTTATTTTTATAAAACTAGATGTCGCCACAGTCGAATTGCATCGCGGTATGGTTTACATTTTTTGAATGGCCATAGTAGTAATGTTAATTTATTAAAATAGTCTACGATCTTCCGGGTGTTTCATTTTATAACCCCTGGCTTTGAAACCTTTGGACAGTGATATTAAGTATATATCTATGTAATATATAAAATTTATCCATATATATATATATATATATATAATTTATGTATTTATTATTAAAATGTAAGTAGTTTGTACTATATGTTACGTATACCACCATCGCCATTATCATCTAAATTCATTTCTGGGGTTGTCTGGAAGAGATCGCTTTTTAGCGATAAGACCGCCCTTTGTACATAACTAGATATAATTTTAGTCTTAAGTTCATGTTTGTACTGGTGTACAATGAAGAGTTATCTATCTATCTATATATAAATAAATAATAATCATAGAAATAATGCATAGAATTGCGTAAATATGGGAGAGATGAAGATGCATATTCGTATAGGGGTTTGCATATTTTAATACCAATACGTAGGGTACTCTGGCATGGAGAATAAAACCTAATTGTTCACAATGTCTTCTATTCAACCAAATTACGAAATACAATGTTGTAAGTGCGTAATTATTTAATTCAATCTACAACTACACTCCACCGGACACGGAATGCGCGAATTAACGGAATTAAAGAAAGAAATAAACGGATTCTGTCCTCAAAAACTTAACAGTAATGCACTCTATTCTCTATAACATAATAAAATGCACACTAGCGCCTCAAGTTATGTCAGAGTGACATTGACAATTGACAGATGTATATTCTCACCCACACTAACCCACTCCCATTAAAAAAAATATCTATTTAACATCTAAAAATAACAACTTCGTAATCATCGAAATGCCTTCAAATATAATAGTAAGCAGAATTTGATTGTGCTCATCATTTTAAACACAAATACTGAGATAGTTATTGCTAAATAAGCTTTTTTTACACACAAGCCAAGTAAAACGAGCCCAAACACGATGAGTCTATCTTGTTTAGTACAAGAGTTCCTGTGACCACCTTCCAACTCCATCATCAGATCAGCTCCATGGTACCATATTATTGCATTGTCACGCGATATACATATGCGTGCAAAATTTCAGCTCAATCGGAAACCGGGAAGTTGGTCAAATTTAACTTGCAAGATTCCACCCGAACTTAACAACGAATACATTCATTGCAAGTTAAATTAATGCTTGTAGTAGTACTTACTCTATGTCAACACTTACCTTGTCCACATTTTGTGTTGGCCGCCGATGTAGGTGTTTGCGGATTATTGAACCCTGGACTTTGCTCCATCGAGAACCTGCCCGACCGCTGTTCCGATAGTGACGAGTGTGGTTCAGGGGTGCCGGGCATCATGCTACAATCAAATAATATAAGTGCGTTGATAATTTTGTCCCAGCCGAGATCCAACGAAGTGTGTCTACAAAATGTTATCTTTATGAACTAGAAATTTCCATTATGAGTGATTTTTTAAGCTACGGAACTTTTTCCATGATGATAACAATCCATAATGCCCCACTGCTGGACTCGGGCCTCCCATTATAGGGGAACGGACAGTATACCCGCCACGATTTTCCAAGGCGCCTTGGCAGGTGTGACACATCTCGATTTGCAGATTGCATCACGATGTTTTTCTTCACCATTGTTAGCACGTGGTAATTGTTGTTGTAACAATATGCACATTAGATCAAAAAACTGCCAAATGGTGCATGTGATTGACTGAACAGGCGGGCGCGGTGGCGGCGCGAGTGCGGGAACGCGCGCGGCGCACTTGTCCGTAGTGACGCGCGCGGCTCGGCAGAGTGGTGTCGTGTCCAGTGTTTTCGAAATACAATATCGATGAAGAGGACTTACTTTTATTAGAAAATTCTTCCTTAAAATGGCAAGTGCTACAAGTGAAAAATGGGATAAATGAAATTATCTTGACTGTGCTATGGCTTGAATTGTCCGCGCGCTCAAGGCGCTATACCGCCCGTGGCGCTCGCCGCGCCCGCGCGCCCACCACGGACACTCAAATAAGGTTTCACATGTTTAAGTATGCCGCGTCGCGACCGCCCCGCGCCCGCGTGTGCAGTCTGGCCAAGCACTTTGAGTTCCGGACGCGTGCGCTAGCCATTACGCTACCACGACTTATTCAAGTATAACCTTCTACATACTTGGTACAAACGTCACGTACACTGTGGTCTTAGGACTTTCATTAAAAATAAAAAAATGTTGATAATGCTCAATTATTCTCAACTTATTATTATAAAACGATGAACAGAACCTTTTCATTCATTACAACCACATTTCATTACTACATAATATTGTCAAAAATCACACATGTCACTCACCTTACATACGTCTAACATAAATAACCTCAATATTATATATAAATAATATCTATAAATCTAAGTACATAAAAAGCTGTAAAAACCTACATCTGAAATCGACACAGATTTTTAAATTTAATATAATATCAAAACACAGTAGAACAAAACATTTCACAACAATGATGCTTGTAAAACAAAAATTGTGTATCTAGTTGTAAACCAAACAATATTAATATTTTCTTAACTTTCACGACTTGTATACATAATAAAACCACATTTTAAATGTTTTAAGCACGGTAATTTATTTGATTTTTACTATTCCGACGTTTCGGCCACTTTTCAGTAGCCGTGATCGCGGAAGACTACTACGGTAGTTTTACAATGCCAACAATATTAGTCCACAAACATCCGCCTGCTTTGCTTTATATATCTACCTTTGACAAGACAATAAAATAGATAAATCACATACCCCGCTGGTGATTTCTGATTGGAGTTTGACTGTGGCGTTTGCCCTCCATTGTTGGACGGCGGGCCGTTGTCTTTCAAAGATGTGTTCGGCTGTTTTTGTATCGTGAGCTCTTGTCCTGATAAAAAAACAACCATAGACAAACACAGCTCAACTGTCAAGAGTGTTTATTGCTTATCGTTGCTTTATTTCGATTTCAAAATTCGAACTGAATGAGAAATCTCAACTGATTGTATGTTAACATTCAACAATGAGCGAGTTAGCAATATCACTCTGTACAGATTAATGAATGAACGATAATGGAGAATGATAGAACGAATTAGCCATAGAGTATGAAAGTACATTTATGTTAGCACATTTTCACCAACCACCACCATAATGAAAAACAAAAAAAACAAGACAATATGGTGACAAAAACATTTACATGTGAATAGTCGCCCAGAGACATTTCCAAAATGGTCGCTTAATAAAAATAGACCTTTAGGAAATTTCCCTTTAAAATGAAGTTACGAATGGTTAATCATAATATCAAAACCATTCATAAAAACAATTTGTTGCGAGATACACTATTTTAACTAATAAAAAAACAATCACTACATAATCTCCACAACAAATTGTTGCAAGTGAAAAAACATTAAAGCGTCATAAAAATAAACTCAATTAGAGCTGAAAGCAGACAGATAAAATATTTGAAATAAATATCAGCATTGGCGACATATACTAGTTTATTTACAATTTTTGCTATATTTTGGAGGTAGGGCCCGTTGTACTAAATTTTTTACTTTAAGGTTCCTAAATGTAAATAGAGACCTACATAGTCTTATTCCAGTATGTGTCTGCTACAACTCCATTCATTCTTCGAAAAGTAATTGTATAAATTGTGTACTTTTTGATAAGTAAATAATAGCCCGAGATAGATAAAAATATGAAGTAAAAGAATTTTTAGCTAGACGTGTTGCCGGGGATCATCTACTCGCCGCTTATTTTCTTTACCATAAACAGCGCTAACACTTTTTAAAGTAGTGTACAAAGAACAGTAGTAGACTTAATTTTTAACTTATATGTATGACCTTCCAAAAAATGTTTTCCTAAGGAACTTAGTTTAAATTTAAAAAAATTAATTTGAATTTGTCTTTATGTCACAGATTTATATTTGCTTTACAATGAATATAGTCCGATATTATAGGGATTTAAATAAAGTAAATTAACATTAAAATGCAAAGGTACTCTTGTAACGACAGCAGCCAAATAGTTTATAAAATTTTATACAAAAAATAATTTTAAAATTACATTGCTTAATAATATAATTAATTAATCCGCACCGTATTTTAGAAGGGCAATTTTTATTTGCGAATATGTCTCGTAAATTTGGTAAGTTTCTTTCTTCGCAAGTTTAGTTATACTCTGAAAATCTAAGGATCTATATATCTATCTATTTGCCTATAAATCAATAATTTGCTCTAGAATACTAGCGGCCATATCGCGATGGACTAACGTGCGAATAGGATGTATTTATTCAATTTTAAAATTATATATACATAATTCTCGGAAAGAGACATAAATAAGCAAGTGTAAACCAAGCCGTTATTGAATACTTTCGTTGTCGTCTAATCAAGCTTGTTACCTTCGAACTGATTGAGATACGATATTTGCTGCGGCGACGGTACCGGCATCAGACTTGGCTCCTTCCCATGCGAGCCGGCCTGTTGGTTCTTCTGTTGCTGCGCCGCCAAACATTGGAGGGTGCGGACAAACACGCCATCGTCCAACTTCTCTAATATCTCTATCGTGGCCAATGTTCGATGCAAACATGTTCCAAATCGAGCCAGATGATTTGTTTCGCGTTGAGGTTTTGTGTTCCAGGTATATTTGGCCAAATGTTTTACGGTTATTTCGTTGTTATTCGTCACACGTTGGGATTTCAAGCGTCAAGCGGTTTGCGAGGGTGAGGCGGAGGGGGTGGGAAAACAAAAAATATGCATTACAACTACAGAAACAAAACGAAAAAAGTAAAATTAGCGAAATCAAGCCAAATTTTGGTTTGATATAGGAGTTAAAGTCTAATAATAAATCCATTGTGGTTGGGAAAATGTCTAACACGAATAAACAAGTGTGATCATGCTGTTTCTACGTCTATGGCTTTTGTGTAAGTTTCAAAAAAACATGCAACATTCCTAATACTTATAAACTAATTTGTTAAACTATTGTTTGTGTGGATAAAGAAAATATTAAACTACATTAAATCAGTAAAGTTCATCGACATTATGAAAGTTGCCTAAAATATTTTCATTTCAATTTCATATTTAAACTGTGTATCAAAACTAAATGAACTCTATAGCTTTTACGTATTGAATCAACGACATCTAGTTTAAAAGAGTTGTGTGCTGCAATCTGATAAGTAAATTTAACACTCGGTATCTTCAGTTAGCTTTAGTGCCTAGGAGGTTTAAGTCCACAAGTATTCCCTTGACATCCGTACTAGGATTATTATCGTTTCTATTTATAATCATGTTAATACTCTAAAATGAAAAATATAGTCTCTTATCTTGAAGAAGAAATCATTCTGTCCTTTGAACACACAAACAGTGCAACTCGTATTAGTTTTCGATTTATTCCCGTATATTATTAGGTGAAAGGAGTACAGACCTGGCGCGTCCTGTTTGGGTCCAGGCTTGCAGTGCGCCGGACTGTTGAGCCCGGAACTGGCCCGGGACGCCTCCGCCGACATCGGCATTTGGACCGAACCGTGCCCCGGCGACTGTGTCGCTGATGGACAATACGAGTTCAGCTTGAATTCATACTGTTTATTATTCAAGTGGGAATTTCAAGAGTGGTTGCCAGGCTAACACTTTCACACATCACATACTATACTCTTCTCTCTCTGATTAGTAATGTATATATAGACGCTTAGGCCACTTTTCAGTAGCCGTGATCTATTTTTCTCATTGACTGTACTTGACTTCTGATATACTTTCAGAATGACATTTTATTTTTAAAATTATAATAATTTTTCTATAATGAAAAGAGTTAGAATTATAAGGCAGATTTCAGTTCGAGATTCAAATTATTTCAAATCATTACTGTTTTATCTAAAACATATCTAGTACAATGATAACAAAGTTTAAAATTGCGTAGTTCTGAGGCTAGTGACGCATTTTTATTAATG
The DNA here is from genome assembly GCA_949752895.1 of Dendrolimus pini. NCBI lineage: Eukaryota > Metazoa > Arthropoda > Insecta > Lepidoptera > Lasiocampidae > Dendrolimus > Dendrolimus pini. Next base: position 7,918,612 of record OX457146.1, read on the forward strand.
TTTATAACGTCCTAAGTGCAACACACACAATAAACCTTACTATTATGACGGTTTTAAAGGAATTATTAGACAAGTGGGTCATAAATCAGTTGTGCCGATCGTACATTATTAGTATCATTATTAAATCTAATTACCAAAATACGGCTAGCGCTGTGGGTTAGAGTGCGCGAGGTGGAGCCTGCCTGCCGCTGCCGTATGGTGAGAGAAAGGGAATCCAGACAGACTGGCGCCGTAACGCGTTACGTATCGAAGCGGTTTACCCTCCCATAAGAAGTTATCACTTCAAAAAAAATCTTTAAATTGTATTAAAATCAATAAAATGTTGTTATCTGTTGTTCGTGCCTACCGGCAAAGGACCTGGCGTGAAGTTATGTATGTATGTAAAATCAATAAAAACTTACCTATAGGCACAGAGGCGGATCTGTGTAATGGTGAGGTTCCATAGGGAGGTGGAGGCAAACAGCCGCCTCTTTCTGAGCACGGTGATTTCACTTGTGTACCTGGCAATTATAATTTCATTTTTAGTATAATAATATAAGCATGGATATATTGTTTGGGTAGTGAAAGTAGATACTCAAAATGTGCGGTAGATGGATATTAATGATGTTTTTCTTAGGTTTAAGACATTTATTTCTCAAAAGAATTGACAATTCACTTACAGAGAAATAACTAATTACATTTATTCACATATAACTCATATAACTGTCCATTTATTATTGTTATATTTAAAATGTTTTGTTTTCGAATGAATTTAGTTTATTATTTATAATATGTGAAGGTAGTCTTGAGACAAAAGTAGAAGCAATGCAAGTTGTTTATTAAGACAACGGGCGTATTAAAACGCGAAAAGCGTGAAGTTACGTGTGCAATGTAACTAGAAAAAATATTTAAAAGTGAACAAGTTTTGAATGAAGGATTGCGCGTTTGTGATGAAAATATTAATTATTTACTTCATATGGCTTTTGGAACTGACACTAAAACTCCTTCTTGTGATGTGGACATCTTACAAATAAAAATCAATGTTTGTATGTTTGCCCTCGACACGCTCCTAAACCATTGATCAGATTGTGATGAAACTTTGTTAATGCGTTCCGAAGACAACCGAAACGGATTCCGGCTCAAAAAATCTATATAAATAAAAATCAATATTTGTATGTTTGTCCAATACGCATTCCTAAGCCATTGATCAGACTGTGATAAAACTTTGGTAAAGTATTCTGAAGACGCCAGAAAAGATTTCTGGCTTAAAACATCTATATATCTATAAAAATAAAAATCGATGTTTGTATTTTTAACCGATTTCGAAAAAAGGAGGAGGTTCTCAATTCGTCGGGATCTTTTTTTTTTTGCTTTTATTTATGTATGTTCGCCGATTACTCTGTGATTGATGATCCGATTTACGTGATTCTTTTTTTGTTCGACGCGGAATAGCTGCCATGTGGTCCCCTAAAAATTTGACATAGTTTGGCCCAGTAGTTTTCATTTTACGAACATTTTTTTGTTCTCGTTTCTTGGGACCTATATTTTTTAAGAAGCGCGGCGCCATTCGTAGGTCCACCCATACATAGCTAGACACTAAAAAGTAACAAATAAAAAATAAAAACTTCGTTTAAAAAAACCGACTTCAAAAACTAAAATGTATAAAATAACTTATTTCTAACGCTATTATTATTAATATATATTATCTAAAACATCTTGAAATCGGTGCAAAGTAAAACATAAAAATGACTAAATTTTGAAAATTACTAAGCACCGACTTTAAGATGTTTTAGATAATATATATTAATAATAATAGCTTTAGAAATAAGTTATTTTATACATTTTAGTTTTTTAGTTTTTGAAGTCGGTTTTTTTAAACGAAGTTTTTATTTTTTCTGAATGTCAAACGTTTGATGTTCCTTCCGGCTAAGTTTTGACCACATTTCTTACTAAAGATGAAACATTCTGCAATTGCAGTTATTATTCCGAATTTTATTTATTGATTCTGAGCCGGTACGCAGTTTGCCGGGTCATCTGGTCTTTATATATAAAAGTCTTCTGGTCATGTATGTTACTGACCACTTTCTAAACAATAATTTAGGATATTTTTTTTGTCTGTTTAAGTGGGTTCTGGGACAGGATAGAATTACAATTGGACCCGGTAGATGGTACTGCTGGACTCCTGCTAATCAGTGGGACCGACTGTGATGATTTTTTGTGTGTGTGTTGAAGTGGTTTAGATTCACAATTGAACCAGGTAAGTGGCGCTGTAATAAATTCCAGGATTTAGGTGAAATTATTTAAGTATGTGTTCTAGTGGGTCCCGGGATGGTTTAGATTCAAATTTGAACCAGATAGGTGGCGCTGTAATGGGGTTACAGGATTTAGGTGGAATTTCTTTTTGTGTGTTCAAGTGTGTCCCAGGATGGTTTAGATTCACGATTAGACCCGGTAGGTGATGCCGCTGAAGTCCTCCTCAACGGTAGGACCTATTTTTATGACATTTTTTGTATTTGTTCAAGAGAATTCGAGAATAGTTTAAGTTCAAATTTGAACCAGGTAGATACCGCTGTAACCTGATTCCAGGAATTAAGTGAAATCATTTTTGTGTAACTTGAGTTCAAGTGGGTTCCGGGATGGTTTAGACTCAAATTTGAACCAGGTAAGTGGGGCTCCAATCGAGTTACAGGATTTAGGCGTTTTTTTTTGTGTTCAAGTGGATTCGAGAATGGTTTAGAATTTAGATCAATAATTGGTCCTGCTTGATGACGCTGCAGTCTGGTTCTAGATTTTTATTCTCTAAGGGCCTGACAATGTCTGCTGGGAACAACAAGTATACAATAACATCTGATATTTTTACATATAAACAGGCGATAAAATTACTCTAGTCATCTAACTTTCAAATATCAATATATACATAATTTTAATAACGTTTAAATCATATTTAATGCCCTTTCAACTCCTTTTACTTGTACCTACTTATAGGGTCATAAGTAGTTTTGCACATACAATATTTATGAGGCTGCAATATTTATATTACAAGTAGCTTTTGCTTGTATGTAACTTTAAAACTTGAGTATTCACATATACTTAATATTCTCTAGGTACACATATTGTGCATAGGCATAAATATACAAAAAAATAGAGTGAAATTTATTGTTATTCTTACTTAATTCAGTGTCCATGGATTTGGGATCGTCGAAGAACTGGTGGTGTATCTTCTGCCAGTCGATATCTGCTCCTGGGGGGCTTTTGGGACTTCGCAGTCCCTTGTGGGGGCCCACACCCATGCCCCCGGGGCCTAAGCCCCCGGGACCCAGCCCGCCGGGGTCACCCGGACCCATCTATTTGACAAAATGTTATATTTTCACTTCTATTGTTCTTACAAAAGAGTTGATCAGTTAAATACATACTTTTAATTTGATAACTCTGTCCAACAATGGGTAATTTTGTGACATCTTTCATTTAAATCATTGTTACAAATTTGTTTATTTTAATAGTTTTACAGGGAAATGACTAAATTAATTGTTAATATTCATAATGCTTCTTGATCATTGTATAAACGAGCGATCATAATGCAGATTAATATCTACTTAATGACAAGAGTAATTTATAGTCAAGTATACTAAAATGTTATTTCTATGACACATCATTTCTTACTTCATCTACACCACTTCGCAAGGTGTCACTGTATTAAGGACAAGAAACTTTCCACAAACAACTGTCTAGTTAAGATTATTTTATTTTCTTACCTATTCCTGTCTTTCTGTTTTAATAAATATATTACACATTCTTTTCCTGAAATCAATGGAGTTACAGCTCTCTCTTTCTCTTTTCCTTCACATTCTCCCAATTATCTGGGTTCGGCACAATGCGTCTCTTCCGTCAATATACCTCTTTCTATTCTGACATTCATCCTCTTTCACACCACAATTCATCATATCATACATACTTCGCACAATGCATCCATCTCTTTTTTGGTCTACCTTTACATTAATATCCAATTGCAATTTAACATTCCTATGGAGTTAAAGCTATTAGAACGTAATAAAAAATCTCCATAAGTAATATAAGGACATATATAATTGCACATACGTTTCTCCCGCGGCCGTACTCGTCGCACATGGGTCCGTTGAGAGGCATCGAGTGGTGGTCGGGACCACACTCGCCGTGCCCCACCATACCGCCCATCATGCTCCCGTCCATCATTATACCACCTGTTAATGTAAGTGTTGTGTAAACATTTATAGTTACGCCGTGGAAGAAGAATACTAGAACAATTGTCTTATAAAAAAATATAACTCTGAAATGCTTCTAGTGTGTGTTGGTGGTAAATTGACATGCAGTGTTACCAACTGTCAAAAATATTAACCCCTAATGACAAAAACTCTTAATACAGCCAAAATTTGTTGAAAACAACATTAGTTTTGTAATATTCTTATTCATAAACTAGTTTACTACTTCATATAAATCATGAAAATTTTGAGAGTTGTTAACGCTGCACATGAATATACCAAGTAAAATGTATTGAGAGATTTATGAAATTAATTTCATTTATTTATAACTAGGAAGTGGTATTTGAAACTGATGATTTAATTTCGAATATTGAGACGAGAAATAAGTTCATGTCTTCTTTTATCTTCTCGTTGTTTATTTTTCTTTAAATTTCTATTTGAAGTATGTTACATACTCCTCATGATTTTCTGTGAGACTTATAAATATGTAGTCAATGTGGCTCCTTACCATTCATTGCATTGAGATTAGGTCCTGTCATCATTCTGGGTCCCATGTGTGGGCCACCCATCATGCAAGGCTTAGGTCCTCCCATACCGCCCATAGGATTTGGCATACGCTGGAAATAATCATTTTAATTTGAATACCCCTACTTGAGGGACAAGGAAAATCTGTTTAAACTACATATCTAGCGTACATTTCAAATTAATATAGTTTCGATTACATTCAACAATATAAAATAACTAGTGGGTTCAGCAGTCGACGAAAAAATTAAAATATAAAACCCGATTTTAGTGCCACCTACCAGATTCAAATGTGAATCGAAACCATGCCGGGACCCACACAGAAAAAATGAATTTTACACAACCGCAAGGAAAAAATGACCATACTATCGGATGTTAGTCAAAAAACTAATAGGTCCATAATTCAAAGACAATTAATTCCCTTACAAAAAATTTAATTTTTGTTTCAGTTTTCCCTAGTTTTCTTTTAAACCACGCCTGAATTAGAGTGAACGAAAATAATTTATTTACGGAGATTAAAAATCAAGTGTTAGTCAAACTTACCCCCATTGGTCCACCACACCCCCTTCCCATATGTATATCTGTGCACATGCCAGTCTTCATGTCCGGTCCACCACACGCGCCTCTGATGCCTTTCATGCCACAAGGACCCATTGGTCCCATGGGTCCGTTGGGCCCCATACCCCCCATCATAGGTCCATTCGGACCCATCATCCCATTAGGCCCCATTGATCCGTGCCCACCCATACCCATACCCCCCATTGGACCAGGTCCCATTGGGCTACCCATCGGACCGTTCGGGCCCATAGGGCCCCCTATCGGGCCGTTGGGGCCCATAGGTCCAGACATAGTGCAACTGGGGCCTGTGTTCATACTGTTCGGCATGGAGACCATAGGCCCGTTGGGTCCGTTTGGGCCCATGCCAGACATTGGTGGGAAGGGCATGTTCATGTTGGCCGATGAGTTTGGTGGGTTGATGTCGTTGGGGGGTTGGGACCCATCTCCACTTTGGTTGGGGTTGTTCCCCCCACTTTCAGGGAATAGCATCTGCTGCATTTTGCGGATGGTTGCCAGCTGCTCCTCGCGATGAGCGCGTTGCTGCGGCGTTAGATTCTCATCTGGAATTTTAACACCTACAAAAGAGACAAATATTTTTCAAACTAAACACAACCATCAAGTTAAGTATCATTTAGCGCTAATTGCACTAATAATGTTTTGAAGTGCCTTATTATTATTATTTTAAGGGTCCAATTGACTTGGTCTTGCTGATCAACGAAAAAGACTAGAAAAGCAAAAAGAAACTGGCATTAAAATATTTTTGTTTACTACAAATAATGACTACATTCGAAAATGTTAATCCTATAAATATTATAAACGCGAAAGTTTGGATGGATGTGTTTGTTACTCTTTCAGGCAAAAACAACTGAATGGATTTTGATGAAACTTTACAGTAATATAGCTTACACATCAGAATAACACATAGGCTATAATTTATAAAGATATAGTGTGAATTATGCAAAACAATAGTGAAGTCGCGGGCGCAGCTAGTTTGATACACTCATATAAAAAAAATATGTATATAGCAATCTGCTATATACATTGTGGACCCACACACTGTAAAATTGTAAAAAATTGTCGAATTACATCCCGCTCATACTATCAGTTAAATATTAAACTACTAACCTTTGGGTCCAGTCTGGCAGTTCTGGTCGTTGCTGTCCTGTTGCGATGACGGGTTGTCGTTCGCTCCGCCACCGGCTTCGGAGCACGCCGGCATCTGGCCGCCACCGTTCGACATGCCGTTTGACATTACAGAGGAGTTTTTCTATAAAACACAAATTACTTTTTAAAGTATCTATAGAAAATCCTCAGATAGTTATTAACCGGCCGGCATACATATCTAGATGAGGAAATTATATGTCATCACACCAATTCTGATGTTAGCGTCATTATGGTTGCTGTTGTAGGAAAAATAGCCATTATGCCGCCAGTAGTCAGCCATTCTGATGACATTGTGACAGCAGAATTGAGGCCCTAGGAATTGCAGGAGCAAGTCAAGATAACCCAAGCTGCCATACATTTGCTGGAGACTCTCAATGAATGAATATGCTTTATTGTGTAGGCAAAGTTTGTTAAATACAATAGGCGGTCTTATATCTATTAGCGATTTCTTCCAGATAACCTTTGGATGGACAAGAAGTTTGATAACAGTGGATAAAATATTATGTAGTAATCTAAGGTTCCCAAAGTTTTTTGTTTTGTAGACCACTTATATTTTTTCATAATAAATTGTATCAGACATTACTGTCCGGTGCAGAAACTACATATATAAATTCATGGCAATCGGGTACACATGAATAAAGTTGTATAAATAACTTCTTATTCATGCAGGAACAGAGTAAAAATTCAATTTCCTGCAGCCGAGCGGCCTGTCGTAGGCGATGTAACAACCCACAGCCGGTAGTAGTAGGGTATTTGCCCGTCTGGATGGCTACCGCCCTTGGTCTAGTGCATGCCGCCATAACAACCTTGAGTTGTGTTATGGCATTAGTGGCCAGGTTCTAGTGTCTGTTTAGAGAGCGGCAGCTCATTGGTAGTAACTCTCGTGTTACAATTGTCCATAGGTAATGGTAACCGCTTTCCATCAGGTGGACCGTCTAACTGTCTGCTAAACGCGCGCAATATATAATAAAATATAAGGATGAACATATAATACTTTTATCCAAAAAAGTGCGATAGATTCTGTGCCATATAAATGAGTTGCTACATCAAATGTATGAGGTTGTTTATAAGGTTAATAAATATGAATAAGGTTAGGCACTCACGGTGTCCCAGGGCATTTCACCATCAGCACCGAGGCCGTCCATGACACCACAGGACGGGGTGCCCCCTGGAAACCCATCCATGTGCCCCATCCCAGGACCCATCTGACTCATCTGTCCGGGGCCCTTCATCATCATCATCTGGCCGCCGGGACCGCCCATTCTGTTGGGCCCCATCATGTTCGGCCCCATATGGCCCATGCCGCCGTGGGGCATGGGTCCCATCGGCCCACCCATCATGTGCCCCATCTGGTTGGGGCCTCCCATCATGTTGGGCCCGCCACGCATGCCGCTCCTCGACTTTGCCATTGCCAAATTGTTTAGCCATTGAGCTGGACTCTGTTTGTTGAATTGGCCCATTTTCAATGGATGTTTCTGTGAAATAAATTAATATCATAGATATATTATTATTTATATTCATCTCCTATCTTATCCTTGCTATGCTGAGAGCTGGCTTACAGGAAACATGTTTTTCTGTGCAGTTTCAAAAAAATGTATTTTATTATACTGTTTCCAAGCATTTATTTTACTTTTGATGTTTGTACGGCTATCAAGTTACATATCTGTTGACAGTAAAAACCACATGAAACAAATGACATAATTGACGTACTATATTGTTGCGAGTGCCGTAATAGTGATGTTCTGTGAGTCATGTAACGCACAACCTATTAAACACACGTAAATAAATTGAATGTAATTGATTCGAAAATAAAAAATGATCTACTTTATTGCATTGTTTTTACTTTACCCATTATAAAATGTAAAATTTCTGTACAATAAAAAGAAATGCTAAAAATCGAGTCAGGGGGATAGCATATAGTATAGTAAGAAGTGAAATAGAACTAATTTTTTTTTAAATTTTGTTTCTCTGTTTGTCTGTGTGTTTATACGGGCTAATCTCCGAAACGACTGACCAGATTTAAATGAAATTTTGTATAGCGGTCGCTTATATTCCTGATCAACATATAGGACACTTTTGATCCCGAAAAATTAAAGAGTTCCCGTGGGATAGTTAAAAAAACCGCACCACGAGGACTTAGTTGCGGGCATCAGCTGGTTTAATATATTATGTAAAATATGTTTTTGAATTGACATTGAATGTGTGTATATTTATTACACGATACAGTATTTTTAGCAAAAATATATAGGTAAGTTAAATTGATTAAAAGTTCTTTATAAATGGAGTCGATTCTTATAACTAATCGAGTCAGTAATGTATTAGGACATTACTAATTGATCCCTCATACAGCTGTCAAAAGTAAAATAAATACTTGGGAAAGGAATAGTTAAAAAGTCAACAATAGTTGTAGGGGTATTGATTGCTCTTAATGAAAAATTGTGTTTGTGTTGGAAATCACAAGTTCTTTATCAAATCAAAAGGCCAAAACCGTTTGAACTAGTGCTTTAAACAAAACTAAAGTGTAGTGTACTGTGCTAACTTATTAAAGAACACATCAACAAAGTGTCTTCCCCTTAACAGAGACAATAAGAAAGTGCTAATGGACACTTTCTTAGTTAAATACTTTTAGTCAATTTAGGTTATATTTAAATTACTTAGTAGTCTTTTTAGATTAGATTGTAATATTAATGTGGTATTTTTAAAACAACATTTATGGAAAAAAAACAAGTTCTTTATGCTTCAACAAGAACACACTGCTTCGGCATTAGTCAATGAGCTACTACCATCTGGCTAACATTTTTTTTAACTATTGTAAAACTTGATTTGGGTTCACTGGGACTGCTATTCTAAAATAAAGTCATCCTTGGACACAAAATTAAAAGTTATTACCTCTAAATACTTCTTAGTGCCAGGCTGGGCACAATGGTAGGCAATTATCGAGTTATGTTGCCCAGATATCACTGATTCTGCTCCCTTGTTCGCCAGGAGTGTGGAAAACACGAAGATCTGACTTTGCTGCTGGGAGAAATACAGGTATTTATGATACGATCTATTTTGCATTATTCAATGTACCATACCATTACGAGCAAAACTTTAATGCGTCCTTGAAGTTCGTACACGTCATAGCACAGAACACAATTGTAAAGTTCACAAACAGAACTGAGAGGGTAGTGTTGCGTTCTTGCTCGTCCATTATCTGGACTCGGATGCTATTTCTGTCGCACAACATACCGTTAAGTGTAATAAACATTAACGTTATTCGTAAGGTACACCTCAACACAAAAATCACTAAATTAATATCACACACAAGAACCAAAATAACTAATAAGCGTGTTTAAATTCTAAAAAATAAATCTAGAAATTAAGTTGAAAAAAAAGGATACTCGAGTCCTTAGAGTTGTTAAAGAAAACATTAACATTAGACTGGACCTGCGCAAACTCACGGGACTAACTTCACTCAGAGCGCATTTAAGTTTTGCGAGTACTGTGTGTAGTAGCATAGATAATTTGTCAAATGTTTACCTTGTGCCTCATCCATACCTGTGTCTATGCCAAAGAAACTTTGTACAAGGTCGTAATCTTTTTTTAAACTAATTTATTTCGTCCAATCTACAATTACATTCACGTAATTTTATAGTAGCACAATAAAACATCAATTAATAATGATATAATTGAAATATATACCATATATCGTAGATGTGGAATGTTATTAGCGTCAAACAGTATAAGCTATCAGCTAAGAAACGAAAGATAAGGCAAGATGGTAATTTTATTCATAGATTTAATTTTATTGCAAATGCAAATTTTATTTTATGGCAAATAAATTTTCATTCAGCGCTAGATTTATTGTATTAAAATCATTTATATCGTTACGTATGCGGGACCTGAATTAAAATGACGTTGCAATTACTATAGAATTTATTAGAACTATACAAACATGTATAGCACAGCTACAAACATAACTGGACACAACCAGTACAAGTGCACGATTCAATAACACGCGCAAAGTCCGTCACTATATAGCTTATCGAATGTACGTCTTGCTCGTATCGTAATCCTCGCTTGACTGCCTCACACCTCGGTTGGGGCATTGTTTTATCCTAAACTATACAATACAACACTCGACCGCGTGGACTGCATTTTCCAAGAAAACGTAATCTGCACGCCTGCGGCCATAAACGAGTACAATAACAATAGGATGTTTTTTAAATTACAAATTGTAAACACAAAGTAAACAAAAGAAGTCCAAATTCGGGAAAGGTAGTAAACTACAGATGTGCATTCGCTTTGTCGGCGAGTAACAATATGTAGATATATTTGTATTCAATACTATTATTCAAATCAATGTTACCTCCATGCTGCCGGCCTGTTTGCTAATGACGTTCGAGGGCAATGTTTGGGCTTCCGATGCGGACATTGGGCCCATAGAGACCCCCGGGCCCATGGGCCCTGCGCCCCCCATACGGCAGGACCCCATATTCTCTGGTCCTCCGTTGGGATTGCGACAGTTCTGATTGCCATCCTAAAAATGTTTAATCCTTTTATACAAAACAAAGAGGGCAGCAGTGTCTATAAGATGGTACTCATAGCAAACTAAAACTAAGTAAGTATTTTATGAAAATAATAAATTTTATTTTGCAAAAGTATAATTGATTACTTTCTTAGAGGTTTTAAGTGATAATTAACAATAACGGTGAGCAAGGGCATTGTTCATGGAACCAAAATATAATAACAATATTAACTTTCTTCTGAAAACAGGTATGAAATAAGAAACTATAAGTATCAACTTTTACAATTTCATAGATTAATCAAAACTACATTATAACAATAACTAAGAACGATTTTAAACTATTTTTTTTCATTTGACTTTTCGAATACTTTTCATTAGGTGTGATCACAATAGTACTCAAAAATGAAGTCGGCGAAACGTCAGAAATAAATTAAATATATGTTAAAATGTAGTTTAATTTGTCTAATAGTACTTAAGTGTTCAGTTCGGAAAATGAAGAAAACTATTCTACAGTTTCCTATGCCGTTTCATCACCTGTAAATTACTCGATGAGCCTCTGAGGCCAGTCTGTGGATCGAGTATGTCGTTTGAGTCTGACGATAGTCGTTCCGATTTCAAGGATCCTGGTCCGCCCAATTCGCAGGACGGAGATTTTGTGGGGTCACCTGAAAACAAAACAGAGTTGGTGCAATTTACAACCACACAACTTGACGGCCTACCTCACTGCAATGCAGAGGCTCCGGGTTCGATTCTTGGTATAGTACATATATACATAACTTCACGCCAGGTCCCTTGCTGGGTAGGCACGAACAACAGAGCGCCATTTAAGCTTATTTTTACACACCTCACTTGCTTCTTTCTTCATAGCTCTTGTCATGCACGCTCGTCTGTTCTTAAGGCTCCTGACATCACCTTCTGCTAGTACACGATCAATTTGATCATGGAAGGTGTGTCGTGGCCTTCCGCGACTTCTGCATCCATCCACTTTTGCATTGTGTATCTGTTTAGTCATTCTTTCATCATACATTCTTTCCACATGCCCGAACCACCGGAGCATTCCTTTCCTTACCTTCACCGCGACACTCTCTTTCAGACCAACTCTCTTGCTTACTTCGGTATTACGAACGCGGTCCGCGAGCGTCACTCCGCAGATTTTGCGCAGTACTCGCATCTCGACGGCGTTTACTCTACTTTCATGCTCTCTCTTCCATACCCAACTCTTGGTATAGTAAATCTCGAAAACGTATTTTCTCAGTTATTTACTATGGTCTGGGTGTCTGGGATCGATCACAGAGTGGTACGTTGTTACCCATAACACAAGCGTAACTTGCTTAATTTGGGGTAATACGTGTGTTTGTCTGCCGATTATTATTATTAACTGATTACATTGTCCAATAGGCAACTTTGTAAACGATACTCGCAAGGTCCCGGAATAGATAGATAGACAAAACTTTATTGTATATCGAAACGTAGATAAAGAGAAATAGAAAAATACAAGAGCGGCCTTATCGCTAAAAAGCGATCTCTCCCAGGGAACCCTTGGCAGGGATTAAAGGATTTCTAATACTAGGCATTGATGAATTTTTAGTATTGACGGTGGTGCAGTTTACAAATAACTAGCTGCGCTCGCGGTTTCACCCGCGTGGTGATGGGAGATCTTTTTCTTTTTTTTGGATTATTTATTGTTCAGTGTTAATATTTGTTGCTAATTGATGTTATTTCAAATTTCCCAAGCTAAAGAAGTTTTAAATAATTTCTACAAATATTTCAAAAATGAGTGATAGTTTTCCGAGCCGTATAATGTCTCCCGTTCAATTAGTTGCTAAATCAACCGGAATATCATTAACTTCCACCGGAAAAGGTGCTACCAGAAAGCAAATGCCATTCTTCAGAACAGGGAGCAACCACTTAGTATTAAAAATAATGATTATGTTTGCTATTAATATTTATTAATATCGTTTAATATTATTAGTTTCATATTAAGTACCTGCCTATAAAAGTATATAAAAAGTATTAGTTTATTTATTTACGTGCTGACCGTACACTATACTATAAATGCAAAAATGTGTGGAAGCTAATTTATCTGTAATCATACTAAAAAATGTAAAAGTTCAACAAAACATACCATCGCTATCCATAAGGCCGTCAATTTCAGTCTTGATGGTGTCAACGCCGAGGTCCGGTGGCTGGTCGTCGCCGGACTGTGCGTGGGGCTCCAACTTTACGCGGTGGGGCTCCTCGGGCTCCTTCTTTAGAGCAGCCGGCGTGGGCAACGAGGCCGACGGAGGACGCGACCCATGGCCTGTAGGCAACGTTATGAATAAACACGGACGTCCCCGATATTGAAGACTGCTTAAGATGTCTCTTATCTAGTTTTTACGTATCATACCTACTTTGAAAGACGACTTCGTGGAATATTTACAATACAAACATGTCCATTTTATCAATATTATTACATACATACACATTATCATGCCTGTTTTCTATGGGGGTAGGCAGAGCGGATGGATTTCCACTTGTTATTATCTCATCGATATTTTATTTTGTACTAGGACTAGCTTCTGCCCGCGACTTCGTCCGCGTGAAATAGTAAAATAAAAACCCTATTTTGAAACATTCTTCATTAGTGCTCCGCTCCTATTGTTCTTAGCGTGATGATATATAACCTATAGCCTTCCTCGATAAATGGGCTATCTAACACTGAAGACATTTTCAAATCAGACAAGTAGTTCCTGAGATTAGTGCGTTCAAGCAAGTAAACAAACTCTTCAGCTTTATATATTAGTATAAGATTCGCCCGTGACTTCGCTCACCTGAGACTGGTAACATATCATATTTGAATAACCCAATTTTTATGAATCCTGACTACTTTAAGCCTTCTTCGGGAAAAATCCCGCAAGATACTCAGGACTTACAGTAGATAAGATTCGTCCGGGAATTTGCTATCGATCAGCGAAAACCGCATCGATATCGCCCCGGTAGTTTTAACGTGAATCCCGAACAAACAGACAAATGCAAAAAAATCTAAAAACAAAACTTACAATCTTATATCATATAAAAGTCTGTATGCTTACAATTTTATAATATTATAGATGATCCATAATCAATATTATTAAACGTCGATTTTAAGGAAGAAACTGCTGTTCAAAGCAGTTGGCGGGTTTCAAACATCAGTTGTAATGTGCGTGTTACATCACGACGTTTTCCTTCACCGTCAGCACTATTGCAGTTAGTTGCAGCAATTTATTGAAGTGAAACTTCTATATAGAAGGGGGATCTTAGGATTTTTCTGTCAAGAAAAAGCGTTATGGCCGCGTAGAGGAGCGGCATAAATTTAGACTTGCCGTGGTGAGGCGGTATATTTTTAACCGACTTCGAAAAAAGGAGGAGGTTCTCAATTAGTCGGGATCTTGTTTTTTTTTTTGCTTTTTTTATGTATGTTCGCCGATTACTCCGTGATTTATGATCCGATTTACGTGATTCTTTTTTTGTTCGACGCGGAATAGCTTCCAATTGGTCCCCTAAAAATGTTACATAGTTTGGCCCAGTAGTTTTCATTTTATGAACATTTTTTATGAACAAAATTTCCTTTTCGTTCCATATGTACACCGATTACTCTGAGATTTATGATTCGATTTACGTGATTCTTTTTTTGTTCGACGCGGAATAGCTGCCATGCAGTCCCCTAAAAATTTGACATAGTTTGGCCTAGTAGTTTTCATTTTATGAACATTTTTTTGTTCCCGTTCCTTGGGACCTATATTTTTTAACAAGCGCGGCACCATTCGTAGGTCCACCCATACATAGCTAGACACTAAAAAGTAACAAATAAAAAATTAAAACTTCGTTTAAAAAAACCGACTTCAAAAACTAAAAAACTAAAATGTATAAAAAGTTTTTGAAGTCGGTTTTTTATAGAGTAAACAATGGATGCGTTTTTTTGTACCGGATCGAATTCATTTTTTTTTGTTTGATAAAATAAAATATGTTTAAATAAAAAATGCATTCATTAAAATGTACCTAAACTAACCAAATAATACTTTGCAGTAAACCTGTCAAAAATCTCAATGTATGCTGGGGCACATAGTAGAAGTGAAACTTCAACGGACAAGTGGAAAAACGAATGACAACGGATAAGTGGCAAAAGTAATCGCAACAAAATTTTAACTTGAAGTTTTACAGGCAGGTTTTCAAATTGAACAAGTACATTAACAATCTGCCCCTAACACTTACGTTAAAATTTTGTTGCGATTCCTTTACCGCCACTTATCCGTTGAAGTTTCACTTGTACTATGTGTCCCAGTACACATTTCGATTTTTTAATAAACGTCAACAAAACGTCGCAGCATTATAGATCTTGTACCAGCGTACCAACTGATGACATCATAAGTAGGTAAAAGTAAAACGAGTGAAACTGAGCATGAAAAATTATTGTTTAAATATTTAATACTATATTTCAGGAGTAAGATAAGATGTTATTTTAACGCCTATTCTTTTATATATAAATGTTAGAATCTATTGTTTCATCTCTTCGCATATTAGATCAGACAAACGGACGGTTCGTACTCACGTCGTTGAAATCAGACACGGGTGTGCTAATCACTAAGCTATCACAACGTTGCCCGTGAAACCGTGATATTTATGAGGATAAAAACGGTTTTTTTTAGAGCAGAGTATTATTGTTACAATGAGATGAATTTATTAAATATCTACGTGCATCGTAAACATACATAATTTATATACATAAACGCTTTCACGGCTGCGTTATTTTTTGAAGTGAAACTTCTATATAGAGGGGGTCTTATGGAGTTTTGACTCACGAAAAGATGTCACAGTCACGTGATCACCGTCACTAATTCTTACATTTTTGAAGTGAAACTTCTATATAGAGGGGGTCTTATGGAGTTTTGACTCACGAAAAGATGTCACAGTCACGTGATCACCGTCACTAATTCTTACATTTTTAAACTCGTGATATCTTTCGAATGGAATGTCCGAATTGAATAATTCAAAAAGTTATATAAAGGTATTGAAGCAGTCTTGAATATGAAGTAATTTATTTTGATAAGGATTAATATCAAGATACAAATAAAAAGCCTTTTCTAGCGGCGGCATTTTAATTAATTTTTTATAATAAAAAAACGCTTATTGTGGCATAACTATAATAGTTAGATATATGTTGTCGCGATACTTTTTGTAAATAATGATGTGTTCTACAAAGTCGTAGTACATTATTTTATTTTATCATCAATAGTTTTCGCAGCGCACGCGATTTTAGGTATTTTTTTTATACCTTGGATTAAATTTTTGGAGTTTTAGTAATGATCCCTAATTTTTTTGTAAATATAATATAGCTTATGTCACCCGGGGATAGCGTAGCTTGCCAACAGTGAAAGAATTTTTCAAATCGGTTCAGTAATTTATTTTATTTGTTATTTTATCATCAATAGTTTTCGCAGCGCACGCGATTTTAGGTATTTTTTTTATACCTTGGACTACATTATTGGAGTTTTAGTAATGATCCCTAATTTTTTTGTAAATATAATATACCCTATGTCACCCGGGGATAACGTAGCTTGCCAACAGTGAAAGAATTTTTCAAATCGGTTCAGTAATTTCGGAGCCTCTTCATGCAAGCAAAAACCAATCTTATCTTTCCTCTTTATAATATTAGTCTAGATATATATATTTATTATAAAATTAATTAGATATTTGCATATTATAAAAAGCGCAAGATTTTGCGCTGGAAGTTGCTTAATAAAATTGGGAGCTGGGTTGCCCTAAAAAGCGCTATATCTAGCTTCGAAAGCGCTAAATTGGCAGCTCTGGTGAGCCGAGCGCCGGGAAAGTCTCGTAAACGAGAAAGCTAGCGAGAGAGCGAGCGAGGATATACCGCGTCCTCAGACTACCTCATCCCTCTAATACCTAAAATTGCGTTCTGCGCATCGGAAAGTGCGATGTTCCGAGCCGCTATTAATGGAGGCAAACTTAAGTTTGCATCGAACTATAGCTCTGCTCTCCACGTGACAAGGCATCACTGCCTCTATTTGTGGTATGTGTAAAAGAAATATAAATAAATAAATAGAGTTTGTTGAGTAAACAAAAATAACAACAAGAAAACTTTGCCAACTGTTCAGTTTTTCGAAAGTCACAACAAAAGTGAACGACAACGAACGGCAAAACTGTTGAAGTATAAAAATATTTGGTGCGTGTGTAGCATTTACACCATTAAAATGTACCTAACCTAACCAAATCATAATTTGCAGTAAACCTGCGAAAAACCGAAATGTGTGCTGGGACACATATTAGAAGTGAAACTTCAACGGACAAGTGGAAAAACGAATCGCAACGGACAAGTGGAAAACGAATTACAACGGATAAGTGGGAAAACGAATCGCAACGGACAAGTGGAAAAACGAATCGCAACGGACAAGTGGAAAAACGAATCGCAACGGACAAGTCGAAAATCTTCAACTGAAAAGTGACAAAATGAATCGCAACAAAATTTTAACTTGAAGTTTTACGGGCAGGTTTTTAAATTGGACAAGTACATTAACAATCTGCCCGTAATACTTCAAGTTGAAATTTTGTTGCGATTCATTTTGTCACTTTTCAGTTGAAGATTTTCGACTTGTCCGTTGCGATTCGTTTTTCCACTTGTCCGTTGCGATTCGTTTTTCCACTTGTCCGTTGCGATTCGTTTTCCCACTTATCCGTTGCAATTCGTTTTCCACTTGTCCGTTGCGATTCGTTTTTCCACTTGTCCGTTTTTTTATTTCATTTATTTTTGTGTTGTATGGTCTACTAGCTGTACCCGGCAAACTTTATTTTGCCATTCAAAAATATATCTAGAAACCGATTGCAGCGCCATCAACCGGGACCAATTGTTAATTTAAATCATTGTGGAATCTACTTGAAAAAACACAAAAATAATTTCACCTAATTCCTGGAACCTGACTGCAGCCCCATCTATCGGGTTCAAATTTGAATCTAAACCATCGCGGTACCCAAATGAACAAATAATTCACCGAAATCAGATCAAATGAAAACGAGTTTAAATGCAGACACCATTGCCGAAATTGGTCGGGAAAGATATTGTGACTGATGTTTTTAATTATATATTTTTATTGATGAATATCATATTTAATACGATTTATGAAATATATACATATATATATTAGGATGATCCAAAAAAAAATTCTTTTTTTTTCCAAACGCTCAAGTTTCTTTTAGGTGTAAAAAAATCTGTGAAAAGATGAGCCCTTAATTAAGAAGAAGCAAAAAAGAATTTTCCTGTGTTATTCTTATGGGAATTAAAAAAACGCGATGAGGACAATCTTAATATTAATGGCTCATTTTTTCACAGAATTTTTTTTACATCCAAAAGAAACTTTTGAGCCTGTTTGGAAAAAAAATTTTTTTTTGGATCACCCTTATATATATATATGTCGGAGAGAAGATATAAATCTGATAATTGTTGATTGGATTTATAACGCACAGTATCATTTGTTTACATTGTGATCGCTTCTAAAATTCTTAATGTAATTTAATTAGATTTGTAAATGTTTCTATAACTTAAAGATCGTTCTAACCTAATAAAAGTTATGAATATTGTAATTTAATAAACGACCAATGAGAGCAGAGCATGTCTGAGCGGAGTCAGCGCCCTCTATACTTTGAGTAATATCTACTTGGGTAGACTGAGGAGTTTTTGTGGCACATTGAGTTGATGGCAGCAGGTCGAGTTGGACCTTAGAGTATTTTAAAGAAAGTGTTTTAAGTTAGAAGTATGAGCGGGTGCCCTGAACCCGCTGCTCGGTCTAAACTATGTCATAATGTTGATCAAATCTAAATTAAAAGTGTATAAACCGTGGCTATTGTGTTTTATGCTCGCATTTCATCCTGATGACGCCCACTAAACCTGAAATAACTAAAGATGTCGTGAGAACGAGGCCGTTCTGCGACATATATCTCTCTCTCTTTTATGCTATTTTACTAACCAACATATGAATTGTTATGAAGTAATTCGAAATAAAATGATTATTATTAATACTTATTATCCTATTCCAGACGAAGACAATTCCAAAAACGCACAAATCATAAAAATTTGTTTTATATATATAGATACTAGCTGTCCCGGCAGACGTCGTCCTGCCCGGAAAAGCTTCAATCGATATGCCGAAAGCAGCGCCACCTACCGGGTCCAATTGTGAACCAACTCAGAAACCTTCTCTGGCTCATGCTCAACAACTTTGCTAAAGATTATCACATGATCAAATGTATAGTTTACGATTCTATAAAGGACATACAGATAAACATTCATTTTTATATATTAGAAGAAGAAGAAAAAGAAGAGCATTGTAGTTTTAAAGAAATCTTTTTTTCTTTCTTTCTTCTATCTAAAACTTCATTGACTCTTTCAGGCTGATTAAACGAACGACGAAATACTTTTGAGAGTAAGGACTCAGACCGAATTAGAGTCAAACTATAATAGCAGCTTTCACTTACATCTTAGTATTTATATCACAGAAATACTTTAATGCGGTTTATGATTGACGATTATGACTCTCCATTATTAAGTATTTATTTTGTGGCGAGTTTCCACTATTGAAGATAGAGGTGGATAGCTATTATAAAAACCAGCTAATTAGCGGTTGTTCACAAACAAGTTACGGGTAAATTATCAACCATTTCGCTGACCGGCTAATGTTGTAAAACTAAAAACCAACAACTGATATGATATGCTGATATGCTCACGCCTTAGCCAGCGGCTGTCAGTTAGCGAGTCGTTCACCCAGTAGCCATATAGCCATCATTTGGACTTTTAACCGTATAATGAACTCCCACTAGCTGGATGCTAAGTGGATACATAGCTAAGTCTTTGGAATTTCTGTTGGTTACCCAACGCTAATTAAAGCTTGGCAATAATTTTATGAGAATATTAATTCTTCCTGCCCTTGGCTTGAAGTGGTTCCTGCGATGTACTGTTTAGACGAGTAGTAGTGCGTTCCGAGTTTCGTTCGATTTAGATTCAAATTCTATTAACACTTTAACCTGGTTCTAAAATTTCTCCAACTATAAATTACTACCTCACGCCTTTAGGTTGTAGAGAGATACTACACAGGTTCTAAAGATCTAAACCTTCTGAACTTATTTTTTTCTCAAAATTGCAAGTTTAGACATACAAACAGACATATCAAAAAAATAATTTACAACTGAACTATATATTTGTAAGATTTTTGTTATGAAAACATTTTAAAATTCCATTAAAACAGCTACAATATGTACATTATATTTTGCTATAACGTTGTTGATTTATTTAAATATACAATAGCGTAATAAATTTTTTACTGTATTATAAAAGTTTCAAGAAAACATTTTTGAATACGATTGTATAATAATATCATTGAACGACTTACTTAATAACAAAGCAAAACGATTTCATTATTATTGCAATATTATAAGTTTTATAAGTTTTTTTTACAGAGCCACAGAAAAGCGTGACCGGGTCATCTAGTAATTTATATTGTTTAAATTGACCAAAATATAATCATAAGTGTCAAACGAATCAATAGAAATGGGAATAACACGGGACATCGCCGGATGTGCGACCCGAAGGCGGGTAAATATCGTTGACGATTGTGTTAATATCGTAAATTTTCCGGACTAACATAGTAGACGAAGTCCCATCCCAGGCTGCCGCTGGTATTATACATATAAATGACATCGAATTGTTTGTTTGTAGTGTCAAAATAACATCTTTTTACTAAATGCATTATGAAAGTATATAGTACTAGAGTTTACCCCGCGGCTCTGCCGCGGGTCAAACTCAAGTGCGTACCTCTTGTTTAAACAGCCGGCGTTAAAACAGGTTCAATTGCTTTATATTTTTATATTGGTGCTAATTGCCCTCATAAGATTTACATTTTTTATTTATTTATATCGCAAACTATCCCATCTTCCGGGATGAAAAGTATCTATGTCCATTTTCGGTATTCAGACAGACAGATCGAGTACTATCGCACTTTTTTCTATAGATTATGAATTTTTATATCTATAAACTTGAGAAACGATTAGTCTCTCACTCAAACTTTCATCTATTTTAGTTTTATTTTTGCGATAAAAAGTATGACCAAAATGGTCAAAATGACCGAATTGGCCAAAATGATCAAAATGGTCAAAATGACCAAAAAGGCCGGAATGACCAAAAAGGCCAAAATGACCACAGTGACCGACATGGTCAAAATGACCAAAAAGGCCAAAATGACCGACATGGCCAAAATGACCAAAAAGGCCACAGTGACCGACATGGTCAAAATGACCAGAAAGGCCAAAATGACCGACATGGCCAAAATGACCAAAAAGGCCACAGTGACCGACATGGTCAAAATGACCAAAAAGACCAAAAAGGTCAAAATAACCAACATGACCAAAATGACCGAATAGGCCAGTGACCGACATGGCCAAAATGAGTAAAGAGGCTAAAATAGTCAAAATGACCAAAAAGCTTCAGTTTCAGCCAAATCGGCCCATTAGTTCTTCCGTAAAAGCATAACAAACAGAAAGACAAATATATTTTTATCCCGGAAAGTATCCCATTTTCCGGGATTAAAAGTATCCTATGTTCATTCTCGGCATCAAAAAAATATATATATACTGAGTTTCAGCCAAATCGGTCCAGTAGTTTTTACGTGAAAACGGAACAGACAGACAGACAGAGTTACTTTCGCATTTATAGTATTAACAGGGATAGTGTATTTGTACCGATTTTTTTTTTGTCTGTCTTTATTTCTGGATGTTTTGGCTAATCTCTGAAATGGCTGAACCGTATTTGACGGGACTTCACTGGCAGATAGCGGATGTTTGTTATACGAAGTAACTTAGGCAACTTTTTTGGGGATTCTGTGAAAAAAAAATACACGCGGACGAAGTCACGCGCGCAGCTAGTAATATAAATATTAAGTAAGAGTATCTCACCAGGCTCAGCAGGATCACTGGGCTCGTCCTTGAGGCGGGCTCCTCCGCCCTTCTCCTTCTCCTTGATCATACCCCTGCGTGCCTTCGCCAACTTGACTGCACACACAACATGGCTAACATCAAAAAATAACCATCATTTAAATTTAATACAATTATACCATTTAAACTAACAATAATGATCTGGAGAGATCTTACCACGGCGGATTTCCCCTCTGCTCTATGACATGGGGTTGTTTAGGCCCCTATCCTATCCCCTCTAGTCTATCCTAAAGGCTGACAATTCATTAGCTTCATCTTTGCTGTTACAAATGTCTATAGGCAACATTGACCACTTTTTGAAGTGATAACTTCTTATGGGAGGGTAAACCGCTTCGTTACGTAACGCGTTAGATGCCTGTCTGTCTGGTTTCCATTTCTCTCACGCGAGTTATCACTCTGTTGGGTGTCCCGAGATACACAGGTTTTTTTATTATGTGAGCCACTTGTCTATTTGCCAGCTTCTATTCTTCTTATTTAGACTACAATATTTCATATAGACACCTCTTATTCTTGTTATTATATATTATACTGGTCTAACTATATCACAGTCCATTAAAATATAAAAAATGTATACATTTAAAAGAATTCCAGCTTTATTTGCACTAAATTGCAAAATTGGTATCCATTAATTAATCTAATTGCATAAATTAAATATTTCCACATATTAGTGTAGGCATGATGAATGATAATCCTGGAAGTTAAATATAACTGCTTCATTTAAAACATAATTATAATAACTATTTGCCTAAATTTGCATATTTCAGAATAATTTATCAGTCATTCCTTTTATAACATTAAAACATAATTTTAGTTTTATAAATATTTTTAATGCTATTCTTTGTTCATATTTTTTGTTGTTGTTATATTAAAGTATTTAGATTTATATTGGTGGATGGAATTTTACAGAAGACTTACCAGACAAAGCTGGTTAAATGTATTCACCAATGGATATTTACTAGGCCACAAGTATTTGTAAGTTTTTTCAAACCCATTAAGGAATGGGTCGAATGGTTGATTGAAGGCACAATGTGCCTTCCCACTTCTTAATTAACTGACTTGACTTAATTCACTTGTGTTCAATGTTCTCCATAAAATAACATTTGTTGTATACCTAGTGATGAGTAGTACACATGTGCGCCAGTACATTTGTCCTGTATGTACAAAATACATTATACTGATATGGCTAAAAATTTGAAAATTATAATGTCTTCCAACATTTTTGTCACAATAATATTCACGTCTCAAACATAGGACAAAAGATGGAACAAGGTTTATGCTTCAACAGTACAATAATGCCTCTATGGATACTCACATGACAAAAAGGGACAACATGACTGGTCATGGTATGACTGCCAGTAACATGAGGTGATTGAGGCCAATTACATTCAATTGCTAATGAACATTTCCGAATTCGATTTTTTAAATGGGACAAATAAGGGAATGACGTTCACCGCCTCACTAGCCTCATCACTTGAAACATACTGGTAGACACCATACAAATTTCCTCGCCTTAATTAATGTGGTACATTGTTCTGGTTTAATACAAAATGTCATGTCACTCGTACAAACTTATTTTATAATCATAACCTACCAACCCAACAGGATTTCGAGTGAGAGAGACTGAGAAAACTTCAGCTTAAATTTTTCCACAACATTAACAAGAAGCTTTCTAAATAGGTATAAAATTCCTTTAGGTGCTGGCAGCATTTAGCATTACTACAGTAGTCTATGAATATTTGAAAATATATAAAAAAATCAACCCTCTTTCTTATTTTGCCATTTGAGATTCCTTCATTTATCTACTAGTGTAATAATACAGGCTGTTTTATTTTTAAAATCAGCTGATTCGACTACTTATAAGTCCAATTCATTTTTCAAAAATCCAATTATACTTTAGTTTTCATCATAATCAGCCTTATGACTCCTTTGTGTGTTTTTCACTATTTCATATAGTTTAGGATTTAGCCCTGAAGGCCCACTTGAAGAATTCACCTCTATACATGACATTGACCAACTTAGATATAAACTTATATTAAAATTACTATCATATTGGAATATTTATGTAATAGACGTTTTGTGTTTGCTGGCTGTAATATATATTACAGTCCTTGGGCAATAACAGATACATTCAACAGCTTTGCACTATAATTAATATAAACAATGTTGTATCATTGTTTCCTAATGCAAAATATAAGTTTAAAAATTCCATCACTTTAATAAACTACAATCAATTAATTTAATACACTGTGCAGCTAGGGAAGAAAAATGGTACATTCCTATACTTTCATCATGGAACACACATTAAACAATGACTGTAAAATGAGTCCAGTCCAGTTAAATGAATTTCTCTTCAGTTAAAATTATGAAATTAAAAAAATAATAATTAGGAATTGAAATTTATAAGTGATTTAAGTTTCTTAAAAATTTGTTTAAATAATAAGTTTAATTAATTGATATATTCTATTAAATAAGAAAAGATACCAGAAAGACTGGTGGTGTCAATTGTTTTGCAGTGTGTTAAGGGTGAGATTCTGGCTGGGCAACAACAACACATTAATTGAAAGTTTTAGTTGAGATATTTTATAAAAAATGAGAATCAATGCCAGAAAGCCTGATGGTAACAATTGTTTCGAGGTGTGTTATGAGTTATGTTTTTGACTGGGCCATTGTCCTTAGTATTCCTCTTCTACATTTTAATGTGATGCTTTAATGGTTCCTTCCTCTGTCCTTATCAGGTGTCACTAGTGTTGATAAATTATGATGTTACAACAAATGTAATAACAGTAAAAAATTGTTGATTTAGGTCAGATACAGGTAAATTAGCTTTGAGATTTTTGCATTTGTAGTAGTGTACAGTCAGCAAATAAATCAATAAACTAATACTTTTTATATACTTTTATAGGCACCTGCCTACTTAAGTAACTACTTAATATGAAACTAATAATATTTAAACATATTTAAATAATAGATATTAATATTAAAAAATAATTAATACTAAATTTTTGGTCCCTGTTCTGAAGATTGACAATTGATTTCTGATAGCACCTTTTCAATGGAAGTCAATGATATTCTGGTTGTTTTAGCAACTACTTGAGCGGGAGTCATAATACCTGAGTTGCTATGGTACTCATTTTGGAAATATTTTACAAATTATACAAAACTTCTTTAGTTTGGGAAATATCAAATAACATCAATTAGCAACAAATAATACACTAAACAATAAATAACAAGAATGAACCACAAATAAAACAAATTAATTGTCAAACTAAACCCAAATAGTTGGACCTTACAACAATTAGCAATGTAAATAATTATTATTTATTTGACTTTCACCTTTCACAACTTTGATTGTAAATATATTTTCTTCTTCAAAATGTAACCTCTTTTTGCTGACTGTACAAGATATTTTAAATTTCAGGTTTAGAATTCCTGTAAATATACAACAAAAACTTCTTGAAGCTAGTTTACCTATAATAGTTTCAATATGAAATTGAGAATCAAGTAATGTTTGGTTTTTTGCCTTATAGGCCTTATACTATTCAGTCAATTGTCTTAATTTTGGCAGCCAATTCACATTACTTGTATGGCATTTAGAATGAATGGAAAGTAAGATTAAGACACCCTGGCCTTTTTAATTGAGTTATAAATTAGATTTAATAACAAAATAGTGTAAATAAAATATAATGTTGGTTGAAAGTTTAGTGGTGTGTAGCTATATCAAAAAATAATGCCCCTGGTGCACTTGTATCAGTATTAGTGACTGTGACCAAATGTGATTTACTTTAACATAAAAAATAACACATTATTATGAGTTATCTGTCAATATTTATCATCATCAACAAAAATGTATCTAAAATAGTGTATTAAACCCTTGGCTACATCTGCAAGACATAAGATGTTATGCCTGAGCTATATAAGGTGTAGCAGAGGCATAAAAGTAAGGACTATTTATTATAAATAGTCCTTTCTAGAAATAAAGGGGCTTTTTGAAAGTTACTTAATTGAGAAATATGTATTAATATCATTGAAAATAGGATATATATAGATGGGAATTAATAATTATAATAGTAATATTGAGATATTCGAAATTAATTCTATAGTAGTTAAGTATTGTAAATACAGCTCAAAAACTTAAATTTTAAATTTATGAATAAAAACAAACACAAAATGTATAGCTATTATTTTACTACAAATACAGCTACTATGTGTAACAAATCCATATTATATTTAATTCTAGACAAAAGTCTTCTTTAAATTTGGCTAATGGTTCCCACAAGAATGGTATTGATAGGGTCATATAATTATGAACCTAAATGGAGGGGTGATTTCAAATAAATAATTTAACAAATATTGGTCAAAATGTAGTAAATAATAACTGGAAGTGATATTGGGAATAAGTGTATGATATAATTAAATACCTGCTCTTTTAGCTTTCTATTATATTTGTTGATAATTGGTGCTTGCATATGCAGCAGAATCTTACTGATAATCCTGTTTAAAGCACTTGATATGCACTAACTTTGAATGAATGAAAAACTAACAGCATTAAATCCATGTGATCTCGTATCTGACATAAACAGCAGTGGTATGCATTTGTGTACATACAAAACTAATCGACGGCGATATTTCGTCACGGGCACAATAATTGGCACATGTCCCACAAATCCACGGAGCGGCACTTCATTACAAGAATGTCATTATGTTGCACCAAATGATCAAGATATTATTATAAATAGAGATCTCAAAAAACCTTGGCGGTCGGAGGGACGCTGACGGCGCGCTCCGACCTCGCTGCCGCCACCTGCCGCGCCGAATCTCTGATCGTTTCCAGATATTCAATTAAAACGAGAATACACGCCAAATACCCATAAAAATTCCTGACTTATTCTCCATACATAAACAATGAGATAAGTCGGGTGTCGACGGGCGCGAGCACACCAAACGCACGTTTACCATGGCAGATATATTCTCTCCAGGTAGATTTACGGCTGAAATTATATCGCAGGAGAAAGCTTCTAATATTACTTTATATCATTCGTGTGATCTAATTAAAATATAACGATGGGTATGCAGTGAGAAACAAAAAAATCGGGATCGCTGACATTTTTGTTTATGGTACATCGACGAGATCCAGAATCCACAAATAGCGAATTAACGTACAGGATTACCGCCTCCCGACGGATTCACAAGCACTTTATAACACAAAACACTTCTTTTCTTCACATTTATGTAAGTTTCATCGTCAAAATATACCTGATTTATTTAATTTCTTTCTATCAGCATTAACACAAATTACCACGCACACACAACACAACATACATATATGTGCACAACACTAGCAATGGCTACAATATTATCGAATATTGATGCTCGATTTGATATCGATTACGTCACTAATATTGTTCAACATTGAAATTAAAATGGGACGAATATTATTTAAAACTTACAAAGATAAATGTTATAAATATGTTCAAATTTGTTAAATTCTTCTTTGTAATAATTATTTGAAATCCTACTTTTTTTACACAAACTTCTTATTTAAAATTTAATCAAGAAAAGAATTATCGTTTTTGCCTTTATATCCATTTGATTGATTCCTATCGAGATTATTTCATTTTTTTATTAAAAACTACACCTTAGGAAAAGAAAAATAATTTTTAACCGACTACAAAAAGGAGGAGGTTCTCAATTCATCTGTATGTGTTTTTTGTATGATCGTTACTCGATTTCTTTGTTAATTGTGAACCGATTTTTTTCTTTTAATTAAACGGTTATACTTCTGAATTGCTCCCATTGTCATCATATCAGGATCTGACGAGTGGATTCCAAGGAATTAGAAAACTCACGAAAATTAATAACCAACTTCCTCATAGTACTATATCTCCAACAATTATAAACCGATTTTCAAATTGTTTTCTCTACTAGTAAGTGTATATTCCCCAGATAATCTTATGCTGACCAAGTCAGGACCTGATGAGTGGATAGGCAGTCCAGGGTATCGACCACAACTCTTATTGAAGAACGCAGTGTGCCTAAAAAAGCTTATATATATGTTTGCATATTACATTTTCTACAGGCGCTTAATTTTTATATGTATGTTACGCAATTTCTCTGTTAATATTGGATCGAGTTTGAATTTTTTCTTTATTCGTAAAAGTTTATGCTCTCGAGACGGTTCTATAGTCACCAAGTCAGGATCTTATTAACTGTTATTAAAAAACGCCAAGAGCCTATATTTTTAACCGACTTCGAAAAAAGGAGGAGGTTCTCAATTCGTCGGGTTTTTTTTTTTTTGCTTTTTTTATGTATGTTCGCCGATTACTCCGTGATTTATGATCCGATTTACGTGATTCTTTTTTGTTCGACGCGGAATAGCTTCCAATTGGTCCCCTAAAAATTTTACATAGTTTGGCCCAGTAGTTTTCATTTTATGAACATTTTTCATGGAAATAATTTTCACTCCGTTCCATATGTACACCGAGTACTCTGAGATTTATGATTCGATTTACGTGATTCTTTTTTGTTCGACGCGGAATAGCTGCCATGTGGTCCCCTAAAAATTTGAGATAGTTTGGCCCAGTAGTTTTCATTTTACGAACATTTTTTTGTTCCCGGTTCTTGGGACCTATATTTTTTAAGAAGCGCGGCACCATTCGTAGGTCCACCCATACATAGCTAGAAACTAAAAAGTAACAAATAAAATTTAAAAACTACGTTTCAAAAACCGACTTCAAAAACTAAAAAACTAAAATGTATAAAATAACTTATTTCTAAAGCTATTATTATTAATAGCTTTAGAAATGTAGCTTTAGAACATAAAAATTACTATATTTTGAAAATTACTAAGCACCGACTTTAAGATGTTTTAGATAATATATATTAATAATAATAGCTTTAGAAATAAGTTATTTTATACATTTTAGTTTTTGAAGTCGGTTTTTATAAACGAAGTTTTTAAATTTTATTCAAAAAAAGCTTGTGTACGCGTGCTAGTATTATACTTTCTAGAAGCGCTTAATTTTTTTGTAGGCTCGTTAAGCGATTTATCCGTCAATTGTGTAACAATTTTGAAATTATATTTTAATTCGCGAGGTGGGCCCGTAGTTATCAAGTCAGGATCTGATTTGTGGATCGCAAGGAAATCGAGACCTACCCTTGTTGAAGAGCAGCAGCAACACAGAAGAGTGAGATGGCAATTTTTATATATGCGTGCCAGTTGTACAGTTTCTTCAGGTACTTAGTATATTATTTCTGAAGCTACTGAAGTATTTGCACAATTAAAAAGGAATACAAATTCAAATTCAAATTCAAATTCAAAAGTTTTTATTCAAAATAAGTTCCACTGGAGAACACTTTTTGAAGGTCATACATATAGGTTAAAATTTAATTTTACTTCCTAGTCTATGTACACCGCTTCGCAACGTGTTATTGCTGTTAAGGAGAAGAAGCGGCAAGAAACTCCCCAGCAACACGTCTAGCTAAAAAAAATTATTTCTTTATATTTGTTGTTCTATTTTTTATATTTAAGTACTTTTTTTAAAAAGATTTTATACAGAATTATGTTACAGAATAACTTTTGAAGAATTAATGGAGTTGTAGCAAACAGTGCATATTCAATAAGACAAAAGCGCAATAAAAGGATAGAAAATAATTATAGTTATAAATATAAAGACGTAACGTTTTTTTTTTTTTTTTTTGCAACATATCTCCATATATTCCTTACAAGTACGGCAAGATAAAAACGTTATACTCGTACAAAACACAGTATAAGAGGTTGGAGCGAGCTGTTATGTAAATGAAGTTTTGTCATTTAAATATTCTTCAATAGTGTAGTATCCCTTTTTAAGCAAGATACTTTTTATTTTAAATTTGAATTTAGTGAAGGGCAGATCTAACATTTCACTCGGAATCTTATTGAAGAAGCGTATACCAACCCCCAAGAAAGAAGACAATACTTTTTGTAATCTAAAAGATGGCAATATCAGTTTATTACAATGCCTGGTGTTGAAATCGTGAACATCCTTATGCCGCTTGTAGGCACTCAAGTTATTACGAATATAAATTATATTATTGAAAATATATTGGCAGGCGACCGTCATAATACCGATTTCCTTAAAGCGTTCCCTAAGAGACACCCGAGGGCCGAGGTTGTAAATTGACCTTACGGCTCTTTTTTGTAAAACAAATATAGTCTCCAAGTCAGCAGCGTTGCCCCAAAGTAAAATACCATAGGACATGACACTATGAAAATAACTAAAATAAACTAGTCTAGCAGTCTCTTCGTCAGTGAACTGCCTAACTCTTCTGACCGCATATGCAGCAGAACTAAGCTTTCCTGAGAGACTAGATATATGAGCGCCCCACTGGAGTTTCTGATCTAGGTTAATGCCTAAGAATACAGTTGAATCTACTAGGTTAAGTCTAGTGTCGTTAAGGGAAATATTAACATCGTATTCTTTTACATTGGGCATAACAAACTTAACACATTTAGTTTTATTCGGATTGAGTGATAAGTTATTTACGGTAAACCACTTAGATATTTGGGTTAAGGCGTTGTTTACGTCGTCAAAGTTCTGTTTATTTCTGTCTACTTTAAATATAAGTGACGTGTCATCAGCAAACAACACTACCTCACACATATCATTAATAAAATATGGCAAATCATTAATATATATCAAAAACAAGAAGGGACCTAGAATAGAGCCCTGGGGCACACCCATAGATATGCCAGTCTCACGAGATTTGATATTGTTAATTTCAACGCTTTGGGATCTATTGTTTAAGTAAGACGACAGAAGATTGAGAGAATCGCCATAAATACCGTAATAATTGAGCTTTTTCAGGAGGGTCACGTGTTCAACGCAATCGAATGCCTTGGACAGGTCACAGAATACACCAATGGCATTCTGTGACCGTTCCCAAGCACCATAAATGTGGTTTAGAAGCTCAACACCTGCATCGGTAGTGGAACGACCTTTGGTGAACCCGAACTGTTTAGTATGAATTAATTTATTAATATTAAAATGTGAGAGCAGTTGATTTAAAATTATTTTTTCGAAAACCTTGCTTAAGGTTGGTAAAATAGAAATTGGCCTAAAGTTGGAGGGGTCGTTTTTGTTTCCACTTTTAAATATAGGAATAACTTTGCTAACTTTCATTAAGTCAGGAAATACTCCTTTATCTACACATCGATTAAATATTTGTACTAGTGGTAGCGCAATAGTGCATATTAAGTCACTTAATACTTTTAAGGATATACCCCAAAAGTCAGCTGTGTTTTTAATATTTAACGATTTAAACGTTTTTACAATATCATCTGTATCTATATGATTAAATTTGAATGTGATATTACATCGATCAACGCACTGTGTCATCAGCAGCTCAGCTTCCAGTGGTGATGATGACAAAGAGCTAGTTATTAAAGTTGGTATATCCCTAAAGTATTCATTAAATGTTTGTGCAATTTCAAAGTTATTACTAATGGTGTTATTGTTGATTACAAGTTTAATTGCATCATCTCGACGTGAACTCTTGCCGGAAGCATCATTTATAACACTCCAAGTTGTCTTAATGATATTTGATGATTTTTTAATTCTGTTACTATAATATAGAGATTTGGCAGCGATGCACACTCTTTTAAAGGTCTTAGAGTACTTTTTAATAAATTGAAGGAAGTCTGGATTTTGATTAAATTGTTTTTCACTGTATAATTCATACAGTTTCATTCGACTTTTATATATACCTTTCGTAGCCCAATCACTAAACTTAAGTTTATTACTTTTGTTGATTATT
This sequence comes from Dendrolimus pini, assembly GCA_949752895.1. NCBI lineage: Eukaryota > Metazoa > Arthropoda > Insecta > Lepidoptera > Lasiocampidae > Dendrolimus > Dendrolimus pini. Next base: position 7,950,388 of record OX457146.1, read on the forward strand.
TTGGTTTTAAATGTGTTTTCAAATTCAGCTTGTATAATGTCGAAGAAATTACTATACAAGTTGTTTGGATCTTCGCTGCTGAGATCCAAAGTAGGAATTGTTTTGGATAAATTATCTTTAAAGGTTCTTAAGCGATAATTATTTACTGGCCTACAGGTTAATTTGGAATTGATTTTAATACTATCAAAAGGTATTGATATAAACTGGCCACAGTGATCCGACCGTAGTACATCTAAGACTGATTTGTCGATTATTTCGCAACTACAAAATATATTGTCCAAACAGGTTGCTGAATTAGCAGTTATACGCGTAGGTTCATTAAAGACATGTATAAGATTGAACGATTTGAAAAGATTAATGATCTTGGAACGAGTTGATGACGCTTCCAACAAATTAACATTAAAATCCCCACAAACTATAGGCAATTTATTAGTTTTAGTTAATTTTCTTAATAAGTCCTCCATTGTGCTTTCAAATACATTATAATCTCCTGTGGGGGGTCGGTAGACGCAGACAATTACATAGCGCTCAAGCTCAATACAAGAAACCTCCACAGTCCGTTCAACAGAAAGGGACATAATGTCTCTACGCTCTTTACATTTTACATCATTTGCTACAAAGATAAGTGATCCGCCATGTATAGCGGACTTCCTTACAAATGCACTTATCACTGTATAATTCTCTATGAAGTTTATGACTTGAAAAGTTTTAAGCCAATGTTCTGTAATACATAGGACATGAACCTTATGTTCTTTTAAAAAGAGTTCAATTTCTAAATCTTTACCTGCTAAACCCTGTATATTTTGGTGAACTATATTTAAATTAGAAGTAGGTTTAGCGTTGGTCATATCTAGCAGTTTAAAGTGCTAGGACTTGCAGTAGAGTTAATATTAAAAACATTAATGTTATTATTAAAATTTATGTCATATATATCAGTTATATCATACATAACTTTGTCATGATTTTGTATATTAAATGCTAACAAAGTAGCTATACGTCTTCGTAACTTAAAAGGCAGATACATAGTATCTTTGTTTAGCCTAAATTTACTATTAGTAAATTTATTTAGGTCAAAATAAAAAATAATGTCACTATGACGATGGGTCAAATTATAAATTAATAAATTCAAGTCATATATGTGCCTGTTTTGTTCATTTGTTAGATTACATGCATAAGGCAGGGCACATAGGATGAATTTACATCCATATTTACTGTTTAACTGCAATAACCTATTTATGCTGTTCACAATGTCTTTCTTTTTGACAGATAAGCTATCCCCATAATGAATTACAATTGTTGATTTTTTGTCTAGATTAGATGTGCTTAAGCTGTCAATTAAATAGTTATAACTGGCCCCGGGTGAACATAAGTTGGACACCTGATGATTTGGCAAGTCATATCCCAGCAATGAACCAAGTCCTTGTCCAATTTTATCAGAGTAAATAAGAACTGAATTATTTACTACACACACTACACTAATATATATATATACTTAAGTTACACATAAGGCAATATTCTTAACAATCATTGCATACAGGTGTTGTTTCACGGAACTGACGAAGAATTTTAGCTGAGAGAGAATAACCGGATGATAAACATGTGAAGAAGGCTCGGTGCTCTACAATAGTTCGGATTATTTTTTACCGAGATAACGGTCTAATATGAAGATATAAAAAATCTCTTCGAAGAAAACAAAGTACGTGTACGAGTTTGAAATTATCAACTATGAAAATAACATGACACTGGATTCAACCTATGGCGTTAAACTCTCGGTGTTGCTTATAGTCTCACTTTACTATTTTCAACATTTAACATGCCTTGTTAAATACATGTAATCTGTGTACAGATAATCTATCCCGCGAATATTTTAAATTAATGCGAATGTAACTAATGCTGTTTTATTGATTACGCACATTTGTCATGAAGCTTAAAAAAAGAGTGCAAATATTGCAGAAGATCAGAAGAATGTTTGTTATTATAACTTACTTTTATACAAATCAGACCTGTAAGCCCATTTTCTGCTAATCCGATACGGTCAAGAAGTTTGATATGGAGTAAGTTTGAAGGACTGTATTTGAATTTATTTTTTATGGATTTGCTTATTTGTGACCGGTTCTTAAAATTTATTATTCATTCATATATCTTGCAATCGGTTGAATTTAGATATTATTTCTATAGAGCGTATATTTTAACCTATAGTAAAGCAAATGAACGCTTATAATAATAAACAAGATTAATAGCGATGAAGTAGATTATTATTTTGGTCATTTATGATGTTAATAATAGCTTCAATCAATTTACTCGATATTCTATTTGTCGTCATTTCCACTACAACACTATTTACAAGTAATAAAACAACAATACATTCGGATACACATACATTTAACAAATGCTTACAAAACTTTTATACACATTCCAGTTTTTTAAATTTCTGTCTCGCTCACACCACCAGTAAAATCATTAATGAATGAGATAAGAAGGTGATATGTATAACGTATTGGATACATGATAGAAAACATAAGTTGAAACTTAAAAATTATAAAGACTAGATTAAATAAGCAAAATATCAATTGATATCTATTATATTATTTCTATTAGTATGGATATTTTTTTTGTAAATGTGCACTGCATACTGCAACATCATTTTGGTTGTAGCTTATGAACACAATTTAATAAAAAAGAAAAAGTTAAATTTTGTCTATAGATAGATTTAGGTGAAGAGAAGGGAGGAGGGACGATTTCGCTTCGTTGTCGCCCAAATTTTAATTTCATAGTGATTGGTGATAAGATCATCGGATGTGGATTGAAATAAGTGACGCTATTTGGTGTTAAAATTGTGTGTAAGTGATAATAAAATACCCTTATAGTTGGTAGTTTCTCGTAGTAGATTGCATTCCGACCGCTCCCTAGGCGTATAGAACGTCAGTCGTCAAGTATTTTTCATGCCTGTTTGTACTGTCTACATTAGTAGGGGCCTGTGGTAGTAAAAGCTGTTGGAAAGTGTATTCTTACGGGAAATTTCTGGTGTAAAAAAACTGTCTCACAATCCATTTATATAGTTGATACTCGAGAGTATAGTTAGTCGAGTTTAGTTGTAGCCATTTTCGGTCGGTTTCTTACATTTTACTATTTATGTGTCGTTGCTGTTTTAAATGTGTTTAACGTGACTTTTGACCGCGAACTGGACGATTTAAGTGATGTGATAAGTATACTGAAGTAGTTTTATCACAAGGCTTCTAAATATGCAGTGCAATTGAAGAATATTGTGCAAGTTGACAAAAAGTGTTTAACTATATGGCTTAATTCAGATGCCTTGGTTTGTGTAAAGACGTCTTAATTGCGTGAAACTGTAAGTTATGATATAAGGTTCTCTTTACTATGAAAAACTTTATAGATCCTGTCCATAGGTATCCAATATATCACAAATTACATGACCTCAATACTTTGCTAAAAATAAAAATTTCACATAAGAATTCATATGCATATCTTGTCAAATTAATGAGTATTTAAATTTACTAGTACAGTAAAATCATTCCTAGTATTGGGTTTGTAAACTAGTAGAATGTATAGTTTATATTTTCTTAAGATCTCGTGACTTGTATTCATACATTGGATAAACCAAAATCAAATAAATTACTGCACTTAAAACCCGTTAAAACATAGTTTTATTATGATATTATTTATTGCGAAATATTGGTAACACTGGTATTAAGGAAATCTAGGAAAAAAGAATGTGTGTAACATAATTAATTAAAAAACCCGAAGATAAAGATAAAAAACCATTATAAACAGGAAAAGTTTTAGTTAGGTACTTTTCTGATCAAAGGTTAGGTGTCTTAAAAACATAAATTGCCTCTAAAACAGAAGAGCTGGGGTGGTAAAAATTTAAAGGTATCTGGTGATTGCCTGAACTAAAATATTAGTTGGAAGTTTAACATTGTTTCTTATAATTGAAGCAAAAGTCTAGAAGTTAGAATAAAATATGAGAAGACTCTTGTGGTGTCTTTTATAATCTAAAGAAGGTCTAGCGGCTTCCTAGAATTATAATTAATGCTGGGTGCTTGTCATTCCTAATATTCGTCTTTTGTGTCAATGGGTTCTAAGCTCCATATTGATTCATGACAATTGGTTCATTTTAAAGACTAAAGTAGAAAGAAAATATCCTAACACTATCTGTGCAAGAACGGTGAAAGAATAAAACTTCCTGCAGCCGGGCAGCCTATCATAAAAGGTAACAAAACAACCCATATCCAGGTGGTAGGGTGTTTACCCGCCTGGATAGCTACCACCTGATCTAGACTATGCCGCCATAAGAACCTTGAGTTGTGTTCTGGCCTTAGTGCCTAGGTTCCAGTCTCCCTTAAGAGAGCAGCAGCACATTTGTAGCACCTTTGGTGTTGCTAATTTACATAGGCTATGGTAACTGCTTTCCATCAGGGGGTCCATCTGCCTGGATGATGAACTTGTGCAATAAAAGCATAACACTTGTTTTTGCTTTTGTTTATTAGTCTGGGGATGTTGTTGAAAAATTTTTGTTTCTACTGTTCATGGGATCCAAATTCGGGAAAATTCAATAGCAGCCACTTAAATAAAGAAGTCAAGTGTATAAAAGTCAAAATTTTATAGATTTGAATCAATCCATTCTTTCTATACTTCACAGACACAGTTTGGATAGTCAAGCATTGAGGATTAGAAACTCGTATTATTAATTTTATCAGATTTTTTTCTGTATAATTTGGGTGCAGAACATTATAACAGATGGCATCCATGGTAGAGTGGTTGGTCTAAGACTTTGCCTACCTAACTCACCGTAAGACAGAAGTCCCAGATTGAAATCCTGGCATGTTAAATTTCATTAGTAAACTTTCCGTTATTTAGTATTACTTGCATGTCCAGGATCAGTAGCAGACTTACAGTATTGTTATCCATCATACTAATGTAACTTGCTTAGTTTAGTTATGCAGTGTGAGGGTTAGTTAGGTATTAGATCACCAGACATCATTATTAAAACAAACAATGAGTTGTTTTCCTAATTATCATACTCACAACTCTTTTGGTATTCATAAGTGAATAACATCATCATAAAAAAAATAATCATTTCAAGTTGCCAATGAATCAAGCTGTCCATAAACTAAACTCATGTATGATTCATTGCCACAAACAATATTCTTGGTCCAATAAGCTGTTTGATAGACCTTTACCATGCTTTTTAATATGCCAAAATTGGAATAACTTACATACATACATAACTTCACGCCAGGTCCCTTGCGGGGTAGGCACGAACAACAGAGCGCCATACAGGCTTATTTTTACACACCTCACTTGCTTCTTTGACATTCATAGCTCTTGTCATGCACGCTCGTCTGTTCTTAAGGCTCCTGACATCACCTTCTGCTAATACACTATCAATTTGATCATGGAAGGTGTGTCGTGGCCTTCCGCGACTTCTGCATCCATCCACTTTTGCATTGTATATATGTTTAATCATCCTTTCATCAAACATTCTTTCCACATGCCCGAACCACCGGAGCATTCCTTTCCTTACCTTCACCCCGACACTCTCTTTCAGACCAACTCTCTTTCTTACTTCGGTATTACGAACGCGGTCCGCGAGCGTCACTCCGCAGATTTTGCGCAGTGCTCGCATCTCGACTGCGTTTACTCTACTTTCATGCTCTCTGTTCCATACCCAACTCTCGCTTCCATACGTGAGCGTAGGTACCAGCACCGCGTTGTGTATAACAAGCTGGGCTTTCTGGCTGAGGTTCTTAGCGCCTAAAAGTTTACCTAACGCTCCATTCACACTATTCCCCAAATTTACTCTTCTTTCTATGTCAGCGGTGTACCTTCTATCCCTGCTAAAAGCACATCCAAGATATACAAACTCATTCACTTGTTCCAGCATAACATCATCGACCATTATCCTTGCATTCGTTCTGGTTTGGAATTGGAATAACTTAACTTCTATAAATACTACTATCCCTGCTCCATCTGGGATAATGCTAGTGTTAGTGCCTGTGGTCAAATGAGTCTTGTTACTAGTGTTAAAATTAACACTGTTAATGATTCGTTACAGTAGTTACACATATGCAATCTGTTAATGTTTAATGTAATAATGTTAACAATTAATAACAATATCCATCACAAATAATACATTGAACACACACAATAAATTAGCATTAACATTATACCAAATGGAGTAGTAGAATATGCCTAATACAATATCTTGATCTTAGTATTTCCTAAAATAATTAGTTGTTTTTTTATACAACTAAACACAAGAGGTAGAACATAAGGGTTTTATTTTACTTTGTGTTGAAACCCTAAAAAACAGAATAATAACAAAATGTTCACTCATAACTACAATTTTTGTGGTTTTATTAATTGCAATGTTTAATGAATTCTAGTTTGTTGAGTGTCCTCTGCTACTTATAGTGACTAATTTAGATAAATTAGTCTTGCATAACTGTACTTTTGCACTTTGTGTTATTTTTTTATAATTTATGTCCATTCAAAACTAGTAGTAAAATAGTATGTCCACAAAAGCGAGTGTAAAGCTATGCCAGAAAAGTGTGGAAGAAGTCAAAATGTAATTTTGAAGTTCCTAAATGATTGGAAATAGATGTTGATTGATACCCAGAGACAAAATAAAAGTATAGACAGCCTGTATTACATGAACACAAATGTCAAATGAAGTGAACTTCTGTGTGTGAACTTATTTATACAAATAAATAAAATTGGAGTGTCTGCTTTTATTGTCCAAGTTACAGCTTTATATAAAAATATTTTTTTAAGATTTTGGTCTCTCTATCTGTTAGTTCCAGCTAATCTCTGAAACGACTGGACCTATTTTGATGTGACTCACTGGCAGATAGCTGATGTTATCAAGAGTAACTTTTCTAGTTTTATTTTAGAAAATAAAACTGAAAGGCCCATGTGCAACCCTCCGCCGTAGCCGCACCGGAAGGAAAATTAAGCTGATTTCCACGCTGACGAAGTCGTGGATGTCAGCTAGTGTATAAATATATACGTGGTTTGCATATGTGTAGTTAATATATTCTATCCGTGCAGGAACGGAGAAGGAATACAATTTTCTGCAGCTGGGCGGCCTGTCGTAAGAGGCGATAAAACAACCCACAGTCAGGTGTAGGGCATTTGCCCGACTGGATCGCTACCGCCCCTGGACTAAACTAAATGACGACATACATAACAACCTTGATTTGTGTTCCGGCATTAGTGATCAGGTTCCAATCTCTCTTAACAGATCAGCAGCGCATTTGTAGTACCTTTGGTGTTGCAAATGTCCATAGGCAATAGGATCCGCTTTCCATCGATTCGGCCGTCTGCCTGTCCGCTGAACTCGTGCAATAAAAATAATAATAATAGTAACGTATCCACTGGTAACTATTCCGACTTTATCCATATCGATTAATTTGATTAGATTTAATACTGAGCTCTTGTGCTGCGGCGAGATCGGCATCCTGTAGTTGGCTACTCTATAAGAATCCGAGACTCCCCGTCTTTCTGTTAATGATCTAATTCAAGGTGACACCACAGGCATTCTCACGTTTTTTGATCTTTTACTGTTCAAAATTTATAAAAGAAAACATTTTGGATTGGTTTTTTAGAGACATACAATTAAACCAATTATGACGTAATTTGGTCTGGACATTACATACTTTCAATTATGGGGTTCGAATGAGATATATTTTATGTATCTGTAACTAAAAACCTCCTAAGTACATTTTTCTCGGGCAATATTCTTTGTAGGCGAAGCGAAAGTGCTAAATGGGGATTTGCTCGAGCGTCGTGGGGACCTATTGGGATTTGAAAATTAGATATTTCGAAGCATAAAGCATTATAGATATTTGGAAGCATAATGCTGTCTATTTAGTGCTGTCAGTTGATAACGTGCCCAAAGAATGACCACACCACCTCGCTGCACGGCAACGCTATTGCGTTGTCCGAGGTAGGTACCAGCGGTCGTCTACTTCTTAGTACCACTTAGACAAGCCTCGGTCCCAGTTTTAGGCAGCGGGAGGGGTGATCATCGGCAAACCTTCTGCGCACGACTTCTATAGGCCAGTCTTTTGGTCACGTGAGACGTCTGCCAGGCGTTTCGCTATGTTTCGATAAAGTTTGTGCCTCAGGCCCCATGCTCTTGACCTCAAAAGCTGCTAATTTGTAGCTATTTCTGTAGGTAGAATATTTGCGGCATTTTACGGCCTTCAGTTATGCAGCAGCTGTGCCCGCAGACATGCTAGTGGCTGGAAGATGGGACGCCGCCAGAGTATCGACGCAAGATGCGTCCCATGCTAAAGGGCGACCTGTCTTCCACGGCACCAATGACATTCCATCGGGTCTCTTGCCATTGTCGCAGCACAAGCCGTTCGGTTCTAGAACGGCAGGTACCCCGGGTGTGTCAAGAGCCAGACGGATTATATCATTGTGTTACATGACGCGGAATGCTGCGGGCACTTCTGATACACGATGAGTCATGGTGACCTAGGCGCTCCCCCTTCTACATCTTAAAGTCCGTGCCAAGTAAAACATAAAAAACAACAACAAATTTGTAAAATGTACAATTTCCTGTTTGCGCCTTGAGTCTCACTTTGTTTACAATAAATGTTAAGGCATTCCAAATAATACTTGCTGCCATCCTACTTATTGTACTTATTATCATTGACTTGTCAGTGGCTCCAGTTTGTACAATCAATTCGTTTATTTAACACGGAAAGCGTGTAGAGTGGCATTATTTGTAAGAAAAGTATGTTATTTACATAATATTTGAGGCCCATTTTAATTATTTCTTACTCGCAACGCAGTTAGGGTCCAAAGCATTACATACCGAGGAATGCTTTATCTAGAGAACAAAGTGGAATGAATAGTCAAGGAAACACATTAATGTACTGAATTTGTCATTCCTAGTATTTCCTTTCATGGTTATAGACATACTGAAGGCCGCCCGCGTCTTGGTCTGCAGTTGTCGTGAAAATTCGGAAAATAGATATAACCATCAACGTCTGTTTTCACCCGTCTCTTAGCCTTCGGATCACGCACCCGACAATGACGCGTCTTATTGGCCACTCCAGCATCAAAGGGGGGACGGAACTACCACTAATGCCGGAACACATACGTACATAATTTCACGCCTGTTTTCCATGGGGGTAGGCAGAGACTATGGATTTCCACTTGCGACGATCCTGACAAACAACTTTCGCTTCACCTACTTTCATCGGAACACAAGGCGGGTAAAAATACCTTACCACCTGGCTGTGGGTTTGTTGCCTGCTTCTTACGACAGGCCACCCGGCCGCAGGGTTTACTATTCTTTCATTCCTGCACTTAGATGGATAGATAAATAACATGTTATTGCACATCAATTTACAATACATTCTAGGCAATGCAATAGATGGTATTAAAGCGATCTCTTCCAGGCAAACTAAATTAAAGGAAATCCTTAGCTAGCAGGAAAAGGCAGATTGTATTTTTTACATAAATTGCATAAAAATACCTTCCTCCACTTCTACAAACTTTAACTATGCCAAATCTCGTTACTCCGTATGCGCAACATATTGAGACCAAAGATTTCTCTTAACGTGATAAATAGAAAATAGATTTTCATTTATAATATGTTTGTAAGGCACAAAGTACAAACAATACCTGAATACAATAATATAATTAGATTGGGAATTATATTTGTAATTGATACATCGAAAATTTTATACAATATTGTAGTAATAGGAGTTTATACGAGCGCACAATTTGCTGGGAAATACGTAATATAAATATTTTCTCTACCGTATCTCGAGACTATCGACATACTCGTCGGGACCCAAGATTGGTATCCGTTCAAATATCCGTTCTACTAATGAACTAAAAATGCTACTCGATTACCCAACTTGATTGACCTAATTGATCTAAACGTCTCCAGACTCTCATACCTCATACTCTCATTAATGCTAGAATTAGTAGGTACCTTCTTCATCGTATTCTGTGTTTATACAGTACTTGAACAATTTAACTCGGCTTTACACTGGAATTGTTAGTAAACCAGTTAAGACTATTTGATTAAGTAATGATTTATTTGTACAAAGGTCATCGCAAATGTTTGTGAAAATAGTTCATTAAAATTGTCGAGTTATGAGTTTTCAATCCCAAAAACACGGAACTTTAGCTTAAGACAATTTGAGACTACCTTGTGTTTTTGTTTTACGAGGGGAAACTTGATTGAGGGCCATCAGCCGCGCGAGAGGTGGAACTAGTATCTCTAGATAAAACGAAAGATGATTGCCCCCCATGGTTAGGGATACCCACTAAAACCCCTCGGTATTGCGTCCTTCGCCGTTAATGCCAGAACCATGGCCTAGCCCCTCCGCTGGCCTTGGCAGGAATTGCAGACCACCAAATCACACTAAACAAACAGTAAAAGGCTTTATAGAAATTGCAGAAACATAATTGATCTCAAATTACTTTCAGTCAGAAGTATTACCAAAATGTTCATTGGTAATCCTGTAAGAAATATTTCTCTAATGAACTTTAAATAAATATCGAAAAAGTTAATGCCCATGCTCTAGCTGTGTTGAATGTTAGTGTTAGTTATTGCGTTCAAATGCGGCGTATTTATAATCTTAGAAAATAACGCGTAAGCGATTATATACCTTATACTTTAACGTCACATTAGTGTTGTTCACCACATTCACCTAAGTTATCGGTTAATGTTTAACGTTATTAACAATTTATCTCAAATAACGCATTAAATAAAACCTTGGCTACAGTTGCGTTGTCTTAATTAGTGCCGGGGTCCCGGAGGCGCAGATATGCGCATGATCTCTTGAATACCGCTGTAGGGGCTCTCCAGCATCTAGGGAGCGGAGGAGTCGTCCCCCCTGTTGTCGAAGTGAGTTTGCACTACTTCTCGGGGCATTCTCAAGCCCTGCTGCGCTAGGATCAGCATGGGCGTAACTACTTTCTAAGTCTCACGCTCTTCCTGCCATAAGCGCGGGACACATAGGAGGAGGGTGGTTTTAGTGGAGTATTGAGTTTTCGAGTCTCCACACAAGCTGGCGATTCGTGGTGTCACCTCTCGTCGCATTGGTCTAATCCCTAGTAAAGGACCCGGTAGTGTGCGAAATGGATTTCCCCCGCCTCAAAAAAATGTCTATTAGTACGCTTACTTTTTTTTTTCTTTTGGCCAGGGGAAATCCTTTTGAGGACTAAGCCGCGACAGGCATAGAAGCCTGGGGGGATGTTCGCGACCCATGTGAGTGTGGGATTCGCCAGATCGGGGGTGGCACTAGCGTGCCCAGTCAGAACTGGTGTCACGCTATTGCCACTCCCCAGTTAGGGATACCCACTAAAACCCCTGGGTTTTAGTGGGTATTTAAACGTCCTGCGCCTTATACTAGGGCTACGGGTATTGGGCTGCCCGTCTCCGCGTGCCCTGGCAGGCGTGGGCCACCCTCACGAGTCCTCTTTCAATGCCGGGGGACTACATCCCCGGCGATGTCATAGTCAGATCCAACGTGGGGCGGTTTGTAACGCGCCCTACGGGAGGAGAGTTGAGCGCGCGCGGAACACTCACGCTCTCATCTCGACGGCATGTGCGGGTGAGTGAGAACCCCTATACCCCAAGGGGCCCTACCCGCGCCGCCCGTTTATGGCGGCCGAAGGTCGAAATCCGCCCTCCGGCGCCGGCGCGTCCTCCTTTGGTGGGAGCGGAGCAAGGAGGTCCGCTCCCGTTCCGCCTCCTCCTTTGCAAGCATGACGCGCTCGCAGAAGGAGGAGGCGGCGTCCCATCCGGGTTTGATCCCAACCATGGTGCGAACCAAGGCCGGGAGCAAGGTGTCAATTCCGGTAAAGGCAACGAGGTCTCGGCGCTGCTCTGTCCAGGCTGGACACTCCTGGAGTGTGTGCAGCGCCGTATCCTCGCCGCCTGTGTCACAGTGATGGCACCCTGACGTGGGCTCGCGGCCGAGGCGACACAGGTACCTCCCGAAGCAGCCGTGCCCCGAGAGGACCTGCGTCAGCCTGAACGTCAGGGTGCCGTGACGTCTATTGAGCCAGTCGTGCAGGACGGGCCTCACCGCCTCGATGGTTGCGGGGCCCGCTCTGGGGCGTCGAAGGCGTTCTTCCCAGACCTCCACGGCGACCTGGCGGAGCTCCGACCGGCACGCCTCGATCTCGCGAGGCGTGGGTCTGGTGCCCCTGGCCAGGGCCTCTTTGCGCCACGTATACAGCGACGCTAGGACCCTGGCTTCCAAGTCCCATGGGGGGGATCCGGCGAATAGCGAGGCCACTTCGAAGGACACCGTACGGTATCCTCTTATTGCTCTGACGGCCAATACACTCTGCGCCTGGCGAAGCAGCGCAGCGTTTTGGGCCGTCAGGCGGTCCACCCAAACTGGGGCCCCATACAGGGCCATCAACCGTACGATGCCTTCAAAGAGTTTCCGGCACGTCGCGTTCGGCCCCCCGACGTTAAGGAGCAAGCGCGACAGCGCACCCGCCGTCCCCTTGAGTCTGGGGAGCAGCTGGCGAAAGTGTGCCGAAAAATCCCACCGGCCATCGAGGACCAATCCCAAGTACTTCCTGGTCTCCCCGATGCCGATGCGGATGCCTCCTACTATGATGCTGGTATCTGGAGGTGGACGATTATGAGGACCGTGAAACATCACGGCCTCGGTCTTCTGCAACGCCACCTCCAGTCCAAGACGCCGGATCCTGCCTACGATAGATGACACCCCAGCCGTGCCTAGAAGGCACGCCTGCCGATGGGTCCTCCCGCGCGCGGCGATCAGCGTGTCGTCTGCGTAACATACGACGCTGACGCCCGGGAGGACCCGACACCTCAATATCCAGTCGTATGAGATGTTCCACAGAAGGGGACCAAGAACCGACCCCTGTGGAACACAGCACACCATGGCTCGCCGAGTCCATCCCTCGTGGACCGGGTAGATGACAGCCCTTTCACATAAATATGCCCCGACTATTCGGCGGAGGTAGGACGGCACCCGGAAGTACCGGAATGCCTCCACGATGCACGGTCAGGGCAAGGAGTTGAAGGCATTGGCGATATCTAAGGACACCGCCAACAGGACCTCGCCCTGGGAAACTGCGTCCTCCGCCAGGCCTCTCAGGCGCATGACCGCGTCAATTGTGGATCGCCCCGAGCGTAAACCGAACTGGTTGTCCGCCAGGACCGGCCCCGTCGTCGATAAGTGCTGGACGAGGCGGTCTACGATGATACGTTCAAAGAGCTTTCCGACCTCGTCCAGCAACACAATGGGCCGGTAGGCGGACGGCGAGTCCGCAGGGCGCCCCTCTTTACGCAGCTGGACCAGTTTTCCGGTTTTCCACCGTTGCGGGAACTGGCCCTGCTTCAGACATGTGCTGAAAAGCTTTAGCAGTCGGGGCTCCAGGGCGCCGTAGGACAGAACCCACGCACGCCCTGGTATGCCGTCGAGGCCGGGGGCGGTGCTTTTTGCCTTCAGCCTTAGCATGGCCACCCCCAGCTCATTAGTGCGCTTACTAGGCGCAGGTGTAGTAGAGGCATATAGTGGCATTCGCTTACAGGTTTTATTCCAAAGGTAAGAAAGTAGTCTATTTAGTTTTAAACCCATAAAAATTACATTGGTCTGAGTTTTCTCATTTCACGGGAATGGTGCACCCATCAGGCTTGACTAATGCGCATTGTCTTGTCTTGAAACAAGTATATCTGTAACTATGTGCAGGTTTCTGCACAATAAAAATGTTTTGTAATAAATTTCTTTGGCGTCGTTAATTTGAATTTATGTACTATCCACAAGGGGATTAAGATCGCCTCCATTAAGCGCTACGACAACACGTCCTACAGGAAACATTTTGTTCTTACTTCATACTTCTCGAGTTAATTGCCTGAGCAATTAACCCCGATAACGGCCAGTGTGAATGCACCGTCACCACAACAACATTAACAATGAAAAAAAAAACAATTATTGAACTTTCTTTGCACTCAAGTCACTTACACAACTTTAAGTTTTTTATTTGTTTTTGTAGCTAATAAAACTTTTATTTTTGACTGTCTATAGTAAATTTTTCGTATGAGAGTTTCAAATTTTATACATACGAAGAGACGAGTGTCAATGACATTGTTGCATAAACATATTTGTCTAACACTTTCTTTCATTGAGTAGCTGCTAATTTTTACAAATGTTCGATGTTCTACTTTATAGTTTAAATAAATGTTTTATTTCACTAACATAGGAGTTCTTTGTCTCTTTTAATTTAACTCTACGTTCAGCTGCCATGTTTTGTTCGCAATTCGCTTGGCGCTCGCCTACAATGGTTCATCCAGAATCTTTTAGAGGACTTTAGTTTTAAATATGAACAACTTTCTTCTCGTTGGCGGTTCCGGAAACCTGACGTGTGGTGGGTCTATTTTTCGTGCGAATATGTTATAAGGACTGCCATGAAATTTCTCAGATTTTTAACGTTGCTAAAAGCTTCCTAAAAGTTTTTAGTGTATCCAAGTGCTTTGTTCTGCAGATTGGCAGTGTATTCTAGAAGGACGTGGGTAGCTGTTCCTTCTACTTCGGACAAAACTTGTTAAGCACTTTCCTTCTTTAGTGTTAATGTCAGAGCCATAGCCGAACATTAATACCAGTGTTACTATACCAGTTTTGTAAATACGTATCTCAGTGTTAGACTGAGACGCCATTGCTTAGTCGCTCTAGATATAGCTGGAGTAACGCAGTTGAGACTGACTTAGATGAGCTTCAAACCTTACTATTGTTATTAGTCACTAGTTATCTGGAGAAAGAAGTGGAAGATTCTCATTTCGAATATCAAGGCTTATTTAGTCTTATGGTTTAACTATTGGGGTAGTTAGCTACGAAGGCTATTTGGTAAAACTTTGGTCTACAATTGTGTTGAGATCGTACATAATCCTAAGATTCACCTGACTCCAAAAGCTATCTTCTTAATGACAAGAAAACGTTTTTTAGAGACTAAGTATGAACATTGTATGCGTTTTATATCGGACACTGCAAGTTTTCACGGGATACAGAACGGCTGCTAACGGAGGCGAAAGGGAAAGCCCTCAATTCATATAAAGTAATTTAAGATTTACTTTCACCACACTTGGAGTATCTTCAATAGCTCAATGTTTTTACAAGCTTTTATTTAACTTGCAATGGATGTACCTATGCATGTATGTAAGTTCGGGTGGAATCTTGCAAGTTAAATTTGACCAACTTCCCGTTTTTCGATTGAGCTGAAATTTTGCACGTATATATATATATATATATATATGTCGCGTGACAATGCAATAATATGTTACCATGGAGCTGATCTGATGATGGAGTCGGAAGGTGGCCATAGGAACTCCTGTAGTAAACAAGATAGAACCGTCGTGTTTGGGCTCGTTTTCAGGATCTCAAAAGCTTGTATTTAAAAACCTTTTTAAAAGAGCTTATTATTTATTTTTTGGCTATTTACATATCTTTTTAAGTGTTGTAGATATGTAAAAGGTTTACGTGTGTTTGTATTAGATTTTTTATTGGACAAAATTCAGTCTGCCTCATTAGATTTGGTGTCATAGTTTTCGTTATAGTCTCTCCATATTTGCGTTAAAATATCACGAAGTTCACATGAAATTTGGAGTTATTTCTAGAATCTTTGCATAGAACTAAATAAAATTCAGTTCTATTCATTTTGCATTGAAATGACGGGGATGTCAATTAAAACTTGGACAGCATTATCAAGCTGGAGGGGAGGACAATAATTGCCACTTTATATTTTATTTAGAAAGTAATCCAATCTATACTTAATATTATAAAGTGGTAAGATTTGTATGATTGTAACGAATAAAGTCAAAAATTACCGAAGCGACTTAAAAAATTCTTGCATCATTATAATGCTACATTATCCATGAATAATATAGACTATATTTATTTCTAGAGAAAAATGGTAATCCCTACCAAAACTTCAATAATGTAACCCAATGTATATTTTGTTTTGCCATAAACCACTCGTGCCGAAGCCGGGACGGGCCTCTAAAAATAATATAACCTTAAGTAAACATAATTTCTTAATATTAGTTATACAGTATACTACATAGGTCTGTATTTATTCATCTGAAAATGGCTTCGTCCCAGCATCGAGGCCATATTACATTTATATAGTTTCATTGATTCAATCCAGAAGATAGACTAATGTAAGTGTCTATCCATAAATATTTTCGCTGTGTTAAGCCTTAAAGGAATATCCATCTTCAAACGATCCCAAGTTTTTGTGACGAGCAACGACCGGACTGAACGACGTGATGGTCGATTTACATCCTTGTTTATACGTCAGAGAACCGAGAGATTTTTGTGAAAAGGAAGTACAAGGGCTGTTATTAAATGCCAGGGGTTTTCTATCAATATAATTAGAGCTTGACGGATAAATGCGGCCTCGAATCGGCTTAGCGTAAGATTTTCGGCCATTTCGTTTAATTACATAATCGATACAATTTTTGTTGTAGTATTTAAGGAGTTCGGGGATTAGTAGGGAGTTTGCGTGTATCAAGGGGTTAGAATGTTTATATGATTATGTTCGTAAGGTTGTAAAAGTAATTATTTGAACTAGTGGTCGCCCAGTGGTCGAAATTCGACCATAATTAATTTGAATTATAAGTATGAATATTATTAAGGTTCTGTTGTCAAAGATTATATATTTATTATCACAGATTTCGCCAAGGCTGCACTGTTAATTTGACTTTAACAATAAACAAGAGTGTATATGCTTGTGTGTGTCAAATACATGGGAGTGGGTATAATGTTTTTTTTATTGATTAAAAGTATTTATTATGGATAATTAAAAAAAAAATATTCGCATTCTGCATTCCTTCTCTATATAAACTATAAGTGTGCGAAATCTATAATCAGTAAAATTATAACATTACATACATGAGAATACAATGTAAGAAAACTTAACTTATTTGTATTGTATTCTACCCATAGTCCCTCAAGATTATAAGTAGAATACTGAGCCCAGATAACCGTCTTCTATGGGTAAGGTGGCCAGAAGGCTGGCTACGTTTCCTCGCTGGATCGCCATACTGATCCGTTGGCCGAGGTAGGCACCAGCCTTCTGTGCGAAATTACTTCGTCCGCGCAATTTTCGTAAAGCAAAAACTTTGTACTCCTTACAAAGTTTTTGCTCCCCGTATTAATATATTGATGTTCCTAGAATTTTTCAGTATAGCTTTAACGCTGGCAAATTTTTCTCAATTTTATTATGTAGGAATAGTAGTGTCCCTTTCGTTCGTGTCAAACTTGTGTATTACTTACTACTTGTCAACTCTGCACGATATCGAAACGAGACACACGAGAATATGAAATGAAATTCCTGTTTTTGAAACCGTTGAGCCGTTTCAGAGATTATTTGAAAAAAACTTTCAGACACAAGACAGACATAAAAGTCTTTTATGATTAGGTATCATATAAATAGCAGTTTTATTTTAAGTCGTGATAGTGGTATGCTTAAGTCATCATTATATTAAGTACAGCTCTAAGGGCCGGTTCGATCGATGTGATACCACGCTCTCACAGAATATCGGTATGAAACGATTAGCCTTGAGCTAACCTAGCTTCATGCGATGAGTGAGAGTGTCGATGGCCAAATTTCCCGTCTCCTCCTATGCCATATTCCCTATTCGATCCTCTTATTCTAATCCCATCGTCTCTATCCCTTCCTAAATTCTGGCAACACGTAGGCTCCGTCCTTAGTGTTGTAAACGTCTATAAGTGACAGTAGCCACTTTCCATGAGCTGGGCCACCTGCCTGTTGCCAATTTCGCAATAAAAATTATGTAGCGTTTATATTTAAAGCATAAGGAAGTATTTTTTGAATAGAATTGATTATATTATTGTTGAGCCATTCATAAATTTTCAATACCTAGTGCGCTACGTGCAAAATTTTCAAATAAATTGCAGAAAAATGGTGGTATTTTGCTTAGTTTTGTTTGCATTACGCATTCACAATCCAAACGGATTGTATTTGTGTATGTGATATGAAACGAGGTTGATATTTCGATATCGCGTATGCAGATTTCATGCTAACATATCCACAGGGAAAAATAAATAAAAGCCTTTAAAAATATGCCGTTGGAAAATTGCCTCGAAAATGTGACATCAGACGGTCTAGGGGGATTAATTATGGTAAAATATTAAACATGTATTAGTTGTTTGAATTTTTTTTAAAGCGCTTGAGGGAGTTCCGTCATTTTCCCCTATGTTATTGAGTGATAACGTATAATCAAGAAGTCCAAGGCCTGTCACAGACTCCCAGGCCGGAGTGTATAAAGGGCAGTATGTGCACGAGATTTATGATTTTACGTATCAAGTCCAGGAGACCTCGGCGATAAACGAGACTAGGCGGTCCAACGCCTAATTTACTAGCACAGAGGTCGTCAATCTAAACCAGTGTTTTTCAATCTGTGGGTCGCGACCCCTACGGGGGTCGCAGTACCTTACTCGGGGGGTCGCCGGCAAAAGGGAAAAGGCAATTTAAAGTTATACCTCGCACTTAGGTACTTTCTACGCTTAGCATCTTTTTGTATATATATTGTCCCAAAAATGCATAGTCTTAATTAAATAGTCGTGTAAATTACTAACTTTTTGTCTGTCTGTATCCCAAGGGGGTCGCCACAATTTTTCAAACTGTAAAGGGGTCGCGTATTCAAAAACATTGAAAAACACTGATCTAAACGAAGAGGCTTTTATCATGATATTTGGTATGATGTATTCGGTAGGGAGGATAATCATAGGGGACATTTAACCCGGAAAGTGGCATAGTTTTCGAGCGATACGGGCCCGAAATTTACGTAGTGAAGTCACATTGAAAGATCAAGATTTATTGTCAGTTTCCTTCACGGCTTAGCCCGTGGAAATTCTGAGCTGTATTCTCGGGTCATATGGATTCATTCAGCAAGCATCCATCCGTGCAGCAACGGAGAAATAATACAATTGTGCGCTACCGGGCGGCCTGTCGTAAGAGGTGACAAAACAATCCACAGCCACGTGGTAGGGTATTTGCCCGCCATTACCTGGGTATTTGCCCGCCATTACCTGCGTATTTGCCCGCAATTCTTGGGTATTTGCCCGGCATTAGTGACCATCTCGCTTTATAGAGCGGCAACACATTGGTGTTAAAAATATCCTTAGGCGATGGTAACCGCTTTCCATTTGGAGGGCTGGGTGTCTGTCTGCTGAACTCAGGCAATAACGTATATCCACGTAGGTTACATTATATTATTTTTTATTTAGGCCCTATTCGCACCCGGGGTCTCGCGAAAAGTATCCATTTTCCGGGATAAATAATTTTATGAGCACTAAAGTTTGACTACATATTTATATCTTTTGAATCTTCTGCAAGATTTTGGAAAAGATCATACATAAAAATTTAAAATACTATTGTACTAATCTCCAAAATTGTGTTTGAAGTCTTTTGGGTCAAACTTTAGGACAAACTTTGAGACTGACAGACAAAAGATATGCAAAAGGTTATTTATAATTAGGCATTGCATAAATACTAGCTTTCAGTTAAATATTGGCACTAATTAAAAATCACAAGCAAATATTTTAATTTCGAATCATGGCTACTGAAAAGTGGCCGAAACGTCGAAATAACAATCAAATAAATACTGCGCTTAAAACCATTCAAAAGTATTTTTAATTGCAGATATTTCAATTTTATTTCTGTAGATTAAGATTTATATATTCTTCTGTAGATTAGATAAACTTGACATAATTAAACACTGAACTCAGCTAATTTCAAAACTGGATTAAGGTTATAACAATGTTAATCTAAACCTTTGGAAGCAAATTAAGCTACATTATATTGTTTCAGGTGAATCAACGTGCACCAGTGTTATCAAGAACATCTCATAATGACATTATACTTTATAAAATTAAATAGCAATTAAGTAATCGACGGCTCAGTTTAGAAATGATAAGGAGACTACATCCAGCATGGACGGCGTGAAGAAAATACATTCTGGAACTCTGTATCGGTGAGTTTGGCTTTCTTTCTTTTAGGTACGTTTACAGCTCTCCACATTATCGCAAGAACAAAGGAAATTCTAGACAGACTTTTTCTAAATTCCGTAAGTTGAGTGTCTGAAAGTGATTCATAAAATAAAATAGTTGAAACTCATAAAATTAAACGGAATTTTCTGAATTAATTATCGTAAACTAAAAGGTGTATTCATCAAAGTTTGATGATGAATACCTTGAAACACTCAATTTAATCGACTAAGCATATAATACCATTTTTGTAGAGCGTTCAATTTCCTACAAAAATATACATGGCCCATTTTATAAACTTTATTTGTTAACGAGTTACAAGATTCATAAGCAAAAAAGAAATTTGTCTGAAAATAATCAAACTTTAATCTTCAATATTTGTTAAATGGTGACATTTACGATAAAAATGTAACAGACCTTTTTTGTAGAGCGTTCTATTTCCTATAAAAAAGTATTGAATTTTGCTGCTAAATCAATTACTAACGGACATATATTTTTTTTTTCTATCGGACTAAGGAAAAAATCGAAAACTGTAATGCGGAGGACCTTCCTATAGAAATTAAGAGCTCATTTTTGGTGAGAATACTCTAAAGGTGACTAGCAACCCATTTTTCAGCATAACTATGAAAAACAAATATTCGATTTTTTTGGCTCACCCTAAGGGACACGGTTATTTATTTCACATTTCCGTTTTTATGTATAAATGTGAAAATACAAATATTGTCCAAATGTACTAATCTATAAAATGAAAGGGCTACTTTTATAATTTCTAAAGAAGCTTTCAAACTTACTTTAACTCTCTATGAATAAGACTGTTGGTATTTAGTACGATAGTAAAATGTTATTTAACATTTCTGACGGTTTACTAAAATAAAGTTGCGAAGAGCAAAAGAGCAATGTTGTCTGTAGTACAATAAAAACATCATAGCCTAGACGAAACACTAGACTCGAATACCTGAAATTATGTATTTAGACTACTTATATCACTCTCTTTACTGTGTAGTTAAGATTTGTATTGATTACTGAGCAGAAAAACTGACGCAGCAATTAGATTTAATACACGTGTTTAGTTTTTTGATTGTTATTGTTAATTTAATGGTTTTCGCATAATTGGGTATGTAAAATATTTTTTTAATAATTGACAGATCAAAAAAATATAGGGCGTTAAATGCAGGTCTGAATTTTGGGCCACTAAGGTGATAAACCACAAACGTCACTTAGCTGAGATGTGAATGTTGAGATGGATGTGTGGTATTACAACTTATAAGAATGGCAAGTGAGCAATGAGTACGGTTATATTTGTACCTGTGTTATATGTGTTTGTATAGTTCTAATAAACTCTATAATAATGCCAACGGCATTTTAATTCCGGTCCCTCTAAATTCGTAACAGTACATAAGGAGATCTTTGGAAGTTGCACACGTAACTGAAAATTTAAGACGAAGAAGAATAAGGTGGTATGGGCATGTGATGAGCAGGGGTGACTGTCACATGACAAAAATAATCTATCTGTATAATTGTAATATATACAGTGGTGGTCATCTAATTAGAAACACTTGTTATGAATAAAGAAAGTATAACTTCAACGTACAAATGTTCGTAAAAATATACACATTCAATAATTAATAATCATGCAATAATATAGCCAATCAAATAAAAAACTCATTAAATGCATAAAATATAAAACATATCTTACTTTTAATTACAAAATGAGTTTTACACATGTAAGAGTTTATTTTCTGTTACTGGCCGCTTGGACGCCTAATTAGAAACATTTTAAAAAAGCATCCATAGCTCGTTCTTTTTTTGAAATTGGAGAACAACATTTCTTTCTTGGCTTTTTCTATTATTTTGGCGGCAATAAAAAATTTAATCTGATTTTTATTTTGTTCAAAATGGGCAAAAATAAAAGTTGTGATGCGTCAACTAGGCAAATAATTGTTAATTTACATATGGATCATAAGTGGGCGTACAGAAGAATAGCTGAGCATTTAAATTGTTCTGTTAAGAAAGTTTTTAATGCAATTGATCATTATAAAACACATGGAACTGTTGAAAATGTTCTTAGAAAGGCTCGGCCAAGAAAAAGTTCTCCCAGAGAAGATACGCTAATCGTTCGTGTTGCTAAAAAAGACCCAAGTAAAGGCTCCAACCAGATTAAAAATGAAGTTTTTTCGTCTGATGACCCGAGAAACATCTCGTCAAGACTGATACGCCGAAGATTAGTGGAAGCTAAATTGTTTGGAAGAATCTCTCGAAAGGTACCGCTTCTTACCAAGCAACACCGAAAGAAGCGATTATTATTCGCTAAAAAATATGTTAATTGGACGGTACAAGAATGGAAAAAAGTGTTATTTTCAGATGAAACAAAAATAAATATGGTAAATTCCGATGGAAAGCGCTATGTTAGACGTCCTGTAAACATTGCTTTTAATTATAAATACACAAGGAGTATAGTCAAGCACGGTGGCGGTAACATTAAAGTTTGGGGGTGTTTTTCCGGATGTGGAGTTGGACCCGTTCGGAAGATTGAAGGTACAATGGATCAATGGCAATACAAAAATATCTTAGAGCACACAATGATTCCCTACTCGGACGATCATTTGCCTGTAACCTGGATCTTTCAGCATGACAATGATCCTAAACACACGGCCAATAGCGTCAAATATTTCCTTAGCGAACAGCGTATATCCGTTTTGGACTGGCCAGCAAATAGTCCGGATTTAAACCCGATAGAAAATCTCTGGTGTATTGTTAAAAAGAAAGTCTCAAACAAACTTAACACCAGTCATAACGAACTATATGAAGCATTTGTTGAAGCATGGAATTCAATCCCCCTAGAAAAATGTATGAAATTGATTGAATCAATGCCACGTCGTTGTAGTGCTGTTATTCAAAATAAGGGATACGCCACTAAATATTAATTACAACTATTGGTAGGCTGTGGATAGTAGCTATTTCTTAAATAACAGTACTAATTACTAATACTTAAAAAAATATTCCTTTTTATACTTTTTTGTTGTTGTTTCTAATTAGTTGACCATTATTGTTCATACCTTAAAACTGATTTAAATCTTTTTCCGTAATGTAATATTAAAACTGCACATGTGTAATGGGATTTATAATGTTTTTGTAATAAATGATAAACCGTTGAACATAATATTGTTGTCCTATTTATTGTTTAATTTGAAAATAAAAACGATTGCGGTGAAGTATCTTACATAATGTCAAGGACCGTTGGTAGTGTTTCTAATTAGATGACCACCACTGTATATGCACTGCAACCTTTCGTTCATTCATTGTTCATTATAGACGCAGTCAGGGCTTTCCTTGTGGGAGCACGCAGTGCCCTCAAAGACAATAGAGATATAGCTTATCGAATGTGCACACGTTTTGCCTAGCTTGCGATTATCGCTTGATTGCCCCACCCCTCCGTTCGGGCGTTCCTTTTATCCTGTACAAATACAATATGTCTCGACACAATATTCGACCGCATAACAATAATTTCCAAGAATCACACCTGGCTAATGCCTACCATATAGGATTACAATACACAAAAAGCTGTTTTTCTAATTACAAATTTTAAACACAAAGTAAACAAAAGAAGTCCAAATGCCGAAAAGGTAATGAACTGCAGGTATGAATTGGTCTTTGTCGGTCGTAACAATATAAATTCCGCAAATATCGAAAAATTGCCATAAAAACTGAAAAATGAAAAAAATATAATTATGATAACCTTTATAAGATTTTTTAAATAGGTTTTTTGGAATGGCGGAGCAAACAAAAAAATATAGACTTACACCTTTCGAGAATTAGTGTGCCCCCAAAAAATAAGTGACAAAAAAGGCCTGGATGGATGCAGTACACTAGTTAGTATTCTCGCAAAAACACGAGGACAGAACCCGTTCAACATTCTCCATTAGGTCGTTTCTCGCGTTCTCGTGAGAATGTAGAGGGCCCGTTACTGTTAATCTTATATAATAACTGCTCATCTGCATCCTTATTTGAACTCATTCCCCTGAGTGTTTCTGGGGAAATGAACATTTAACCTGTCAAGTTTATTCAAAGCAAGTTATAATAAATTGGATATGTGCTTGGCAGTAGCTTACAACGAACGGTGTAAAGACGACTAACATCGACGGTTTCGTTTATTTGGCTACGGAACCAAGAAAAAAGCATTTAATCGAAAATACACACAATAAATACACACCTTGTTTTTTCAGAATTTTAAATGAGGGGAAGCAGGACTTTTCATAACTTTAGGAGCGACCTAATATCTCGCCATCTATTTAATTAAAAGTGTCATTAAGAAATATCGTTGCTTTCTCAAAATCTCTCTTAACACTGAAATAAAAGAAATCCACCCTTAGTTTTATGTATGTCGGCTAACCCTAGACTTTATTTTTTTGCAATATCGCTACTTAACTATATAGCGCTAAATAGACTAGATAGCACTTTCAAGACAATTTTAATCCATGTAGACCCAGTAGTTTCTGAGAGAAACGACTGTGACCACAGTCTCCAGATTGAGTTTTGGAATTTGTCCAAATTGATAAATCTATTAGGCTAGAAGTAACATGATATCCATAACTTCGTCATTATTTAATAGATTTTAGTGCTTGGCTCACCCAGAAACAACAGTTTATATCTACCCGGAAATTTTTTGGTGTGATATTTCTCTAATATGGAGACCCTAACTCTGACAAACAGACAGATAGACAGCCAGACACTCGTGTCTGGCTGTCTATCTGTCTGTCAATCCTCAGACTATATTATTTGTAAAAAAGGCCAATAATTATCAGCTTATAAATATTTCAATATTGGGTTCGACCATTGCTAGAGAAACAGTCGGTGTACCCGCCACGCTTATATTAGGTGGGTTAAAGGGCTCCTTAGATATTATTACTAAAGGCTTTCTTACGATGTTTTGATTGTCACATATTGTTACGAATTTGCGGGATGTGAATTTAAAATGCCGTTGGAATTATCACAAGCTTTATTAGAAGTACACAAACGTAGTTCACAGTTCTTATAACTATAATCGAATATAACAAGTCAAAACTGTAAGGCAGAAAATCGTAATACATAAAATGCGCAGTCCGTCAATGGAAGATTCCCGTTCCGAATGTACATTTAGTACCGCCTCGATCGCAGTTGAAACCCAACTAACTCGGTCTCAATCGGGTCGACGTTTTATATTTGTAAAATAGACATGAACCCCATTTTCTTATACTAATTGACTATCAGTATATTGTTACGAGCTACAGGACTCGAATTACAATAAATGCCGTTGGAATTACTATAGAGTTTATTTGAACTGTACAAACACGTATAAAACAAGTCCAAAATAAAACTGGATTTAACCAGTTCACACTGTACGATTCAATGCAATTCAACAGGCGCAAAGTCCGTCACTATGTCGCTAATCGAAAGTACTACACGTCTTAATCGTATCGTAGTCGTAGAGTGACTCCCTCATCCCTCCGTTCGGGCATTGTTTTATACTCAATTGTATAATAGAACAAAGGATCGCGTTCGCCGAGTTAATCTCGCACACCTGCCAGCTTCGACGGTCATAAAACAAGGATTAATTCGTTCCACACTAATTACAGCCCTAAAATAAGTACGATAACAATAGATGTTTTTAAAGTTTAAACACGAAGTAGTAAAATAATTCGTTTTTACAACATGCCAGATGTGCAGCCTTTGTAACAATATGTATGGTAGCGTTGTCTCTTATACGATGGACTTTACAGCATATTTTGTTGGACAAAACAAGCTTATCCTTTATAAAGCTATGTAAAATAAAATGCTTACCGCACTACATCCATCTAATAACGCGATATTCGTTGTATACGCTCTGAATATGAATGAGGCTTCGTCTCTTAGGCTTAGGTATTCAATAGGTGCCAAACGTATTCACGGCCTGTCCAAGTTATCCTATTCAACGCCTCCCGCTGACCTATCTTCTACCTATCCATCTCTATGTTTGTATATACATACACGGGCAGCCTAAAATCAGAATAGTTGCTAGTTAACAGTTTTAATTAGGTTAGTTAGGCATGAGAGTTTTGACAGGATGTTGGTCATTTTGTAAAAGTTTCGAAGTTTAGTTGAATTAATACGAGCAACAAATTATAAAGTTTTCTGAACTGTTCATTTCGACATATAAGGCTTTTTAATGGGGAGTTGCTAGGGTGATTTGATACATTAGGGTAGATATTCGGTAGTCCGGATTTTCAATATTTCCGATATGTGCTCGGGTTTGGTTCTTCATGCGCTTGAGTGCAGTCTTAACATTTGCAATGTATACGCATAGGTTATAATACAAGCTTTTATTTAACTTGCAATGGATGTACCTATGTATGTAAGTTCTTGGAATCTTGCAAGTTAAATTTGGCCAACTTCCTGGTTTCCGATTGAGCTGAAATTTTGCACGCATATGTATATCGCGTCACAATGCAATAGAATGGTATCATGGAGATGATCTGATGAAGGAGTCGGAAGGAGGCCATAGGAACTCCTGTACTAAACAAGATAGACCCGTCGTGTGTCGGCTCGTTTTATTTGTCTTGGCTAGCACTCTGCTGCTACATGATATCCAGGATCTAAAAGCTTGTATTTAAAAACCTTTTAAATAAAAAAAGCTTATTTACAATTGTTTTAAGTGTCTGTGATTATTTGCATTTTAAAAATATTTTGCAGCATCAAACATGAGTGATATATACACCGCCGTACATTGTTTGCGTTATGAATTTAATATTGGTGTTAATAAATTGGTTTGTAGTAAGTAGGGTTTTATACAAACACAGCCTTTGTAGTATCGTTATCTTTGCTAATGCCTTGTCAAATACATTTGCTTTGTTATGAGTAGAAAGGTTTGTACGAGGACTGGAATTACGATTATGTGTATGATTTAACATAGCTTTAGGGCCACCTGTCACAGTATTAGTGGTAACAGTTACCTCACGTACATGGAAAATGTATTGCTAAATAATTAGCAAGGTTATAACTTAGTAGTCCATGTACCTGCCAAAATCTGTCAATACAGAAAACAGAAAATCATCGGAGATGCATTTACGAATATGTTTAGATTTTACATAATATTGAATTAATTAAGCAATTCAGTAATAATTATTAAATAAAAAATAAAAGAATTTTTATTGACACCAAAAATATATCAAAATTTGCCTTAAAATTAAGACTGGATACTAACACCTAGACTAGGCCAAGCCTGTATCCTAGGTGTTAGTTGCTCCCAGTGACATAATAACTAAACTTATTTAACAGATTAATTCCATGTTACAAATAAAAATTACAACAAAAATTGGAGGTAGTTCCAAAATAGCCAATTAGCAATGAACTTGTTAAACACGAACTTGAATCGTCTACAGAACGAGAATTATGTATTCTGGGGACTTAGGAACATTTTTTCTTGTGGGTTTGTGAGTACTAATTTTATTATTTATATACTACTTATATTATTTATATACTTATGAACAATATTTATGATTACATATTTTAGAATTTATATATAGTAGACTAAGTATATATATATATATATTAGGGCGGGTTATTTTTTTTTTTGCAAAACAGAGCTTAATGAAGTGCGTGCAGTAAACGTGAGTGCACGAACAATAAGAAGAAGGTTAAAGGAAGCGGATATCACCCCTTTTAGACCAGCAAATGGTCCAAAGTTGTCTGTAGCTCACAGACAAGCTCGCTTAAGATT
The DNA here is from genome assembly GCA_949752895.1 of Dendrolimus pini. Lineage (NCBI taxonomy): Eukaryota > Metazoa > Arthropoda > Insecta > Lepidoptera > Lasiocampidae > Dendrolimus > Dendrolimus pini. The sequence goes on from OX457146.1 coordinate 7,978,168, forward strand.
TGCGCGTGATCACCTGAATTGGGCAGAAGAGCAATGGACCTCCGTATTGTACACGGACGAGTGTAGGACATGTTTATATGGTGCAGATGGTCGCAGATGTGTCTATCGTCGACGTTGGGAGCGATATGCTCAAAGTTGCATTGAGGAGCGTGTTCCTTTTGGAGGCGGTTCGTGTATGGTCTGGGGTGGCATATCGATGAACGGGCGAACAGAACTTGTGTTCATAGACATGGTCCGTCAAAACGGTAATAGAGGGGTTTGACTGCACATCGCTACATAACAGAGATCTTAGAAGATCACGTGGTGCCTTACATGGGATTCATAGGCGAAAATTTTACTTTAATCCCATTGAGCTTGTTTGGGACAATTTAAAAAGAGCTGTATATGCGAGAAACCCTTTGCCCATGACAGTGGCAGCACTAAGAACAGCACTTTCAGAAGAATGGGACAATATTCCGCAAGATCTTTTAATAACCCTAATAAAATCTATGCGGAACCGATTAGAATCCGTAATAAGGGCACGTGGAGGTAATACATCTTATTAAAACATAAATAAACCCGTGCATACAGTTTGTGTCTATTGTTAAAACCAATTTTTTTATTAAACCAATTTTCCTTAAATTTCTGTTTTTTCTTCAAAAAAAGTCTTAAGGTCCTTTCCAGTACACAAACTTAAACTTAAGGATATGACCCTACGCTGTTTTAAAGTTCACCAATCTAGAGAGGTTTCAATTTAAATCTGTATAGAAAGTTTGCATACTTGGTTAAAATATTTATTTCAAAGTCGTCTATTACTTTGATGCAGTTTATGAGTCCGTCAGTGTACTTTGGTGTTACAAATGTCCATAGACGTAACTGACATATGACGGTAACTGCTTCCCATCAGGTGGCCCTCTTGCCTGTCTGCTGAAGTCCTAAAGAGATAAATCTTAGAAAAGACAATAGTTTTCAGATTATATTAATTCTAAGTATACTCATTCAAAGTGAAGTGGAATGCTCTAATGTATATAATCAGTTTTCTTATAGATATTTCTATTTCAATGTCAGGCAAACAGGCTGTGGCTTTCACGGAAATTTGTGTTTATTCAGGCTACTCTCCTACTTCAATATCTAAATTTCACAATTGAGATGCTACCGACATCCAGATTTCAATTTGTTTTTTTTTTTTTTTTTTTTTTTTTTTTTTTTTTTTTTTTTTTTTAACATGGGTTGAGGACCGTAGGCCGCGCGAAAGGGAAATGTCGCGGCCCGTGTGTGGGATTCGCCGGGTTGGGGTGGCACTAGCACCCCACGTTGAGATGTGGGGAACTATTGCCACGCCGCGGTTAGGGATACCCACTAAAACCCCTGAGCAATCACGAGAGTCCTTTGTCCAGGCTGTGGGCTCGCTCGCGCATTCACCACCAGCCTGGACGGACGGTGGCCGGCCCCTTGCGGGCTGGCCTCTCCATTTGGTAGCCGGAGATTTGGGTCTCTCCGGCTTCTCTACCTCACCGCGAGGTGAGAGAGGGCGCGCGGGTCGGCGCGCGTCCCTCCTCTCCGACCTTTGTGTGCGGGTCCGGTTTCCCCGCCGGTCGCTCGCACGGCCGTAGGCTACGGCGGCTGGAGGTCGTCATGGACGACTCTGGGACGCCGCCGCCGACTCTGACGGGAGGGGAGCGTCGTGGATTGCTCCCTCTCCCGCTCCGCCGTCTCCTTCGCGGACATGACGGTCTCGCAGAAGGAGGCGGCTGCGTTCCACGCGTCGGCGCTCCCAACCATGGCCTTCACCACGGCCGGGAGGGACAAATCCGCCCCGATGGCTGTGACGAGATCACGGCGCTGCTCGTCCCAGGCTGGACACACCTGGAGGGTGTGCAGCGCCGTGTCTTCGTCATCACCGACGCAATGGTGGCACGCTGACGTCTGTTCGCGCCTTATTTGCCACAGGTACCTCCCGAAGCAACCATGCCCCGAGAGGACCTGCGTCAGGCGAAACGTCAGGGTGCCATGACGCCTCTGCAGCCATTCTGGCATGATTGGCCTTACCGCTTGGATAACGGCGAGGCCTGCGCTGGGGTTCAGAAGGCGGACCGCCCACTCTGCCACTTGGAACTGGCGCAACTCGTCTCTGCGCCCCTCTATCTCGCGGGGGGCAGGTCGGCTAACACTGGCCTCCATTTCCTTGCGCCACACGTACAAGGAGGCCAGTGTTCTGGACTCCAGGTCCCACGGCAGAGCACCGGCTAGAAGGGAGGCCGCTTCGAAGGATATCGTGCGATATCCTCGGACGGCTCTGACGGCCAGCATATGCTGTGTCTGTCGCAGCGTTGCGACGTTGCGAGCCAACAGGGCGCCCGCCCACACCGGGGCCCCGTAAAGGGCCATAGAACGCACGACTCCCTCGAAGAGTTTTCGGCACGTCACATTTGGCCCCCCGACGTTGGGCAGCAAGCGCGAGAGTGCGCCCGCCGCCCTCTTGAGTCTGGGGGCCATCTGCTGGAAGTGAGCCGAAAAGTCCCATCGGCTGTCTAGAACCTATCCCAGGTACTTCATTGTTGGCTGGACGCCGATGCGGACGCCTCCAACTGTGATGCCGGAACCCGCAGGTGGCTTTCTCCGAGGCCCGTGAAAGACCACGGCCTCGGATTTGTGCAGCGCCACCTCAAGACCCAGCCGCCGGATTCGGTGGACCACCTGTGCAACCCCAGCTGTCGCCAGAATGGCTGCCTCAGGATACGTCCTCCCCCGTGCGACGACCAACGTGTCGTCAGCGTAGCACGTGATGCTTACGCCGCAGAGGAGGACGCCCCGCAACACCCAGTCGTAGCCGATGTTCCACAGGATCGGCCCCAGTACCGATCCCTGTGGAACGCCGCATGACATCTCCTGGCGTCCCCAGCCGTTTTGACCCGGGAAGATGACAGCCCGTTCACTGAGATACGCCCCGACTATGTGGCGGAGGTATGTCGGCACCCCGTGATATCGGAGTGCCTCCCTGATGCAGCTCCAGGGCATGCTGTTAAACGCGTTGGCAATGTCCAAGGACACCGCCATCAGCACTTCGCCGCTAGAAACTGCCTCTTCCACCTGGCTCTTCACTCGCGTTATCGCATCAATTGTGGAGCGCCCCTTGCGGAAACCGAACTGGACATCGGCCAAGTCCGGCCCCTCCATTGACAGGTGCTGGACGAGGCGGTTTGCAATGACTCTCTCGAAGAGCTTGCCCACCTCGTCCAGCAGCACGATGGGCCGGTACGCGGACGGTGATTCCGCGGGGCGCCCCTCCTTTTTGAGCAGGACCAATTTCCCGGTTTTCCACTGCCGGGGGAACCGGCCCTGCTCTAGGCACGCGTTAAAGAGCCCTAGTAGTCGGGGCTCCAGGGCGTCGTGGGACAGAGCCCACGCACGCCCTGGGAGGCCATCTGGACCGGGGGCGGTGTTTTTAGTTCGCAGTCTGAGAACCGCTGCCCCCAGCTCTTCCCGGGTCACGCCGGGCACGTCGCTGCTGCTGTCGTCCGCGCTGGGCTCCCAGTTGGGCGGAACCATAGCGGGTGGCTTGTGCTCGTCTCTCAAGGGGAACAGGACACGGATAATTTCCGTGATCTGTTCCGGGGGGAGACTCGGTGAGCGGGGGGGCCCACGGGTGGAGTTTCTTTCGCACCAGCCTGTAGGGTCGCCCCCACGGATCTCGGTCCAGACTCGCTAAGAGCTCCCCTCACGCTGCAGATTTGGCGGTTTTTATCGCCGTCTGCAGCGTCTTTTTCGCAGTGCGATATTCCTCGTAGAGGCGAGCCTCGTCCTCGACGAAGGTCACATCACGGCGATGCCTCTTTTTGTGCCTGACGTACTGGCGTCGCGCAGCCGCACAGTTGCGGTGAAGCTGCGCAATCTCGTCGCTCCACCAGATTTCAATTCTTAGTTATAACCTGTTTAACACCGTCCAACCTGGATCATATCAGGAAAACACTTTGAAATCTAGCCAAAATATTTCAACATTATTACGATATTTGTTTTAAATTGTACTGGCAACACCGAGCGCGCGGTACTTGCAAGCCAAACCACAATAGGCTATTGTAAGTAGAACAGTGAACACGCATTGTTTGCATGCAAGTAGAGGTGGCTACAAAAACAATCACTGCCCGAATTGATACATGAAATGGCAGTACTGATCTCGGGCCTAGACTATTATCTCCTAAGATAGGAAGGGTTCGTAATTTAACACGTTAGATTGTCAGCTGTCTGAATAAAGACATTGGGATTGTGTATCCCATGGGGATGGTTTAGTTTAGTGTACGTTTACTGAAAGGAATTCTGTCTGACCGTTTTGCTATTTTTACGGAAGGCCTGTAATCGAGTATCTTATACAGATAAAAAAATCTATAGTACTTTTTTTTGTTTAGCAAATTTATTGCATTTTACAATTTTATCTTCAAGGTCACAAAGCCCATGTTCAACTTGTGCAGTATGAATTTAATTGCAGATAATAAATTGTCAATCTGCAAATGTCAAACTGAAAAGCAGCGTATGCATTAATTTGTGACAAGTAACATTTGACGTTTGCAGTTGTCAATTTAGTGCAATGAAAAAACGTACTGTTTACACACAGTCCATCCAAAGCTGTCTGGATGAAATGGCCACTAGCCATAGCGTTACATATATTACTAGCTGTATCTGGCAGACGATGTCCTGCTTTTAAAAAATAAAAATCTAGAACCCGATTCCAGTGCTATCTACCGGGACCAAATGTTAATCTAAACTATTCTCAAATCCACTTGAACAAACAAAAAATTCATCAAAATCAAGCGCCACCTACTGGGTCCAATCGTTAGTTTAAACCATACAACAACACAAAACACCTAATTAAATTCTGGTACCCGATTGCAGCGCCATCTACCTGGTTCAAATTTAAATCTAAATCATCCCTGTAGAAAATTATTACAATACTAATAACGCTATTAAAAAATTGTGGTTAGTGGTAGAAGGGTGAAATGTTGAGTTGTATTTTAGAAGGGTGAAATTTTGAGTTGTATGTATTTTTTAATGCCGACTCATAAAATAACCGAAATAAAAAAAATAGACAAAAAAATAAAAATTTAGGGGTTGGTCACCCTTATCATTTAGGGGTATGAAAATAGATATTGGCCGATTTTCAGAGCTACTCGATATCCACACAAAATTTCATACAAATCAGTTCAGCCGTTTCGGAGGAGTTTAGTAAGAAACAAGAGAATATATTAGATTATTAGAACTATCTTTTAATAGTATAGGTTACAGCGGCATACTCGTATACATATCCCATTAGAAATTGTGTAGTTTTATCCTATGGTCATGCCCTTACTAAAAAAATATATGTAGTATTTTTAAAGACAGGTGTTATGTATTTTTTTTTTAATTATGATGAAACAATAATAGTGGGATAACTAGTGAATTATGTAATTGACCATTAAGGTAACGCAATTATAGGTAATAAAGTAAGTACCAATTTTTTTTACAACACAACTGTGGGGCGCTTATAGCCTACAGTGAATATGGTTCGACTTATATGGACTGTATGAGAGAGATATGACCTAGATCCTTGCACAAGTAAAGTAGAAACTCCACCAAACTTGAGATCCGACCTCTCCTGGCTCGGTTACTCGGTTACACACGGGAATAGCACACGGCACTGGATTCCATCTTGGAGCAAGCACTTCACAAAGTCCAAGTATCGTAAAAGTTCTTGGCACGGCCAGTCTGGTCACAATTAGTTGAAGTTCAGAATAGTTGATAAGAAACACACATCAACAAACAAACAAAATCAAACATACATCCTTGCAAACTGTGTTAATGGCTTATCATGCTCATGTTTGCTCATTAATCCACTACGGAATCATAATATGGGGAAACTCCCCTGATATTGCAAGGGTTTTTCTCGCCCAAAAGAAATGTCTTCGTGCCGTATTTGGAATGAAATGGGCAGAATCGTGCAAGCCGGTTTTTGAATCTCACAATCTCCTTACTGTGGCTAGTATCTATATACTTGAAATCGCTAAGTTTATCCAATTCAATGGGTCTTTGTTTGAAGAATTTAATAATGTTAACGCGAGACTTGTGACGCAAGTAAAATTAAAGATGCCTGTGCCTTCTCTGGATCTCTTCAGAAGGAACTGTATTTACATGGCTGCTCTTATTTATAACTCTTGGCCAAATAATATTATAAACGCACCCCCAAGAAAATTCACTGTAGTCTTAAATAAGTGGCTGATCAAGGAGTGTTTCTATACTGTAGATGAATTTCTTAAAAAAAGTGCTTGTCGTTTTTATCTATACGGAAAAGCTTTGTGATCTATTTGTAATTATTTCTCTTGACATTAATTACTTGTATTTTATGGAAAATTGACTTTTTTTATTTAGAATATTTATGTTAATTTAATTTTAAATTTGATTTCATTCGTTTTGTACACCACTATGTGGTAGAATGTACTGTGCATCTACAATTGTGTAACACCTGTATAAACTACATTCTTGCAAATAAAGATATTGATTGATTGATTGAAAAGATGAGCGCACGGCGCAGTGTCGTTCTCGTCAAACGTTGACTAAGAGTGGTCCAAAAAATGGCTGCCCCTACCCTGCTGTGCATTGGCCGTCACCTTACACAGAAAGAGGGTAGACAGCAAAATTCATGGAGCGATGTTCTACCCACTTCACTAGGCAAGGACCGAACATCTACGGACTCGAGTTCCGTACCCTTTTTGACAACTTAATTCCGAGGAAAGTTTTAAGTGTTTATACACGCTTCTAGGTATTTTTATTTTGTGTGTGACATTTTTTCAATGATATTTGTGTTGTGGTGTACCTTACTAATAACTACTTATTGGGATTGTCATGTCTTCTATTGTTATATGCCAAATTTGACAAGTCAATGAGTTCTTAATTAGTTACTTTAGTTAACACAATTATAGAGGCTTTTAAACACTTCAGAAGTCGAATTATAATGTTTATATCTATGTGAGTACACGAAGGTTTTGTGGTTTTCGATGGTTACCAGCTTTATGTCTGCGAATAGCCCATTGAATGCCCCGCTTTGTCCGGTATTAACAATATACGATTGTGCACGAAGTGATGTATTAAGTAGATATATTATTAGCGTTGGTGATTATATGGGCTCCGGTTGACCTAGTTTTTTTCATTACATCGATTTGATTAATTTAAAGTTTACTACTGCAAAGTATGTATACTTGTTACTGGTACTTGGGTAACGAGATATTTGTTTGACCCCTAACGAAAATGTCGTAGCGTGATCTCATTAAGCAATTAATTTTGAACATAACTTTAAAGTATTTTACTAATTTGAACATCAATCAATAACAGAATTATTAATTAAGAAGAAGTTTTACCGAGAAATCGTTTAACGATATAATAATGATCGTATTTTAGCACATGTAATATAGAGTATGTCTTGTTGTAATGTTTATTAGATAAAAGGAATAATAATAGTTTATAAAATAAATAATTTTTCGATTATTTTATCAAAAAACAAATAACTTGTCGTGTTTTATCATTTATACAAGTATGGAAATTTGGGACATATTTTGTTTGGAATTTAAAGTAATTTTATTATTATTAAAGTTTATTTTTATTATTTATATTTGTCACATGTTACACCAGTTACCTGTTTTCACTTTAGTCATGCTGCATTTATTCTTCTCCTTACACCCTTCTCTACATCACCATTATTATTAGTTTTTCATTGTTAACTTAATCGGTATTAAACGAGTATTACCATTATTAGTAACTTTCATAGTTATATATTACAAGTGATTAAACACTTTAAAAATTATAGTACCTTTAATAATCAACTCATTAATATTCTCTATTGCCGCATTACAATAACTTTATTATTAAAGCACCATATTACTCATAATGTGGGTACAATCAACGTTGAAGCAATTTATTTCGTGTTAACATATAACAAAGTTAATGATTGTGATTTCTTTGAAGTGGCGTTATCGATATTGTACGTGACCCGACGAAAATGTAACTGCTTCGAGTGGGACACTGTTGGATTCTTGTGGAAATAATGTAATTTATAAGTCATCAAATTCCCATGACAGTTACAGCAGGATACGAATTACAATAATAGAGTAGTTCACATCTAATGAACTGAGATAGCTTTTATAATCATATAAAGCGCAAAGGCCATCCAGATTTTGTAATGGTATTACTAATTATGACGTTATGATCATATTGTTACATGCCGACAAAGTAGATGCACACCTGGTTTATTACCTCCCCCCCCGCATTTGGACTTCTTTTGTTTACTTTGTGTTTAGAATTTGTGACTAAGAAAAACATTCTATGGTTATTGTACTTGTTTTATGGCCGTCATTAGGCAGATGTGTCGAACTAATGCTTGTTGTTATTGTTTTGCGTCGAAGCATATTGTATTTGTACAAAATAAAAAGAATGCCCGAAGGGAGGGGTGAGGCAGTCTAGCGAGAACCACGATCAGAGCAAGACGTGTACATGTAATAATAAGCGATATAGTGACGGACCTTGCGCATGTTATTGAGTCGTGCAGTTTGTACGGGTTGTATCCAGTTATATTTGTACCTGTTTTATACGTGTTTGAACAGTTCTAATAAATTGTATAGTAATTCCAATGGCATTTTAATTCGAGTCCTGTTGCTCGTAACAATATAAAACGCCGAAACCATCTAGATTTTGTGCGAGTATTGCTTTAATTATGACGTCATTTCTATAATGAGTCAAAAACGTATTAATTATAGGTTAAACAGTAACTACAATTATTCACACGATATTTGAACGCACGCTCTTTTGTAATATGAACATTGTTTCGAAATTTATTGTGATATGTGTCGACTACCCCATTATAAGTTTACGTTAGCGATGCCGCGTGATAGTTCTGCTAATATCGTTGGTCTATATGAGCAGGGTATAAAACTTGATTTATATTTACTCTAGATGTTACCGTGACTTTGCCCCCGTGAAATTTAATTTGCCTTCCGGTGCGGCGGCGGCGGCAAAATGCGCTTTTTTTTTCTTAAATTAAAGCAGTCTGAGTTACTCGTTATAACATGAGCTATCTGCCAGTGAAAGACTCGTCAAAATCGATGCTGTCGTTTCAGTGATTATCCGAAGCAAACAGACAGACAAGAATTTAAAAAATTATTTTTTTCATATAACTGTCGTCGTATGCTTTTGGTATAAAGCATTTATTTCTAGATTACAACCAGACACTTCAATTTTATTTTTTTGTGTACATTATTTAGTACCAATTCACTTACGGAACTTGGGGAGTTCAAGTCCTTATCACATTAGGACAGAAATTTGTCAGAACTCTTTAAGTTTTTTTCTATTTCTATAATTATTTGGTTAACCCCGTTGGTATATTTTATAAATTCACTATTTTGTCATAATGTTCTACGACCATTTTAATTTATTGCAAACTTCTCAGTGTGGCCGTATCTGTAAATTACAAATAGTTTTGTGATAGTAGCCTTTTCATACAAACAAGCGAATAGACAGATAGATAAGTGTTAAATATTAATTCGATGTGGACTGTAAATATTTTAATTATTTAAGAAAACTGCACGTGCGTAATATATGATGATTTTAATAGCAACGGAGGGAAAAAAGTATACAAATAAAAACATCTACGTTCTAAATTCAAATATTTAGTATTGGTCGCCAGTACTATGCCACACCAAAGTAATAAATACTTTTTGTTGGGATTCCAACAGGTAGGATAATCAATATAATAGATTAGCCAAGTGCGTGTCAGCCCACTGATTACGTAGATGTGGCAAACATCGGCTGTTTCTATTACTTGGTTGCGAAACGTTAATAAACATCGTATTTTTGCAATCGATACCGCGAGAGAAAACTAAAATATTTTTCCTGTGTTCAAAATACATTGAACAAACATAAATACATTGTACATGTTAACAAATGCCTAGGTAACATGTTAAATTGTAATGATTTCGTGGTAATGCTGGTAGAGTTGCTTATGAGAAAATAGTTTGTGATGTGTTTAAACAAATATAGTCCATTTTAAATAGGGCTTTACGATATGAACTTACAAATTTTTTTTTTAATACATACCACCCATAATACATACATGGTGTTTGTGTAAATGTGAAAGTAACTCAGTTTGTATGTTGGTTTGTACCGTCTTCATGGTTTCGGGAATTTACCGATTGGAGTGTATTTCTCTCAGATTACAAATATATAAGCTAAAGTAACAATAGAAACGTTAAGTCTGTCACCGCATTCGTCCGGGCTAAAGGTGCTTAAGCGAGTGAACCCACAGCCCGGATACAGGACTTCTGGAGAAACGGCGAGGGGTTATATTATAGTGGATATCCCCGACACGGGTGGCAATAGCATATCTGCGGAGGAGCCAATCTGTCACCCTAACGTGGTTAATCCCACACGATCCCACCACCTCCCCATCGCGCTTTCCCCGCAGTGGTAAGATCTCGAACATATTTCTCCTCGTAAAAGAAGTCTGTCATCAGACCGATGGGAACGATCTGCACTGATGGGAGCTTATGCCTGGAGAAGTCAAATACCACTGAAGTTCCGATTCTAAAAGATGTGGAAGCTTCGTCTAGATTACGCTGCATTTCTAGTCTACAACGGCGATCTTGCGCAGATCGTCGGACCACCGGACTATAAAGCGTCCTACGCTATGTATACCGAGACGCTATCTCCACCCGGACCATTGGCATGACATCGTAATTCCGGGAAACGGTTCATAGTAAAAGTAAGTTCTGGATTTTGCAACAAGAAAAAATACGAGAGAGATCACGTATTCCGAAATGAATGTTTGGATCACAATCGGCATCTAGCGGTAGGAGAAATATGTTATTAACAATAACGTCTAAGAAGTAAAACAAGCTGGTGCTATTATATAAAACAAAACAACTCGCTTAAGAGATACAAAAGCATGAAGTCATTATAGTAAGTACTTTTAAAATACTTATCCGCTGTCAAGCTTCCACTTTTATAGAAGAAAGGATCGTACCCGATCATGTAACAAGTATCTCGACCCTAAGTAATAGTGTAGGTAAGGATTAAAGTGAAACGGCGTCTGTACATTGTTTATTTTCTCGCTATTTGAGCTCTCGAGCCTCGACACGTGCCCGCCCCGGCAGAGTTCACACGAGGCGACGTTGCTATGTTCCGAGGTGCTAGGGTTGCGAATTACTGCAGTCTTATGAAAGATTTTGATGTTGTTGTTGAAAATGTTTTCGCAGCATTTTTTTGGATTCAGTAGATATTGTGGTTGAAACGAAACTCATTTACGATCATCATATCCCTCCGTCTACACGTCAATCTGCCTGCTCCTCTATCTCTCTGCCTTTGTATGTCATAGTCATTATTCTAAGAAACTACTGCATTTAATTGGTCAGAATTGGCCGAAATTTGTACAGATTTACACAAAATATTTTCTTAAGTTTTCGCGACTTGTATACAACAAGACACTGTGAGCTCTTTCTGCGTGCAACGGAACACAAACCAACTTGACATTATCAGTCAAGTTAGTTTGTGTTCCGTTTCTTTCTTTTATTTTTCCTTCCACCCATTTTAATATTATATATTTTTTTTAGAACTAGGCATGTTTGCTGAAGACTTTCTTGCGCCGCTTCTTCTCTTCAAGCCACAACATGTTGTGAAGCGGTGGTAAATTAGATTAGGCTCCCATAGAGTAAATAATAACCATAAACAAAATTAAAAGTAAATAATTAAAATGAACAAGTTGGCAGTAGGCTAAATAAAACTTTAACAATACTCGTTGGACAAATGTCACCTTTGTCGTCCGTGACCACGGCCACTGAAAAGCGGCCGAAACGTCGGATAAACTAAAACCTAAAAAATTACTGCGCTTAAAACCGTTAAAACGTAGTTTTATAAGATTTACACAACTTATAATTTCAATGAGCAGTTTTCATTTGCGCATAAAAGATCAGATCGGTTTCCCATATGTAAATAATCTATATTAAACTTTATTTGCAAGCGGAACAAGTAATGTTGGTTGCTATGCATTCTTAGCTGTGTTCCGTTTACACGATTCGTACACTCGCACTCTAATAAAACTGGTGCAGGTGCAGCTACATCAGGAAGAATTATTAGTTGTGTAAACCTGTACTTATTTTACATACCGTTATACAAGAATATACTGAAATCGTGACAACAATAAAGATTAGGGGTGGCCGCCATATAGGTATGTAATTGAAGGTTAATTTCTCCAGAATACATAATCATCTACCACCAGAATCATATAGGGCATAGATCGTTAGCCAGATCTTGAAATATCATAACGATGTTGTATGAGAACTTTTTTACTCAAATCAATAGGTGACGAGATATTACCTCCCAAAGACATAAAAAAATTCGTTGTCCCCCTCTAACTTTTGAACAATGTTGTGGAAAATTCCGAGATAAATAGAAATGGTAGAACTTAAACTATAGTTTCCAAAAAAATGATTTGAAGTAATATCTGTTAGTAGTTTTTGAGATATGAGGTATTTAGTATGAAAATCGACGATACATTTTAACCTACAAGTAAAATGTCAAACGCGGTCACACTTTACCAAGCTTAACAGTAGGGCAACCTTAATCCGGGAAACAATAAATCTCTTTATGTAATTATGGAATGGAAGGTGTTTTCAATTATTAATGAATTTGGTGGTTAGCGTACGCTTGATGTGTTTCGGTAAACATTATACGCACCGCTCCGCAACGGTGACGTAGGGTTCATGAATGTATTGTGAATTTCGTATTGCACTTGTAACATGACGTATTACAGGTGCGTACCGTTTAGTTTACAAAGTTTGAGTGTAATTTGAAGCCGTAAAACCAGGCCAAGTTTGTGTGAGGACAACATGCAGTGAACATTTGTGTGACGACTACATGCAGTGAAGATTTTACTGGTGAAGAATGTCCCCTTTTTTGGATCGTTTATTTAAATCTTGATAATTGCGCTAAAAAGCTAATCCTATACCTCTACAATATGATATTGTATATGTTTCTGATGTTTTTAATAATTAAAATACGGTAACGTTTACCATAAACACTTTACACTAGGTAGACCGTCTGTCTGTTTGTTAGTTAGTTGTTAGTTTCGTGATAAAAATTGACTGACCAATTGGTAGATTTCGATACGCACTTGGCAGAACTCGTTTCATAAACATGTATTAGGACAAACCATCAGCCATTGTATTCAAATCGATTGTTAGATAAGGGTCTATCCTAATACCTAATAAATGGATTATTTGGACAATAATGCGTCTGAAGATTACGTAAATTGTGCCATTCCCCTATTCCGAGGGTTGACAAAATATCAGATACCTCACACTTTCGGTTACATAAGGAAATTGGGATATTATATTCGATTTCCTGATTCGTGTTTGGATTTTGGAAACGTCGTCTCGTTATCGACTATAGTGTTTGACGCTATCGTCTGTCGTTTCAATTACGAACTTGTTTGTTTTGTTAGGTTCTGAGTATGCTCGTGTTAACAAGAGCAATCCTTTTTAGAGTTTTTGGTATTAGCAAAAAAGGATCTCTTACAAAATCGTTACATCCGTCTCGGCGTATCGTTTGTCAGTGAGTGTGACGACGTTGCGGCGTCGCGGCAGCGGCGTAGTGACGGTGTCGTCTATCCGTGCGCTGAGGGGTGACTGCCAACTTGTAATTGATGGATGACTTTTATTTCAAAGTTCATAGTCGCGTGAGGTATCGTTAGACAGGACATAAAAAATAATAAGTAACCCAACGCCTATAATATTGTACTCAAATCTTTTTATTGTATCCCTTAGTAACATTTATATTGTATATAGTGGTCGGCTCTTATTTCCATTTTTTACATCCTTACTACAGCACTGTGGAAATTAAGCACATCTTTCTGCCAAAGTTTGACATATCAGTGTTTGAAAATATAACAATACCATACACAGAGATATATGTATTATGAGGATTGTATGAGTTCCGTTTTTTGCCTAAATGTCTGCGGATCCCTAGGAAGATGAAAAAAATAAATTAATTAAAGTAAATACTTAGAATAATAATAATCGGCAGACAAACATACATATTGTATATCCCCAAATTAAGCAAGTTACGCTTGTATTATGAGTAATATACAACTGACTACTCTGGGGCCGATCCCAAACACCCAGACCATAGTAAATAATGGAGAAAATACGTTACCGAAATTTACTAAACTAGGAATCGAACCCGGAGCCTCTGCTTGCAGTGAGGTTGGCCGGCAAAGGCTTAACTCGCTCAGCCAAATTTGTTATTATGTCCTAAAATAAAATGTGAAAAGTGCTATTGGATACCATATTATTAACATATAGAATATCGCATTAGTTATGAAATATATATATAGTAACTGTTTGCTTTTCTGATAAATAAATATTATAAAAACACAGAGGCCGTCGATTAACTAAGTAGTAACCCTATGAGCTTCCAAAGGCGACAAATATGATAATGTGTGCGAATCAGTTACTTACGTTATTTTTGTCTGTCGCATAGCTAGACTATCTAGCACGTGGCGTGCATAGCCAAGTGGTCTGGCATTAGGATGCAATCGATATCGGTGGCTATTTTCTGGTCCACACCCAGCCAATTTTGTGTCATTCATAATTGGTTAACATTCAATACTGTTAATTTTTCACCGTTTACTTGGTCTCAATTTATTGTCTTGTGTTGTATAACTTGGTGTTATTATTAGTTTATAGCGTTTAGAAAACCATGTAATCGATTGACAATCGATTTGCAACGATAGGATTAGTAGAACAGGAAAACTCGCTAACGCTTTCTTACTTTAGAATCTCATCAGTTTTTGTTTGTAGTTAAATAATGTATATAATGTTGCTATATCTGGTAGAGTCGGGGCTGGTAGACCGCGACTTACTCACCATCATCAAATTTAATATATTTTGAAGAAAGATCTTGTCAAATCCACTTTAAATAAGTTTGTATGTATGAAGAGACAGGACAGGAATGAATGAAAGTTGATGAAGTTAAATTGTTTGTTAGGATCGTAGCAGGTGGTGATCTCCATCGTCTCTGCCTACCCCAATGGGAAACAGGCGTGAAAATATACATGTATCTATGCTACATCCGGGATAATGTTAGTGTTAGCGACCGTTTCACGTAGATGAAGTGATGGGTTTAATCCATTATTTGTAATGCGATATGGTGATTAAATACACCGGCCCACAAAAAAGTTTCCATCATCGGACAACCAGGCGCACTGGCATGCGGCATCGATATATGGTGGATATTCCACCTATAAGAACGAAGCGCTTTCCATCAAGTTTCATCATACGCACCGCAAAGAAGTGGAACTCATTGCCGGAGTCTGTCTTTCCCGATACTTATAACCTGGGTGTCTTCAAGTCTCGTGTGAATAGGTACCTTCTGGGCAAGCGTGCTCCATCCTAGACCACATCTTCGTTCCACATGGGGCAAGATTGTGTTCAAACGCAGACCTATCTTCTTCTTCTTCAGCCAATCTCAATCCACTGCTGGACGTAGGCCTTAATGGACGTAGGCGTTCCATGCCACATATTCCGGTCTCCTGTCTTCCTCATCCAGGCCCTGCCGGCGATATTGCGCAGGTCGTCAGTCCACCGGGCTGGCGGGCGTCCTACGCTACGGTTGCCGAGACGTGTTCTCCACTCCAGGACTCGTTTGCTCCATTGGCCGTCGGTCCTGCGGCAGACGTGACCGGCCGACTGCCACTATAACTTGCTAATTTTGCGAGCTATGTTGGTTACCTTCGTTTTCTTACCTTCGTTCGGACCTATAAAAAAAAACAACAAACAACAATTTAAAAAAGTGGTCTGTACTCTTGACCAGACCCATCTATTCTTATGTATGTCGATGCTGAATCCGCATTTCGGGTCAGTTGGGTCCATACACCCTCAAAATTTTGAAGGTGTATGGACCAAACTGACAGATAACGTTCATATATATACTAATGTAGCTTCTCTTTGACAGTGTTTTTTTTATAATGGATAGGTTCGCGTTTGAACTGACATTGCGCCTGATGTCAGGTGGAAATGCAGTCAAAGGTGGAGCACGCTTACCTAGAAGATACCTGTTCACGCGAGACTCGAAAACACCTAGACTATATTCTTCAGAAAAGACAGACGACGGTAAAGAGCTCCACTCTTCAGCGGCTTATTTTACTAACACTATTATTTATACTAACTGTAACATTATCTTAGATAGAACAGGGACATAAAGAAAATTACCTTCATCACAACTACGGATTCGTTCAATATGCCTAGATTGACACGCACTTTGCCATTTTTTTGGGGTTTTTTTTGTTACGAATTTCCTAAGAGTTGAGTTGATGTGGTAAAGTTGCGAATGATGTTATCCAACAACAGGAAGCAGGAAACTGCTCTCTATTAAAGTTTTTCGAATGATTTATAGTTATACTGCAGATATCTCTTTGTTTTCCTGTTGTTCATACTATATGTTTGGATTTTTCTTAACAATGACCAGATTTGGTATCTGATTTCTCTAAGATTCCTTGTTAGAAGTACAAGCTTTGTAAAGGCACGGACAAGTTTATTATTCTCTTCTGATTGTGTTTACTGATACGCGAAGCTCCTCGTGTCGTTGTTAGACTCCGCGATAATATCTGATTTCATCTTTCTCCGTGAGTATCGCCGAATTTTCCAATATGTACGTAAATCCGGCGTTAAGCTGGCTCCAGACGTGTTTTAACCACATCTCTATTATTTTAGATATTATATAGGTGCACTGAGTGTGGTGGAAGTGACACAATTTCAATACTTCTCCTTCTTTACTCATCGAAGTAATCCTGCCAGGCTTCTTAGTACACTGTATGGCGATAGCGGACTGGCTTTTCGGGTCTAAACCAAATATAGTTGATAGTTAGTCCTGTAGTGAAACTTAGAATTTCTAAAAAATAACGATTAGATGTACATTGTACAGTGTGTCCGGTCTTACTTATATTACAAATATTTTTACTACCCGTGCGCAGAAGGTTTACCGATAGCCTCATTATGTCACGCGTCGATGGTCTGTAGGGTTGACAAAAAAGGTATCATAATTTAAATAAAACGCAGTGGTATTCGATTGACAAGCCATTAACACTTTATTCAAGACGGAACAACATGGACGCCGGAACCACAGACAATGCATATAAAAAGCCATAGTGTTACATATTGTTTACTACTGTTACTAAGAGAATATCATCTATATTTAATGTATACTTTTTAACAAAAGGTTACAGAAATAGTTGTTGCAATATATTTATAATTTTAATTTTTTACTATATATACTTTACATAACTATTATATACAATAATAGTAAGTAGTCATCGGCAAGCCTTCAGCGCGCGGCTTATATACTAAAGAACACCATACCCTCTATGTAGCAAGCAGCCATTTGGTTTTTGTCTTGAGATATTCTCTACCGGTCTTATTCATATTGAATTAGAATAATTTTCTAGATTTCTTTAAGAATCTTACAGAAAAGCCTGCAAACTTACTATTAACTCGATATGAATAAGACCTTAAGTGTGTACAGAGAGCGTCATATTATCTCTCAAAGTAGTGGTTTTACTGAGTTGAAAATAGGCTTCATCGGAGGATGTGTTGTTCATATTTTTATAACTTTTGTAAAAATGTTTAAAGCCAATAAAACCAAAAAATATGTGCAATTCTAGAAGTTATTTCAAAGTACTGTATAAAACATCCCTACAACCCTTTATAATTTTATGCTGCTAAATCCGTTTTTTTTATTTGCAGGAAATTGAGCTTAGCTACAATACAGCATTAAATGAACAGCTGTATGTCTCTTATTTTAAGAATTGTTGTCTTTAAAATATAAATTAATTTGTTTAAAACTCTTATTATTATTCTACTTTGATAATAACAAATAGGTGCACGAACTTTGCCCTACTATCATGTTGTAGGTATTCGAAGACGACTTGTTCGTGTTATCTTGTGTTTGTAAATTCCAATACATATTTGTAATGATTGCAAGTACATTGTTATAAGTATGGCAGAGCCATAGATACCTACTTGGAATAACAATCCTAGTGCATTAACGTGTAGCCTTGATGATTAGAAGAGTTTGAGATTGGAAGTCACTACAGTCTATCAGCAGTATGCCGTGTCTATCCGTGCAGGAGCGGAGAAAGAATACAATTTCCTGCGGCCGGGTGAACTGTCGTAAGAGGCGTCAAAACCACATACAGCCAGGTGGTAGGGCATTTGCCTGACTGGATGGCTATCACCCCTGGTCTAAAGTATGTCGCCATAACAATCTTGTGTTGTGTTCCGGCATTAGTGACCAGGCTCCAGTCTCCCTTAAGAGAGCAACAGCGCATTTGTAACACCTTTGGTGTTGCTTTCCATCAAGTGGACCGTTTACCTGTCTGCAGATCTCCTAAAAAAAAAATATGCGGAAAACGCATACTGGAAGCCCGTAAGAATCCAGATAATATGGAGAGACTTGAGGTCATTGCGAAATTCGAAAGCTTGGGACCTCGTAGTAAGTCTTCAAGTAGGTGGATTAACCAGGTTGCTGACCAATTGGACATGTCTATAAATTCGGTCCTCCACCGTGCACAAAACCAATCTCAGCAGGGGAGAGCAATTGTTCACTGGCATCAAATTCTGGATCCTCAGTAGTAAGGGAACGACTTAAAAGAAGAAAATGGTTCGTTCCACTGTGTTCCTTCCTTACATGTCGCTAGTGACGATTCTGAACAGGCCCTAAATCCTACAAGGCGGCACTGGTAATTCGTCTTTTTCCCTTTGGCGTTTCATTATTGAAGTGAAACTCCTTTAAAATCGTTGGGATTTGAAACTCAATGAAACGAAAAAGCGACAACGAAAATGGATAAACACATAAATCTATAAGAAAAAGCCTTCGAGAGAATGATAAAATAGCTCATACAGATAGAATTGGAAATGTTTTGAAGGTTTTCGTTAATACTTCAAATTTCGTGTGTTAAAGCTTAAAAACTCGTACATTATAACGATATATATGTAATGTGACGTCACGAAATTTAGAATCCCTCCCACCCTTCTCACACTGTTTCACTTCTACTGTGTGTGAATTGTACACACGTCTTTTTTATACAAAATGGATTAACAATTGAATGCCGATTCTTCGTTACATTTGAGGAAATTTATTGTCCTGGGAAACTATAATAGCAGATTCATATTAGAAATACGACTAGATTCAAAGTAACGTGGAAGATTTTATGCCATCTCTTGCCCCTACTACTTACTATATCTAGACATCTATCTATCTCATCTATCTATCTAGACACCTGTCCATTTCACAATTAGTTTCCATTTTAGTCAATTTGATACTTTCTTAGCATATGATTTTTCTAAATCTTCTGTGATCTCATCTACTAATTTCAGATTTAGGATCTTGTTAGAATGATTTTTTTTTATTGTTATTCTAAGTATTTTTCTTGATTTCACGGTCTCGGTGATTGAGTAAACTACGCCTTCGTCGGCCTAGCTAACTGGAATTGGTTTAGTGGGTAGTTTGGCGGTTGGCATCTTACAATTTCTTCCTCATTGAAGATGTGCGCAGAGCCGGTCCCCAAGAGCCTGACATACCCTTCGTCGATACCACTTCCCCCGAGGTCCGAGGGCATGGATAAACAGATTCCCCCAGCGACATAAAAAAAGCTCACTGCAACTCCAAGGGCTTGGTATCTGATATGGTAAATTACGTAAACGAATTTTCCGGTACTATGGTCTGGGTGTTCGGGATTTGTCCTTAGTGTGGTCCGTTGTTTATTAGTAATAATAAACACAAGCATAATTTGTTTCGCTTTTGTTTTTTTTTTCTCCATGATTTAATTCCGAATTTGATACAAGTAACCTTGATAAGATACTTTCGGGTTGGCATTCTTCATTGGCAGCCGGATAAAAAAATATAATGATTTATCATATTATCATGCAATGTAATGTTATCTGCATACATCGTTATCGTGTTACATCACTGGGCGCAGTGCAAAAACGAGTCAGAAAAAAACAAGGAACAAAGGAAGTTTATTCAATATCGATGTCTTTTTGCCATGGACAAAGAAGCAGAGGCCATTGAGTGAATCATAAAGTGTACATGTCACATATTGCTGTGAATATCTGTCTACAGATAGAGATTTTACTGGTGAGATGTCCGTATTTTATCTCCCGTTCCTATATCTTAGTAACCGTTAACTTGTCTTACATAAGCACTATACAAGTACTGTCAAAATTCAGTCGATGGTAAAGTAATGGAATGAATAGAAAGATATAGTGATCTAGTGGTCTGAGTGTTAGTCCACCTACTTCACTAGGACTAGGTGAATTAGTAAAACAGACAATATTTTTTTGGATTTGTATCGTGTCCTAGGGTTATAATTTTTATGTACGGGTAGAAGAAATGACCATGGCTCGCGAATGTGTGTTTAAAAAAGTTGCTAAATGCTTCATGACAAGATGGCGCCAGGGCATTATTGTCTTGCTTTTTGAAGTTTTATTGTTCAAAAGATATTTGTCAGTCAAATTTAAGAGACTCAAGTTTTACTTAATTTATATATCGACTGATGTTTTATTTTTGTATATCATAATAAACTTAGTATTGTTGTGCTTGAACTAATTAAGCGCCTTCGGGTCTGTATCACTCGGAAACTATTCCGTTTTCTGGACAATAAGTATCCCAGTATCATCGTCGGTGTCATTATTTCGAATTTCGTGCTAATCACTATGAAAAGCAATTCGCGCAATAGACTAGTCCTTTTGGACTAACTTTTTTCAGCAGTCTCCGAAAATTATAAATGAGGTGTCATTCGATTCGGAATGGCATCTAGATGATTTTTGAAAAAAATGAAGGTCCGCTTGCAAAAATTGTAAAAGTTATTAACAATTAACTAAAAAAAAGGGGGTTTAGTTTTTTGTAAAAAACAAAATAAAAATACAAATTTAAAAGTTTAAAACAACGAAAATTATTAATAAAAAACTGAAAAATAAACATTTCCAAATTTTTCCAACGGGGTTCTATTCTAAAGCCTTTCAAGAATTGCTCCAAGAAAGGAAAAAATCTTAAATTTATATTTTAACAATTATCACACTTGCAATGTTTATGTTCAAGCAAAACAAAAATATTTTGTAACAACGAAAATTATTAATAAAAAAATGAATAATAAAAATTTTCTAATTTTTCCAACGGGGTTCTATTCTAAAGCCTTTCAAGAATTGCTACAAGAAAGGAAAAAAACCTTAAATTTATAGTTTAACAATTATCACACTTGCAATGTTCATGTTCAAGCAAAAAAAAATTATTAATTAACTATTGAATAACTAAATGAAAAATTGTTATAAAAAATTTTTCAAGCAGATTATTGTTCATTCATCTATTCAGTTAGTGCCTGAATTTTTTCAATATTTTTTTTCATCTATTCAGTTAGTGCCTGAATTTTTTCAATATTTTTTTTCATATTTAGTATGTTTAAATAATATTTATTCATTAAAGGGCCGATGTGGGTGTGGCTTGCGTAAGCTAGAGTATCCGTTTTCGGCCGTATTTTCATCCCTCTGGGAAAATTATAAATATGATCTTACAGTTTCGGGAGTCGAGACTTTTTTTAGGAAATTGCCTCCTCTTTTCGAATCATTTTTCAAATTTGAAAAATCGTTATTACTATTTGAGATATTTGCAAAAAAACTTTTTTGTTAGTTAATTGTTAATATCTTTTACAATTTTTGCAAGCAGAACTTCATTTTTTCAAAAATCATCTAGGTGCCATTCCGAATCGAATGACACCTCATTTATAATTTTCGGAGACTGCTGAAAAAAGTTGGTCCAAAAGGCACTTGTTTACTAGTCTACAACCACTGATAGGAATATTAATATTTTAAATTTTATAAACCTAAATTGTACTCTCTAAGTCTAAAAATCGCTTGAACAGATAATTGCGTCTTAAGTTTCGAAAGGATTATTAAAATTTTCTTCTAGAACTTTATCGATAATATTTCAAAGGTGGTTTAGAAACTTTCGTAAATGGGGAATCTGCTGTGATTTTAACTCTTAGAATTAGATTTCAGTTGGATATGGCGTTTTCAAAGTTTGCGGACTACCGTCTGATCCGGACGGCGTCTGAGGAGGGTATGTTTCAATTTTTATAAATATTCATGAGCTGTGGACCCTCGCGTGGCCGGACACTGGCTTATCGTGAAATCGTAGGGATTTTTATTCCAATAATTTTCCTAGCCACATTTGTAAATGTTCAGAAAAGCGAATGTTTAATGGCTGAATTTTGCTGAATTTTTTATATAGACATACATAAAAATATATTACCATGTATTGATTTTGGGATGTACTTGATTTTTACTTGACATTTTAAGGGTTTCGTAGCCGCTTTGGCAAAATCGGAATCCTGGTTCTGGTTATGTCCATCTTCTGTCCCTGCGCCATCTTAAATAATGCCGTAGCTAATCATTAGCTACGTTAGTGTATGATCTTATCTGTCAATGTAACGACATTAACAATTAATGACATACACTTGCGTGACAGTCTCTAAGATTAACACCATCCTAGATGGAGCAAGGATGTATGTTCTACGTTCTTGTTATTTCCGTTCATAAAATTCGATTTATCCCGTTTCTATATCTAACTGTCCGTTCTTTTACCCTTGGTAGAAAATGGTCGTTATTTGTAAAGAGTTTTTTTCCGCAATTTCAATCAGCATAAATGCAGCATTGTTGGCACATGTTGATAACCCCTAAGGGCAGTAATAAGTTATAGGACGATAGAACGGCATTTTATACTGATGACGTTCTAAGAATAGGACGGCACGTTGTATTGATGACGTTCTAAGGATGAAACGCCATATGGTACTCATGACGTTCTAGAGATAGAACGGCATATAGTGCTCTACCGACACCAACTTTATTTACCGCCGATACATCCATATTGAAGACTTTGCCCGAGTCATCAATGTATAATTAAGGACTTCCTTCAAAGTGTCGATTAAAAACCCATTTTATTGACCACATCAAAGTATAATATTTATAATGACAATGTTTTCACGCCTTGCGACACTTGTGATTCTATTAATCTAAGTGCACCGTGTTTATCGCTTTTATCGTTGTGTATCGATTTCTTTATCCATCCCATATCTTGTTGTTTACCAACCTTCAAACACGCATACTTTATGTAAGTAAGTAACGTAACTCTGTTATTGTTGCTATAATAGGTATAAGGAATATTAATATGCTTTTCTTATGTCTTTCTTCCAAAAATGTAACGATACCGCTTTTGTTTTTATCAAAATTTATTTCGAGTCTCCTTTGAGTATTTTACGCTATATCTTACATAGCGTCAAAATTTAGCGATAGAGGTTCACTTGAAAAAATCAACCTTTAAAGAGAAACCTAAAGTTTAAAAGCTTTTATTTAACTTGCAATGTATGTAAGTTCGGGTGGAATCTTGCAAGTTAAATTTAAACGACTTCCCGGTTTCCGATTGAGCTGAAATTTTACCGTGTTTTTGTACCGTGGAGCTGACCTGATGATGGAGTCGGAAGGTGGCCATAGGAACTCCTGTACTAATCAAGATAGACCCGTCGTGTTTGGGTCGTTTTACTTGTCTTGGTTAGCACTCTGTTGCTACAAGATATCCAGGATCTCAAAAGCTTGTATTTAAAAACCTTTTTAAAAAAAGCTTATTTTTTTTAGCAAAATGGGCTTCTTATATTTCTGAGGAAAACTTACATATATGGACGGATATGACGATTGTGTAGTAAGGGTTCAATTTTTAAGAAATAGCTATCAACAATAATATAATTGGGGGCGCCATGTTGCGTACCACATCACTGTTAGTGAGTTATGGTAGACCGATTTGGACAGCACGGGTTATCTATCATGTCTGAAAAATCCAGAAAGAAAATCTCGTCATGCCAGACTCAATGACATAATCCGCCGAGTTCTTGTTAGCGTTAGCGTTGGCGTAGCGGCCATTCTAGGCTTAATGTGCGTGACGATGGCAAGCGACCGGTAGGAGTGTCAGTCATCCCTTGGAGATGGGGCGGCCGCTAGTATGGGATGCGACTTGTGTTGACACACTGGCCCCGTCACATCTCCCGATGACCCAGTCACAGACTGGCAACTCCACCCCTTTAGCTGAAAACGTCAAACGGCGCAATAGTTGTGCCATTTCGGACTGAAATATTAGGCCCATGGGGTCCATCGGAAGAGTGTCTTTAAAGACATCTGTAAAAATTCTTAGACACTACCTGTGGTCAGAAGGAGGCTGGCTCATATTTCTTCCAAGAAACAAGTATAACCATACAGCGTGGCAATGCAGCTAGCCTTCTAGGCACGCTCCCCGCTGGCAATCTGCAACAAAATGTACCTTAGTTTTAATTATTTTATGACTTATACACAATATAAATATAGAATGTGTAAAAAAAAGTTAAGTTAAAAAGTTAAAATTAAAATATATTCCCCACTTCAAATATCCGCTTTGATGACGTCATAGAAAGAGTGGCGTTCGCATGTTACGAAGTTTTGTTGCTGTATGACGTCACGGGTGTCAACTTTTTACTGTCAACAACATTGAGAGCGTTGCCCTTAACGAATTATTGTCTAAGTTAAAACAGTTCATTGTTATGTTAGACACAACGCCGATAAACCTAATCCTATTTGGAGTTTAAACGTCTAATAAAAGTAGAGATTGTAGACGTCGTTTGAGGTAATCGTTATTAAGAGTATATTGAACTGTAAGGTGGGTTACATCTAGGAGGGTAAGATATGAGAATATTTAATAGCGTGAAAGTTTTGATTTTGGTCTATGAGACCAAATTTATTATTATTGTGGTGTGTGGTTTCGATAACCAGATTTTGGAAAATGATGTCGATGTTCTTTATTATTGTTACATGCCGACAAAGTGAATGCACACCTGGTTTATTACCTTTCCCGCATTTGGACTTCTTTTGTGTTTAAATTTTGCAACTAGACAATAGCCTATTGTTATTGTATTCGTTTATGGCCATTCGCAGGAATAATTAAGCAGGTGTGCAGATTACGGTTTCGTGGAAAAACTCAGTCCACGCGGTCGATTGTTGCTTTGTACAGTTTACTATAAAACAATGCCCGAATGGAGGGGCAGTGAAGCGACGATTACGATACAAGCAAGACGTGTACATTGATAAGCTATATAGTGACGGACTTAGTGCGTGTTTTTGAATCGTGCAGTTTGTACTGGTTATGGCCAGTTATATTTGTACCTGTGTTATACGTGTTTGTATAGCTCTAATAAATTCTATAGTAATTCCAAACGCAATTTAATTCGAGTCCTGTAACTCGTAACATTATTATATATACTATAGAAATAAATAACAGTGCGATTTGTGCGATATCCGTCCGTCCCAGGCTGCAGTTGACAAACAGCGTTATGCACCTGTTATATGGCATTTGCTGAACCCAATTTTACCCAATTGGTATCGTCACGTGACATATTTAATTTTTTTCTTATGTATTAATGTAATACTCTTTTTACCTACTTCCAAAAGGAGAATGTTCCCAATTTGAGTATGTTTGCTTTGTATGTTTGTTACGTGATTTTAATTGTGAACCGATTTTCCCTTCTTTTTATTCGAAACAGTTGGTCACAATGTCACCAAGTCAGGATTTGATGAGTGGATTCCAGGGAGAAGAGCAACCGTTTTTGAAGGACGCCGAATGCCTTCACTCTTCGAGAGGGAAACTTGTATACTCGTGCCAATAGTACTTATACTACTTAAGGCACTTAAAATATTATTTCTAAAGCTATTTAAGCAAAACTGAAAGGCAGAAAATATTTTTTTAAACATAAACAAAGTCGACTTCAAAGTAAAATCCCCAAAATAAATATTTTCTACAATATCCGTGCTTAGGTAAAGAAAACATCTTCGGCCTTACTTATAATAATCTCGTTAAGAAACGATTAGGCATCTCTTAAGTAAGAGAATCAAAATCAATTAATATCTTTATTGTTCACTTAAAATCGTGTATTACCTGTTGTTTATCTAAGAGGAGCACAGATAAATGAAATTTCAATTATTAACGTAGGTTGTACCCAAAATATTTGACTAAAGAAGAGTTTATGGGTAAGGTTTTCATTAATCAGTTGCTAAGAAGTTTCTTTAAATTTAAGAAACGATTATAAGTAAGGCCCTTGAAGTCGGTGCCAAGTAAAACATGAAAAACCACCACAAAATGCAACTACAAGATATCAGAAAATAGTTAGTTTTTGCTTATAGTTTAAAGTTGCTTTTGTAATAGATAAATAAAAAAAATCTATGTGTCTCGCAAAGCGTGTGTTTTGACCAAAAGTTTTTTTCTTTCTTTTTCTAGTGAATAATCGTAAAAATTGCGTCCACTTTCCTATTTCTTCTCAACTGCCCATGGTGTGCGGTATTGTTCATAGTGAGACCATTAGCACGTATATCACCCCGCACTGCGGCAACCCAGCCGTAAAAAACCATAATGCGAGTACATTATGAATGTCATGGTGTCTAAACATGAGTAACGGTGGACACGTAGAGTTACACACAAACCCATACATTATGTTAGCGCTCAAGTTGACAATTAATATTTGCCACCTCGCCACGCATCCTAGGGTGTTAATACGCGACTATAGTATTGTTACGAGTGCGAGACTCGAATTAAAATGCCGTTAGAATTACTATAGAGTTCACTAGAACTATACAAACACGTGTAACACAGATACAAATATAACCGAACACAACAAATCCAAACGTAATTCAGTAGGTCGTAATTCAATAAAACACGCAAAGTCCGTCACTAACAGATTCCCGATATGTACACACGTCTCGCTTTGATCGTGGTTATCGCTCGACTGCCTCCCCCACCATCAGGTCATCGTTTTATACTGCACAAATGCAATGCCCCCGTATGTAAGTCTTAGCCACACCTAGCTAATGACTCGGCCGTAAACTGCCATAAACGAGTACAATCAAACAATGGGCTGTTCTTTAGAAACGTATCCTAATAAATAAGTAAACAAAAGAAGAGGATCATAAAAGAATTACAATTAGTTCAAATGCCGACAGGTAATAAAATGTGTTTTTTACAGATATGCAGGTGGATTTTATTTCGTCGGAACCTGAGTTGTAACAATATTGTGGCGACCGAGGGTGGAACTGTCCAGCAGCGTAAATCAGTTTTAGAACTTTTAGAAAATACTAGACATTTCTGGAAGGAAAAGACAAGGACGGATAGATGTTAGAAAGGGGTAGACGATAAACGAAAGAAAGAGATAGATAGATGTTAGAAAGAGATGGACAATGAACGAAAGAAAGAGATAGATAGATGTTAGAAAGGGATAGATGTATAAACGAAAGTTCCCGAACAGAAGGTTCGGGAAAGAAGAGACAGAGATAGATATATGGTTTCTAGAAAATTCTTCCGGGTATATAAACAGCGTAAGGCGCGCCTACCGGGCAGTTTAAAGTTGAGTTCAGTTCAAGACGGTGAAACGATAAGTGCGATACTAAAGGGTTATCAGAGAAGGTTAATAGAGTACAGAGACGGATTAAGTGGTGAATTTAGTGACAAGTTTGGTGGACAGATACGCGAAGGAGGTGTTTAGCGTAGTTCGAAGGAGGAACCAGAAGCGAGCTACCCGCGATAATATTGGAGGTGGTCCGCGCAATATAGGCGACGGTATTGAGGGTGTTACAACTTATCGTCGGGACTGTGCATCGTTGGTCGTGCGTATAGGGGCAACCCTACAGAGAGGTGCTACGTGCGGCTGTGTAAGTCAATAAAAGCTTTTAAATTAAAAAAACTGGTGTTTTCTTCCAATCCATAAGTGCGTACCCCCGCTCGCACGTAACAATATGTATAATGTGACTGAGCTTAAAAAGAAGTTTGTTAAGTACCAAAATTGTCTTCTAAGGAAAACACGATAGATTCTATACATAGGTAGACGCACTTAACTATTTTACCAAGGCTCCTTTTAAACCAGTATGGCTACAGATCCCTAGACTGCCAAGTAACGCTGGCTATCATTTTCAATGATATCGGAATGACTCGTAAAATTTTCTGCCATTGTTAAGATAACAAATTTCTGCATTCACTTGGCACCATGAAAGCTCTTTGTGCAACATAGTCCATTTATCTTCGTTATAAACACCTGAGACGATCGAAGGCTCTTTATCATTTGTCTTCAGTGAGTTTTAATCTTTGTTACGGTTGTAACCTGGGTCCCAAATAGGGTTGCAACCAACCATTTTTTTTAAACAAAATATACATAATATTTTTGTTTTTTATATTATGCCCGTGACTTTGTCCACTTGACTTGAAATTGCCGTAGGATTCCCGGGATACAAAATACCGCAGCATTTGAAAAATAATGTAAGCTATCGTTTTAGTGAGAACTGTCGGAATTAGCTAATTTTTGCTCACCCGAACATTTTCAAACCACTCCCGAGAAAACTCCCGCGGGATTCCCGGGATAAAAATATCACACTTTTTATTGCATAAAATTTACTATCGAACAGTGTAAAAATCACATTGGAATTCGAATATTTTTTGATAATCTGACAATTTTAAATCAGTTCTAGAACTCCCGCCGGATTATTTTTAACCGACTTCCTAAAGGAGGAAGTTCTCAATTAGAATGTATGTCTTTTATTTTTACAGCATCAATAAAAATAATTTAAATTACAGTCTAAACAATAATTGAAATACGATTTGACTCGGTTAAAGTATGAGTTGCAATACTTCTTCAAAATCTAGGAGGTGGCGGCGTTTAGTAAGATGACTAAAATGTCTCACTCGACTTGATTGTCAACAACATTACTGGTCATGTAGGATCCTATTGAAATAAATTGAAGAAAATACGGTGGTTTGGGCATGTAGAGAGAATTGATGATAGAGGAATCACAAAACAAGTGTATACAGCATTATGCATGGTACGCACCATGATCGAATGGCAGAAATGTTAAAGGAAGGTCAGCTTAAAAGGGTCACAAACAAAAGTACCATAAACATAAATGTATGAAGAGGTCAAGGTAAACAGATGAAGCGAAAATTGTTGATCAGGATTGTTGCAAGTGGTAATCCATCATCTCTGCCTACCTCCATGGGAAACAGACGTGATAATGTGTATTTAAGAAAATATTTATTATTACTTTATGTTTGTTCTTTTCGGTTATTTTTCGCGGAAAACCTGAAAATTTATTAATGAATATGGTGGTATAAGAAAATCGGTTGACCTGCTATAGACAGCGATTGTTTAATGATGTTTCCGTTGAAAATATTACACTTTTAAAGTCATCAATAGCTTTTTCCATCACTTCGACTAGTTAATTATTTATTCAGAAGCTCGGCGCTCGATGCATTGGACGATGTACTCGTAGGAACCATAAATTATAAAATTTGAAAAGTGATTTAAGGTTATTAATACTTGGCGATTTGGTTTCTAGATACTAACTATTCTTTGAAACCCACGTGATGTTATAATTTAGCTATTTTTAATTAAGTTTATTTTCCTACTGTTACAACCTAGGTCCCGACAAAAACAAAATCCACCTGCATATCTGAAACAAAACACATTCTATTGCCTGTCGGCATTTGTACTAGTTGTAATTCTTTTATGATCGTCTTCTTTTGTTTACTTATTTATTGGCATACTTTCTAGAGAGCAGTGTTTCGGATTATGTTGACAACTTTGTGCAGTATAAAACGATGGCCTGATTGAGGAAGGGGACAGTCGAGTGAAAACCACGATCAAAGCGAGACGTGTGTATTACAATTGGAAATCTAATAGTGATGGACTTTGCGCGTTTTATTGAATTACGACCTTCTGCATTACGTTTGGATTTGTTGTGTTCGGTTATATTAGCACTTGTGTTATACGTGTTTCTATAGTTCTAATAAACTCAATAAGAATTCCAACGGCATTTTAATTCGAGTCCCGCAACTCGTTACACTACTCTTTCTTATTCACTTAGCGCGATCTTCGGCGTCACTAATTTGAAAGACGACACTTGTTGTAATAAATTTTAAAACTAAGACGTCAAGCCACACTTTTATCTCCTACTTGGAATCAAGACTAGACTTTTACTACTCATAAACTAGTCTATTTTTGATTATGGGAATGGGATATTTTTAACTTTACAATTATACTGTAGAAATAAGTCACTGAAGAAATTTTACTTAAGCCACGGTTTGTAGACACGGGAGTCTCTATTCTTAGAATATTGATTGGTATATAAACTTACCATCCATCTACAATTCGTTCAGAACACGGAGCTATAGCGAATGCATTGTCACAAACTAGCAGTGAGCATGTTGCGTACATTTGGCGGAGTTCCGTCGTCATTAAACTTGCCAGCCTGAAGACAATGAGTATCGACTCGTTAAACTTCGAAACGTTGAAACTGCTGTACGTGTAGATGCTTATTTGCAAGAACGTAGATTGTTGTTGCATTACCGATTCGGTAAAACTGTAATATCGCGCTTATACACTCACTTGTAGACACGGCTCATATACTCAAAAATGATTTCTTGCAGATTCCATCTCAAGTATGTATTCTTGACTGAATCATGTTTTGGAATACAACGAGTGTTACTAAGTTATTCGTAAGGTACACCACAATACGAAAATTACTAAATTAATGTCACACACAAGAACCAAAATAACCAATAAGCGTGTATGAACTCTAAAAATTAAATCTAGAAATTAAATTGTTAAAAAGGGTACGGAACTCGAGTCCGTTGAGCTGTTAAAAAAAAAAAAAGTATTTCTAGAACTAGGTCACTACTTACAAAATACGACAAAACCCAGTAGTACCTATAGCAACTTGAAATAATTAAACCAGCTATTCAATATTCTCCCTAGAAGTTGTGGAAAAAATTGCTTTATAGTTCTCCGATATTTATGAGCGTAATATTGGCAAGGAGCAAGAAGGAAATGCGGGCGTCCGTCTGGGGCGATAAATCGAAGTTTATTGATTGATATATTTTTAAATTGAGTGTCGCGCGTTTACGATGTTAGTGCGATTGTCATTTAACGAGTTTTAGATAAGGTTTAATTTATTTGTATAAAAGCTCGGTTTTGCTTTACCCTAAGAAATTATTGTACTACGGTAATTAATTGTACACTTTCACTAAATCAGGGTGGTGTAATAAAAAACAGAAATTCGAATTATTTAGTTATATCATGGCCATCTTCTGTACCAGGTCGTTAAATAACAAGTATAAGGGTTTATATTATTAATTAATTCTTTCTATATCAATATTGTTAAATCCAAAAAGTCATTGTGGCTCGCATGATGTAATGATTAAAGCAATTGCGTCTCATTCAAACGACGTCTAAGTTTTGGCAGATAGCAGGCACCGTTTGGAAGTATTTCTTAGCGTACATGTTTTTGCAATTACCACGTATGGAGTAAAAGGTTCTGAGGTAGATATTCGTAATGAATGAAAATATTTTGAGGAGAAATTTCGGTTAGAACATAACCCGTAATCAAACCGCTATGTTCATTTGTTCGTATGTCACAGTTGTTTCTCTCAAACAGTGCTGAGTCTATATGGATGAAATTTGAGACGAATGTACATATTATGCCGCCACGAAATAGTGTGTTGATTAGTTTAGGATTAAAAATCATTCAACAGTAAGAAAATAAGATGCACCGGGTATTAATTTAGAGTGAGATCCTCGCGCGCACAGCGGAACCCTTAACGAGTCTGGGAGGATGTTTGGCCCGTCAGCTTTGTCTGGCTTATTGGAAAATATTATACTTGATAATATATATAAAATTTAGCCATCCTAAAATGACGTAAGTTCCTACATTTTTTTGAAGTAAAACTTCTTTAGACGCGACTAGGAGGTAACTGGACGACAATGCAACGGAAGTCCATTACGGCAATATGGCGTACCATCCGGTTTTCAAATATTTTTTGTCAATAGATAGTTTATAAACAAATCAAACAAAAATTTGAAAAAAAAATTGAAAAAAAAATTAGTAAAAAAGTTTTACTTCAATCACGTTACACGCACTCTTTTTTTTAAACTGTCTCTCAAAAGTTGTGGCCCACAGGAAGTGTCTGGCAACTGTATATCTTTGTTTATAACAATATCATATATGACATATATAAAAACTAGCCTTGCTACTTTGACGTAAGTTAGCATGGTTTTTTTTCACTTTTGATACCTGCTACCTGTAAAACGGCCCCACTATCAGCTTAGCGAGTATCCATTCCTTTCTAAGTTTATGTTAAACTAGCGACCCTAAAAATTTCATCTTTCCTAAAATCACGTAAGTCTGGGGTGACTGGGATCTTGGACGAATTGACCACATAACTTACAACTGGACAATAATAAAGCATTCACAATACCAAACGCGTGGTTCAGAGTTTCACATTGAATAGTGTGGCGTTTCTGGCGTTAATTGCCTTGTTAATTAAACCGAAATTTGTCAAGTGGGTGCCCTTTTAACGGTCATGGCTTCAATCAATTTGTACATTTATTGCGGTTAAAACAGTTTTCGTTTAGTCTCCGATTCCGCGGTAATTAAATTTCGTTACATAACTAATTGATTGCTTCTTTCGTAACGAGTACGTAGTGAAGTTTTTATAATAACAAGCGCTCGCTCGTAAAATGTTTTTAAGCGCTGTGATGACGTTATATGTCTCTTATTAGTGTTGTGACGTCGAAATTAGATTATCTCTTTATTGCGAATACACACATTTCCTAATTAGTATATTTTTTACTAAAGTATTTTAGGAAACCACGAAAATAGAAAATTTTAACCGTTCAGCGAGCTTTAAACAAAACCAATTTAAAAAAAGACTTCTTAATCAATAAATAGTTGCCTACACCTACCCACACAATTACACTATTACGATTGGATTTTATTAGGAATCCCTTTAGCGTAGATTTTTGTTCCTTTACGCTCTCTCTCTCTCTCTCTCTCTCTCTCGAGTACTCTTGATTTTTAAGGGTCACTTATCGTATATTACTTAACCCTTTTTGTAGCAAAATTGGGAAAGCCTGACTTCAAGTCGAAGGCGTCTCAAGGGCTACCATTCTCATTTCTTGAGCACTGGTTTCTTTATCATGGCGCTGTAATAATATTTTACCGCCCATTAGAAATCTACAATCTTTTCTGGATTCAGATGTGTAAATTAAAGATATTGTTACGAGTTGCAGGACTCGAATTAAAATGCCGTTAGAATTATCACCTTTCACCTTCATCACCACCTTTCAGTGACCATGGTCACATAGCAGAATATTGTTCGAGAAGAATCGTTTCTGTTATAAAGCATATATGAAGATCATGTCTATCATACTCATACACGATTATGCAAAGACACCTCATGGAATCTTTTTCGACCCAAATATAAATTGAATGCATGTCACGATGTCGCATACTCAGCATTCGACGTGATGAATATGCTATCAGTACTGCATACAATGGCTGGTACATATAAAGATTTCACTTAAGCTCTCATAATGCTGAGAATATCTCAAGATAGAAGTTTTCATTTAGATATCTTCCATCGTTACCTACTTATGTGGTTTTTACAATAACATTTAGGATACATTTAAATTTAATGTAGTAATGTAGAATGAGTGACATACAGAAAATATAAATAATTTACTGTTGTAATAATAATAATAATAATCGGCAGACAAACACACACATTGTATATCCCCAAATTAAGCAAGTTACGCTTGTGTTATGGGTAATGCACAACGGACCACTCTGGGGCCGATCCCAGACACCCTGACTATGGTAAATAACGGAGAAAATACGTTTCCGTAATTTACTATACCGGGAATCGAACCCGGAGCCTCTGAGTTGTAGTAAGGTAGGCCGTCGAAGGCTTAGCCCGCTCAACCACAGAGGCCGTCAAATAATAAAAAATAAATGACGATGATAATAATGATATCTTTAATTGTATAATTATGACGAATGCAAATAAATATACACAGTGTAATCTTCCATTTAATAATTATGAAGTCACTAAATAATGTAGTCGGATAATAATTGTATAGGGTAGTCTGGAGGAGATCGCCTTTGGCGACAAGACCGCCCATTGTACTTTAATTTTATGTGCAATAAGTTATTCATTCATTCATTTTAAACATTTTTAGACAACGTTCTAAAGATGTTTAAACCGTTGAGGAGTTCTAAAATTCTTTATAGTCTGTGTGGGAAACATTCACTACATCTTTTTCCATGATATAACCGTTAAATTTTGTTATTGTTTTTAGAAACGGTCCTGTGGAGGGCGCGTACGGTCCGCAACACAGTCCGGTGTCGCGGTCGGACGCTTCCACCGAGGACGCTGAGCTGTCGGCTGCGCTAGCGCATCAGCATCACCTCGCTATGCAGGTCAGTATCAATAGTAAAGCGATAATTAAAAAATATATCTTTCGGAAATCGAGATTATGGTTCCCTGTTGTAAAAAGTTGGCTAAATGCAGCCGGGCGACCTGTCGTAAGAGGCGACGAAACAACCCACAGCCAAGTGGTAGGATATTTGCCCGTCTGAATGGCTACCACCCCTGGTCTAGAGTATGCCGCCATGACAACCTTGAGTTGTGTTCCGGCATTAGTGGCCAGGTTTCAGTCTCCCTTTAGAGAGCGGCAGTACATTACCTTTGGTGTTACAAAGGTTCATAGGCGATTGTAATCTTTTTCCATCGGGTGGGACGTCTGCCTGTTTGCTGAATTCATGCATTAATAAAAGAAGAACCGACCAACTCACTGTGGAGGATATTGCAGTGGCAACGATTGTCATTTGTTTATAAAAAAATAAAAAGATTTATCGAAAATAATCTGTATCTAAAATACCAATCCATGGATTTTAAAAAGATTTTTTAACTGTTGTGCGCATCGTGAAAATTTTCAACATTTTCTACCCCTACAGCTAAAAAGCTAGAGAGGGGTTCATTGTGCCATGGGGCAACGACGTAATATTGTGATAATACATTTTTCTACCAAATTGAATCCATATAGACCCAGAAGGTCCCAAATATTTGGCACAATGTTTTTTCCTTCCATACTACAAAGATTAGATATTGAAAAATACATACGTAGCAATCGACGAACGCACAGACAGCATTTTAGTTAGGGTTCTGTTTTTACAAGATCAAAGTTTTTGGCTCTCTTCTGTAGGACAGATGTGTAGTACAAATCATGGATACCTAAAAACTAAAGATTTCACTACATTCTTCTAGTGAGCGGTCGATTAACTTCTGTTTTCATTTTTACTTGCGGATATGTTATTAAATATATTTTAATGTTTAATTGCATAGTATGATACTATGCAGGCTGGTGATTATCCAGTCGTCGGCGGCGGAGTCGACCCGGATTACGGTCAGTACGTGTCTTCCCCGGCGGCACATTATAACCACATGGGACACCTGACTATGGCACCTTCGCAGAAATATCCTCACGTGAGTCTAAGCATTTTCTATTTGGTCGACTACTGATGCTTTTATTTTGAGTTAGTTAAGGCATTTAAAATTATATAATCGATGCACAAGGTAACACGAATTAATTATTATCGATTCTCTGTTCAGGTTTCTAGAGAAAATTATCTTTCAGGTTTATATGGACTAAGTCTTGGTCCCCGGGTCTGCTATCACAATTGTGTCAGATTATTCCTTATCCCGGCGAAATTCCTGTAAGTTACACTCTAAGACTATGATTTGTCAATACCAGAATTTGCACTGTCTAGTATTGTCTAGTATGTTAGAGGCCCGCGCGAGCAAAACTTCCAGGTGTAAGATATTCTATCATTTACATAATAATTATTCATTTGGCAATTTATAACCTGCCAAAACTGGTAACTTCAACAATATATGCAATATGAAGTTCCACGGCAATCATTATGAAGTCAATAATCAATCGATCATTCTGACACAATGTAGGAATAAAGTGTATTGCCCAGTTATATATTGCTAACTAATTAATAGTGGTCACAAAATTTTGTGTTGTAATTCATTTATTCCAAAGCTAAGTAAACTACGCTTGTATTATGGATAAAGGAACAATCATCTAAAAATAGACAAGAGGTAATGTTTTATTAACTCATAATAATAGATATTTTCGTAAAAAAAACAGTAGATTTATAATGATACGACGAGATCCTGTAGTTATGAGTCAGCTACTTGATATTTATCCCAAGCACGGTAGGTATGTCCGGCGGGCACGATGGACACTCGACTAGCAAAACAATTTTGAGATTTCTTAGAAAATTAATTGGATCCTTCCTGTTAATATACCTTATTTTATTTTCCATTTGTTGTGTTTGTCAATTAATTTGTTGCGGCGACCTTTCGAAAGCTTCTTTATATTAAATGAAAATGTTGTTTTGCTTTATATAAGCACTATTTAATGTTTCTCGCAGCTTCGTTCGCGTGAGTTTCGAATCAATATCTCGCGTAACTATCCAATGTTTTGGGACATAAAATGTACTATGTTTTAGGAAATGAATATATCGAAGTACATTTCCAACGTCCCTATAAACACACTTAGGCATTCAGCTTCTACATGCAGGCGTAGACTCAGGGGGGGCGCAAGAATGGCCAGACCAGGCAGGACTATTATTTTTCCGGTTTGCTCCTGATAAGATCCCGCTGCGCCCCTAATGTTCGATTCCAACTCAACGCACCTACATGCCAGTATCATGAACAACGTCTGTTAAAATAGACAAAATATCGCGCTCATTTTTTTGGCAGCGCACAAGCGTATTTGTGTTCTAGTTCTTTTAAAAATTGATTTTCTTCCAAAATATTAGATAATTGGCCCACCAACGCCAAGGTGCGTTATTTTATCACCCTGAATGAAATAAAGTAGGCCTATACATAGCATTGCTCTAGCTAGGGTACCTATAATATGTAAAAAAACAAGGGTGCAGTTATAGAAGCGCGCACAGGACGCATAAAAGGCTATTTACGGCACTGTCTGTAAAACTTGAAGTCGCTGACGGATTGATGTCAGGCTGAGCCACAGCAAAGCATGGCTGGATGAAGCTAGTTGTTATTATTATATTCCAGTACCACTGTTTTCGCATTAGTGACTTTCTGGCGTTGTGCATCAGGTCATGGACTCTGTGTCGGTGAGTGGGGGCGGTAGCTATGGCGGCGGGGGTGGAGCAGGCCACTATGGCACCTACGGCCAGTACGGAGCTACGGCATACCAGGCACAGCCCACGTACTTGGTGGACACCGCGCAAGTCCCTCCATATATGCCACAGGTGAGCTTATTAAAATAAATGATACGTTCATATCCACCGTGTAACCCTTCCCTTAAGTTTGTCCGTTGGACATTCCTTCACAGGATTTGATTTCTATAAGATACGCTATCGGTTGGTGTAATAATACAAAATGTTTTTTTAAATTCAAAATCATTCGGTTCGATTCCTGATCAGGGTACCTACTTTAAAAAAAATTAAGACTCAACTTTACAATAATGGACACTGAATTTTACGAAAATCAAGTTTAGGGGTATACATACGCCTTATATATAGACACTAGACCTCTTATTTGGGCTAGGAAACAAGTTTTTAGGGTCCACCAACAAGTTTTGAATGAATAATGGGAAAAACAAAAATACATTTGATAAACAAGGTTATGTCACTTTTGTTGAAAAAAACTTTGATTTGTCTTTAGGAATACACTTACACATGATATATAAACACTAAAACCGTTTTTTAGTTTAGTAAACAAGTTTTGAATTAGTTATTATAATTTTAAAGTACATAATAATAAATCACAGTACTGTCACTTTTTTTCACTTTACGACGATAAATAAATGTTACCAAATCAGTATGTCAATAATATCGATTTTTTAATTCGAATATCATTCGATATTCCAATAATATCCATTTTGAAATACGAAAATTATTGTTATTGCTTATATATTACGAGTTTGAATGAGTAGTATTTGTAATCGATTTATTTTTATTACAAACATCGATGCATTAGGCAGCACTATGAATATTTTGCCGCCGTTTTATTTTTTAATAATGAGCGACTACGAACTGGTGCAAGGACGTTTCTCGCGACCAGTAACTTAAACGGTGAGTTGGTTGGGTTGGGCTAGTGTTTAGACCAAAGCGCCAGAACCGACTGGTCACCATTTATTTATTGATAACTATTTAAATGGTGGTTACAAATCGGTTGTGACATTTGTTGACCGCTGTCATGGCACACTTGTCGTGGCTCGCTAGGCTTGTGGGCTTTAGTCCGCGTTTTTAGACTGTATTAAATGTTTTTTACATTGACCACTAATTTTTCTTCTGCATTTCTCGTCTTTAGACACAAGAAATAAGTACACCATTTTGAAAAAAAGTAGTAGTTACGTTTACAAAAAAAAACCATATCTCAAAAACTACATGTCTCCTAGACATGGGGGTTGTAGGAGGGAGAAGTACTCTTCCCCCCCTCCCCCCTCCCCCCTCCACTACTTAAAATTCAGTGTCCATTATTGTAAAGTTGAACCAAAATTAATTATACTACTTTAGTTTTCATTAAAATCGGCCCCCAGAATCGTTTAAGTATTTAGTAGTAGTTTCGGATTTATCGTAGAGGCCTATTTGAAGAATTCATTACAAATGTTGCACAGATAAGTGTAATCTTGAGAAATCTGGCAAATCACATAATACGCGCAGGAATGGTTATAGAATATTAATTCCTGCAGCCGGGGGACGTATTGTAAGAGGCAACGAAACAACTCACAGCCAAATTATATGGTATTTGCCTACCTGAATTGCTACCATACTTGGTCTCTAGAGTATACTCCTATAACAAGCTTGAGTGGTGTTCCGGCAACAGTGGCCATAATAAAACTACGTTTTAACGGTTTTAAGCGCGGTAATTTATTTGATTTAGGTTTATCCGACGTTTCGGCCGCTTTTCAGTGGCCGTGGTCACGGGCCTGTTACCCTACCCTACATCAAGGGGGTCACAGACAGAATTGGTCACATCCTCAGGCGAGCTTCAATCAAAACATATTTCAAGCCGCATAAAAAGATAACCCAATTTTTGAGACCTGTGAAATGCAATATCCCACTCCAGGATGCAGGTGTTTACAAGCTCGATTGTGAATGTGGATTATCATACATTGGGCAAACAAAGAGGAGCATAAAAACACGGGTAAAAGAACACATTGCTGACATGAAACACACAAGGTCTACGAAGTCTGCGATCAGTGAACACACGCTGGATAAACCCAACCATTACATCATAACCCACAAATCCTCGCGAAAGAGAATCGTTTCATACCAAGAATGATGCGTGAGGCTATTGAAATCAAAATACACCCAAATTTCAATAGAGAAGATGGTTGGCAGGTACCATCTGTTTGGGATCCAATCATCAAAACTATTAAGACCCAAACCCAGCAAAAACCAACTGCCAGACCTCAAGACACTGTGAGCTCTTTCTGCGTGCAACGAAACACAAACCAACTCGACTGATAATTTCTTTTATTTTTCCTTCCACCCATTTTAATATTATATAAATTTTTAGAACTAGGCATGTTTGCTGAAGAGTTTCTTGCGCCGCTTCTTCTCTTCAAGCCACAACATGTTGTGAAGCGGTGGTAAATTAGATTAGGCTCCCATAGAGTAAATAATATCCATAAACAAAATTTAAAACTAAATAATTAAAATGAACAAGTTGGCGGTAGGCTGAATAAAAACTTTGACAATACACGTTTGACAAATGTCATCTTTGTCTTCCGTGACCACGGCCACTGAAAAGCGGCCGAAACGTCGGATAAACCTAAATCAAATAAATTACCGCGCTTAAAACCGTTAAAACGTAGTTTTATTATGTGTACAAGTCGCGAAAACTTAAGAAAATATTAACAGTGGCCATGTTTCATTCCTGCCTTCGAGGTCGGCAGCACATCGGTAGCACCTTTGATTTTGCAAATTTTCATGAACGACGGTAACAACTTTCCACAAGGTGGGGGCCGTCAAGCCTGTCTGCTGTAAAAAGACACATATAGAAAAATACACATATAGGAGGTGATGCATAGTTTTTTTTAAATGTGTGTCTGTGTGCAGTTCACACGCAGTAGAAATGAAACGTCAGAGAATATACTCACAGACAATTCTTCTTAACTTTTATTAGTATAAATTTTAATATAGTTCCTTTAACCTACATCCGTCAACAGATTATTATTTAAAAATTCAATCTAAATTACACTTTAAATCACTAGCATAAAGTTCAAATTCAATCCACCGTTACGCACAATTTCTTTTGATCTACGTATAAAAGAATATCTGCCTTAACAGATAGAGCTATTTGAATTATTTAAAGTTTTATTTAAATTAAAAATTAATACTAACTGGTAAAGAGAAATGTGTATTATTTCGAATTGAATAAGGTTAAATTTTGTGTTCACCTCTTTTTAGTGTAACTTTTTCGTTTCATCGATTTTCGAATCAAAACGGTTCTAAAGAAGTTTCACTTTAAAAAAATGAATATTGTTGGCTATAAGTGCGTTTCATAGTTTTGTAAATGTTTACAGGAATATGTTGAAAGCGGCGGCAATGCATCTCCAAGAAGTGCGTCGCCGGGTACGCTACCACAGCATCTACAACAGAGGTAATTATTATGGTTTTATCTTGTTTTAGCGTATTCGTTTTATACGTAAACTATTGGAAACAAAGGTGTCACTCACCTCACAATTTCAAAGAAACGTTTTCTTAAAAAAATACCAATTTTCACACAGAGTTCATATAAAAATCATGTCAACACTGTCACAAAAAAACCGACTTCAAAAACTAAAAAGTATAAAATAACATAATAAGGATTTTTGACTAAGAATAAATTTAGTGTATTAAGGGAAAAAATAATATAACATTTTCTACATCTTGAAGTCGGTGCCAAGTAAACCATAAAAATTACAATATTTTGCAACATTTTGTTGTTATAACAGTTATATGGTAATTTTTATGGTTTGCTCGGCACCGCCTTCAAGATGTAGAAAAGTTATATTATTTTGTCTCTTAATAAACTAAATAAATTCTTAGTCAAAAATCTTTATTAAGTTATTTTATACTTTTTAGTTTTTGAAGTCAGATTTTTTAAACAAAGTTTTGAAGTGAAGCTTCTTATGGGAGGGTAAACCGCTTTGTTACGTAACGTGTTACGGTGCCAGTCTGTCTGGCTTCACTTTCTCTCATACACTACAATATTTGCCAGCTGTAATTTCACTACACGGCGGCGATAACTAATTTAAGCCGAGTTTTGTATAGATATAGGCAAATGAACATCGGTTTTCTTTTAAATTTATTTTGTAGGTACGACTCTGCCTCGTTGGAGATGCTCGGGCGGCATTACTGCGTGACGTCACCCCGCGGTGAATACGCCGCGGACGCGTACGGCTACCAACACTACCCACCAACTCACCAAGCTATGCCCTTCAAGGTAAGTGTAAACCTAAAAGAGGTATGTTAAAGAAGTACGTCCAATAGAAACGTAACTCGTAACTAGGGTTACCAAACCATTCTATTATACATACTATCGTACTATATTTTAGCCAATTGTACTATATATTATAGAAAAATGATATAGTAAGGGTGTACTATATTTTCGTACGGTTTGTGTTCAGAATCTTATGATTATTTTAAAATAGTAGATCTATCCTGGTCAAAGCAAAAAGTAGTCATAAATACGCATGGGAAATTCAATAATGAAATATATAATAAATAAAAAATAAATAAATGTGTACTCTTTTTTCCTTAAACTGCCCAAAAGTACTACATTTTTACAGCTTAAAAACAAAACTTTTATATTTTCTTTAAAAAAGGTGGCAACCCTGCTCATAACACACCCTGGCGACACAGGTGTCCATTTTTGTTTTTATAGAAAATGTTAAAATTTTCAATTGAAATCTTATTTTTAAATCATCTTGTTATTTGAAACATATGTTTTAACTAAATTTTATTTTTCATTATGCTATTATTATTCCCAGTGTACTTACTTACTTTTATGACGGTCTCTGTGTGAACAGAGTCCAGTGATGGAATGCAGAGTGAATTTCGTAAACGAGTCATTGATATTGTTTTTAGGATTCGCAGAACGGCCTGAGTTTAGGCAGCGCCGGAGGCCAATCTATGTACGGCGATGAGGACGAATTGCAGAAACAAATGGCTGGGTTGGCTCTGGGTATGTGTATGCATAAACATTCATTCATTATTTATTTACACAAGCTGTGGAGGCTGCATACGTCTAGTCATCGCAGCGGACTCTACATATTATATTCAATGTACTCTGTGCAACGGACAACGAACTACTGACTAGCGCAGCGCGGGAGCGCACATATAAATAGTTGCTCTATCTAGCTCGCACATCATCCGTCTCCCTAACACACTGTGCTATACATTGTACTAGCAGTACGACTTGTTAATATTTGTACTTTAGGTTACCCTTTCCAAAATAAATCAGTTCACATCACTTTACACCAGCACTCGATAGTGAATACTACTCTCTGCCATCTGAAGTATTATTTAATCACTACCTTCGCTGTTACAAAGGAAACAAAAAAGTACTTAAATGGCTAATAACAGGTTTTTCCATTAAGTCTGATAGAACGAAGAGAGTTTCGTCGTCAGCCAATGGCAGTCCACTGCTGGACGTAGACCTCCTCAAGTCGTCGCCACTCGTCCCAGTGACTTCCTCATCCACCCCGAGGGACCGGCGACCTTCAGCAGGTCGTCGGTCCATCGGCGTGGAGGGCGTCCGACACTACGTTTCCCGAGATGTAGTCTCCACTCCAGGACTCGTTTGCTCCATCGGCCATCGGTCCTACGCCAGAAGTGACCGGCACACTGCCACTGCAACTTGCTAATTTTGCGAGCTGTGTCGGTTAACTTTGTGCTCTTACTGATATCCTCATTTCAATTTCAATAAAACAAAATAGAATACAGCTTAATAAAATTACCAAAGTAATTATAATGTTACTTTGGTAATTGTAAATAATCTGTAAAAACACATTTTATTATACCTATCGGCATTTGAAATAATTGTAATCCTTTTATGATCGTTTTCTTTTCTTTATTTATTTTTTGGCATACTTTTGTAGTTATTTTGAAGAACAGCCTATTCTTCTATTGTACTCGTTTACGGCCGCTTGCAGGTTGCATAATTAGCCAGGTGTTAAGGATTATAAATACAAGCTA
Source organism: Dendrolimus pini (assembly GCA_949752895.1). Classification (NCBI taxonomy): domain Eukaryota; kingdom Metazoa; phylum Arthropoda; class Insecta; order Lepidoptera; family Lasiocampidae; genus Dendrolimus; species Dendrolimus pini. The sequence goes on from OX457146.1 coordinate 8,021,382, forward strand.
ATTCTAGGAAATTATGTCGACGGGCATGCTTGCATTTGTGCAGTATAAGACGTTGGCCTGATTGAGAGAGGAGGCAGTCAAGCTACAGCTACGATATGGGCGTAACGTGTGTACAATTGTCGTGTTCGGTTATATTTGTATCTGCGTTATACGTGTTTGTATAGTTCTAATAAACTCTATTATAATTGCAACGGCATTTTAATTCTAGACTCGCAACAATAATATTTCACAGGTAGAAATGCCTTGGAAGATTTCTGATTAGTTTGGGCGTCAACAGATGTTGTTTGACAATTGTCACATCTTCCTTGGTGTTTGTAGTGCCCATAATTCCTAACATAAAATCTTACACAAAAGAAATACAATGGTGTAATTATAAAAATGACGGCAGTTACCGTAACGAAGATAGGTTTGATCTCTGGGTTGCTCTTCCTCGTGACTGCTGTGGAACTGGGCCAGGCTGCCTCGTAACTACTAAGGACCTGGGCTGGTATTTACCTGGACACCTCAGTGCCTACACATCGAGGGCTTCATAACATATAGGCCTATACGCAAAAATGCCATATTTTGTTGTTTGCTAAAAACTGTGCATGTTACAATTTAGAAATTACCAGTATAAAAGTGAACCTAGAAAGAAGAGTATTCCAAAGTTCAGCCTTATACAATGAACTAGTTTCGTTTTATTCACAATTTTGTAACTTGTGTAAAACTGCACTTGTCTGTACGCCCATTTGTTATGAAGCTCTCGACATGTAAATCACAGTGCATTGTTCGTCATAGTCCACGGCGGCGTGGGCGTGGGCGTGGGCGTTGGGGGGCGCGAGGAGGGCGGCGGGCTGCAGTGGCGCGACCCCAACTTGCCCGAGGTGATCGGCTTCCTGAACTCGCCCTCGGACGTGGTCAAGGCCAACGCGGCCGCGTACCTCCAACACCTCACGTACATGGACGACCCCAACAAGCAGAAGACCAGGAGTCTAGGTGAGATTGTATATTATTATCACTAGGGTAAGCCGGTTGTAGAACATGCCGTATGATGCAAGCGTCGACTACACCGCTGTTGAAAAAACGTCCAACTCACGATGCGTTTTCTTATTAAAATTTGTATTTTTAATTTTGCAATCTTACTGCATATTTTGAAACAAAAGTCGGCGCCCGATCGGGTTATAAGCTGCTATTTCATCCAACCAGTGGTGAAAGATACCGAGTGTAATACGATAGTAATACAGTAATAATATATGCATGAATAAAAAACGTAAGTGCCAATAAATTATCAGCAGATTTGCCCTTTTGGTCGCTAGTCGCTAGTTTCTTAAAGATGGGCTATGGGAAATCGGGCTGTATAAAGTCCACGCCACTGCCATACATCAATCTCTGATATTCTCATCTCAGCTAAGTGGAGTCGTTTTTGTTTCATCACTATAGTGGCCCAACTTTTTCATTTCTACTCAAGTATCCAGGGTAAATTATATTGTTGGCACTCTGACGATTTATTTCAGATATTAAGAAACCACCAACCATAACTATAATATTTTATTTATTTTGTAGCTTCACAATAATAATAACAACAATTTTCATACTTATCTCTCATTTCCCACAATAGTCCTACATTGGCCGGGGCTTGTACTTGGGTCATTAATATATGGTGTAGACAGGGGTAATCGCCGGTCAGTGTCACGCCACATTTACATTTTGGCCTTCTCATGGCCCCCCCCACGCAAGCCTTCCAAATGTCTGGGCCATTTTTATGGCCTTGGTCCATGGTCTTCAAAGTCATACACTAATTCATACTTGTAAGTTAAAAGATCGGTCCACACATAATAATTTTGTACTTTGCAGGCGGTATCCCACCACTCGTGCGATTAGTCTCGCACGAGAATCCGGAAGTGTGTCGCAACGCGTGCGGGGCGCTAAGGAATCTATCGTACGGGAGACAGAACGACGACAACAAGCGCGCCATAAGGGACGCCGGCGGTATACCCTCGTTGATGGCGCTATTGTGTCGAGCTACCGATATGGAGGTAAAAACATTTGGAAATTAATATAGCATCTAAGATACAATAAATAATTAATTTTATTCAGTACTAGCTGACCCGGCGAACTTCGCACCGCCTATTTTCTGAATTCCTAAAAGACTTTGTTCCATGACACAAAAACAAAATCACCAAAATCCGTCTAGGTGATTAGGAGGATTATAGAACCCGATCACAGCGCCACCTACCTGTTCTAATTGCGAATCTAAACTATACGGGAACCCACTTAAACACACATAAACAAAATCACCAATATCGCTCCAGGTGATTAGGACGATTGTAGAACCCGATCTCAGCACCACCTACCGGTTCTAATTGTGAATCTAAAGTTCTAAACCATCCCAGGACCCACTCAAACACATACACAAAATTTCATCGGATATATAGTTTACAATTCTATAAAAGACATACAGACAAACATTCATTTTTATATAGAAGATACCATGGTTGTTACCCTGGCAATCTATTAAAGATATTAAGAAATTTTAATACTTTTTTGTTTTTTTATTGGACGAATTCAGCAGACAGGCAGACGGCTCACTAGATGGAAAGCGGTTACCATTGCCTATGGACATTTCCAACACCAAAGGTGCTACAAATGCGCTGCTGCTCTCTTAAGGAAGACTGGAACCTGGCCACTAATGCCAGAACACAAATCAAGGTTGTTATGGCGACATACTTTAGACCAGGGGTGGTAGCCATTCAATCGGGCAAATGCCCTACCACCTGGCTGTGAGTTGTTTTGTCGCCTCATACGACAGGCCGCCCCAACGCAGGAAATTGTATTCTTTCTCCGTTCTTGTACGGATAAAATACTCTTTTTATATAATATAAGGTCATTACAATAATTATTTTCAAATATAAATCTGTTCTGATCTCACTTCTCAAGTATTCCGGTGGCTGGGAGGGTTTAATTAAAATTATTTAAATAATTATAATGTATGTCGGAGGAACCTATGAGTCGGGTTGATTGTTGTTTGGATTTATAGGGCACAATATTATTTGTTAACATTTTAATTACTTTTAAAATCCTTAATTCAATTTTATTTAATTTGTTAAATCTTTCTTTAACTTAAAAATCGTCCTAATCTAATAAAAGTTATGAATATTGTAATTTAATAAGCGTCCAATCAGAGCAGAGTATTTGCCTCGAGCGGGGTCGAGGCGCCATCTGTACTTAAGGGATGCGGACGAGTTTTTGGGACACATTTGAGCGATAGTAACGGGTCGAGTTGGATCGTGGAGAGTTTAAAAGGAAGGATTAAAGTAAGATCGGTGCCCTGAACCCGCTGCTCAGTCTTAATTGTGACGAAATATTGTTTAAATCTAAATTAAAAGTGTATAAACCGTGACTATTGTGTTTTGGGCTCGCATTTTACCCTGATAACGCTCACTAAATCCGCAACCACTAACGACGATGTCACCCACAACGATGCTTCTCCGACATGTATTACATGTATGCTGCTAACGATGTGTTTAACGCCCGCTCTTTAATGTGTAGATAAATTTAATTTGCAGGTTAAAGAGCTGGTAACAGGCATCATATGGAACATGTCATCGTGTGAGGACCTGAAGCAGTCGATAATAGATGACGCTGCGCAAGTGATAGTCAACAAAGCGCTCATCCCACATTCCGGGTGGCATCCCACGAACCCCGGCGAGACATATTGGTCTGGCAGTAAGTTAATTTAACAAATTACATCCTTTTCCATTTTGACATAGATTCCTTTACATTAATGTATCAATTTTATAGTTAAAAATGGATGATAACATAGATAAACATATAATAGTAAAATGGGATGTCTTCAAGTCCCATGTGAAAGTACCCTCTAAGTTAGCGTGCTCCACCTTAGAGTATATGTTTGCCTAGTATCTGACGAGATCATGGTCTAACGTGAACCTGTACTACAATAATACTACATTGTATAATGGCTCATAACCATGATAACCATGATTGTTTTCACAAGCAAATTAACTGTAACTGTCCTACCTTAGTTGTTGTTAGTGAGCATGCATATATATAGGTCTCGTAATTGACAGCCGATTCTACTGGGGCGCGCATGTAGATCATGTTTGTAATAAGTTGAGATCAGTATTAAGTAGAATACTAAAACATACAAAAATACAAATTACCCTATAAAATATTACGCGTTCTTTACGTAGCCCTAGTAGATTCGGTTGTTAATTACGGTCTAAGTAGTTATGGTAGAACATATAAGACATATCTAATGGATATATACAAACTTCAGTTACGTTTATTAAAAACAATAGTACCTAAGAATAATAAATCAAAACATTTGAATAATTCTTTATAATTATCTTTATGTTGTAAGGTTATGAGCATCCTTGACAAGGTTAAATTTTCAATACTAACTGAATGTAACAAACCAGAAGTCTTAGTCCAGAAGCCTAGAGCTAATTACATGCGACCGAGATCTGTCACATGTAAATATATTATACCTAAATATAATAATGTGTATGGTACAAGGCGCGAGGAATATATGATACCAAACATTATAAATGATCTCCCAGAGGACCTGCAATCCAAGTACAAAATTAACCACAAACCAATCAAGTATAACCTGAAAAGATTCTATACTGATTCCCAAAGCGGACCATCATGCGCCCATGTGCAGTCCGGAGACTAAAATGAGAACCATATACTAGAACCCCCCGCTTTATTATCAAAACTGAATGAAACACTCGAATGATGACAACCATTACTCGCCTCTGCTTCTATTTATTAAAATGACAATATTGTGTACACGACTACCTGCGGCACGAGTAAACCCATGAGGTTTCTGTGCCACGGTTCAAATGTGATTTGTAATTTATATGAATGTAAGCATATTGGATAATAAATTTAAATATATATAATATATATATATACATATATAAGTTTAAGAAAATCTACCATAATAATTTAAAACTTAATTTCAATTTCTGAACGGTGAACGATAAATTGTTGACATTCATTCATTCGTTCGTTCGTTCATTTTGCAGTCTTCAGAAATGCGTCGGGGAGCCTCCGCAACGCGTCGTCGGCGGGCGAGTACGCGCGCCGCCGGCTGCGGTGCCTGCCCGGCCTGACCGAGGCGCTGTTGCACACGGTCCGGACGGCCATACAGGTCAACGCGATCGGCACCAAAGTTGTAGAGAACTGCGTCTGTGTGTTGAGGAATTTGTCCTATAGGTCAGTATATTTGGCTTGAAGGGAGATGAAATTGGTTTTTGAAGTGAAACTTCTTTGTCGATGTTGGAAAAAAATTTACCGTCACACTTTTCGGTTACGCGTCACATTTTTCCGTTACGCGCCACCTTTTTCTTGCCCCTACCATGGTCGATTCGAACGAAGAGTAATTACAATTAATGAAATGCTGTAATAATCTTAGTAGCAATAAGGTAAAATGAAATAATTGTATTATTTGTATTCATATCTATGATAATAAAAGCCTTTTGTTTAAACTTTATCTAATTTAACTTTATTTAACCAATTTCTGTGAAGTTGCATATAGTAGATCATTTTTCGAAAAATAAGGTCATAAAGAAGTTTCACTTCTTAGGTGTGTACACTAGTACACGCACACATTTTTATATGTATAATCTATACATCTATACAGATAAATAAAATTGAAGCGTCTGTTTGTAATGTCAAAATAAAAAATGTGAAAAAAATCAGAGGGCTTAATTCGGATTAGGAGATGTAAAATGCAATTTTTAGAATTTTTGTCTGTCTGTCTGTCGGCATGTTCTGGCTAATCTTTGAAATGGCTGGACTGATTTTGATGGAACGTTCACTGTCAGATAGCTTATGTTATAAAGAGTAAGTTAGGTTACTTTTAAAATTAGGGTTACTTTTAAAATTAGGGCTCCGCGAAATAAATTCCACATGGACGAAGTCACGGGCACAGCTAGTTATTAATAAGCTGGCTGACTTTAAACTATTTATTTTAATTAAATACAAAATTATAGCATGTACATTTTTACAAAACTCATACGTCCTCCCGGTGTACCTACGCAGTAGTCCAATTTTAGTAGCGCGGTAAACGTCCGACAGTGTATGAACCGTGTAAGCGGAATAGAGTTAAAAATGAATAAAGTATAATGAATAAAGTTCAATATAGATTATTTACATATCAGAAACCGGTCTGCACTTTTCTGCATAAACGAAAACTGCCGCTCGGATTTATGAGTTGTGTAGAACTTCTACGTCTGATTCAGACTAATTGACATATAGGCAAGGAATAAATTATAGCCTATAATAAACTTATAAACTAACACTAGTGGATACTCCACAGTAAGATACAGATGTGGTGATGTCAAGCCTAACTAATATTAAAAATGAACAAGTTGGCGGTAGGCTAAATAAAACTGTAACAATACTCATTGACACTTGACATCTTTGTCTTTCGTGATCTTGGCCACGGAAAAGTGGCTGAAACGTCGGTATATTAAAAATTCTAATGTGTTTGTTTAGTTACGCCTTCACGTCTTAACCCCTCAACCGATCATCATGAAATGATGCTTATCTGTTATCAGGGTTACAGAAAGGGACATAGATAACTTTCATCCTAAAATTAAATACAGTTCGCTAGGAAGAGACGAATATAGCCGAAGATATGGCGCTGCGGTCGCGTGTTTCTGGTTCCGTCGCGCTGTTACAATTCACTGACAAAGCCGATTAAAACTTAATATGACTTGAATGAAATTATATTTATGTGTTGTGTTGCATTGCAGGTGTCAAGAAATCGAAGATCCGTTGTATGACACGAGATCGCAACCCACACAGTCATCGGGACAAGCGAGAATACAAGCCAGCGCGTCTAAAGGTTGATATAGAAATTGTATAAAATTGATTTTGTCGTTTTTATTGCGAAGCTGCCAAACAGGCAGACGGCCCAGCTCAAGGAAAGTGGGGTGACAACATTTAAGATGCGGAGAAGTCGCATTGCAAATTTCTTGACCTGGGTTGAAAGGTGTAGAAACAGTATAATTGCGGCCATTGCTAGCAGGCTACAATAAACTAAAATGTATTGGGACTAGTTGCAGATTGCTGCATAGAATAATTAATTAATTGTAAAATATATGTGAATGAATTGCTTCGGTAAAGGATTGTGAGTGTGGATTATCATACATTGGGCAAACAAAGAGGAGCATAAAAACACGGGTAAAAGAACACATTGCTGACATGAAACACACAAGGTCTACGAAGTCTGCGATCAGTGAACACACGCTGGATAAACCCAACCATTACATCATAACCCACAAATCCTCGCGAAAGAGAATCGTTTCATACCAAGAATGATGCGTGAGGCTATTGAAATCAAAAAACACCCAAATTTCAATAGAGAAGATGGTTGGCAGGTACCACCTGTTTGGGATCCAATCATCAAAACTATTAAGACCCAAACCCAGCAAAAACCAACTGCCAGACCTCAAGACACTGTGAGCTCTTTCTGCGTGCAACGAAACAAACCAACTACTAATAATTTCTTTTATTTTTTCCTTCCACTCATTTTAATATTATATAAAAAAAATTTAGAACTAGGCATGTTTGCTGAAGAGTTTCTTGCGCCGCTTCTTCTCTTCAAGCCATAACATATTGTGAAGCGGTGGTAAATTAGATTAGGTCCCCATAGAGTAAATAATAACCATAAACAATATTAAAACTAAATAATTAAAATGAACAAGTTGGCGGTAGGCTAAATAAAATTTTGACAATACACGTTAGACAAATGTCATCTTTGTCTTCCGTGACCACGGCCACTGAAAAGAGGCCGAAACGTCGGATAAACCAAAATCAAATAAATTACCGCGGTTAAAACCGTTAAAACGTAGTTTTATTAATAATATCGTATGAAATTTGTTGTAATTATGGATCTTTGTGCCTGAAATATATAAATAATTATTATTACAGAATCATGAGATAAGGGATTGAAATAGGAGTATGGGATAGAGAAGGTTGGATAGGGGGAGGGGGTAGTGGGTACTCGGACCTCCCTCCCACCTTTGGGTGGTGAACTGTTTTATGACGTGAAATGGTATATTCAATAGAATTTTTACAATGAGTTTTGGAATCTATTTTGTAGCGAAGACACAGTGAAACAACGCTACAACTTGACTCTTATCATTTCATCGCGCGAAACACGAGTAGCTCAATGTTAGCTGTTGTACTCCGATATTCTGTGAGAGCGTGGTATCAGACCGATCGAGCTGGCACTAGGAGCTGTCAAGACAGTGATTCCAGCATGACTCTACCAGGTTAAAAAATATGTTGAAAATATAATAATCGGCAGACAAACACACACATTGTATATCCCCAAATTAAGCAAGTTACGCTTGTGTTATGGGTAATATACAACGGACAACTCAGGGGCCGATCCCAGACACCCAGACCATGGTAAATAACGAAGAAAATATGCCTGTTAGTTGGGTATAAAAGCTTTACTATTATTCTACAGGAGAAAACCTAGGATGTTTTGGTGGCAGTAAAAAGAAGAAAGAAGGCTCCTCGTCGTCGAACTCCACGAGTCCGTTGGGCAAGAGCGAACCGGAATCGCAGCCCATAGACACTAACAACACGCAGCTCGGCTACTCTGTGCCCAAAGGCACGGAGATGCTGTGGTCGCCTGAGGTAATTTATACGACACTCTTATTTCAAACGAATGAATGAATGAATGAACGAAATCTCTTTATTGTTCATCACAACTTAAACCTTAAATAAGTAGTCTGTTTAAAGTTTTTAAGCGGGAACTGAAAGGAGATGTTGTGCTGTGCAGTTTTATTTTCTAAAAATGTGTAAAATTACTCTAAATCCAACAATAGTTGTAGGATATTGATAGTTGTTAAGTAGTAGTTATGTGTTTCGTGAGAAATGTGAATTGTATAGTCAAATGTGGCCTTTTGAGTTGTCACAAGAACGCTGTTGAATGGCACTAGCTGATTATCTACAGTTCAGCTGTGCTACACATAGGCTTAAGAAAATGAAGAAAGTATATTGTAATCCAACAGCTGGCTTAAAGGCCTAGCTTCTAAGCCATAAACATAAATAAATAAATAAGTCTGTTAAAATTTCTCTTCCTGTAAAAAAAGAGGTCTTTTGATCAGGTTCTTTCCTGCATTTTCGTTTGTAGGTGGTGCCCCTCTACATGGCTCTGCTTCAGACGTGCTCGAACCCAGAGACGCTGGAGGCGGCGGCCGGCGCCTTGCAGAACCTGGCTGCCTGCTACTGGCAGCCGTCCATCGACATACGCGCCGCTGTTAGAAAAGAAAAAGGTATCAAATATTCGTTCATGTCCTTCGAAATTAATCAACTTCCGAAAATGCACTTTATTAGAAATTAGACATTACTATATTTATATAAAACAAATTCGCTTTCCGCGTCTTGTCTATCTGGCTGTATATCCGGTAACTCCTTCTGAAACACGCAAATATTTTTAGCGGTATTAATGAGTAATTACATAATTTTTCAAGGAAGGGTTGTAAATGTACTAGCTTTTGCCCGCGGTTTCGCTTGCGATGTATAAAAACATGTAAGCAAAATAGAAGCACTTACCAGGGTTGAATATAAAATTTAAATTTGCTCTACATTGTTAAAAAAGAGTGCGTAAATGTTAGTACTAATAAAAATAATTATAAAACTGATAACCAATTATTATTCTCCGGTTTTTCAAAAACTTAAAAATTGAACGCACCGGCCGTAATTAACACTATGGGCGCGTTCCTCTAGTATCTCACAACGCCCAAAATGCTCCGTCTGCTGTTCCACATGGCGACCGCGGTTGTTATGGTCGTGGCGAAAACGTCACTAATGACGAATGAATATTTTCGATCCCACAGCGCTCACAACGACCCTTGGCAAGAGCTGGGTCGGAGTGGGCGTTGACCACAAAGCGTTAATTCTCTCTTTCAGTTGACATTGAAAAAGTCGGGATTTTCAAATCAACCATCAATCATTTATCTATTTCGTTGTTAATGACATCAACGCTTTATAATCCGTTCCACTAGAGTTTATGTTTGTAACGCCCGCAAGCAAGTAGAACGGGAAAAATCGCGATCGTGAACGTGACCGTTGTGAGTCTCTTGTGGAACGTAGCTTTTGAATATGGCCGACTGACAATTCGTAATGGAAGCTATCATTAAATCTCCAGGCTTACCAATATTGGTGGAGTTACTCCGTATGGAGGTTGACCGCGTAGTTTGCGCAGTCGCAACGGCACTTCGCAATCTGGCCATCGATCAGAGGAACAAAGAGTTGATAGGGAAGTACGCAATGCGGGATTTAGTCCAGAAGCTGCCCAGCGGGAATACGCAACACGATCAGGTAACATTTACAAGCATTTTCTAGCAAAAAAGAAACAAACTTCAACGGTCACTAAAATAGAAAAATCTACAACATCTCGAAGTTGATCTGAAGTAAAACATTACTACATATATTGTTGAATATTTTGTTGCCGTAGAAATGTATATAGTATTACCTTGAATCTATATTGAATGCAACGCAAAAAAAGATATCAAAATCTTCTCATAAAAAAACTTTGGCTAATAAATAAATAAATATTTAAAAAAAAACATCACAGCATTAATTGAGAGTGACTTCCTTTTTTGAATCTGTTAAGAAGAAGGATTTATGGGGGTGGGTAAAATTAAACCACCATATAATTTAATGAAATGTCTATATTATAAATAGCCGTCTAAAAAATACCTTAAATACTAATCATTAAAGTTATACACATATATATGTCGCGTCGTTTTACTGTACATTAAAACATCCCTGGCGCGTGCCGTGGGAGCGAATGCGCGCGGCCTTAGGGCGCGTTCCCACTATGTCGTAACGATTAATTCATCGTTGGACGACTGTCGTCTCTAGCTGTTCCCATTATAACGACTGTTTGTCGTCAACAATGTTTAACGCTCTTTTATCGTTTTACGACTGTCGTGCTAGCCGTTCCCACTGTCATTACAATCTGTCGTCATTGCAAAAAATGTCGTAGACGACAGTAAGTCGTGTCGTTCAAATTGTGAACACCTCCATTTAAACATATAAGCCACGACACATAAAACTACAGACTATCTGTCGTCACGATATAGTGGGAACGCGCCCTTACGGCTTATCGGTACGACAAGTATTGCCCCGCTCCTCCAGGACTCTGCTACGGGCGAGGTTTTGCCGTGCGCCGGAGTTCGATATCGCGAGAACAAACGAACATTCCCGAGCGCACGTCGGCTGTATTCGCCCGCCACAGATTGAATTGAAAAGCGTGAATAGCGTTTTAGTATTGCGATTATTGTTTCAAGTACACTTCTTACATGGTATCAAGTGTTCTTTACATAACTCAGGGTACATCCGACGACACGATAGCGGCGGTGCTGGCGACGTTGAACGAGGTGATAAAGAAGAGCGGCGAGTTCAGCCGGTCGCTGATGGACGCCGGCGGCGTGGAGAGGCTGCTGGCGCTCACCAAGCAGCGCCACCGCCACACGCCCAGGGTGCTCAAGTTTGCCGGTGCGTCCACGTTATATTATCTACCTTCAAGCTGGTGCCGGGTGGTAGGCCCTGGGGCACAATTCTGCTATTACTTATATGTTTTATCCCTGCAGGAACGGAGAAAGAATACAACTACCAGCCAGGTGGTAGGGCATTTGCCCGTCTGTATGGCTACCGCCCTTGATCTAGACCTAGAGCATGCCGCCATAATAACCTTGAGTTCTGTTATGGCATTAGTGGCCAGATTCTAGTGTCTGTTTAGAGAGCGGCAGCACATTGGTAGTAACTCTCGTGTTACAAACGTCCATAGGCGATGGTAACCGCTTTCCATCAAGTGGGCCGTCTGCCTGTCTGCTAAACTCCTGCAATAAGAAAAATACCCTCTTGTCAGAGCCGCCGGATACTATCGTCTCAATAGTAGTTTTGCTTGATTTTGGTATTCTGTTAACTCCAATTGCGTGCCCGTGGTATGTCACTGTATTATCTTCATAAATATAAGCCAAAACTGACGAAATTATGTTTTAATTTTTTTTGGTAGTTTTAAATGTTTATTTCGAATAACGCCATTTTTGGTAATAGTAATAGCTTTTTTTTGTACTATTATTCTGCCGTGATCGCAATGGAATCTTACCACTGCACCACTTAGGCAGTTTCCTGAACGAATATGCATGTTGTTACAATTACCACGTGCTAACAACGATGAAGGAAAACATCGTAATGAATCCTGCACATCGAAATAACCGATGTGTCAAACCTGCCAAGCCGCCCTGGACAAGCGTGGCGGGTATACTGTCCGTTCCCCCATAATGGGAGGCCCGAGCCTAGCAGTGAGATGTTAATGGGCCGTTATTGTTGTCATGGACCTACAACAGATTAATTAAAACTACGTTCTAACGGTTACAAGCGCGGCATTTTATTTGACTTGTTATTTCGACGTTTCGACCACTTTTCAGCAGCCGTGATCACAGAATACAAAGATGTCAAGTGTCAATGAGTATTGTCAACACTCCGATTTTAGTCTTCCATGATCAGCTGTGAAAACTTTAATTACGTGTATTAGTCGAGAAAATTAAGGAAAGACAATATTACAACAATTTTTTTTCAGTTTTATCTAACAAATTACAATCTAGGCTCTTGAGCTAACTGACTGTGGGGTGCTTCAGGTCTGGTGGTAAACAAGCAAATCTTAAATGTTTGCCTTAGTACTCGTAGATAAAATTCGTACCCTTTCTTTTAGACTTGTATCTAAGTCCGCAGTCGTCAATTTATCGCGAATTCTCATTGTTCCTTACCCCCACCATTTTAGTTCTCCATCTGAACGCCAGGCGGAGCTGCCTTTAGGCAAAGAGAAACCTCAGCTCTTTGCTCCATTGACGATTGTTTTCCGTTTCAAGCAGGGTATACAGCGGGCTATGTTTCAATTTTGTTCATTCTTTAGGTCAAGTATTAATGACGATGTGGTCGCACGCGGAACTTCGCGAAGTGTATCGCAAGCACGGATGGCGTGAAGCGGACTTCCTAACGCCTGCACGCGCCGCTCAGCAACGCACCTCCTCTAACAGCAGTGGTTAGTATACTTCTTTCTCTTTTCCTCAATATTATAGGCCGTTCAGAAATGTGTTTATTTAAAACCACACCAAAATTTTAAGTTGTTAAAAATTTATGTGTCTCGAAACTCTTCAACGTATATCTTTTGCCTGCTTACACATTATGATTTGTACAGTCTTACAGCGCGCGACAAAGTACGAATCGTGTAAGCGAAACAGATCTAAGAATACATAGCAAGCAACACTTTGCCATTTCCGCTTCCGAATAAAGTTTAATATATTTAGATTATTAATATGTCGGAAATCGGTATGCACTTTTCTGCGCAAAACAAAAATGTCGATCGGAATTAAGTTGTGTAAAACTGTAACAGCGTACACAATAATCATTAGTAACAGAAGCCTACGATTTCGGCTTACGAATTATGGTGGCATTAAAGAGTTATCAAAAATTGCAATATGTAAAGTATATCGTGAGAAAAAGACACGCGGAGTTAAAACGTGTTATCGGTAGAGTGCGTACGAGCTCTCACATCGATCTCCTATAAAGAAATGTAGTTTTATAAACTTTGACGGATTTTGTGCAATGTTATTACCATAATTTAAATGATAAAATAACTGGACAAAGCGTAAATACACATGAAATCGTAATTTTATTATATCACATATATTTCAAACACATGAAATCATTTTCCATTGAAACAAATCATTCTGCGACACTAATTTGCAACATTGTATAGCTATTAGGTGGTACAAATGTTTGTGTTTCGGTGTTTGGTATGTCCAAAGTATGTTTTACTAATTATGTAAAGATCTTACATTTGTTAATGTTTGTTTTATGTCTTACCCAAATAGTAGTACCTGATATACTATAGAAAGACGTGAAAACGAATATTCCAAGATAGCTAAAATTATCAGCGCTATTGCACTATGGAACATAACAGTCATATTTCAACCTTCTTCTAACTAGCACTCTTAACGCATTCGCGAACACTGCATAGTTATACACTGCAAGATAAATTAAGCGTTAATATCCATGATCATTAATTTGAAGAATTATAGCACAAAATTTTATGAATAATTAACATGTGGTGATTATATTCTTATGTTTTGGGTAGGGGTTTTGTCGTGTATTTTCGTACATTGCTTCTGTCATGGAAGAAGAATAATAATATAGATAATCGTCGAGGAAAAGACTCAAATCTGTCAAGGCCCTTAAATCTTGAATTTTTACTGTTGATAGAGGATGCCACTTTTAATTTTTCTCTCTCTCTCTCTGTTCGATATTTAAAACAAGTTTTTAAACTAAATAAGTAAAAATTTGAAAGTCTTAATAGTTTCATATTCATATTCAAATAGAGTATCATTACTAAATTAATACGTTACCTGTGTACATAAAATTGACATCTAGCTAACAAAAGGGCTTAAGCATCAAAGCAACATACTAAAGTACTGGAATTGTCATTCCTAATATTCTCCTTCCATGCTTTGTAAATAAATCTCCACATACGTAGCGTGAAAGGCTGCGAACGCAGTTAAAAGTACGTGCGGTTCGTTTTACCATTCGCCTCACTAGATGCCGCTTATTTGATAGCCAAAAATGCTAAATTCCAAGCTTGCCGTTTCATATAGATGTTGATATTAATATTTTATTTAGTCGGGTATCTGATGGATACCTGAAGGAAAGTTACATTATCTATAGACATTTGTAACACTAGAGGCGTTAGTAAATCCAGTAAATAACTATGTACCGGTAGGCCATGTGGGCCACATGTTCAGCCTTATTAATAAAAAAGTCTTAATCCTAGGAGTAGTCCGCCTTTAGGCCGGACTAGTTACTATTGGAGTAACTAAGCATTAACTTCGTCGTAAGAGTGTTATTAATAAACAAGGAGTATCCTCGGAGTACCTTCCTTACACCATAGATTAGTGAATAAATTATGGCAACACGTTTCATTTAAAAGTAAAAAGAGCGATTTGGTGAGTGTAAATGACAAGTTATGTTGACAATTGACATTTATATTATCTAATTGATAAATGATTCCCAATTTCCAACACAAACGTTACCTAAAATTTATTTGAATTTTTTTCGTAGTGCCTAGTTTTTCTTTCATTTACAAAGTTAGTATCACGCATAAACCACTAAAACATGAGTCAAAAACGTAACCACTCCATCAATTGGGATGAGGAGGAAAGGATAAGTCAATTACTTAGGATGGATAAGAAAAAAATTTGTGTAACGTGTGGGTTTTGCATAATTAAAATAAAAAAAGTATATATATAAAATATATCGAAGGCAAAGTGGAAGCAAGGAGAGGGAAGGGAAGACCAAGGCGAGCATTTATGGATCAAATAAAAGAAAAAGTGGGTATCGTGTCTTACATAGAAGTAAAACAACTGGCCCATAATAGAGAAGATTGGAAGAGGCTCCACCGACAAGAACGTGCTCTTAAATGATAAATGCAATGAATAAAATATATAAGATATTAATTTTAAAATAAAATTTTATTTAGTCACACTATTGTAGTATTTTCTTAAGTAATCTATGTTACCACACCGCTTAGCAAACATGTCGCTTGAAGAGAAGGGCGCAAGAAAGTCTTCAACAACATGCTTATCTATGTGGCATTTGTATGAATTTGAGCTCTCTTTTGTACTAGTGCCAAAGGCAACTTGTTTGCATATAACAGATATTGTTGACTGACTCATTCCACTAAGATCTCCTGCATCATCTAGAAGCTGTTAAGTAAAATGTTTGTATAATACTGAATTTATTAAGAAATGGATGAATACTGAAAGATGATCATTATTTCACTTACTTCTTCACGAACCCATATTCTTATGGCGGCTAAAACTTTAATATGAGGAGGTATACAACCTTCTTTCCTATGTTATTTAATTATGTTAATGTCAGTTTATTTGTCAAATTGTCAATTGACAGCGCTATCAGGGCTTACTCTATGCTTAATCCATCGTAAAACTACCCAGCAGCTTGGAATAACTTTTACTCTGAGACTAATGTCGAATTAGTCTACTCCTTGTTTACTCCACGTTTATTAATACTGATATTGGTTGCTACTGAGATAATACTAGGAGTACAGTTAATCTAGGTTTACTCCATGTTTATTAATAAGACGGGTTGAGTATAACGGCTGTAGAGTATAGGTAAATTAAGCTCAAAGAAGTTTTTGCGTTTCTAGTAGTATTTGTATATTTGCAGGATTTCTAAACTTTAAATTTAATATTCCTTGTACCATCAGCAAAAAGAGGCTCGTTACATTTTGAAGAAGAAAATATATTTACAATTAAAAATCTGTGATGAACGCCAAATAAATAATAATTATTTACATTGCTATTTGTTGTGAGGTCTAACGACTTGGTTTTAGTTTAAAAATTAATTAATTTTATTTGTGGTTCATTATTGTTATTTATTTTTCAGTGTTATTATTTGTTGCTAATTGTAGTTGTTTGATATTAAATTTGTTAAATAAAAATGTTGTTGAAACGTGGTCGAGGTAGGCTTTTGACTTCTCAAAGTAAAGAAATTTTGTATAATTTGTACAAATATTTCGAAAATGACTGCAATAGCAATCCGAGCAGTATTGACCCCCGCTCAATTAGAGGCTAAATGAACCGGAATTTTATTGACTTCCATCGGCAAGGTGGTATCAGAAAGCAAATGTCATTCTTCAGAACAGGAATCAACAATTTAGTATTAAAAATTATGTTTAATATCAATAATTGTTATTTTAATATTAGTAATTTCATATTTAGTACTTGCCCATAAAATATATAAAAAGTTTATTATTTGTGCTGACCGTACACTACTACAAATGCAAAACGTAGCCAATTTATCTGTACTTTAATATGGCAGTAATAAGTTACAAAACGATGAATGTCGACTGGTGAATATATTCTCGTAGTATTAACGCGTCATAACAATAGCACGGTATGTCGTAATTCACGCATGTATGTGGAGTGGTGTTTATAATCGTTGTGGTGTGTGGGCGGCGGAGTAGGTCAGGGCTCGGCGGGTTCTGGCGCGCCCCATTCGCCCAGCAACGCGAACAGTACGCTCAGCAGGCCGATGGCGTCGACCGGTGGGACCCGCTACGAGGACCGCACTATACGCAGGCATCGAGAGGTAATAATTGACAGGAACGGGACCCTTATAAATGTCACGTTTTTATATCTTACCACGCATTTTGGTATCGTACCATTTGGGTGGAAAATTAACATTTTTTGTATGGAGCAATAAGACGAAAGTATGCGTAGTAAGATACAGAAACGCCGCAGATATCGTCATGCCCGTCAGACTATGTATTTACTACCCACCAAATTAAGAGACGACTGTGAAATATGTCGTCATCCGAATCGAGTACAGATTACAAAAAAAAATACCCAATGTGTTTAGGGCATGAATTAATTTGTTTATATAATAATATTTTTGTCTACTATTTACGATTTGATAATGGGTTTTACGATCATTTTTCATTTTACTTGTTTGTTATCATAAAATATTAACAATTTAGTACATAATGAACAAGTCAGTATAAAAATTATTAGCGTACGTAAGACTTGCGAAAATACTAATGCTGTGAATGGAAGCTGCTGCTGTTAGGACGCACAGCGGTATACTGGAAGGGAGACCCTTTTCTACGCATTAGTCTCAATTGGTTTGGTGGAGTTTAGCCACATATTTTCTCCATAAAATAGGGTATATGTAGCTTATACGGGTAGAATGGTGTATTCTTTACTATGTTGTGATTAAAAAAAATATTTTAAGGGCTATCACCACACATGCGACTTTGATATATACAATATGATAAATAGAGACGAAATATTATATATCCGAGTCTAATTGTTAAGAAGGCCACTAATTGTTTCTACTTGGTTGACAACTTCTACTTGGTTGACTCGTTGGGAATGATATCTTACATACATACATACATTACTTCACGCCAGGTCCCTTGCGGGGTAGGCACGAACAACAGAGCGCCATTTAGGCTTATTCTTACACACCTCACTTGCTTCTTTGACATTCATAGTTCTTGTCATGATATCTTGAAACATTAAAATAATTAAATCGATAAGTCAGAAACTATGATTGGGAGACGTTGATTGTTTGCGTTCTTGTTTATCTTACGCTTTATTAATCAACGACTATTTTTGTAAATGTTACTATCAGCAATGTAAAAATCGCACATTACTGCCTGATTTCTAACTGCTTGATCATTGATTCAAATACTCATGTGTCATACTTTTGCACTATTCATTATAATCCGTACACAATATGGATGATTTTTACACCTATAAACCAATATAATAAAACTACGTTTTAACTTTAAGCGCGGTAATTTAATAATCGTCGGAATAATAAAAATCAAATAAATTACCGCGCTCAAAACCATTAAAACGTAGCTTTATTATGTATACTAGTCGCGAAAACTTAAGAAAATATTGCCTATAAGGCAAAACAAAAACACATTTCCTGATAGAATAACGTTTCTTAAATGTAAAAATATAAAGGCGATACCAACAATAAATCATAATTTTAAATGCCTTTGTTTGGTTACAGTCACTGTATTATATTTTCAGTGGTTGATTTTCCATGGTCTATTTATTTACCTTATTTCCCAATGGTATATCCAAAATAATGGTAACGTCGATTATAGTAGTACGAATTACTGTCGATAAAGTAGCATATACCATGTGACGAAGTAGACCTGTTTACTACGTATTGCATAGTTCTCTTACATTATGGCAATAATCTACTATTACCATTCCACTATTGTTTCAATCTCTTATTTTAACTTACAGCACATCTGGTTAGATATTAAAGTAAAAATATTTTAAATTAACGTTCTAAATATACAATTTAACTAAAATTAGATCTCGTGGGGATATAATAAGTTAGAGTATAAGTTAATGTCTTTTTTAACATTTTTATTAGTCCTCGTGCAAACATAGTCAAAGAAGGCCAACGAATGGGCTTCATTATCCTTTATTACCCATATGAAGACGTCTTTTTGAAGGGCCGAATGGTCTGATTTCTTTCATGTTATCACTACGAAATCGAACGATCGTTGGCCTTCGCCTGTGTGCAGGCAACATCATCTGATTGACCTTGAATTCAACGTTTACAGAACGATGATATACCAACGATGGAGGCGAATAGCTACCAAGAGGGACTCGGCATGGGTAATCCGAACGGTCGGCCGATGAACCTGCAGGGTGTGCAAGCGCAGCTGCCAATGGCCATGCCGCCAACGACGCGTTAGCGCGCCCACTAACACTTGTCATACGGTGAGCCTCGACTGTGGCGCCCTCAACTAGTGTGACGTATGCTTGAATGCATACATCGTTTATCAATAGTAATGCAAACTTATTTATTTCAATAGGGTTTTCGCAGTGTGTTAGAATCCATTTTATTACTAGAAGAAAATAAACGGTTATTATCTTAAACATTTTTGAAGTTAAATTTTTTTTAGCCACGGAACGAAAAAGCTTGATGGCGTGAAATACTAATATAAACTACACTACGCTATGCTTATGCAGATAGTTGGAAATATTTTGTAGTTTTGAAGTTCATAAATAAAATTCAAACTAGAGCATTTATTTCCTATTTTAGTTATCATAAGCCTCTCGTGTCATTTGTTCAAAGTGAAACCGTGGAATATGAATAATATGTTTTATAATATATCTGAATATGAAATAAATTTTGAGCTTGGTAAATATATTATAAAAATAATAAACCTTATAATTATCCTAATACTCCTGATACTCTATATCTATCTCATTCTCTCGTAGGCTACTTTGCGGAAGTTTCACATCTGCCATGTGTGAATTGCACACAATCAGTTTTTTGTTATTTAACGAATTTATAATACATATAGACACAATACATTTCCAATATATATGAAATTTAATGCATAACTTTTACAATTTATATACAAGCATTATAATATATTGTAACATTTTCATATCACTCTTATGTTAAAGTTATATTTGTTTTCAAAGTTTTGTTCTCATTATGAGTTTGTTATGTTTGAAGTTCAAGTTAGTTCAAATTAGCATGAGACTTGATTGTGGTTTAACATTAACATGGCTAGATGATGTTTAAATAACTGTATGTATATGAAATCAAAAATGTTTTGATAAAATTACTTGTAAAGGTCTATAAAAAAATTCTTTCCTTCATTCTAAATATGGTAATATGGATTCGAATGCACGATAATTAGTTCACATTAATTGCGTATAATAAAAATAAAATCTTGTTTGTTCTTAATTTTTAATTCCAATGGGCAATGTTTTCAGTCATAGTCTTCCATGTAACAGTATTGCAAAGTGACAACAGTATTAAAATAAATGAACAACTAACGATGTATGAATTCAAGTTTATTGTATGACGTGTGTAACGAGGCTGTATGGCTTTGTGAGATGTTATTGTCAGGATTCAGGTGGAAAGTTTTTGTATGGTTGAAGACAACTATTGTGAGATTTTATACTATTGCAATAGTTCTGTTAGAGTTCCTTAGCGTTTGTTAAGGGATCTTGGGTATTATCGTACAGTTGAAGCTACATATCTTGGTCACATTGAATTATACAAATATTATAGTTTAACTTAAATGGGAAACAGATTTTTCATATGATTTTAGTCTACAGTTAAATGTTAAAATAATGTGCATTACCAAAATAATCGTTAAATAAAACGAACAAAGTCCGTTGCATAAGGAACACTTCGGTAAATTATTACACCTCGTTCATATATGCACTGTTCTGGTATAATGGATTCATTGAAAAAGAAATTGTTTGGGTCTCCAATATATCTTTGAATAGTTCTAGATAACTGTCCTCCATCTTTGATATTATTACTTACTTCAAGTGCAATAAAGGACAGTTAAATACACAGGCAGACAGACAGGTAAATGAGATTAAAACAGCCATTTTTGTAAAATCGTATTGTATATGTTACATCTGTCTAAATATACTTACAGATAGGTTTAATCGCATAGGTTTACATACATTTGATCCAATGCATTTTTTAATAAGAAACCTTTTAATATGTCGGGATTATCAATTTAAAATGCCTTTATGTGTTATTCAATTTTGTAAAAAAAATCGATACAAAACAAGTTATGTAGTATCTGTTAGTAAATATTTAATTTAGTTTAATTTGATATTAAAATACCACAAAATCTCAACAGACTTCTTAGATATTACCACCGTTATGATTTAACCCCTGTTGAATTTGCTTCATGTATCATTTTTAAAAAATATCATTGTGGTCAAGATATGTCGCTGTAACTGTAAATATTCGAACTCGGTCGACAGTGACTTGGTTACACATTTAATGGAGTTTTTTTGTTTATAGAATATTAAAATAAGAATATAGGTTTCGTACTTTTATAATATAACTCTCACGAAGCCAACATAGTTACTGAATATTATGATGGAAGGAGGAATGTGCACAAGCATTTACCTATATGTTAAATTATAATAAGTATTAATTAAAAACGTAGTTGATGCGCGGCTGGTTGTGTGCACGAATGGTTCGCTATTATCATCAATTAAATTATATTTGTATACGGCCATACACAAAATGTAATTCTTTTATGGCCGATATTTCAATCGCCAGATAAAATTAATTCGTAGAATAAACTACAACATGGGGAAATTAAAAATGACGACTTTTGCGTGAATAAACAGTTGAAGTGTCACTTTTAAATTCAGTTAGTAATTTATTCCACCGATAACATTTATCTGATAATTGAACAATCGGCCCTTAGTATCATTGTTGTTTTGCCACCTTATTCATAATATTTATACAGGGTTTATGTTGTCATTAAAAAGTTATCAAAAAGAGTTATGCACAGTCGCCTTGATAAAGCGAAATAAATAACATTTTATGAATGTTTTTTTTCAGGAGCCCATAAAACTCACATGACTGACTATTATGAATAAAGGGATCACTGTTAAATACCAATTCCTCTTCGATTACATATTTAAAATAAAAGTCTATTGCTGTATTGATGCTTTTTCACCTTTTTTTCATTAGCTCATGAATTCGAGCCAGACACTAAAAGAAACGAAATATTAAAAATATACTATACAAAGTTTCAAGTATTATCAATACCAAAATCGGGTAAGCGGCGCACCTGACATCGTCACATAGGATGTTCACATCATTAGGGTCGTTGTCGACGCGTTTCGATAATGGCATATGGGAAGTTTTCTTCAACACATTATTGTACTCTGGAATAAAGTCGAACCGTCGCACAATCAAACATTATAACTCTTTGAAATGAAAGTGAATGTATCGGTGCGATTGTGGTTAGCCGAAGCACCAGGTTCAACCTTTGCCTGGCGTTGTTGCCGTCCGCCCCTGAAAAAAAATACACTTGTGGAAGCCCAGCGTCAGCATTTTCCGCCCTTACATTTATTGACCCTTATTATTTTACAATCTACATTATACCTGAATAAATATCTTAAAACTAGCCCTATAATTAATTATACATACAAACACATTTTCATTATAATAAAAACTTAATAAACTAAAAAGCCCCACAGTATTCAATTTTTTATTTATCCCTAAAGCTACGTATTTAATTCTATCTATTTATATAAAACTAGCTTCTGTCTGCGGCTTCGTCCCCGTGGAAAGTTTTTTTTAACTATCCCATGGGAACAATAGTATCCTATATGTTGACCAGGGATATAAGCTATCACCATACAAAATTTCATTTAAATGGATCTATTTGTTTTGGAGATAAGCCCGTACAAACAGAAAAACAAAAAAAATGAAAAAAATCTAAATTAGTTCTATTTCATTTCTTAAATCCCCCTGACTCGGTTTTTAGCATTTTTGTTCATTGTACAGAAATTCGACCTCTACAGTTTTATTATATTATTATGTATAGATAAGTACATAAACTTTAATAAAACTACGTTTTAACGCTTTTAAGCAGGTAATTTATTTTATTCTTGGTTATTCCGACGTTTCGGCCGCTTTTCAGTGGCCGTGGTCATGGACGACGTTAAAACGTAGTTTTATTATGTATACAAGTCGCGAAAACTTAAGAAAATATTAAATAAACTTTACTTAATTAAAAAACCGCAATCGGTGCGGTTTTTATTTCTATTTTGTAAAGAGGTCCAAACAGAATCATTGTCTATTTTCATAGTTTGTAACTCTTGCCAACTGCTGCTGAGTTATATATGTATATGTGGGGGTGTGGTTGTTAAAAATTGGCTCGTTTGAATTAAAAACAGAACTTCGAATAAATACTTTAAAAAACAACTTAATCTAACACACGTACCCAACCACCCTCTTTTGCTTTTAACTTATGACCCCCAGCTCTCCCATTCAACCTTTATCATTCATCTCATTCAATCTACACTTGCGTTCCGATACACATCCAACCCATTTTTAACATTCCTACATATTTATAGCAAATACCTTCCATTGATCGTTTATTGGTAAATTAACTTTTGTGTGTGGCCGTGCAATGTATCATTCTATTTGCCTCGAGGCCTAAAACTCACCGCATTGTGTATTCGGTATATTATAATATATATGTACGTGAATATTTTATAACAATTTAGCGCCATTGTTTAATTTTTAAAGATATCATGTCAATTCCCCATGTATATAGACGTGCCATTTTCTGTATTAATAATAATAATTAAATTTTAAAAAAATACTTAAGAGAAGGTTTTCCTGTAGGTGTTGTGTGATGAATTTCTTAAAGTTGAGGCTCACCATAATGTTATGAGATCAGGTTGGTTCGTCTGAGTGCGTAGTGCGAGTTTTTTTTACAACTCGATCACGTGCAAGTTAACGCAATTTTGTATGGCACCATTTGTATTCCCCTTGACGCTCACGAGATGGCTCTAAGTCATTCCCATACAAAATTGCGTTAACTTGAACGTGAGCGAGCAGTAAAAAACTTACACTAAGCACACTGTTCTTATTACATACATAACTATATATCTATATTTTTAATAGTTTGATGGAACCCCATCAAATCTATTATAATTTCGTCGGTTCAAATTGCTAAAATAATCTCAATATACCAAGACAAAAATACTAATTATAAAGGTTAAAGAAAAAAACCCAGTTGAAATCAGTTAGTTCTCATGTCTTATGCTGATATTAGACGGATCAGCCAAATTGAATCAACTTGGTTGAAAGGCGCAGCACTGAAAGGACACGACGTCATGTGTGTGTGTGTTTCACATTGAATGATTGATTTCATATTTACATATATCACTTTGGTTGATTCATTCAAATTGAAAGACAGAAATGAACTGTCTAATATCGGCTTTGAATGTAGTGGCCCATTTAACATTCTCTGTTTTGACATAGGGACTTAAATAATGTCACGGTCTTCTAACTTATGAAACGGTAAATATATCGGTCAATGTAATGAGAACAGTTTAACACGGACAAGTGCGATTGATGCTTAAAGAAAATTAAAATTCATGTAAATGGTTAACATTTCAGACAATTCGGGATTTGAACATTATTGTTATTATTTATAATAAAAAAATAACAACTCTAGATACAGTGAGCTCTGTTAGTGCGTGCTTATTTCCGACACGTATTGTTGAAGGAAATACGTGTTTAACACGGCTATCGGGTTAGAACTAATGTATGGGTTGTAATACAATAATTTAGTTCTTATCGTTTGTGAAAAAGAAACTTAAAAGTAAAGCTCTGATTGGTAGAATACTACTTGTAAACAAACGCTTCATATATTATAAAAAATGGGTAATATTGGAATGTCATACGTCTTGTAACAAATCTTGCATTCATAAATACTTTTTAGTATTTATGAATGCAAGATTATTTATTGTTCTAGAATACAGGTTATAACAAACCATTTTTTATTTTACTCTCATACTTCCTTATTTCTAATGTAATACAAATAAAGTTTGCAAATATTCTATCATTCTTTTGGTATAGCAATTCTAGACAGATATATCGCATATATAAAAAAATGTTTACCAACATTTTAATTTGTCTTACAAATCGTATTCTAATTTATACATGCGTTCTAACCCCCAATATCAATTTTTAATAGTATTTTAACTATTATATTAATATTATTATTAAAAAGAAATAATAATAATAGAACTTTTGTAATATTTTGTATCCATTCCACATCCTCTTAACTAATGTAAATGTAATAGGTGTTTACTGTCCTCTGTCGTTAACGTTTGACTTTTAACGTTAATTAATATCCGTCTTGTAATTAGCTTTAAGATGCATCATATCGTGGAATATCGCGTTTGATCGTTGTTTTATATCGGAGTTCGGTTTTGATCTTAACCCGACTAATATATTCACATGATCCTTATTATGTTCATCAGAAGGCATTAGCGATCGTGATTGTCTTAAGAAAGGATGCTAATCGTGTTGAAAGAAATGATGAAAGTCCCCCGTAGTAGCGTGTCAAACAAAGTGTCGTGGTTCTCCTCCCTCTTGAGAAAGTTGGGTTCTCGAGAATTGTCTCAATCCCGGCTTCAACTCAGCGGGCAATTACCCGCTGGTGACTGGGGTTTGAGCAGTGAGTTGCCTTCGCGGCTTGTCTGGTAGCCTATCTGCGGTTTCATTTGGACTGAGCTTGACTGTCGGTTTTACCCTTCAGTTTTTCTAGTCCGCACTGTGCTGCTATCTGGAGATCTTCCCCTGTAGATATAGCGGAGAACAGTGCAATTAACGGATGTGTATGGTATTAAAAGAAAATGGTAATAGGTGTAATCGGTGCCTATATTGAGTAATAAATAAAGTATGCACAAAACTTAAACACGCGGGTCTTGTCAACTTTTAACGATTATTACGACTGACAGGGAGAAGCGTGAAAGAGATGCTGTGCGAGTTCGGCTCGAGGAGTAGCGAGAACATAACACTCTTCCTCTACGTAATTTTATACCGTGTGAACTAATTATATTCTGCTCAATGACTTGTACGAACTTCAAGGACGCATTTTAGTTTCGCGCGTACTGTACGCGTGTCCTGATTTTATTTGTAAAGTCATGTATTTCTAACTAAGATCGCGTACTCGATTTATGAATGCCGTCGTTTACGCCCTTTTCGCTTTTACTTGGGCGTCATGCTACCATTTTACGGAGTACATGGAAGATTGATGGTTATAAACTCAAATATAGAATTAACAAGACGTTGGAAGAATTTACCAAATCGTACGTAGCAGTATAAAAAGCTGAAAAGCTTTTTACTTTTATTTGAAATATATTCACGGACGTACTTTATGCCTGCAAGCTTATACGTGGGGGCGACGGAGGACGCGTGACAGGGGCTGAAAGTCTGGAGAAGATAGAGAGGCTTAACTGATACTCTTGGTAAGTATCTCTTCTGTCTTCATGTCATGCGTCTCCTAAAACCTATACATTTGAGTACCACGTACGAAATAGTGGACCTATAATTAAAATGGAGAGTTAAGCGGTCCTACTATACGCTCATTGGGAGTTTAAAGCAATTCCATTCTGACAAAAATTGCAGTATGCGCAAAACTTGAATTCGCTTCGAGTGAGGTTAGTTCCGTGAGTTTGGGCAACTCTAGTCAAATTTTAACATTTTTTACAATCGTAGAGTGTTTTGTGTGAAAGAGATGACATGCAAATCCGAATAACGGCCGAGCGAGAGCGCAGCACTCCCTTCTCCGTTCTGTCAGTGAAGCTTATAATTGTTTTTACGACAGAACTTCACGGACGCATTTAAGTTTAGATCGTACTATACTAAAATTGTAAAATAAAGTCCATGACATACAACTCTACAATTTGAATGGCGACGGCAGCTTTAAAGGAATATTAAATATTAATTTTTCGGATAATTTCCCTCCGTATTACATTTTAGTTGTGTTAGATGTAAAATTATTTATTTGATCATTATTAAATCTAAGATTAAGTAATTGTAGGTACTTAGGGGTTTTGTGACACGATTTTGTTGGTTTTTTATTTTGTATATTTTATGCACAATAATGCATTTCGATAGGTCCCAGATAGGATAACGCTGACTGAACCTGGTACAAAAGTAACCTCATCCAGTGCATTATATTATTTTAAGTACCCGAACGTATGTAAGTTTTTGTATGATACTTTTTTAATCATAATAAAAATATATGTAAGTGATGTATAACATGTTTTTTCACTACACAATAGTTTAATCCTTAGATTATATGGTTGTCTAGATTATCATTTTCGTTGGCATATAAACAGCCAACTGAAAGTCGATTAAAAATAATACAAGTATTCATTTGTCACACATATCGCTGAATAAAATACGGCGTAGCCAAGACATATGTTACAACTCACATCAAATGGCGTCCAGTAAATAATATCAAGACGCAGGCGAAAAGAAACTTGTAGTGAAGGAAGATTCAAGAGCTTTTTCACGGTAATATTTTTACTCGGCAATTTGACCTACTTATGCAAAATGGAACCAACCCACATACTGACAGTTTTGAGAAAAACCTGTTTTTATTAAAATTTTGCATACAAAAAATGTGTCTATATTTTGGAATAATAATATTTAGAATATTGTACATTAGAATATACAATATTCTAAATAATTTTTTTTGCAAAATTTTAATAAAAACGGCTTTTTATCAAAACTGTCAGTATGTGGGTTGGTTCCATTTTGCATAAGTAGGCCCAATTGTGATTCTTAATTGTTGATGGTAATACTTCGTCTAGACAAGTTTATGATCTAATAATAAATGCTTGCCAGAGCGACATCGCTTCTATGAAGCCGATGATTATTTGTTTTTTTTTATTACATTTTCAACACATTGTCACCGATACTGTTAAGTAGATTTTAAGACATAATATTTAAATACTTTCCGTAGTTTTATTTATCTTTGTATTTAATTTATATACAATAGTGATGTATCACAAGCGATGATTATGTGTCGAAAAAATAGTTCAACATTATTCTTTAGTGTTGAACTGTTTTACCTACATTATTTCTATTATGAACTTGTACCATCTGTTAATAACGTAATTAACACCCAATAATGATAGAAGCATTGAGCGTGATACAACCTTTAAAAACTTTTTAGTCTGATATCTTATTAAAATATAACTTATGTCTATATAAATTTTATTAGGTCATACTATTAGATTTGTATATGTTTTTTTTATACGAAAATGTATTTTATTTGGTAGCATTTTAAATATTTCCATTACACAAGAAAGAGATCTCTAAGACTTTCCAAATTTTATTATTTTAGATGTAATGTCACCGTTAAACTGGAGATGTTATATTTACAAGAAGGTTTTAAAAATATATTAAATTATTCTATGTTGTATTATATAGCCTGACGTTGATTAACATGGGAAGGATTTAACTTAGGTGGTTTTTGTATTTGAAAAATATAACGTCATAAAATAGTATCTAAAAAAAATCTAAATTTATCAAATATTACATATATTTTTTAAAATATCATTTTCCGATGATAATTTTAAGTGTACACAATTAGTTTGAATTGCGTTCAGTGATATATTTTTGATGCTTTATAATACACCCGAGTAAGATATGTATACATTTTATTTGTTACATTTATAAATCAATAAATCAACAAAATAAAAAGTAAGTTACATAAATTGTTTCCATGTTGACATGATCACATATTTAATTTGACAGTGACACATCTTGAAAATGTATTTTTTCAGGAGAAAAGTTTATAATATAATAAAATAATAACTTTCTCATAATCTTACCATCAATAACACATTTTGTATCGCCATTTCGTGTTTAGGCACTGTAGTATGTACGGATGTTATCTCGGTAGGTATATTAGTAGTTATTAAAAGTTATTATGCATTGAACTGTATCAATACCAAAAAAGCCGAGATATTTTTTTAAACATAGCTTTGGGCGGAGGTTCTGATAATATGATCATCATGAATATTTGACACCTCGAATAAAGATGAATGGAACTGGTCTTTGCAAAATTATCGCGACTATCGAGTATTGGAACAATTTAATTGAACTACCACTAATATACAAATAGTGAATCTATTCCGTGTTAATCAATTAGCAAGTTGTTGGAACAGTAATACTCGATTATTTATATTTTATTTAAAATTTTATACCAATATTAATATTTGAATGGGGAACATTGTTTTGTGGCTGCGATAATCGTAGCTCTAATGTATTAGTTGGTCTTATATTAATTAGATTTTAATAGAACAATATTCTCTACATAAAAGATACTTATGGTTAAAGAAAATTATATTATCACAGAGAAATTAAATGAATCATTTTTTTATTTTGTTTTTTATTTTTTGTTCCTTTCTTTTAATCATTTACTCATTATTTCGTTTGAAGAACGATTTATATAATGATTATAATTAATAAGTTTATTTTTATTACGAGATTATCATGATCATGATCTATTCACTATTATACATTATTAGAAAGACTATAACATGGAATTAAGTTTTTGGAAATATTTACCGGTATATAAGGGCGTTTATATTCGATCAAGTGTTTTTTGTTTTAATTAAAGACTAATACAATGTCCAAAGTCGAATAATTAACGGTAAGTTGGGCAATATTTTCGATATGTCTAAAACGTACGTTTCCATCACTAATTTTCACGAATCTATACCATAGCAACTTTATTGAGTTGTACTGGAATAATTACAAGCTGCTGTTCAGGAGTCCCACGTACGGAGTTCATTGTAAAACTACGTTTTTACAAGCCAAAGAATAAAGTCAATTTGTGGTCTTTAGTATCATGACGACACAAAACTATAAAAGGGCAAAGGGTAAAAAAACAAAAACGGCTTCATACGGATGGTTCAAGTAATTGTGTAGCGCCATAAATGTCACTCAATTTCTCAACCATACATGCGGGAGATAAATATTAAGAGTAGGCAACTTTAATATTTTTCTTCCGAATATTAACCGTAACACGATTTTTTAAATTTCTTACGGAATCGGATAGGGGCCATCTATAAATTAGACGTAACATACGTTAAGGGGGGCGGGGTCGACAGTGTGACAAGGGGTAAGAGGGGTCCTAAGTTTCGTGACGTCATATTTTAAAATCTAATATATTTAGGGCCGCTTGCATAACGATCGCCTTTAAATAAAATTAGTTATACATATTAAACTGCCTAAATACATTTTACACAAAATGTATTGACAGTTCTTTAAACATATTTAGCGGCAAATTTTGCGTTGTGCAAGACGCTAATTGTATTTAAGGGTGTTAAATAGGTTTTGTGTCTCTTAAATAAATTTAAGTAACCTTATGCAAGCTGCCCTTAAGCTAATTACGGAACTGCTGTTTTAATTAAAAGTTAAAAAAGTATAATTTCAAAAAATGTGATGTCACCCTCGGGAGGGAGGAGTCTCACGAATGTGACCAGTTGTGACGAGGACGGGGAGGAGTCAAAATTCACGAAATTCGTGTGACGTCATTTGTTGGTATAGTGGCAAAGTTTTCATGTCGGGGCTTGGAAACCTGTAAAAAATTTGGATCGGTTACACAAGTGCATAGGATCTTTTCGGTTTTGTTGTAACTGTAACCTTAATTGGTTTTTTGGTAACAAAAGCTCGTTAAATAGTTTTTTTTTAATAAGCTGGTTTTAAAATGTTTTGCCGCACGTCTTCAAAGCGCAACCATATTAGTACAGCAAGTTTTTAGTTTCATACAAACACATTCCGAGGGTTCGAATGAGGAAATAATTCTTGAGGAATAAACCGTTTAATACATTTCATAATACTCTTTTATAATTATTATCTATGGTTTGCATTTTGAACGAAATAGCTGACTAAAATCGGATCCAAGATTCCCGAGTAAAGTCGGTGCTGTTAATGTCTAATGAAGGTAAACAGCTATTCTCGCAGCTTCAGACCACCCTTATTAATCAAATCTTGTACATTTGAACGTATATAAACGTCAATAGATAACATTGTATTATTATGCAATAATCTCAAGGCTTCCATGCATTTTTTTTGTTATTTTATTTCTCATATAAAATAGTACACTATTTTCTAGTTAATTAGATGATATTTTGTACTGATTTATAATTGAAACTTAGACACCTTGTAGTAAAAATAAGTGTAATTAATAGTAGGAAGGAATGTATAATTTTATACTTGCGTTTAATTTGATTGAAAATGAATGAATAACTTGATTATGAATCTGGAATATATTAACAAATTGGATTTGAATTTTCAATGGGTTTACACACCGTTTTATTGACTGGGTTTTAAAACAGTTATTCATCTGCGTCAGACTTGGTCGCATATCGGTCCGGCCACGACCTTTGTATAAGGACGGGTGGAGAGCTCGCGTTGCCGCTGCGTTTGGCAACTCTTCCTTAATCTTTTTCGTCATTCGTTCCTCATAGCGACAAGGTTATAGCCGGGCCGTAAGGCTGTGTCATAACTGTTTTATTGAAAAACGGGCGATGTCACAGTAAATGCCACAATATTCAATTTAATAATAATTCAATTAAAAAATAATTAGCTACCACATTACTAAGTTTCGGTAAGGTTTCATACAGTTTTAGATATTTCTGAATTTAATTGCAATATGTTAACTAAACAGGGAGCAAGTCATAGAAATATCTAGGAACAAACATTTTTGTAATACCTATTCCAAATAAAAGAAGCGGTGTGTAGAATTCTTGATGATTAAAGTGTATTTTTTAAGAAAAAATCTCCTAACTGTATGAATGCTCACGTTTTATATTCTATTCATTAGTAGTGTCCCTAACTTATTGAATAATATACAGTTATTGAATTTATAGATGTATGTAATAGATGCGTAAATAAACGAAGTTGTTTAAAGTAAGTTACGTATTATGAGTAGGTGCACGGTTTTTAATGGTGGAAAGGAAAAACCTAAAACTATCCCTTTTTTTACTATATTGTATTACAATACCCTAATTGTTAACTGAAGGTGGGTGTTAATGTTTTGAAATTGCGTTGTTGAATATTCCACGACAGTATTACTCAGTAATCTCATGTACCAACGTTGCTAATACACTTACCTACATTTAAATAATCTGGTGTGTTTTATTTTGTACTTTCTCTTTTTATTAAAAAGAAAAACACGAGTTTTCTTTGCTTTATGGTCCTGGAGTGTTAACGGCCTGGCTACGAACTTGTCGCTGTGAGCGAGTGTGAAGCGACGGGCAACGTCGTGCCGCTCGTCGTTAAGCCCGAGTCCGTGACCAGGCCATAATAAATCTGGCAAGTGCGTTGTAGTTCTCGAAGTATAAAGGGTTCCGTAAAGGTGACAGATGTCCACAGTTTTCATATTGGGCTCAGAATTACAAAAAAAAACATTTAATCAAAAATATCCTAATCTTAAAAACTATTCAACAGAATTTAATTATTCCTATGACAACATTTTTGAAGCTTTAGAATTTCCATTTTTGTTCAGAATTATCCATATTATAGTTTAACTAAACGTTTAAAGGGTACACGATTTTGCAAACAGATCGAAGGGTGCAAGGAAATAAATTGGATAGTGTTCTACAGTCAGCACAGAATGAAGGTGAAATACGTTGACTATTTTGGACAAATTAAACAGTATAAGCTAGAGATGCCACAAATATTCGGCTGCTATTCGGTATTTGGCCACTTTTTTAACTATTCGGCCACATACCGAATACCAAATCGTTAACAAAAGCACATTTTGCTCAAAATTGTATATATTTCCATCAAAATTTGTTAATTAAACTACGTTTTAACAGTATTAACGCGTTTTTAATATTTTTTAATTTTAATATTACTTTGGTGCATGTTTTTAAAAAGTCAGAGTCAAATAAAAAATCATTTAAATCGAGTTTAAAACCGTTAAAATATAGTTTTAATTATGTGTATCTATCATTCGTGAGGTCATAAGAAAATACTTCACAAATGTTTGCTTTTATACCAATCTGTTGCGCGCGAATTGCACACATTTTACGCCGAATATTCGGCGCTTAGGCCGAGAGCGTGGCCGAATATTCGGTATTCGGCTAAACCACTATTCTTGGCACCTCTAGTTTAGACTGTTTATATTTATTCTCTTTAAACTGAAGACGAATAATCCTGCATCCGTTCACGTGAAAATATCACTGCTCGTGTATTTCAGGAGCTTTGTGTAGCACTGTTTTGGACGTTGTTGATTTAAGGATATTTTTAAGCCGCAAATTCACAATGCAGACGGATTAAGTAATAAATTTCAAGATGCATTTGCGGATTTATAGCGCACACTTAAATGTTGCAATTTGCTAAATGTATCTTAACTATAATAGGTAAGTTATATCTATACCAATATTATAAAGAGGTAAAGTTTGTGAGTTTGTGACGTTGTAGGGGGTTATCTATGGATCTACTAAACCATTTTGAAAATTCTTTACCAATGGAAAGCTACATTATTCCTGAGTGACATAGCGTATATTTGATTGTGATTTATTAGCGTATATTTGATATTAAGTATTTTTTATTTTTTTCTAATGCCCAGCGAAGTGGGTAAAATATAAAAACTTAACCTACATGATAAATAAAACTACTTATAAAATGAAATACAAAAAAACATGCCCAAAAATGTCTCACTGCTGGCCTCCCATTTTTGTTGGGGAACGGACAGTATACCCGTCACGCTTTGTCCAAGGCGGATTGGTGAGTTTGACATGGGTAGTCTAGATGTGCAACAGTAATAATATGTGTATTACAACTAAAAACAGCCTAAGTGAGGCATGCCTTTTGGTCAGGATTCGACCTGCGCCCTTTGAGTTTGGGACCCGTGACGGCATTCAATGTCATTGAATGATTCAAATTTATGTTTACATGGATCACTTTGGTTGTTTCATCCAAATTAAAATACAAAAATGAACGGTCTAATATGTACTGAAAAAGAAACCTGTTGACACGCGAAAAACAGCATAATTATCTTGACCTCCGTTTATTTAACCACTCTCGGGAAAAATCCCGCTTGGTTACTGGGATAAAAAGGAGCGCAGATTTTAAGTCAAAAATTTGCTATCGAACGATGAAAACCGCATTGAAATCGGCCCATTAGTTTTTACCTGAAACACGAATAACCGGCGAAATCGACGAACAGACAAGTAAGAGAAAAAAATATAGAGTTCTTCGTCGTTTATATAGTCCATCCCAGTTGTTTTTTGTAATATCTTCAATATAAAGGCATATTTAGCATGTTATAATATTATAGATTTATACATATTATTTTATTACCTATTAATATTTAGTCGTGGTAGCGTAATGGCTAGCGCACGCGTCCTAGACACAAAGGTCGCGGGTTCGATCCTGGCCGGAACGCATGCAGCACTTAGGGTGTTTTCTGAGCTAATGTGCATATTGTTACAATTACCACGTGCTAACAACGGTGAAGGAAAACATCGTGATGCAACCTGCACATCGAGATAACCGATGTGTCAAACCTGCCAAGCCGCCTTGGACAAGCGTGGCGGATATACTGTCCATTCCACTACAGTGGGAGGGCCGAGCCCAGCAGTGGGACAGTTATGGACAGGTATTTAGTAGAAACTAAATTTAACGCTATATTAGCTACGAATGTTGTATATCTATGTTAGTATTGTTTTGCCTAACAGTATTATACCTAACTAGTATATTAAATCTGTTACTTTGGTGAGCAGCAAAGTGTTATCTGTCTATAATGCAGCATTTATATATAAGCTTTCCTATGGTCATGAATTCGGACCATTAAAACACAAAATTACAGGTTGAAGTTGTTAATTTGGTCAATAAAACTTGTAACTGGTTATTACTCTAAATTGGCGTAATTTTGTAACCATAAACCAAACTTAACAGCGAGGCTTGAGTGAAATATATATATATATATATGTATATCTACATCTACATACTGTAATAAATCTATATGTACATTGCGTTTTAAATGTGAAAAAATCAGGAGGGATAGTGGGACCAGAAAAATCGAAAAATGCAATTTTTAGAATGTTTGTCTGTTAGAGCATCACGTGAAAACTACTGAACGAATTTAAATGAATCTCCACACAGAACAAGCTCATATCCCGGAGCGTTACTTAGGATACTTTTTATCCCCATCCCTATCCCTAATGACGTATTTTCCGCGCGATAGACGAAAATAACCGAAAAAATGGCGCTACGATCACATCCTTTTGAAAACTACTGAACGTATATGAATGAAACTCAATATAGAGCTGTCTTATATCCGGAATTAATATTTAGGATACTTTTATCCCGTTAAATGACGTCGTTTTCATAGAGTGGACGTATTAGCGAAATAGATGGCGCTGCAAACGCGTATTTTCAATTCACTAACAAATATCGACGTTGTCATAAACAACATATTATTCGTTGAGATACAACAAATCATATTGTTACGAGTTGCGAGACTCGAATTAAAATGCCGTTGAAATTATTATAGAGTTTATTTAAACTATATAAACACGTATAACACAAGTACAAATATAAAATGCGCAAAGTCCGTTACTATTAGAGTCGCAATTGTACACAAGTCACGCCTTGATCGTAGTTATCGCTGAACTGCCCCCTCTCCCCATCAGGCCGTCGTTTTATACCTCACAAATACAAATGTGCCCGTATAATAGTCGACGTAATACGCAACACCTGACTAATGAATCAGCAGCAAGCGGTCATAAACGAGTTTAAATGCCGGCAGGTAATAAAATGTGTTTTTACAGATTCGGAGTGGAATTCGTTTTTGTCGGAACCTAGTTGTAACATTATGTTAAATTCAGAACACAGTGTGTGTTCACGTTCGGATTCTACGAATGAAGGCGCTAAGAAAGCTTAAAATTTAAACGTTAAACTTTAGAAATGGCGGACCTGACGAAGCTGTTCTTGGCACTCGAGTTGATGCCTCCAGTATTATATGCTTAGGGATTTTATTAATTATTATTCAGAACTTTTCCTAATTTCGGTGGTCCCTTTGCGTTAATATATCTTTGTACAAATAAAATGACGTAGTTTTCCTACGCTGACCTTTGAACCATATTTTGAATGTCTGTAAAATTCGTGTGCGAAAAGGATTATTACCCGGGTATTCAATTATGATAAAGAAAAAAATCCGCCAAAGGTGTAGCAGTTTTTGAAGTGATAACTTGTTATGGGAGGGTAAACTGCTTCGTTACGTAACGCGTTACGGCGCCAGTCTATCTGGCAACCCTTTCTCTCACGCATGCGTCAGCGGTAGGCTCCTCCTCTCTCACCCTAACCCACGCGCTAACCTAAGCCTTTCTCAAGTTAAACAATTTCAAAATTAAATAGTTCAACTTAGATTAGTTTAATTTATCACTTCTATCGGGTGTCCCGCGATGCACTTTTTTTATTTAATAATGTTCAATAGTGTCGACGAACATCCACTGTTTTCCCTTCTGGATATCGCACTCAAAAACTACTCAATGAATTTTCGTTTAAACTGTTTTATTCGAAACTTTAACAACTTTAATAGAAGCATATATGGTAGACCTCACCACCTTGAAAAATCATTAAGATGTTTCAGTATTGGTTTGATTTTATTTATCCCTCATGTACATTTATTAAGTGCTATGCCTAATATTTATATATAGTTTCTCAATTGCACTACGTCAAGTATAACGATATATAGAAAAACGACATATTTACAAAGTTTCATTCAAATAGAGTGTCGTATCCGTTAGACTTGTCAATGTATCCAAACGTTGCAGATTTTAACGTTCCCTATCTGCTCTTTCCGTCATTTTGTGAACCGCTTGTACATTCTATAATTAATAATTAACATTAAACAAAAGATTATTTAAACGCAACATAGAGCCTTCAAGAAAAATGGGTCTGATGTCGTAAATAGGCGCGTATGTCGAAATTATAATAAGCGCTCTTACACAATCATGCAGGAATGCGAGAACGTGGATTTTCGTTTTCTCGTGAGGTTCTTACGAGAGTGTGGAGCCTCCTTCTGGTGGTCTTCTTCCTCTTAGCCTTTTGAGGCGGCGAGGAGGTTGGGGCTTCGAGGAAAACCTCTTTGCCCCGGCTTCTACTCGACGGTCAACTATCCGTCGGTGGCGGGGCTTGGAGCGATTGGAGCCTTCCTGACGGCGGTCTCTCAACGGCTCTCATTGGCCAGTCTGCGGCATCCGATGGCCTTCGCGGGCTTTGCGTTGGCTTCGTCTGCGGCTTAGTTGGCCATTCGTCGGCGTTCGGTGGCCATCTCGTGCTTTGGGTGGCCATCTGTGGCTTCTGGTGGCCTGTCAGCGGCTTTATGATCTTCGCGACCTCGTAGCCCCATCCTGATCAAGCGAGCTCTTATACCTAGACCCCTTTCCTCCAGACCTGCTTACCTTTGTTTTCCGTTCTGCTGTATCAGCATCCAATAGTTTATTAATACACCTCCCGTTCCTTCGCCCAGTCAGTCTCCTGTCTCCATTCCTCCGCCGCGCATTATTGCCGGATCGCTGTTTCTCATATTTTTGTTCTAAGTTCTAATTAAATTCATTTTGTATTTTCTTCGTGTAAATAAAAATCTTTTTGTAAAAAACTGTTTTAAAGACCCCGTATAATGAGATCTCGAGTGTGGAGCGTTCATACGGTTACTAAAAATAAATCAAAACAAACATACTAAAAATAAATCAAAACATTGGTTGT
Organism: Dendrolimus pini; assembly: GCA_949752895.1. NCBI lineage: Eukaryota > Metazoa > Arthropoda > Insecta > Lepidoptera > Lasiocampidae > Dendrolimus > Dendrolimus pini. The sequence continues at coordinate 8,059,083 of OX457146.1, forward strand.
TCATACAATGTGGATACAAACCATTTACAACACCAGGAGTGCAAAAAGTAGCAACAATTTAGCTGGAATTAGGAAAGTGGGTCAACAGTTTGAGCGGGACAAGCGCGCTGTAACTTATATTGTTTTGACGTAGGCGCTAACAACTGGTGTAAGCTCTCTACCACCACTGAAATAATTATGCATTAATATCTTCATTCATTAGCATGAAATCTGTTTTTTGAAGTTTACTCTCTAAGAAACGATTTTCATTAAAAGCTCCTGGTATGGAAATTTTATGAGAAGTGAAATAAATAATACAAGAGTTAAGGCTAAAAGCTAAGCGTTAGGTTTTATTTTATTATACAATTTTGAAATTTACCGCAATGGAATATGATCGATAATAATATCTAACAGTGTAAGATACGGTGTTTTGATATTAGATGGTCTTGTAAGCGCCCTAATTCGGCCGCAGCATTGCATAGGCAAAGACAATCGTACGTAAGGAATAAACTGCAGTCATGCGTCGGAGCTGACACATACTTTTTTTAATAAAGCAACAATCAAATACATTTTTTATTCTGAAGTTAAACAAGTTATGCTTGTGTTTTGGGTAATATACAACGGACAACGCTGGGGCCCATTCATGGGCCGATAGACCTTTGCATTATATTAAAAGTCGGCTAAGTGCCTGTAAGTCCATGGCCAGTAAAGTGTTCCGTAGTAACATTTAACGTCCACTGATTTTATATTTGGGTACGAAAACAAAAAAAAACATGAGAAATGACTACATGGCTCAAAACTCCCAAGGGCATCTTGTTGATATCAGTATTTAGAAAGTATTGTTACGAGTTTAGCGGGACTCGAATTAAAATGCCGTTGGACTTATTATAGAGTTTATTAGAACTATACAAACAAGAATAATACAAGTACAAATATAACCGAAGCCACAAATCAAAACGTAATGCTGGTCGTAATTCAATGAAACGCTCAAAGTCCGCCACTAATAGATTCTCGTTATGTACATACGACACGCCCGTGTCGTAATCGTCGCTTGACTGCCGTCTCCATCCGACCGTCGTTTTATACCTCACAGATACAAATATGCCCGTATCGTAGTCGACTTAATCCGCAACACTTGGCTAATGATTCGATTGGCCATAAACGAGTACAATAAAGCAATGGGCTGTTCTCTAGAAACGTATGCCAATAAATAAGTAAACAAAAGAAGATGATCGTAAAAGAATTACAATTAGTTCAAATGCCGACGGGTAATAAATGTGTTTCTACAAATATGTACGTGGAATTTGTCGGCGCTTAGGTTGTAACAGTATTTTTTAAGCTCTACTATTTCGAATTTCTATCATCTTAACACAATCGCACTGTGGTGACGTCATCGTCAGTAATATTGAAGATTGATTTACAAAATCTAAGTACAGCAGAGCTGTAGATTGCATTGCTAGCGTCCCTGTTATCCGAAAAGAACAATGTGGGTATTTTCAAGTCTTGTGTGAATAGATATTACCTAGTTAAGCGCCGCTTTATTTATTACTTAAAAACAACTACTTAGTGGCTGAAACACGATAATATTCAAATGGGTGCGTTATAAAATTCCCTAATTAAATCTACAAATTAATTTTAATAATAATAACAATAACAGCCCATAACTGTCCCACTGCTGGACTCTGGCCTCCCACTATAGGGAACCGGAAAGTATACCCACTACGCTTGACCAAGGCGGCTTGGCAGGTTTGACATACCAGTTATCTCGATGTGTAAGTTGCATCAGGATGTTTTCCTTCACCTTTAATAGTACGTGGTAATTGTAACAATATGCACATTAGGTCAGAAAACTGCCTTAGTGGTGCATGCGTTCCGGCCAGGATCGAAACCGCGCCCTTTGAGTCTGGGACGCCTACCACCCGTACCGTTTTCATCTGGGCAGGAACGGAGAATGAATACAATTTCCTGCGGCCGGGCGGCCTGTCGTAACAGGCGACAAAACAACCCACAGCCAGGTGGTAGGGCATTTGCCCGACTGGATGGCTACCACCCCTGGTCTAGAGAATCCCGCCATAACAACCCTGAGTTGTGTTCCGGCATTATTGACCCGGTTCCAGTCTCCCTTAAGAGAGCAGCAGCGCATTTGTAGCACTTTTGGTGTTGCAAATGTACACAGGCGATGGTAACCGCTTTCCATCAAGTGAGCCGTCTGCCTGTCTCCTGAACTCCTGCAATAAAAAAACGCTAGCCATTACGCTACCACGACTTAAATAATATATAAGATATTATTCTTGGACAATGCCAATTTTAAAATTTCTGAAACTGTGAAAGTCATGCCACTTTTACAACACACAGCAGATTCTAACAAAAGCTATTATAACGCCCCGCCGCAGCCTCTATTCGATGTAGCTTGCTAACTTGTTGAAAATGACTCTTCCGCGCGGATTATCCGGATAAACGTGCAAAATATGCTTATACTAGTTCGTGAACAGAGCACCGCCATTTTGATTATATAAGTTTTACAAGCGTGTTCGCTTATAAAGCTGTCTTGACTCAAGATGGCGACACCTTTTACCATATAACTTTGAATTTAAATCTTTAAGGGCGTTTAAATTTATATTAATTTATTAAAGGAAAATTTGTTTTTGTACGTTTGTTTGTCTCATATTTAAGACTATTGCAGTCATCATGGAATCATGGTAAATTTCATTTTTCGAAAAAAAATATCCTCATGTTCTGCTAATCATATATACCTCCTATATTAATGCCATTCAGATCCTCGATAATACAAACGTATTGAGAAGACTCAAAAGCACAAAACCATTCTTTATTGTTCTTTTTCTTCATTCTACATAAAATTGTTACATATAAAATTACAAAATAGTGGCCATGTGCAAAGGTCAAGCTTAACCCTAAAAATAGTTTTCTTCCAGCAAACCTATGGGCCTAGCGAGAGTGGGAAAAAAGAGGCAGGGTGAGGGTTGTGTACATGCATAAGTATATAGGAATACCTAAATGTGCATTTACTTATCTGAAAATAAATATTTACATAAATACATACATCTACCATTTGGATTAGTGTTGTAAATTTTCAAAAGAAAGTGTACATATATATAATGAAAATTATATGTAATATTGAGTCCCATATCGCCGTCAGTTTAAATGCTCCCATAAAGTTGGCCGCATTTAATTGTAATTTTAATGTTATACTATTATCTTAGATACATAATTCATAAAAAAATCATCTTAACTTTTTAATGCCCAAATGTAATATAATGAATGTAGTCAGAGTTAAGATTAAGTTAACATGTTGCAAACTTGCATAGGGTACTTCATTGAGTAATAAGATAGATAAAGCGGCTCGAATCACCATTAAGCAATAAACAGGCAAAGATATGCCATAGGGTAATCGAAAGTAACTGAGCAGGAAATGATAGCAGTATATCAGTTGGCAATCTTCGTCGCCCTTTCCCTAATAGGGCCAAATTACGTAGTCGTAGAATCTGCACGCAGTTTACGTAACAACGTAATGTTGGCATGCAACTACTGCATTTCGAGGAATGCATTTGGTATTTTTAACCAACTTCCAAAAGGAGGAGGTTCTCAATTTGGTCGGTATGTTTAAAAAAAATGTAAACTACTGGGTCAAACTATGTTAAATTTTTAGGGGACTAAATGGCAACTATCTCGCATCGAACTAAAAAGGAATCACGTAAATCGGATCATAAACCTCAGAGTAATCGGTGTACATATGAAACGGAATAAAAAAAAAAATGATAAAAAAAATGTTTATAAAATGAAAACTGCTGGGCCAAAGTATGTTAAATTTTTAGGGAACTAAATGGCAACTATTCCGCGTCGAACTAAAAAAGAATCACGTAAATCGGATCATAAATCTCGGAGTAATCGGCGAACATACATAAAAAAAGCAACAACAAAAAAAAGATCCCGACGAATTGAGAACCTCCTCCTTTTTTCGACGTCGGCTAAAAATGAAAACTACTTCACTAAATACTGCAATTAGTAAAATCAACACTGACCTAGATCACATTCTAAGATGGAGCAAAAAGTTTGGACTTGACGTAAACCCACAGAAAACTCAGTTGATAATCGTCGGTAGCCCTAGGATGAATGCCAAAGTTAACTGGTCCTCCTTACCACAAGTTATTTTTGACGGGACACATATTCCTCTGAGCGACACTGTTAAAAATCTCGGCATAATCATCGATAGAGAGCTGTCTTGGCGTTGGCATCACCGATTTAAGTCGCAGAGTCTTCTTATCTTCTAGATCCCTCAGAAGATTAAGAAACTTTCTGCCCACTGCTACCAAGATAACGCTTGCTGAGTCTCTCTTGCTTCCCATACTTGTTTTTTTTTTTTTTTTTTTGAGGCGAGGGAAAATGCTAACCGATTTACGCACTCTCAGGGCCGTCACTAGGAAACGGCGCGCATCCACCGGGGGCGATAACGCTAGCAATAGTATGCTTTGTTTGCGCTTCGTCCGCGATGGCTTGACACTGAGGAGTGTGGAAGACTCAGAGCGATGCCGCACGGGCGAGCAACCTCAATACCCACTAAAAACCCCCTCCTCCCGTCGACCCTGCGCTTTTGTTGTGAAGGAAAGACTGAGATATAGAACATAGTTACGCAACAGTCGATCCAGCGCAAAAAAGTGCCTGGAGTGTGCCCTGGGAGAACACACCCCACTTCGAAACGTGGGCAGATGGTATCCCTTGCGTTGCCTAGTAGCAAGGGGCCCCTCGTACCGGAACCTAACTCAGGGAGGGAAGTAATGCGCGTACCTGCCTCTCCGGGTGCCAGCTGAAGGCCGGCGACCTCGGGTGGAGACATTAGCACGCGCTGCAGGACTTCGTTCCCTGTCCCTTTTTGCGGCCTCTTTGAGAGACATTACTGCCTCACAGAAAGTAACCGCAGACTCCCAGCGGTCGTCGCTGTGCAACATGGCCGTTACCAAGTCGCCAACCGATCGGACGGCTCCTACGTGTGTCTCGAACTCGAAACGCTGAGGCGTCCATGCAGCGCACTCAACAAGCGTGTGTAACGCCGTATCGGGTGCGCCGCATTGGCGGCAGTCCGGGGAAGGCAAGCAGCCCACAATGCGAAACAGATACTGATCGAAACAACCGTGTCCGGTCAGTATCTGAGTCGTCCTGAAGGTCAGGGTTCCGCTGGTGCGGGTCACCCATCTCTCCAGCTGCGGCCTGATTGCATCCACCGTATAGCCGCCGGCCACAGGGTGTTCGAGGTCACGAGACCAGGCGACGAGGCAGCAAGCGGTTTCCCGTTTCCTGACCGTCTCTAATTCGACTTGACAGAAGGTCAGTCCTCTAGCTAGGGCATCCTGCCGGGTGCGACGAACTCTGGACAGGACGTCTGCCTGGAGATGCCAGGGCAGCTCGCCTGCCAAGAGAGTCGCCGCCGACCACGACACTGTGCGGTACCCCCGTATGGTCCTCACGGCCAGAACCCGCTGCGCGCGGTGCAGCAGGGTTCGGTTGTGGCGGTGAAGCGAATCGGACCAGACGGGCGCACCGTAGAGTGCCATACTCCTCAGGATGCCGGAATAAAGCTTCCGCGTCGCACCCCCCGGACCCCCACGTTAGGAAGAAGCCTGGAGAGTGCGCCCGCGGAATTCACAAGTTTGGGAACTAGCTGCTCAAAGTGCGCTTTGAACAGCCATTTCCCGTCGAGAACTAGCCCAAGATATTTCATCGTGGGCCCTACTCTAATCGCCACCCCCTGAACTGTAACGGACAAGTCCGGGGGAGGATTCCGGAATTTCCTATGGAACATGACGGCCTCCGTTTTCGCGGGGGAGACCTTCAAGCCCAGCCTAGCTATTCGATCTATGACGATCGCCAAGCCGTCGTTGGCGACGTCCACGGATTCCGCAAAGGACGCGGCGCGTGCCGTGAGTAGGGTGTCGTCCGCAAAGCAGATCAGCCTACCCCGGACCGGACCATCACCCGAAGGATCCAGTCATAGCCTACGTTCCAAAGGATCGGCCCGAGGACCGACCCCTGTGGAACGCCGCACGCGACACGTCGCCGACCTAACACGTGATTGGCGGACTCACCGCCCTCCCAAAGGATATGCCGATCTCGCAGGTACTCGCCCAACAGCCTCGTGAGGTATGGGGGGACTCCATGCGCGCGGAGCCCTTCCCTGATCGTCTCATGAGGGAGGCTGTTAAAGGCGTTCGCTATGTCTAGCGACACTGCAAGAACGACGTCCTTCGCTTGGACGGCTTCGTCCGTCAACGCTCGCAGTGTCTCGAAGGCGTCCATCGTGGAGCGCCTCCGCCGAAACCCGAACTGCGTATCTGATAGCCCCGGCTCCACAGTGTCTAGATGCTTCACAAGCCGCTCCGCCAAGATCTTCTCGAAGACCTTGGCGACCTCGTTCAGCAGCACTATGGGCCTGAAGGCGGACGGATCGTTGGGAGGCCGACCTCCCTTGGGAATTAGGCACAAACGCCCCTCTTTCCATTGCGACGGGAACCTACCTGCGCGAATACAGGCTTCGAAAAGGTCCCGCAGCTGGCTGCGTAGGTGTTTTGCAGCCAGGAAGAGGAGTCGACCTGGAACCCCGTCGGGTCCCGGTGCCGTCTTCCTGCCCCGGAGCCGGTCCAGGGCGACGTCTAGCTCCCCCTCGGAGATGGAGTGAGGCTCCTCGTCCGTGGGGGTGTCGGGAATGGGTGGACCCATACTGGGGGGAGTGAAGATCCCCGGTTCCGGGAAGAGCCCATCGATAACCGACCGGAGCACCTCGGGTTCGAGCGTTTCCGTGACCGTGGATGTGCAAGGCCGCAACTTGTTGCGGGCCCCACGGTACGGGCGCCCCCAAGGGTCCCGATCGAGCGTCTCGAGGAGCTTGGCCCGAGCCCGGGCTTTCGATCGCAATATTGCAATCGAAAGGGCCTTTCTGGCCTCTCTAAACTCGCCCACGAGTCCATTTTCCGCGACGAAGTCCGGAGGACGGCGCGCCCTGCAGCGTTTGAGCCTGTGGCTGATGGTGCGAACTGCCTTTCGCATCTCGCCCAGCTCCTCGGTCCACCAGTGGACCGATTGCTTGCACGGAGGCTGCCGCTTGGAGACGCGTGGCATCGCAGCGTCGCAAACCCTCGTCAGGGTCTTGCGCATGTGCTCTGCCTGCGTATCCAGATTCGCGAAGTCGGCTGGGTAGGCCCAGCTTTCCGAGAGTGCCCGCTCCTCGGCCTGCTCCGGATCGAGCTTGGTAAGGGCCCAACGCGGGAGGAGAGGTTCCCATACTTGATTACGCTGACGCCTGCTATCTAGATTTAACCTTAGAACAGCTTAACAAGCTTGAGCGGCTTCAGAATTTTTGTATCAGGTTCATATTTGATTTGCGAAAATATGACCATGTTTCCGAATATCGTAAAAGACTCAATTGGCTTCCTATTCATTTTCGCCGGAATACTCACATTCTCACTCTCCTTTATAACATATTATATACTCCTAATAGTTCCCAGTACCTTAAGGAACGTTTTAAATTCCTTCGCCTATCCACTGCCCACAATTTGCGCCATGATACGTATCGAAAACTTATGACGTCTGCACACACTTCATCCTATTATGATAATTTTTTTACTGTGCAGACTGTCAAACTTTGGAATATGTTGCCACTTACTGTCAGAGAAACCAAATCCTTACCAACATTTAGAAATTTACTCAGAAAACACTATTTGTCCACAAATAGCTATTTCTGATTTACCTAATATAATCATGCTAAGACATTTATTTATTATAATAACTTATGTGCTATTGTATATATATGACTATGTATATATGTATTTATTTGCATATTTATTTCTTAAATTAGTTTGAGTATTTGTGTATTGTGTAACTATTGCCTTTTTCCTGCACCACCTATATCGCCTGATTCAATCTCTGTTATTTAGGTTGCCTGGAAGAGATCGCTTTGAGCGATAAGGCCGCCTGTTGTATTGCCTAGAAAATATTGTAAACATGGTCTGTTTTTGTAATTGTATATTTTGGTGTGCAATAAAGTTAAAGTTAAGTTAAGTTAAAGTTGTTATCTATCTATCTACTGGGCCAAACTATGTAAAATTTTTAGGGGACCAATTAGAAGCTATTCCGCGTCGAACAAAAAAAGAATCACGTAAATCGGATCATAAATCACGGAGTAATCGGTGAAGATACAAAAAATAAATTTAAAAAAAAGATCCCGACGAATTGAGAACCTCCTCCTTTTTTCGAGTTGGTTAAACACGTTAATATAATTTTAAATATTCTTTAAACAATAATTAATATACTAAACTAGCTGTCCCGGCAGACGTCGTCCTGCTCGGAAAAGCTTCGATCGATATGCCAACAGCAGCGCCACCTACCGGGTCCAATTGTGAATCAAATCAGAAACCTTCTTTGGCTCATGCACAACAACTTTGCTCAACATCATCACATGATCAAATGTATAGTTTACGATTCTATAAAGGACATACAGACAAACATTCATGTTTATATATAAGAGAAGATGACTCGTTTTAACGAGTCACGTTCAACAACTTTAGTTGTGACAACATAACGTTTTATGCTCATGCAAAATTTAGGGGCTTTAGTGATTTAAAAGATGATAAAAAAAGTTTCAGTCCGTTTAATTGTCAACAACATTATTATACAAGGTATACCTACAACGACTTATCATACAAGAAATATTTAGCTTATCAGCATAAGAATGATGTGACTCATAGAAAATGTTTCGTCAATATGGAATATCGAAAACCATTATTTAGATATCGCCATCGACGCAAATCTTCAATAATAGATGAACATTTATCAAACTTTCCATTTAGACTTCCCACGGACCTGTGTCAACAGAAAGGAGTGGTTCTCACGAAGGGAACACCTTATAATAAATAAACAGATTTTGCATTAATCACAGAAACGCAAGATCACGTCCACTCAGTACAATGCGAATCGTAGTTGTGTAGATAAAAAATATTTGAATATTATTCAAATTTTATAACATTGTGGAAAATCATTCTCAATAAGTGTTAATAAGAAAGAGACTTCTATACGGTATTATCTGAACAAATATATTATAATTTTAGGCTAAATATCTATCAAACTCAAAATAAAAGTGACTTAAAAATGTATTTAAATATTAAAAATAGACTAACTTATAGATATAAATTAAAGTCTATGTAACAGATCGCTGCCAAGGGGGAGCGTACCCAGAAGGCTGGCTCTGTTGACGCTAAGATCCCTTCACAGATAATAAATACTATATATAGATTTCTTAAAATTATAGACCGCGGACATTCCTTAAAATTATAGAACACTAGTTGTCAACCGCGACTTTGACAGCATATATTTCCTGGACGAAGTAGAAACATGTATTTTATAACTTTTTAACAAAAGCCTAAATTCAAATTCGAATTCAAAAGTTTTTATTCAAAATAAGTTCCACTGGAGAATACTTTTTGAAGGTCACACGTGTAGGTGTGTGTAAAATTAAATTTTAAATTTAATTTTACTTCCTAGTCTATGTACACCGCTTCGCAACGTGTTATTGCTGTGAAGGAGAAGAAGCGTCTAGAAACTCCTCAGCAACATGTCTAGCTAAAAATTGTTTTTCTTTTTATTTTTTATTTTTTTTATTGCAGGAGGTTAGCAGACAGGCAGACGGTCCACTTGATGAAAAGAGGTTACCCCATCGCCTATGGACATTTGCAACACCAAAGGTGCTACAAATGCGCTGCTGCTCTCTTAAGGAAGACTGGAACCTGGCCACTAATGCCGAAACACAAATCAAGGTTGTTATGGCGACATACTTTAGACCAGGGGTGGTAGCCATCCAGTCGGGCAAATGCCCTATCACCTGTGGGTTGTTTTTTCGCCTCTTACGACAGGCCGCCCGGCCGCAGGATATTGTATTCTTTCTCCGTTCCTGCACGGATAAACGGATCTTATTCTATTTATATCTCAAGTTCTTTTTTTTAATAAGTTTTACACAGAAGCATGTTACAGAAAGACTTTTGAAGAATTAATGGAGTTGTAGCAAACAGTGCATATTCAATAAGACAGGGACACAATAAATGTAAAGAAAAATATTACTACTTAACCTACCTACCTAAATGTCTAAATTGAAGAGTTCCAGGTTACTTGTCCAGATTTTCGTGTTATATTTCCGCTTTTGAATATAAAATATCGAAATAAAAAAGTAATGTAGGTTCTTCAGTGTAAGTACCGTTATTTGCAAATACGTAAAGGGAAATGTACAATTTCGTAATTACATGTTAGAAATACGATTGTACTGTTCAAGTTATAAATCTATATTTTGTTTAATTTAGATGATGTTGACCTAGTTTCAGCATACTACTTATAAGTAGTTTCGAAGAACTCCAGAAGTGGTTTTAAAGATATTTGGTTATTTCATAATGAAATATTTTTTTTTTATCACGTACTAGAGGCAGACGTTATCTTGCTCTGAAATGTAAAAATCTAGGATCCGATCCCAGCGCCACCTATCGGTTCCAATTGGGGATTTAAACCCAAACACAAAAAAACAAAATCACCAAAATCGCTCCCAGTGATTAGGAGGATTTTAGAATCCGATCTCAGCGCCACCTACCGGTTCCAACGGGATAAAAAGTATCCTACGTCCGTCTCCTGGTCCTAACCTCCCCACCAATTTCCAGCCAAATCGGTATAGCCGTTCTTGAGTTATAAATAATGTTACTTTGACTTTCTTTTATATATATAGATATGTTCGCATTTGACCATTATCTCGCTCGATTTGAACAGAGATATGAGATTTGAAGACACCTATTTGTTCCCTATTGCTGATATATAAGGGGTCAACTAAATTAAATCAAAGTGGTTGAAAGGCACAGAACTGAAAGGACACGATGGCATTTAATAACATTGATTAATTCAAGTTTATGTTTATCACTGTGGTTGTTTCATGTAAATCGAACGACAGAAATGAAACGTCTAACATCAGCTTAATATATTAGGTAGGTATATCTATTTGTGGGAAGGAGCAATTATTAAAATTATCTAGAATGCAATATTGTTGAAGGCGTAGGTACAGCATTTGTTAATGGAACGTGTCCGAACCAGAACCAACAGGGGCTGGTGGATACTCTGGGAATTAATCTGGTGAATCAATATTGTTACATGCCGGCAAAAAGTGAATGCACACCTGCCTGCCATAAATCGTAGTTTATTACCTTCCCGCATTTGGACTTCTTTTGTTTACTCCGTGTTTATAAAATTCGTAATTAGGAAAACAGTCCATTGTGTATTGTCATCTTTTATGTCAGTCATTAGGCAGGTGTGTCGAACTGATTTTAAGAAATCCGATATATACGGGCTGGCAGCCATATGGTATTGGTGCAGAAATGTCCAAATGAAGAGATCGGCAGTCAAGCGAGGATAACGATACGAGCAAGACGTACATTCGATAAGCTATATAGTGTCGGACTTTGCGCGTGTTATTGAATTGTGCTGTATTGTACTGGTTGCGTCCAGTTATATTTGTACCTGTATTATACGTGTTTGTATGTTTATAATAAATTCTATAGTAATAAATTCAACGGCATTTTAATTCGAGTCCTGTAACTCGTAACATTTTTATATATACTATATAAATAACACACATCACACAGTGTGATACCCAGGCTGTATTTGAAAAACAGCGTCATGCACCTGTTATCTGACATTTGCTGAACCCAATTGTACCCAATTGGTATCTTCGCGTGACATATTTTATTATACGCTCGTACAATATATGAAATAGTTAAAAAGTTTAAGTTAAAAGTGATGAAATTGTATGATTAAGGTAAGGGCGCTTTCATCGTGACATCATCACTGGAAGATCTTAAATTATTTAGAAGAAAGAAAGAAAGAAAATAATCTTAAATTAAAAATAATAATATACCTTTAAGATCTGACAGTGTATCGATCCCACGTGCGTTGTAGTCTTTGTATAATGCTTGCACAATAGTCAGATATGCTGATTGACACGGCGACCTGCCGCTCCCAGTGCATGCCAGTTTCGATGGCCGACGGATATGCCACTCCTGTCTACACTCTGAATGCTGCTATCGGTGAACTGATAAAGTATAATAGATTCTATTATACTAGGATTATTAAAATTTAAAGCTTTTATTTCGAGTAAGTTCTGCTAATGATCATTTTTTGAAAGTCGTTCATGGTTATGTCTACTTCTTTACTTTACATACACCGCATCGTGACGTGTCATTGCTGATTTAAGGAAACAAAGCGATCAGAAACTCCCCCCCCCCCCCCACAACACGTATAGCTAAGATTCTTTTGTTTTAATTATTTCTGTCTTATTTAAGTGAAATACCCGGGCGATCGCGATCTTCTTGGTACACAGAGGTGCGGTTGTCTTTGTAAAATCACCTTTATCCACGTAAAACATATAAATAAACAAAAAAAAGGAAAACTTAACGTAATAAATCTAAATTCGATCCAAATCGTTACAGTCATTTCAGAGATACACGTAATAAATGTAAATAATTACTTCTATTAATATTTAACACTTAAAATAAAATAAATTATAAATAAATTACACTACAAACAAAAATGTAGAAATTAAATATTACTATAAACATTCTTTAAGGTTCTGAAAGAAAACTACAAACTCACTCTAATTCAATATTGAATAAAACCGTAAAAATGTGAAACATGTTTTTAGTTGACAAAAATGAAGCAATACTTGCTTAACATCAATAATATAATATGCGAAGTTTATCTTTTGGTTTACATTTTTTTTAATATTTATGGATTGGCAACTAGGCCTTTAAGCTAAATTTTGGTTTACAAATAACGCTTGTAGATAGATAACTCTTTATTATACACCAAAGCATAGACAAATAGAAGTAGAAAAGATAAAAATATAGTTCAACGAGCGCCTTTATTGTGATAAGGGATCTCTTCCTGGCATTCTTCAGCAAGTATTGATAGAGTTTTCGATGGTGCAGTTATAAATTTAACTTGTAGTAGACAACCATTTTTTTTATAATCGACAGACAAACACACATATTGAATATCCCTAAATAAGCAAGTTACGCTTGTGTTATGGGTCATATACAACGGACTGTTCTGGGGCCGATCCCAGTGACCCAAAGCTGAACGTCGAAGAAAATTCGTTTCCGAAATGTACAACGCCAGGAATTGAACCCGGAGCCTTTGCGTTGCATTGTGATAGGCTGGCAAAGGCTTAGGCCGCTCAACCACAAAGGCCTTTAATATAAAAATTTGTGTTATGGCTGGTTCTTATACCTCACTATTAATTCACTACTGTCGATTACATTTTGACATTACTTGCCTGAATCTTATGTTAAATTTTTGCCGAAAGAAGGCAAATTAACGGTAAGATAAAGAATCTTGCGGTTGAACACTATGCACTTTTATTTTCCGTTATTTAAACAGCTACAAGATTGACAGGTATATTTATTAAACAAATGTACTGGGTGCCTTTTCCAATTTACAAATCATAGAAATCTGCGCAAAACAGTAACAGTATACGCGAAGTAGCACCAACTAATAGCGAGGATTCCTGCGCCATTATACTGTCAATCCACGAGTGAAGTGACAAGTGGTTAATGAGCGGTTAATTCGAGTGGCTGGCGGAATCCAGGTGCCCTTTGCTGGTGCCGCAAAGAGTAATAACAGTTAATCAACTCTTGCGACAATCGGTGTCGGTATGGGGATAACTATTTCCACGTTCCTAGACATTTTACCTTGCAGACTCATGCGATTAGCTCATAACTGCCGTAAATGGACGCTATGGAAATGTTTCGTAGCTTTTTATTTATATACTAGCTGACCCGTGCCCACTTCGCTGGGCACCAGAAAAAAATAATATTAATCACAATAAAATATACCCTATGTCACTCAGGAATAATGTAGCTTTCCACTGGTGAAAGAATTTTCAAAATCGGTTTAGTAGATCCAGAGATTACCCCTACAACGTTATAAACTCACAAACTTTACCTCTTTAAAATAATTGATATTTTGAATTTAAAAAAAAATTATAATATAATTAATTTAAAGAAGAAAGAAAAAAAATATAAGGCTTTAATAGCTATTAAGTTCCAAACATATAGAAAAAAAGAGAAGTTAATTAGCAATGTGGGATACAATAATTCGACGAAATTTGTAATATGAATTTGCATGTAGATCAGTAATATCACTATATAAAGGTTTATAGTTTACATAGTCTAGGTATGAGAGAGTTGGCACTAAAAACGGTGCGACGTAAAGGCGGACACAGGGGCGTGATAGGTGTTCGAGGGCATCTATAGTACAATTATTTTGTCCGTGTAGTTTGAGTCATAAATAATCGGAGTATTTCGCTCTCTCTTCCACTCACGGGCCTTATGGGCGGGCATAGTGATTGCAAATTATTGTTGTCGATAAGCGTTATCGATAGTGTATTTGGTTTTGTCATTTTGTGTGGGTTAGTGATAAATATGAAAGAAAAAAAATAGATAAAACAATGTATGTATTAAAATAAGAATAATAATGATTTAAAATAAATTATTAATTAAGTATCTATGTATTAAAAAACTATAAGTACAAAACTCTATAAAGGGAAAGGGTCACAACAAGACTGTAAAAATTATAGGGGCATTAGCCTTCTCAGCGTTGTCGGAAAGTTGTATGCTAAAGTATTGATTGAACGGGTTTTCGTAATGACAGATGAGAAAGTATGGGATGTACAAGCGGGTTTTCGCAAGGGAATGGGATGTACAGACCAAGTCTTCACCTTACGGTGCATAACTGAAAAGTTTTTGGCCAAGGGCCAAAATGTCTTTTGTGCATTCATAGATCTGGAGAAAGCCTACGACAGAGTGATAAGAACAGAACTGTGGTCAGCGTTATCTAAATGTGGGGAACAGACAACCTAATACAATCACTAAAGTCTCTCTATGACGATTCCAGTGCTTGTGTTAGGATCAACGGGGCCTACTCCGAATCGTTTAACATCGAAAAAGGTGTTAGACAGGGTTTCGTAGCATCGCCGTGGCTATTCAACCTTTTTATGAACAGTTGCCTGGATGGTTTGAAAGAAAGTGAAAGTGGTTTAAGAATGAATGGGTTACTCATCAAATGTCTACTCTACGCCGATGATCAGGTTATACTTGCATCATCGGAAGAAGAGTTACAGGAGATGGTAACGATTATGGACGAATCTTTTAAGACTAAGGGTATGAAAATTAATGTAGAGAAGACGAAAGTTATGGTGTTTGAAAGAGATGAAAGTATGACAATGTGTAACGTACAGATAGGAAATGAAAGACTAGAGCAAGTTAAAGAATTTGTTTACCTAGGGTGCATGTTTACCAGAGACGGAAAGCATGAAAGTGATATTGAAAGGAGAGTAATGGCAGGTAATAAGGTGAATGGAGCGCTGAACTCTTTTATAAACAGCCAGAAAGTTTCTGTAAAGGCACGTCTGGCTGTCCATCAAGGGGTATTAGTACCAACGCTAATGTACGGCAGTGAGAGTTGGGTGTGGCAGAAGAAGCATGAAAGTAGGATAAATGCAGTTGAAATGAGAGCTTTGAGAAGTATATGTAAGGTTAATGTAAGTGATATGATAAGAAACAGTGTGATAAGGGAGCATTGTGAATTGAAAGAAGATGTAGTGACAAGAGTTGAAAAGGGAATGTTAAGGTGGTTTGGCCATGTAGAGAGAATGAATGATAGCAGAATAACAAAACAAGTATATGATATTAATGTGACTGGAAGAGTCGGTGCCGGTAGACCAAGACGTACTCACCATGATTAAATTAAAGATATTTTGAAGAAAGGTCAGATAAAAAGTAATTTAAATAAGCGTGCATGTATGAGAAGATTAATGAAAGTTGATGAAGCGAAAAGTGTTTGTCAAGATCGTAGCAAGTGGAGATCCATCGTCTCTGCCTACCCCAATGGGAAACAGGCGTGACAATATGTATGTATGTATGTATGTATAAGTACAAAAGTTAAGAATGTAACAAGTTATATTAAAAATAAATATAAATATTTATATCTAAGTTTAAAATTAACAGCAAAAAAGTTAATAAAGATTTTTATAAGAATGATAATCTTTCTTTGATAAGAATGAGTTTTTATCAATAATGGCGTTGCGCCCGCGCAACATGCTCACCACCCTAACCGGGCTGAGGCCGAGTTTGATTTATGACCGAAACTGCACGCACAAAATAATTCTACTATAGTCGGTACTTTTGTTTGTTTTTTAGTCTTTTACCGCCTGTTGTTGTATTGTGATCACTGCCTGGTGTCTCAGATTTAAAAGTACAAACTGATTCTAAGAAATTCGGTCCACGCGGCCGGGCAGACATATTGCATCTGTGCAGTATAAAGCAATGCCCAAATTGAGAGATGAGGCAGTCAAGCGGTATCCATGAGCGAGGTAAGAGTTGTGTACATTCGGTAATCTATTTAGTTACGGACTTAGCGCGTGTTATTGAATCGTGCATTACGTTTGGACTAGTTATGTTCAGATATATTTGTACCTGTGTTATACGTGTTTGTAGAGTTCTAATAAACTGTCTAGTAATTCTAACGGCAATTTAATTAGAGTCCTGCAACTCGTAACAGTATATACAGTACTTATAAAAAAAATATCAATTTTTCTAATTTTTGTCTGTCTATCTGTTTGACACGGCTAATCTCTGAAACGCCATGTGACGGTACGCATCATCATGTATTTATTATTTTCTCACTTATTAATTTTTATTTATTTATAAAGGAATGGCTGTTCTCCATATAATGTATTCCCTCCTTTATTTCGCATAATATAATTATGTATTTACTACTAATCTCTTTGTATGATATAATCGAATTTTTCTTTATTCAAAAATTTCACAGAGAAAAGAAGGGACTTGAATATTCGTGTTTGACAGAAGAAGACAATGAAAAAATTATTCTTGGAAAAATTTGTGTTTTATATTATTACAGATGGAGAAAAACTATTTGTGGACAAAATGATCAATACTAACAATAAATAACTATATCTTCGATATGTGCGCTACAAACTTCGGTGCTATGGATTTCACCAAAGGGCTAGTCTACGACTTCAAGTCATCAATTAATACATTAATAATTTTACTAATCATGTAGATTTGTCTAATATCTTGCTTGCTGTGTTTATCTATGATTTCAGATGTTCTCCTGGACTGTTGTAATATATTACTACTAATAACTATATACTAATAATTTACTAACATTTATTTAGTCTGTGTTTGTTGCTTTTATTTCTGTTCTCAGATGATCCAGAGGCTGTTTTATGTTTGAATGTTACTAATGATATATCTAATTATCTGTTTTAAACTAATCTGTTTATTGAATATGTAATTTTTAATTAATCATATGTGTGATCGTTGATATTTTTCTTGTGCTCTAATTACATTATTTTGCAGGCAATTCTAATGTCCTTTCTTTACAGAGATGTTACTAATAATATTGTGTTAATAATTTAAATTTCAGAAATTATGAAATATTTGCATTTAATGAGTGTCTGTATGTATAAACCTGGAATTATCCTTAAAACTTAACTAATAATCTGTAGCTAACTACAGCAGCATATATTAATTAGTTAGTATTGAGTATGGTAAATCTTGTTGTTAGTCTTTAGATATGTAGGGGCCCGTGGGTTCATCTCTTCGGACTTTTAATTCAATAGGAACGTTCCTTTGACTTATATGGGCATATATGCTAATATATATAAGTATTTATTGTGAAGACACACAACTATATGTAATGATAGACAGACTTGTTTACTATCTATTACTGACCTTCCTGTTTTAGTACTTAACAAATTACTGTCCTTAATTTGTAAATTATTTGGAGAATGAGCTATGCATAATTAAATTAATTTGATGTAAGTCTTGATTGACTTGTGCGTTATTAAGAGATAAGAATTGTTTGTACATTGTTATAGTTTCATAGTTAATTAAATTATTAAGGGTTAATTGTAAAGCCTGAGTGTGTTAATATATTACTTAGGAGGTATGACACATAGTCCCTTGCGGATAAAATTACTAGTTTATTGAATTTAATTTAAGGGGTTCTGAAATATAATTTTGGTTTTAGAAACTTAATGAAATAACATGACTACTTCATAGTCGGGAGCTACTAAGGGGTTCTGATGATTCTTTTAGGCAATATAATTACTTATTAATTTGTTAAGGGAGATTAATTATATGTCAATGGGATTTACTTGTAGGAGTTCTTGTCTTGTTGTTGCATACATGTTGTCGTACCTGACTGTGGTCTCTTACTTGATGGGGTGTTGATTGTTCATGTCTATCTGCTCTTGTCGCAGTGAGCTTAAAGTCAGACGTCGTATCGAGTCTTGATTGTTTTGAACATAGGCAGGGTTATTATTGACCTAGGTCTGTGATATCATAGTCTTGGTTTATTATCTATTATTTAGTTTATTCATATATGTGTATATATTTATATATATTTTATAACACTACATTATTACACCACACTCTACAACAATCATGCGACTTGTTTGGGAAAGCTTGATAGACTTTAAGAAATTTAACGTTTATTTTTTGGGTTTTACTGATTTTAATGATTTAAATACTTTCTTGTTCAAGAAGGTTTGCCTTCGGCATTTGGCATGGTTTAGTTAGTGCAATAGAGTGGATTATTATAACTTCAATTTCTTTTAATGGGGTTTACTTTTGAAATTATTTGTTTGGACAAATTTGCAATTCAGTTACTTATTTTTAATTTATTGTTTTCCAATACTTTACTTCATGAAATATATACTTACAAACAAGTGACTCTGTTGACGCTGGATATATGCTAAGTAGTAGTATAACTGTAACGAGACAACAACTAGTTAGATGTGAAAGCACATATTATAGTAATAATATGTGCTTTCACATCTAACTAGTTAGCATATTTTTCAATTTTCTCTACGGGTTAGAAGAATATTTATGTAATACTAAATGTGACATACATTTAGTATTACATAAATATTCTTCAACCAATTTACAAATAAGACACGTTACACGTTATTAATATTATATGCGTCGACATGCAACAGAATACTGAAACTCGACTATGCTCGTACCTTCTCATTATAGATCATTTAATCAGAGAACATAGCAATCTAGGGCGGTATTGTGCGGTGCAATATGGCCGCGATAATCTCCGGTCAATCATTAAATGCGGTTTATTGGTGTAAGCATTCTAATAACTATACATTATAGACAGACATACTGACGTGCCAGTTCACTATATATTGACTTTGTATATTGTATTCTAGTTAAACCCAGCTACGTTATGGCAGTATCATCCTGATAAATGTCAAATGTGAACATAGTATTGTTACGTACTAGCGGTGGTACGCACCTATGGATTGGAAGAAAACACCAGTTTTTAACTAAGAGCTTTTGTTGACTTACAAAGCCGCGCGCAGTACCTCCCTGTAGGGTTGCTGTCCTTAAACACACGACCAACGATGCACAGTCCCGACGATAAGTTGTCACACCCTCAATACCGTCGCCGATATTGCGTAGACCACCTCCGATATTATCGCGTGTAGCTCGCCTCTGGTTCCTCTCTCGAACTACGCTACACACTTCCTTCACGTATCTGTCCACCAAACTTGTCACTGAATTCACCACTTGATTCGTCTCTGTCCTCTATTAATCTTCTCTACAACTCTTTAGTATAGCACTTGTTGCTTCACCGTCTTGGACTGAACTCAACTTTAAACTGCCCGGTAGGCGCGCCTTACGCTGTTTATATACCCGGAAGAATTTTCTAGAACCCCTCTATCTATCTCTGTCTCTTCCTGCCCGAACCTTCTGTTTAAGAACTTTCGTTTATACATTTATCCCTTTCTAATATCTATCTATCTCTTTCTTTCGGTCATCGTCTATCCCTTTCTAACATCTATCTATCTCTTTCTTTCGTTTATCGTCTATCTCTTTCTTAATATATCCGTCCTTGTCTTTTCCTTCCAGAAATTTCTAGTTCTTTCTAAAAGTTCTAAAACTGATTTACGCTGCTGGGCAGTTCCACCCTCGGTCGCCACACTATTATCGGAAATATGCTGTAACAGACGCACTGACGGAGAAACGGATATGATCAATGTTTAAGAGTTACTTTCTTAACAAAATCACCACGGAACCCTGAAATAAAATTAATATTGTACTAACTATCGCTAAAATATTGTTACGAGTTACGCAGGACTCGAATTAAAATGCCGTTGGAATTACTATAGAATTTATTAGAACTGTATAAATACGTATAAAACAGGTACAAATATAACTAGACACAATTAGTTCAAACTGCACGATTCAATAACACGCGCAAAGTCCGACACTATATCGCTCATCGAATGTACCTAATGTCACCCCATTGGGCCATTGATTTATAATGCACCGATGCCATACCTGGCAAGCTTCAACGCAATACAATAACAACAAGGAATAGTTCGACACTAATGACGGCCATAAAACAAGTACAATAACAATAGATTTTTTTTCTTAATTACAAATTCTAAACAGAAAGTAAACAAAAGAATTCCTAAATGCGGGAAGGTAATAAACTGCGCTTTACGACAGGCAAGTGTGAGTTTACCTTTATCGGCATGTAACAATATCGTTTAGATTTTGTACAACATTCAAGCAGCAGAGCAGTGCGTCCCCGTCCGGTCCCGTCTAGTCCTCCCTCTTGACATAGAAGGCCTAGACGTAGACACTGACAGCAGGACTGGTCCACAAATTTCAAGTCGCTCAACGAGCTATGGAGCGAGCTATGTTGGGTGTTTCTCATAAGGATAGAATTAAATGAGGATATCCGTAAGAAGAAGGTATAATCGACATAGCTTGCAAAATTAGCAAGTTGAAATGGGAGTAGGCCGGTTAGATCTGTCGTAGGACCGATGGCCGTTTATCGAGACCGCATCTCGATAAACGTAATAGTAGACTGACGGTCTGCGCAAGATTGCTGGTAGACGCTGGATCAGGAAGGCGAACAACCGGGATGAGTGGTGCTGACTTGGGGAGACCTACATCCAACTGTGGACTATGATTGGCTGATGACAACATTAAAAATATCGAAACTACTTTAACTTGACATGGAAGATTGGCTATCTCACTCAGGGTAACCTGCGGGGGAGGGTACCGTCTTCAACCAACAGCAGGTGGGGGAAGTCCACGGGATCCGACTTGTCCCTCCTTGTTTTTGTTAACGCAGAGGAATGTCTTCTGCGACTTGCGACACACACTCGGTTCATGGATATGGGGGAAGTGGAATGGATACGGACTGCGTGTGGGACTCAGGGGAAACCGGACCAAATTACCCACTAAACCTAACTAAACTTGTGCCACTTTACCCGCACTGTGTACACAATGACGCCCTGTACAAGGAACTTGGTACACCCCGGAAGCCAGAGTTGTACGACCTAACCTGTCGGGGGAAGTCCCGCTATTACCGAGTTGTCCCTTCTCTATCCCAACTTCCGTGTCTCATCGCTTCTCATCTCCTTTGTTCTTCACCCTAAAGCCTGGGCAATGCGTTGGCCTCTTCCCTGGTGGTACAAACGTCTATTGGCGACTTTAACTACTTTCCATTAAGGATCTACCTAAACGGAGTTCGCCGTCTCGCTCACGTATTGCCACACTTTCGAAGATATAAATTCATAAAATGTACATATGACAAATGCATATTACAAAATACTTTATTAAAAAAATTACGAAAGGGTCATAAGAAAAAATTAAATTACATTTTGATCCAAACAAGATTTCATATGAGACGATTTTTTTTGGGAAGTATTCGTAATTTTTATGGTAAGTTTTGTGTAATACGGATTTGTCGTAAGTAGGCCCTTAATGGGTCGTCTGCCTGTTTGCTTGCTTCATAATCAAAAATACAAGCAGAACAGCCGCTTTGGTGGATTGCGAATTCTAATTTCCACATTGTATAAAGCATTTATTATACAAATCGTTTTATGTGCGTTTAATAATGCGTAATAGATATAAACTTTGTTTGCCGGCAAGCTTTGCCCCGGGCCCACGATTTATAACTTCAGTCGATATGTTCCTGCGAATTTATTGCTAATCTCCTATGGAATAATGCACACTACTTAATGGGAATGCCTTTGGTATTGAGGTTGAGAGTCGCCTTATTTAGCAGACTAGTTCTGTCAATGTGTAGAAACAAGTGGTCCTACATGTCCTGGTTGATATAACTTTACGTATTCCTGTAATTCAACTGCGTATTTTTTTTCTAATAAACGTAATTTTTATTTCATTTTATTACTCTATGTTAAATTTTCGATGAGTTCATATACAAAGACAATTTTATCGCTTAAGAAATTATTAAAAAAAAAAGAAATTATTAAGAAATTATTTACTCAAACTTAATACAAATTTTGTTGAAGAAACTGTCACGTAAGCATGATTTAGATTTGGATTAGTCAAGTAGATAGTTAACTTGCGAATAAGTCCAAATCCTAATTTGGACAGATGACATATATATTGTATAGCTACTAATGACCGGTTCTTACCTTATCTTATCATCGGTGAAATGTTGACATTACTTGCCCATACAAGTAGGATTGATATACGCTCCATAGCTTATATCAAATTTTAATAGAGAATAAGGCAAATGACCGGTTAACGGTGTTTTTTTTATTGCAGGACTTCAGCAGGCAGGCAGACGGCTCACTTGATGGAAAGCGATTACCATCGCCTATAGACATTTGCAACATCAAAGGTGCTACAAATACGCTGCTGCTCTCTTAAGGGAGACTGGAACCTGGTCACTAATGCGGGAACACAAGTCAAGATTGTTATAGCGACATACTTTGGACCAGGGGTGGTAGCCATCCAGTCGGGCAAATGCCCTACCACCTGGCTGTGTGTTGTTTTGTCGCCTCTTACGACAGGCCGCTCGGCCGCAGGAAATTGTTTTCTACCTCCGTTCCTGCACGGATAGAACGGTGTATGGTATTGAATGGAAAATTAATGGCCCGTATTAATGGGCAACTTATTACTTAACTGCAAAATTTCTGTCCAAATTATGATAAGGACTTAGCTCACCAGTTTCCCAAGTTACCTCTTAAATGATGCGATCGTAAATCAGGATTAAAAGACAATAAAATTACAGACCTCTTGAAGTGCTTACTATTAATACGTATATTATATAGGATTAGTACTACATAATTACCTTAAAAGTTAAAACATTATTTTGTACTTGTTATCCTCCATGCAGTCTGTTAGTTTATTGAAACCAAATAAGAATTAGTACCTACGTACTGAATCATACGCGTAAAGTGATGGCTTGAAAGTATTACGTCGTCTCTCCTAAAGGCATGTTACTCAAAGACATAAAGCTTAATATTATCTTACAATATTATAAACCAAATTACAAACGATCACACAAAAATGCTTTCATCCTTAATAATAGGGCTATAAAGGTGATTTTAAGTTGTCCTGATGTTAACTTATTCGTATTTAACTTTATCGATAAATTTACAAATTCCTTGCAGTGCCCATTTTAACCTTTATGTCGTAATGTATGTCGATTGCATTTGTTGAATTTAAGTAAATCATTAGGTATATGATTAATGCCATTTTGGGCGCGTTATGGGCGGGTTGGAATCAACTTTAAAGGTTCCTACCCATGGTAACCACTGCCTAATAATGATAATAGCATGCTTTTTAAGTAATTCATTCTTTCCCTCGCAGAGCACAGCACGTGCACAGAGTACGAGCTCCAATAGTTCCGATTCCCAACTTTTTAAACATCATTTATTTACTTGCAACATTATTTGTGCCTTTGTGTGCATGTACGTGTGAGCGAAAGTAATTACATGGTGCTCACGCAGACATCGACTGCTTTTGTGCTTCGACTTTGAACATAATTTTCTAGGAAACTATCTTTCTAGGTATTATTAGTATTTTCGATCTTTTCTTATTGCTTGGAGCAGACAAACGACGGCTAGTTAGTTAGCATCGCCTATATAGATATTTGAAACATTAGGGGCATTGCTAAGTGTTGCCCGCCTCAAAGAAATTTATCGACGGCAACCTCCTGTCGTATCGCAGAGGGAATACCTCCCTGGGAAGTTTATAATAATTAATAACAATAATCGGCAGACAAACACACATATTGTATATTCCCAAATTAAGCAAGTTACGCTTATGTTATAGGTAATATCCCCGACACCCAGACCATAGTAAATAATGTAAAGAATTCGTTCCCTACAAATCATTGTTACACACGGAACGGACCACAGATAAACACTAAAATAAAAATATATCCACTTATTTTTACCAAGTGAGTGACTCGATGAAATGTCGCAGTTGTGCTGTCATTTACATCGAAGATGTAAAGATTGTCGGTGTCCACCTCAATTGCCACTTTATATTGTCTGTAAGTGCTTTTAAACGTATCATTACGACGCGGTGTGCGGGAGGCAGACAGATGTCAATCAGGAATATTTTAAGCGCATTTAGCTAACGACCAGTTTTGCATTACAATTGCCAACCTGTGTCGGACATATCGCAAAAGCGCATCGACTCCTGCGCAGGTTGCGGCTATGACTAAAGTATTCTCTGTCTTCATCGCACGTATGCAAATAAACGTGGAGTGAGTGAAAAGGAAAATCTATTATTTTGCGAAGTGCGGATAGTTATCAAATAATGTCAACGCACGATACAAGGCGGGAAAGGAATATACAATATCAGGCAAAATTATTGGACAATATTAATTTAGTTTTTATTTTGACAGTCTATTACCAAAAACCCAGGCGAAACATGAATTCTCAAGCCCCCAACCTCCTTCTCGGCAAAACTGTAGGTGTTTGACTATGTCAATCAACGGAGTTCGTTTGGCCACCTTAAAATCACATTTTATTAATAAATTGAGATTTTCCTCATTAATACAATTAAATAAATTAATATTGTTCCTATTTAAGTAGAATTATAGAAGTTTTAAAGTAAAGCGAATCAAAATGCCATCTGTCCAGTTTTTACCAAAAACTCAACAGAAACTAATAGGTTCAAGCCACAACAGCAACACACAAGTGGTAGTAAATTACATAAGGCCCCCCTTATATGAATCCTCACTTAATATTATAAACGCGAAAGTTCGTAATGGATGTATGTTTGTTACTCTTTTACGCAAAAACTACTATATGGATTTTGATGAAACTTTAATATATCTTACACATCAGAATAACACATGGGCTATAATTTATATAGATATAGTGTGAATTATCCACAATATAACGATTTTCCATCACCACGCTGAAACCGCGGGCGCAGCTAGTAATAATCATAAACAAAAATTAGGACTAAATAATTAAAATAAATAAGTTAGGGGTAGGCCAAATAATAACTTTAACATTACTCATTGACACTGGACATCTTCGTCTTCCGTGATCAAAATCAAATAAAATACTTCTAAAAAAAAAAGTTTACTTTTAATCTTTTTTCTGAACTTTCGTTTACTACCTATATTCAAGATGTTTACGTTATTTAGGCACAAGTTAATGTTACCTATTAATCACTGTTACATTTTAATTAAATATACAGATTGTAAGGTACGCTGAGTTGTGAACCACGTTTAATCAATAAGCAATCATAAATTATTTTCGAAAATTTGTTTGTTTCGTAGGCCGGCAATTAATCTTGCAAGCAATTGTAAATTTTGACGATTGAAATTAGATTGTTCCGCGGCTATTACCTTGGTTGGTGTTGGGCTTTTGTAAGAACAATTTTGTTTGCTGTGTATAATATAATACATTTAGTTTAAGATTATGGAAATTTACAGAACGCACAAGTCATTTAATTTGTTTTACTTTGATTTATTTTGTTATAAAATAATATAATAAATAACAACAGCCCATAACTGTCCCACTGCTGGGCTCGGGCCTCCCACGGTAGGGGAATGGACGGT
Organism: Dendrolimus pini; assembly: GCA_949752895.1. Classification (NCBI taxonomy): domain Eukaryota; kingdom Metazoa; phylum Arthropoda; class Insecta; order Lepidoptera; family Lasiocampidae; genus Dendrolimus; species Dendrolimus pini. Next base: position 8,085,045 of record OX457146.1, read on the forward strand.
ATACCTGCCACTCTTATCCAAGGCGGCTTGGCAGGTTTGACACATCGGTTATCTCGATGTGTTTGCATGGATGTTTGTTTCTCAATCGCTCCAGAACGGTTGAGCGGATCTGGATGAAATTTGGCACCGAGATAGATTTAAGGAAATTTTAGGAAATCATTTAACACGAACGAAGCCGCGGCCGAAAGCTAAAAAAGCTACTTAAAAAAATTGTAAACGCTAAATATTATGTAAATATTTTTAAATTAACACGTGAAGCAAAAATCTTGTAGCATTTTTTACGAAAATTGCGCGGGCGGAGTCGTATGGAATTTCGCATACTTATTATAGTTTATATAGAGAAAAAGCGACGAATGCTAATATTTTGAAATGAAATGAAATATTTATTATTGTATAAATGTGTAGTTGTATACAGGTGTTATTCCTAGAAATACATGGTTCAGTACATTTTACCAGTTTCAATGGTGTGCAAGTAAGCAGGATCTTAATCGTCATTATTTAATTAGTTAGTTCCTATTCTTTCTTATTCTTTTTAATTATGCTAAATAAATACATTGAATCAATAAAAAAAAAACATTACACACACTACCATGTATTTGACACACACACCCATATAAATATATATATCAACTCTTTTGTTTATTGTTCAAGTCAAATTAACAGTAGCCTTGGCAAAATCTGTGATTATAGAAGTATAAGTCTTTGATATTAATTATTATGGTCGAATTTCGAGTACGGGCGACCACTAATTTATTAAAATTCTTAGGGCCGCTTGCATAACGATCGCCTTTAAATACAATTAGTTAATCATATTAAACTGCCTAAATACGTTTTACACAAAATGTATTGACAGTTCCTTAAACATATTTAGCGGCAAATTTTGCGTTGTGCAAGACGCTAATCGTATTTAAGGGTGTTAAATACGTTTTGTGTTTCTTAAATAAATTTAAGCAACCTTATGCAAGCGACCCTTAGACAATCTATACGCCTAATAAACACTACTAAATTAAATCAAATAGATGACCGCTCTGGAATGCTACACTAAGTACAATGTTAAATAACTAGGTCACTGGACTCCCAAACATTCGAAGCACAAAAAAACCCTTCCCATAACCTCTCATTCATGAACAAATCATTCACGAAGCACGAACAGTTACTTTACATTACACTTTTTTCGTTCAATTTTAGAGATACAGACTAGGCCTTTAAAGGATATAAAAAGATGGGAAAACATCCTGTGTGCGTTACTAATAGGCATATAGGCGCGTCACGTGAATTGCTAAAACAAATTTAAGGTGTGCATTGGACTTTGACGGTAACAAAGCATGTTTTACCTTTCACGAGTAAACTTGGCTGTAAGGTTGGTTTGAATAGCAGTATATCAATTCGCCATGTGCTATTATATAAATATAGTAGCTAAATGTGTGAAACATGATTTTTACTGGAAAGCCTTCGAAATTTCCTGATGTGAATAAAGTAATAAACAATATAAAAATTAATTATTATATTTGACTAGTTGCGCCCCGCGGTTTCACCTGCATGGTGATGGAAAAACCACACTATATCTTTATAAATTATAGCCTGTGTTATTCTGATGTGTAAGCTATATTATTGTAAAGTTTCTACAAAATCCATTCAGTAGTTTTTGCGTGAAACAGTAACAAACATACATTCTTACAAATATGATATCTATGGGGTTTTAGCAATATAAACAAATTCTAATAGATTAAAATATCATGTATTTTATTAGATATTTAAAGGTTTGTTGGAAATAACTACATCTACGAAAATATATTTAAACTACATTGTATGAAATTCATCCAAGTAAGATGGTTACCAGTTTAAAATTACCATCGCCCTGATAGAGATTTCTGCGGCGTTTTCTCTCGGCCCTTCAATCTTTCCAAGTGGAAAATTTTGAAAAAAATACATTTTTGCAATTAAGCTTTTTCTAAATACGTACTTTGATTCCGGCTTCTTCCTTTTCTAGCTTTTTACCCAGCTAACTCTCTTAAAGTCATTGATATCTGGAATTTTTGTTTGACTAAGTTGCCAATTTATTCAACTTTGATTTAAATATTATCGATCGCCGCTGGTAGGTTATTAGCAGCTTCTGGTGCCTTTGCAATTTTGGTCCCGTTGGGCGATCGCCCAACTAAATCTAGTCCTAACACTGCTATTGAGTTTAATCTTCTTTAAACAGTACGGTTGTAGATATGTATGTTCGGTTATTGTTGTGCCTCGACCGGCACCTGCCAGGACTTATGCGGGCAGGCGATAGCCACTTCCCGCGGCCTTAGCTATAGGCACCTGGAAAGAACACGGGGAGGTCTAGTGGGTATGCCGGCATCAGTCCGGTGATTCTCCACATGAGTTGTCTAGTTAAGCGCTAAAAACAACATAGCAATAGCAATAACAACAATGAATCCTACAAAAAACATTGTACACATTTGACCTACTGTCTTTATGTTCCACTTCTATGTTGGTATAGCCCAGACCGTCGAGCACGTGTGTTCCGCGCTTTACACCTAACGACCTTCGAAAACATTTATACATTTGAGATAGGCTGAAATGGAATAGGTACTATTTATTGGTTTTTAGCGTTACGTAGCTATGTTACATACAAGGAGGAAACTTTTTTTGAACTCGTTATATCCGTTTTTCTTTGCATATACCACGGCCTTTTTTGTGAGAATATATTGGGTCTATAAGTATAGAATTGCGCGGAGTTAGGTCTGGAGAGATTGGACTTGTGCACAGTATTTAATATTTTGGCCTCCCCTGCTTCTCAAGAAGCTAGAACTATGTACAAATTTGTGATGAGTTCCTTGTCTGCGCGGAACTGATCACAATATCAGTTTGATGTTAGTTTAATGTAAGTCAGAATAAATTAGAAAAAGGTACGATGGGGCTGACATAACCTTAACGGTTCAAAACCCCTTAAAAAAAAAAGAAAAAAAGTATAGAATTTAACAAGAAGGAAATCGTATATGTCATTGTTGGAATCAACCTCTTTAGATAATTAATACTTCTTTATATTTTCACACTGGCAACATTCTTATGTTTTTTTTTCTTTTTAAGCACTCTATATTCATCCTTGCTTTGCACCGTATCATTGTGTAATAAATATTGGTATTATAAGAAAATTATCGTATTATTGCGCGTCCAGTTATGGTATATACAGTCTACGTGCTCTCCACATTCATTACACAATAGTGTAGTGAAAATATAGAATAATTGAACTTTGGGATATGGCCTACATATCTTGAAAAATTGACACGATATTCTTCAATATTTTTTTATCTTAGTTAACAGATAGGTACTCCCATCCAAAGTTTTGAACATTGTATTCCTCTCTCTAATTACAAAATTATGAGAAGGAAAATTTTGAAAAAAATATGGTGTTAAAAATTAAAGATGCTTTCAACAAAAATTAGTTTAAACAGAATCCGTGAATAGTTTTTTGGATATAGGATATTTTCGATTAAACACTTTTTTATGGTTTTGTAGCTAAAATAATATCACCTCAATCAACGAAAGCCTTTATTGTACATGGATTACCAAGCACTTGTCCCATTTATTTATATACTGTATAAATTAGTCAACATCAAGCATTTTGCTAGTATAATGAATAAATTCTGTTAAATTAGAATGTACATAAATCGATACCCTGTTTGATAAGTGTAATCAGTGGAAACGGAATCTATTGCTTAAATTAATTTATGACTTTGTAGCTTAGTACTATTATATTTTCTCGAGATCCCATTTAAGACCTGAATGTTTCATATTTAATGTAGATTTTATATTCTAACTAGAGGTTTCAAACCCTAGGAAGTAGATCTATTTTACATAGATAAAAATTTAATTAGGTTTTTTATATATTTTATAAACTTTCAGTGAAAAGTCATGTAAGTGATGGTGAAAACCGCTTGAAAATCCGCGCGTGGTCAGGAGTCAATGGATAAACAGACAGACAGAGTTTGATTTATACTTTGTAAAGTGTGTGGTGTACTAGTTAGTTTGATAGTGACCAAACTTTCTAGTACTCCACACACTTTACAATCCACTGATAACAGTAACCATTTAGCATGGACTGTCGTTGTATCGTATTAAAATATTTGGAAGATGCTGATCTACCTAAGGAAACGTACCCAAACCCATATACCACATGTCCCGTCAGGGGGGAGTTCTTCAAAATACCACGCTTTGTCACAGGAGCGGTTGGTGGCTTAGGTTTTCGTCAGGCAGTCAATACCCTCTAGGGAAATCTCGCTATATTCAAATATGGCGTTCAGGATTAAACGGTTTTTAAGCGGCTTATGTTTACCTGATTACCAAATAATAGGTTTTTTTATTGATAATATGATGAGTGTGCATGCACGCCTCACGTCACGCGGCAAGCGCCGTATTAATACAGATAAATATAAGCCAAGTTAAATACTTAGTACAATTTTTTTACTTTGTAAAAAAGGTTTAAACCCATATATGGTTTTATTTTGTTTTTTGGAAACTAAAGTTTATTATTATTATTATACTTCAATTATTTTCTAAAGACTCAGGTAAACCTGGAAATACCAAATTAACACGGGTGAACACCAAGTGTTAATTTGGGGCGTGGCGTCGTGAATGGTGGTGTTTTTTGTTTTTTTTTTAAATATTGTTACGTATTGTTCTTCTTCGTTTAATTGCAGAAATTTTCTAACTATCTTACATGTATTGAGTATTGCTGCTTTTTGTAATGATATGTAAATGTATTTAGGTATGCCAAGTAATTCGAGCCGTGAGGATAATCTTATACATAATATATAAGATCTTTTGAGAGAATATCTTTTGCTATAACCCCGGTGGTGGAAACTACTATTGGGACTATTATAACTTTATGCATATTCCAGAGTCTCTTGACTTCTTCCTGTAATTCTGTATATTTACGTATTTTTACAGTGATGGTGGATTGGATGTTATGTGTGTTCGGTATGGCTATATCTATTAAGTATGTATGTTTATTTTCTTTGTCAATAAGTGTTATATATCTGGTCTATTGTTATGTACAGTATGGTCAGTGAGTATAGTACGGTCATAGTAAAGCTTGTGCGTGGTATTTTATAGTACTGTAGGGGGTTTATATTTATAGTATGGTGTGTAAGGCTCTTTATTAAGTTTATGTTTCAATGCTCGTTTCTGATGTATTATATTAGCCAGTTGATTATGCCGATGAGTATAATCATTCTGTGTTAGTGTGACACATGCTCCAGTTATATGTTGTATTGTTTCTGGTTTGTTGTGACATTTCCTGCATAAATCATTTGAAACACTTCGGTCCTTAATAATAAATTTTCTGTAATTCTTGGTGGCTATAATTTGATCTTTTAATTCACTTATAAAACCCTCTGTTTCAGGAAATAGGCCCGCTGAGCAGAGCCATTTATTAGATGCTTCTTTATCTATGTGTTGCTGATCCAGGTCTTTAAGATGTCTTCCATGTAGCTCTTTTTGTTTCCACGTATTATATTTGTCTTTGTTGTAGTCCGATGTGTTTATTGCTTCTACGTAATTGTCAGATAAATTTAACGGAGAATATTCTTTGTCGACGTCACAAATAGCAGCATGTAGAGAACTGGACATTTTCTTTTTCATAAAAAAATATTTTAGTTTATTTACTTGTTTTTTGTGGAGGAAGCTTATATCGATTAATCCTCTTCCCCCTTCTTTCCTTTTTATAATAAGCCTTTCTTTTGATGATTTGGGATGATGAACTCTAAATTGCGTTAAAAGTGTTCTTATTTTAATTTCGAATTTCTGTAAATCTGTCTTAGACCATTTAATTATACCAAAAGAGTATGTGAGGACTGGTATGGCATATGTATTTATAGCTTTAAATAAGTTTTTACTAAACAAATATGATTTGCTCAGGTTGTATATTATTATTATTTGTTATGTCTTGGAAGACCACGGGCCATAAAAATGGCCCGGAATTTTGGAGGGCTTGCGCGGGGCCATGGAAAGACCAACACGTAGAGGCCCTTTGACAAATATAATGTAAATGTGGCGTGACACTGACCGGCGATTATCCCTGTCTACACCATGTAGTAATGCACCCAAGGACAAGCCCCGACCAGTGTAGGACTATTGTGGAAAATGAGGACAAAAAGTACCGGGTTATTGGGGTGAACTACTAGTGGTACTGGGGGTCTGGGAATATGGGGACTATGGCGTCTGCCCGTCGCAATGTTCGGGGAACATGGAAAAATGGGCAGACGGTGACTCGCCACTCCCTGCATGGGCCTCGAAAAATGCCATAAAAGGCAGGGGCAACATGGGTATGAGTGGCTAAGGGGTGTAGAGAGGTGGGCTGCAGGTTCACCGAAGCTACTTCCGACGTTAGGCTATTTATCACTTCCACCCCTGGAGCTTGAGTCTTAGCTCTAGCGATCTCCACTCCGTGCCGGCTGGTTAAGGCAAGCACGGAGGCGGAGGCCTTGTCTTGGCCCCCGGAGTCGGGTACGAGGTGTCGCTACTCACCTAAGGCTTCGCCACAAAGCCCCCCTGCAGTTTCGCCCATCTCATGCGGCGCACTGCACCACCGGTAGCGGGGGCCGAGTGCGGGATACGTCCCGCAGGTTCCAAGCTTGCCGACGGTGGCCGTCCTCGGCCTCGCGCAGGTCTTCTTGGCGGGGCTGACGGCGCTGGCCCCTCCTCACTGGTGCTCGACGCCCCGGTGGCCGCCGGCGTTACGAAGTCTTCATCAGATGACGACGACCGAGGTGTGGAGCCGGGCGAGGCGGGCGCAGCAGGTGGTAGTCGTGCGCGTGTCCGGCTGCTTATTTTGCTCTCTGTTTTATTCCATAGCTGCTAATTTTGTATTTCTTTGCTTTATAAATAACTTGAGTTTCATTTTCCATTTGACAGTTGTCATTCTGATAATATTATACGTATTTGTAACTTTTCTTCTATTTAATATTTGAGATGTAAATTTAGGTAGATAGGTTTTATTACGCTCTAAATAACATAGGATATAATGAATGGTTCAAAAATAACTCAATTTTTGTAGTACTTTTGGAATTTGATACAGAGATGTGTATGTATTTGACAGCCACTATTATTATTATTATATTTATGAATGATTACAGGTACGTTCCAGAAGGGAGTCACAACGACCGCGATTTTTCCCGTTCCACTGGCTTGCGGGCGTTACAATCATAAACTCTAGTGGAACGGATTATGGGGTGATGATGTCATAAGCGACGAAATACACATGTCATTGGTTGATTTAATAATCGCGCCTTTTTCAATGTCAAGAGATTGAAAGAATTAATACTCTGTGGTCAAGGACTACTTCGACCCACGTCTTGACATGGGTCGTTGTGAGCGCTGTGTGATCGAAAATGATGACGTCATTAGTGACGTTTTCGCCACGACCATTACGACAGCGGTCGCCTTGTGGAACGGCAGACGAAGCATCTTGGGCGTTGTGAGATGCTAATGGAACGCGTCTCTAGGTTTCCTACATGAAATCTAGAGGGAGAGAGGTTGGGGGGGGGGCAGGGGGGTGTTGGCATATCATACGGGTGATCAAAATTGTAAAAGACTGGTCACCCAATAGAAATCGTCACTTCCCCCCAACAACAAATGAGTCGATGCGTTGTTGGGACAATCGTGGGGGGAGCTTATTCCACAACTTGCAGACGTAGGTTCGTTAGTCTTTCATATTTTATGTCCTCCTTGTTGTGCATTGATTGTGCTCAAATTTACTATATAAAGCAATTTAATGTGCTAAATACACAAAAAAAAAACATTTTTTTTGCAACAAACACGACCTGAGTTGACGTCGTAATAAATTAAAATTGTTTTGATTCAACCTTTAATTTACTAAAACAACTCGACGAAAACATCGTTAGCGCTTTAAGTATTCAAACCGAATGTAATTATAAATAAAAAATACATGAGCACTAAGAGAGTACAATATCGAGTAAATGTCGAAAGAAATTTACTCAACAACTAAACCCTCTAAATTAATAATGAGATCGAAATAAGACTAAAATGTGTTCAACTATTTCGAAGTTTGTTGAGATAAACAGACAAAACGCGAAACATGGTTACATTTCACACTGCATTGAGATATTTGCCTTTGATAAGGAGCAGATTTAATGTCCCAGGTAAGTCTTGAGATATGAATGTCAATTGCATAACTATCAATACTATTTAGCTAAGGAATAAGTTTATATGCACGTACCGCGTTCATAAAAACGCTGCGGTAATTTGCTGTTCTGAAGTTTTGTTTTAAAATAACAAATTCTTTCTTTATTCTATGTTGTGGGGGTGTTTTACGCGTCTATGTAATGTAAGCTCAGGTTGCAGATTAGAAATGGATCTACTTGTCATTAATATAATTTTTTTATTGTATAGACAGGCTGACGGCCCACTTGATGGATAGCGGTTACTATAACCTATGGACATTTGCAACACCAAAGGCGTTACAAATGCGCTGCTGCTGAGACTGGAACCTAGTCACGAATCGGGAACACATCTCAAGGTTGTTATGGCGGCATGCTCTAGACTAGGGATGGTAGCCATCCAGTCAGGCAAATTCCCTACCGCCTGGCTGTTGGTTATTTTGTCGACGACTCTTACGACAGGCTAGCCTAACGCAGGAAATTTAAATATATAAACTCAAATAAATATTTATGCTTATTGAAGTCACAGACACTTGGATGGATTATGGATGGATATGATAATTCTTTATTGATATAAGGAACACCATAGCAGATTTAGTAGGTCATTACTGTGGGATCATTAACTAGAGTGATATTAAATAGCGGCCGTGTGACAGCTCAGTCTGAATTACGACCATATTTTACTACACCAAGAAGACCTCTTCCTATCTACTGAGATATTTAAAATTACGGTATACTTATTTTGTACTTAATAAAAACACACTTCACAAGTATAAATAACTAATTTAAAAAATAAGTACCTTAATCTTTACTTTGATTTTACAAAAAACTTAATGTCTCTAAAAAGTCATAAATGTTTATTTATTAGCTCACAACGACAACAAAAAACGGTGTGCGTCTCGGGATACCGGACAGAAGTGATAACTTGAACTAATCTAACGTGAGAGAAAGGGAAGCCAGACAGCCAGAAGCGATTTACCCTCTCATAAGAAGTGATCACTTCAAAAATACATTTAATGCTTGTTGCAGTTGCACACTTACCGACCGAAAATACTCAATTAAAAACGCCATATAGAGCGTGTATAAATAGTTATGTGTGTTTTCGCCTTAAAGCGGTAAAGCTTTATCGGCTGTGAGTGTCGGTAAATACGCGTCTAATGATATCGTTGTGACACCACGACCTGGGGATGGTGTAAATGTTGGCACATACTTGTTTTGTACACTGTTGTGCACATTTGAATTAGACAACAATATTGCCAAACTATTTTGTAATTAATATTCAAATTATGTATAATAATACACATGTCCAAATGTGCACAGCACTGTAGAATTCGAAAAACTAAAAATTAGATGTAAGTCTCTTACATATAACTGAGACATGAATTATATTATACATTAAAATACTTATAATATATTATTATTCACATATATATTTAATATCCAAATCTTTTACAATTTTTTTAGAAATATCTTATAAAATATATATATATTTATATTATATTTATTTATAAAAAAAATATATAAAAAACTGATCTTCGCCGGCAGTGGGGCCTCGGGTCCAGACTACCGGTGGTTAAGGCTCCAGACACAGGAATCTCCTCACAATACGGGCCGTGTCCAACAAAGCTGCCTTCTGCATCCGACCCTTCAACCAGATACCAAGCGAGAGCCTTTCAAGGTGGCGGTCAAGGCTCTTCGCTATTAATCCATTCACTGACACCACTATCGGTACTATGATTGTAGAATTTAGGTTCCACATGGCGGTAACCTCGTGAGCAAGATCAATATACTTTATTTGTTTATCTTTCTCGGCATTCACGAGGTTACCATCATGGGGGATCGCGACATCTACAATTAAAGCACGTCTCGTCTCAATATTATTATTATAAATGTATTTGAAATGGATTAGTTTCTGTTGTTAATAAGGTATTTTGTTTGGTATTGTTAAGATTTTAAAAATATTATGTTTCTTATTTTTTTTTAATGTTTTGAAGGACTCATTAGTCCTTAGGAGCAATATTATGTTCAAGTCAAAGTTCGTCCATATTGTCATAGCAGCCAATTGTATTATATTTAGTAATGGGTTGTCATTTTTTTTGAGAAATTCATTTTTTTGATGTCTAATGTAATTAAACTAAATTATAATTAATATAAAATATGTAACAAATCGCTGCCAGAGGGAAGCGTGCCCAGAAGGCTGGCTGCATTGTCACGCTTTATGGCATGGCTGATTCGTTGCGCGAATTACGAACTATCTTTCTGATCACGGGTGGTATTAAAGAGTTACTAACTACTTTCGTAATGGGTTAAATTATATAATTTAAAGAATATTGAGTAAATATCTTTGAGAAAGTAAATATTCATGTTCATAAACACAGACCAAATACGTCTTCATTCATCTGAGATGAGAATGTTGATATGGCTCTAAGGTAACAAATGAAAGATAACGTGAGAAATGAATACATAAAATTGAAATGAAGAATACTAAGGTGGTATGGTATGGGCATATGAGGGGGGATGAAAGTCACGTGACAAAAGAATGTTAAACTGCAAGATTGACAGGTACAAATATAAAGGTAGACCAAAAAAGAGATGGATGGATTGTATGAAGGATGACATGATGATTTGTGATGTGACAGAGGACATATGTCAGAATAGAAGAGTATGGTAGAAAAAGACATATTGCGCCGACCCCAAATCATTAGCGCGGTTAGTAGCATACATCTGACGGCCTCTGTGATTGAGCGAGTTAAGCCTTTGTCGGCCTACCTCACTGCTATGCAGAGGCTCCGGGGTCGATTCCTGGTATGGTAAATTTCGGAAACGTATTTTTTCCCTTATTTACTATGGTCTGAGCGTCTGGGATCGTCCCCAGAATAGTCCGTTGTATATTACCCACAACACAAGCGTAACTTGCTTAATGTAGGGATATACAATGTGTAAGAAAAAAAGAAAAGAAAGACGTTTATTTAGACATCACACAACGAGACAGACATATGTGTGTTTGTCTGCCGATTATATTATATACTGTATTATACACAAAATCGCCCGAAAACACCTGATACGTAATTTCGAACTAAGCAAACAGCACGCCCATAAACATATCGAATAAGTTGTAGACTGTACGTTACCTAACAAGCGGGTTAGACGAGTAGATAGGTATCAGTGGTAACTAATTAAAGTCTAGCTCCGCTTGGTTGTACATTAGTTTTATGGCCACTACAGTGAAAATTAAGCACAGTACACATTACAGTACATATTAGCACACGCTCAGGCTGTCGTTGTGATATCATGGAAAAAGACTACTAGTATAATAATCGCTAAGTGAAAAAACTTCGTTTAAAAAAACCGACTTCAAAGACAAATTAACTAAAATGTATAAAATAACTTATTTCTAAAGCTATTATTATTAATATATATTATCTAAAACATCTTAAAGTCGGTGGTTAGTAATTTTCAAAATATAGTAATTTTTATGTTTTACTTTGCACCGACTTCAAGATGTTTTATATAATATATATTAATAATAATAGCTTTAGAAACAAGTTATTTTATACATTTTAGTTTTTTAGTTTTTGAAGTCGGTTTTTTTAAACGAAGTTTTTATTTTTTATTTGTTACTTTTTAGTGTCTAGCTATGTATGGGTGGACCTACGAATGGTGCCGCGCTTCTTAAAAAATATAGGTCCCAAGAACCGGAAACAAAAAAAATGTTCGGAAAATGAAAACTACTGGGCCAAACTATGTCAAATTTTTAGGGGACCACATGGCAGCTATTCCGCGTCGAACAAAAAAAGAATCACGTAAATCGAATCATAAATCTCGGAGTAATCGGTGTACATATGGAACGGAGTGAAAATTATTTCCATGAAAAATGTTCATAAAATGAAAACTACTGGGCCAAACTATGTAAAATTTTTAGGGGACCAATTGGAAGCTATTCCGCGTCGAACAAAAAAAATCACGTAAATCGGATCATAAATCACGGAGTAATCGGCGAACATACATAAAAAAAGCAACAACAAAAAAAAGATCCCGACGAATTGAGAACCTCCTCCTTTTTACCTCTAAAAAGCTCATAATCCCTACATGAACAGATAAGTAGAGTTTTTCTCGCTTCTAGCTGTCCGGACAGACGCCGTCCTGCCCGCAAAAGCTTCAATCGATATGCCGAGAGCAGCGCCACCTACCGAGTCCAATTGTGAACCAACTCAGAAACCTTCTTTGGCTCATGCACAACAACTTTGCTAAAGATCATCACATGATCAAATGTATAGTTTACGATTCTATAAAGGACATACAGACAAACATTCATTTTTATATATCAAGATATAAATAAAAATGAACCATAGGAATGTATGTACGCGTATAACTTCAGAAGGATTTTACCGATTTTGATAAAAAAATTGTGTGTGTTTGAATGGATCCCCGGATTATTTAGATTCACAATTGGAACCGGTAGTTGGCGCTGGGATCGGGTCATAGATTTTTATTTTTTCAGGGCAGAATAAATGTGGGATTGTGAATATTTCCGAACGTATTAGTGGTTTTTCATAGAGTAGTTGAGAGTGTTTCCGAACGATGTATGAGCGAGAAAGGTAGATGATGAATGACAGAAGAGACATTAAAAGATATAGACTAGATGGTGATGGTAGAAGGACAAGAGACGATTGACTGGGAGCGTGGTCGAGAGCTGGTGCCGGACGAAGGACGATGGTGTAATTTTAAGAATATAAATAGTAAAGAAAAAAGTTTTCTCCGTGCAAGAACGGAAAAGAATACCAATTCCTGCGGCCAGGCGAGCTGTCGTAAGAGGCGACAAAATAATCTACAGCCAGGTGATAGGGCAATTTGCCCAACTGGATGACCACCCTTGGTCTACAGTACGCCGCCATAACAACTTTGGGTCGTGTTCCGGCATCAGTGGCCAAGTTCGAGTTTCTCCTTCAAAGTCGGCAGCACGTTAGTAGCACCTCTGGTATTGCTAATGTCCATAGGCGACGGTAAGCACTTTCTATCACAGCTGGGCCGTCAGCCTGTCTGCTGTGCTTCAGCAATCGTAGATTTAAGATGTAATAAGAAGATTAAAGTTTTGTTTGACTGAAACAGTGTTAATAATTTCAACACCACATGTATGCCTACACCTGCCACTTGATCATTAAATATGAGTACTAATATTGAAATAATGACATTTTCACATTTTATTAGTATGTATTTAGATGATTAAGAAACCCGCTAATCTAACTAGTGCTGTGGTTTTATCATTCTATATTCTGTAATTGGGAGACAGGAGTCCAGCAGTGAAATTTTATATATTCAATATTCACAGTATTGCAGGATTGCTCCACAAGTTCCATGTCGCTCAACGGGCTATGGAGCGAGCTATGTTAGATGCTTCTCTTATAGATAAAATTAGAAATGAGGATGTCCGTAAGAGAACCAAGGTAACCGACATAGCTCGCAAAATTAGCAGGTTGAAGTGGCAGTGGGCCGGTCGCGTCTGCCACAGGACCGATGGCCGATGGAGCAAACGAGTCCCCGCGTCTTGGTAAACGTAGTGTCGGACGCCCTCCAGCCCGGTGAATCGACGACCTGTGCAAGGTCGCTGGTAGGCGCTGGATCAGGAAATCAGAGGACAGGGATGAGTGGCGCCGTCTTGGGGAGGCCTACGTCCAGCAGTGAACTGCAAATGGCTGACGACGAATGTTCACAAATTAAAAGTAATATTAAGTTGGGTTCGAGTCTAAACTAAGCTTAAAGCCAAAATGGAAAGTTTACAAGCAACTAAAACATATTTGCGTGTAGGTTTCCTCTGCAGTCAGGTTTCGTAATGCTATTTTGATATTAGTATTTACTGAAATAGTTTAAATAATGCTTTACTGCAGACTGCAGTATGAATTGAGAGAAACCGGTTTTAATGAGGCATGGAGGCATGCCGCGTATTGTCTTTTTACCTATGGCTTTTTATTACATATAATATTAAGCCTGTTTTCTATAGGAGTAGGTTAATAATTCCTCACTCGGTACGATCATGGCTTTTTTAACGAGGGAAATCCAATTGAGGAAAAGCTACTGCGGGGGAAATGCGGTGGTGGCGTGTGAGAGTCGCCATGTTCGGGTGGAAGTGCTTGGCCACCTGACTCAGGGATATCCAGTAAAACCCCTCAATGCTGCATCCTTCTCCTGGCCATAGATAGACAGCCTTGATATTCTGCAAGCCCTGGCAGGCGGCGGGCCAATAGCCTAATTTGCTGCCGGGGGAAACCAAGACCGCAGCCTCTTCATTCTCTCTTAGAGTGGGGTGGTGTGTAACGTGCCCCACAGGAGGAGCGGTTAGCACACTCGGAACACTGGCGCGCCATCTCGACGGCATTAATGGAGGGTGAGAAACTTTCCCTAGCACATACACCTATGATTTCAATTACTTTCATTACTCCCTTCATACATGCATGTTGAGATGTTGCATTTTTGACATCAATTGATCTAATATATTCCTAAGTTTTCACTAGTGTATACTAGTATATACATAATAAAACTACGTTTTAACAAATTTGGGCGCGGTAATTTATTTTATTTTTGTTATTCCGATGTTTCGGCCACTTTTCAGGAAGTCAAACATGTCAAGTACAATGAGTATTGCAAAAGTTGTATTTAGCCTACCGCCACCTATTTTTACATCGCATTGTAAAGCTGAGTCATAAGTCAATTAATTTAATTGATCAAATGTAAAAACTGTTGGTGATCCTTTATTAAATAAATAATAATAAACATTCATATTATACCAGATGGAATAGGGACATTAGAATGATCATGAATTTTTTGTAAAAACAAACTTGCTCAGTCAGCACAACGCAACAAAACAGATTGTGATTTTAATATGGTGTGAACATGCTAATATGTAAGCATGTAATTAATTTAACGCCTCCTCGTACAACGCTCTACAGTTTCAGTGTGAACGAATACTAAATACTTGACAAAATAGACGGTGACAAACTATTTCGTAAAGTAAACTTGAATTAGCGACTTTACACTATATTATACGTGCAGCGTAACTTCCTTAGTTGATGAGAGAACGGGTTTTTAGTGCTACAAGTAATAGTCGCTCACGTTATGCTGTATCCTGTACAGCGAGTGTTTCACTAGCGATATGTTGGTCCAGTGCTTTTCAATTTTTTTGAATACGCGACCCCATTACAGGTTGAAAAATTTTGGCGAGCCTTGTATCATAGACAGACATAAAGTTAGTATTTTAATAGACTACGTTTATGTTTTTTCTCTATTTTGTTACTCATATTTATTATTAGGGCCTTATACTCTGCAAAAAGCTGTTGAGGCTAGAAAGAACCTAGGTACGAGGTAGAAATTTAAATTGCCTTTTCAAGTCAAACAAACAGACAAGAAATAAAAAAAAATTGCATCGTGTTCTCCATCGTTTATATAGTCAATTCATTTGTTGTTTTTATTAGCTTCAATGTCCAGATACGGCATGTTTAGATTTTATAATTTTATAGTTTATACAAATGCATATAAATATTTTAAATACTCTAGATAGAGTGGAAGCTGACCTGACCGCACTACAAGCCCACAATTGGCAGGACACTGCGCAGGACAGAGGGAAATGGCGTGCTCTCGTTTCGGAGGCCAGGGCTCACTTTGGGACGTTGAGCCAACGGAGTTAGTTATTATATTTAAAATACTAAAACTAAAAAATATTAAATATTAAAACTAGAGTATTTACTACCTAGACCTTACCTACCTACCTACTAACTAGAGTATGAACTAGAGTATTTATACTTTTCTAGTATTTTTGCTCCTCGTATTTTCATTTCTTTCTGTTTTAATTAAATTAATTTATTTAATATTTCAAATGGTTATTGATACCAAAACAAATTCTAATCCAGCCACATTTCTGTAGCGTGTTAGCAATGAATGGATGGCGGCTGTCTTCGCTACACGGTACCGAACTTGCTACCTTGTTAGCAGGTTAACGCAGTTCACCTACTTAGATTTCAGTTGGTATGATCGTATAGTATAGGGCTGATATAATCTAAATTTTCTTAAGTATAGCTCTAACGGCTGCTTATAATTCAAATACAACTTATAATAAAATTCAACTTTAAAAATTAATAAGTGATAAATTGGGTAAGTGGCAGTCCACAGATAACGACGGGTTTCGTAGAGGCGACAAAAGTACACTGTTTTACTATTAAATAAAATATTTAATTGTAACTGCCCTATATCCTAAACATTATTTTTGACACAAACTCATTGTCATTCAAAGTATTTTTAAAACTCAGCAACCGCGATTTATTTGAGACTTTTTCCAAGATATAGTTTAAAAGTTAGAGAGGTGACATAACTTTTACAACTTTAACAGCGAATTTTTTACTTTTAACTACTTCGTTAAAAAATCATAAAGGAATATCGTTACGTTATGCGATATCTGAAGGCGGGGGACAGACGTCGTTGACAGTTGTGTCTGGCGGCCCATGTACCTCCATCATGAGGTCTCCAGCGCTTTAGGTGAAGCTGGTTGGAGTGTCGAGTTAAAACTCTGCCCCGGCTTTAACTCGGAGGGCAACGAGGCGATCCTGGAGCCGCTGGAGGCTTGCCAACAGCAGCTCTCGATGGCCGATCTGTGGCTTCCGGTGGCCTTCGCGGGCATCGCGTAGGCTTCGTCGGCTAGTCAGTACTGGAAAGTGTTACCTTCGCCTATAAACATTTGCAATACCAGAGGCGAAGTCAACGTGTTGCCTTTAGGAAGTATAGAGGGGATGGGATAAAGGGATGGGAGGATCAGACAGACAGAATGGGTTATGGGATATGGGGCAACCGGAAGTATCACTCATCGCAGAAAACACGACTAGCTCAAGGCTAATCATTTAACGACGATATTATAAGAGCATAGTATTGTTACGACTCGCGAGACTTGAATCAAAATGCCGTTAGAATTACTAAGAGTTTATTAGAACTATACAAACACGTATAACACAGGTACAAATATTACCGAACACAGAAGGTCGTAATTGAATAAAACGCGCAAAGTCCTTCACTTATTACTACCGATTGTAGTAAACACGTCTCGCTTCGGTCGTGGTTCTCGCTCGACTGCCTACTGTCTATCAGGTCATCGTTTTATACTGCACAAATGCAATGTCCTCGTATCATAATCCGAAACACCTGGCTACTGAGCCGACCGCAACGGCCATAAACGAGTACAATAAAACAATGGACAAAATAACAATTCTCCAAAATAATTAGTAAACGCATGCCAATAAGTAAACAAAAGAAAGAAGTCTAAATGCCGAAAGGTAATAAAATGTTTTTTTACAGGTATGCAGGTGTGAATTTGTTTTTGTCGGCATCTAGATTGTAACAGTATTATACCATCTGAGACGGCCCTTAGACCTGAAACTATGATACTGATTCCAGCATGGCTACTACGTACAAAATTTTCAGTAACGCAAATAAATCCGCGAGAGCTAGTAGTTCGATTATAATTGTCACATTACATTTGTCATTTCTTGCTTTGGCATAAATATTTCAGTTACGATGAAATTGCAACCCTGAAATTACCGTTGGTTCTAAGGCTTATCGCATAGGGTCGCGCGTTGTCGCGACACCGTAGCCTTGTAGGCGACATCGCGGCGACAAGTAGCCATATTGCCTTAAATACAAGTAATGATAAATATCGGTAATTAAATGTAATTTACGGTTATTGCGAAAGGTTTTAGAGATAAGTAAGATTGTTGTTGGACTATACTTTTAATTTTGTAAGTCGTAGTTATAAATTGTTGATGATAAAGAGTTATCGGTACATCAATGTGTGTTTTTAACGTTTACACGTTAAAACACACGAACTAAAAGAGAGTCTAATTAATTGGTTATATTTTTTAGTACCCGATGTATGTTTTGATAATGTAATAATTTTAGTCACAATTAAAATAATATATTGTTACCATCTAGGCTTCGACAAAGACAAATTCCACGTACAGATCTGTAGAAGCACATTTTATTACCTGTCAGCATTTGAACTAATTGTAATCCTTTTATGATCGTCTTTTTTTGTTCACTTATTTATCGGCATACATTTCTAGTGGAGAACAGCCTATTGTCCTATTGTACTCGCTGATTAGTATCATTAGCCAGGTGTTACAAGCTAATTCTAGGAAACTGTGGCGACGTTGCCGTTTGCATTCGTGAAGCATAAAACGACTGGCTGATAGAGAGAGAGGAGTCAGTTGAGCTTCGACTACGATATGGGCGTGAGGTGTGTACATTCGGGAATCTAATAGTGACGGACTTTGCGCATTACGTTTGGATTTGTTGTGTTCGGTTATATTTGTACCTGTGTTATACGTGTTTGTATAGTTCTAATAAAGTCTATAATAGTTCTAACGGCATTTATTATATATTTAATTCGAGTCCCGCTAAACTCGTAACAATATGATGTTTTCAGGAAGATAACCATGTATCATGTATACCTAGTTTTTAACATACTGTATCTCCATGTTTCCTGCAAATAAATAAATTAGAATTTTAATACCTTTGAGCAACCATTTACTTTTACTTTACTACCTTAAAGAAAAAATAGCTTTATTAAAACTGGCTTATCAATTGAGTTTAGGATTTACGAATTGATTTTTTCTAAAAGTAAAGTGTCCGCGCTTGTAGATTATGGATAGTTACATACCTGAAACAACTAAAAACTATAATTTTATAGTATTGGGCATAAACTCACGCTATAATTACTTGGGCAAATATAACTATATTCATGCATTATACTGTATAGCTACATAGTATATATAGGTCACATGAATTTAGATTGGATAGTTATTGCGAAAATCAATTAAAAATATTTAATATTAATTCTTAAATCTAAATCGATTCAATTCTTACATCCGTGTCAAAACATATTTCAAGTTATCAAATATGTCGTATAATAAAATAAAACAACACAAGGAACTAAATTTCATTTATAATTAAAATCTTATCTCTTAACTATCTCTGTTACATTATTAGTAAGATAAAGGCGAGCGCAGACGGCGCAACCGCGGTGCGTTGGGCGAGCGTTCCCACTTCGCGTTATCGGCTACGATCTGAATTAAGAATACAATCGCACGCGCGTCGGAGCGACAAGCAGTCGCCATTTGCGAGAAAGGCACCGGTCTCACATTAGCTAGATTTACGGATAGAAACACATTTAATGTTCACCTAATAATACAGTACTGACTGTAGCGGGAGCCATTCTCTGTGTATTTACTGGCTTTCTCATATTAAATGAAGTTTCCATGTGAACTACATATTTCTACATTACCTGAACGCGAATTTTTCTGATATTGTACCCACCTAATTTTGTTAAATACAAAAGTATTGTGTTACTTATTATACTATATTTAAAAGGAGAACTCAATGAAATTAAATTAAATAAAGAAGGGAATAATTATTCAAAATAAAATGTTGTCTCAAACCACTGTAACTTATCGGGAATGTTACCAAAAGGCTGGCGGCGTTTCCACGTTTTATGGCATCGCTGAATTTTTCAGCAAGATACATGCCAGCCTTTTGGTCGCGTAAGACGTTTACTAAACGTTTGACGACATCACGGTAGATCTTTAGAGCGTTAGGACCTCGCGGGCCCAAAGTTTACACCCCAAATGCCGCAAATAATAATAATAAGGAGTGGCAAGTCACCGTCTGCCCATTTTTCCATGTTCCCCGAACATTGCGACGGGCAGACGCCATAGTCCCCATATTCCCAGACCCCTTGTACCACTAGCAGTTCACCCCAATAGCCCGGTACTTTTTGTCCTCATTTCCCACATTATTAGTCCTACACTGGCCGGGGCTTGTCCTTGGGTGCATCACTATTTGTTGTAGACAGGGATAATCGCCGGTCAGTGTCACGCCTCTTTTACATAAAAATTTGTCACGGGGCCTCTACGTGTTTGCCTTCACATGGACCCCGCAAGTGTTACAAATGTCCGGGCCATTTTTATGGCCCGTGGTCTCAAAAGACATACAAACATAATAATAATTATAATCATCAGCAGACAAACACACATATTGTATATCCCCAAATTAAGCAAGTTATGCTTGTGTTATGGGTAATATACAACGGACCACTCTGGGGCCGATCCCAGACACCCAGACCATAGTAAATAACGGAGAAAATACGTTTCCGAAATTTACTATACCGGGAATCGAACGAAGAACCTCTGGATTGCAGTGAGGTAGGCCGTCAAAGGCTTAGCCCGCTCAACCACAGAGGCCGTCAACCATGTGTAACCATTTCCAATGCGCCCATATTTGCCGCGCTTAAGAACCTCCTTTTCGGCTGCAGTAGAACCGGCGGTAGTGCACGTACTTGAATGATGGGACACCGATAGAGTGTCAACGCAAGTATTATCTCACACTAAAGGGCGGCCCAACTGTCAGATATCCAGCATCATCCTATCTGGTCTCCTGCCATCCTTGCGGCACAAGCCGTTTGGTTTTAAAACGACAGGTACCGCGGCGGTGACAAGAGCCCGGTGGATGATGTTGTTTCTGCTGCAGGATAATCCGTGATATCCCAAGCGGTTCGCCCTATCCCTGCATTGACAGATGTGTGAGACTACACAGGTTGCCTTAGTTTTTAAGCGCATTATAATTATTATTATATATATAAATTATAATTACTTTAAAGGTAAAATAAATTCAAGATCAAATTTTAAAGTTCTTTTAAATTTTTATATAAAATTCTGTAACAAATAAAATGACATGTGAAAATTTTCAGGTTTACAATTGATTCAAATTGTGGTATACGAATATTTCAAATAATATTTATGTTTTAATTACTTTTCTCTCTTTCATTGTATTCTACTCAATAAAGTTAGATTATTTTGGTGTTTATATTTTACATGTGGAAGTTTGTTTGTTAACTCTTCATAACGCTTTTAAGCCGTCCAACTATAACAAGACGAGTTTAGAATTGCGAAAGCACATCCAGAGTTGTATTAATGTATAATATTATTAAAATTCGTTTTTATTTACAAAATGAATTGCAAACAAAATTCTATCGAAGGAGATTTAAGAATGAATATTATAATCTGACATATCTATGTCTGATTAACACAATATAATCATGCTAATACATTTATTATAATAACATATGTGTTTTGTAATATATTATTATTGTATACGTATATTATTGTATATTATATTTATAACTATGTATATATGTATGTATTTGTATATTTATTTGTTAAATTAGTTTGAGTATTTATGTGTCCATTGCCTTTTTCCTGCACCACCTACATAGCCTGATTCAAATTTGTTTTTCATTTAGGTTGCCTGGAAGAGATCGCTTTGAGCGATAAGGCCGCCTATTGTATCGCCTAGAAAATATTGTAAATATTGTCTGTTTTGTAATTGTATGTTTTGGTGTGCAATAAAGAGTTATCTATCTATCTATCTATCTATCTTTCACGTAATCACGAAATCTGCGCAAAAGTGCATATACCACTATTGCCCATAAAGGGGAACCATTCTTCTCACTATCAACCACTTAAAGCAACATCAAAATCAACTCAAGGGACAACGGGATACACGACACTAGATCTCCATTTGCGATGCGCAGGCGCAATAAGACCTTTAGGGCTAGCGTCAGATTAGATTCGTTTGCGGTGAGCCTTATTTAGAGTACAGTAGACTGCTTGCCGTATTTAAATATAAACGATTGTTAAATATATCGATTTAAGATGCTGTTTATTTATTACTTACTAGCTGTGGCCGCCATTGCGTTCTTCGAGATATGGACTTTATATTCATAACTAGATTATGCTCGCGACTTCGTCCACGCTTAACCTTAATTCCCGCGGGATTCTATTTCAAAAGAATGTAAGCCGTCCTTTAATAAAAATTGTGTCGCAAAAAGCTAAATTTTATACACCCTAACAATTTGTAACCGCTACCGGAATAATTCCCGGCCGATTCTATTAATTATTGTTTATTCGATTTAAGTCTAAGAATTAGCTGTTGATCAAAAAAAGTCGCATCTAAATTGGCCTAGTAGTTTTTAAGTCAATCCCAATCAAACAGACAAGAAATTAAAAAAAAAAAAATTGTTCACTGTCGTTGTTTATGCCTATAGTGTATTCCAGTTCTTATTTAAAAAAGCTTCAATGTACAGAAACGGCATGTTTAGAATGTTATATATAATATTGTAGATAATATAACTGACTAACTGATTGACTGGTGCTGGGATTGTGAAAATTCGCATGTGAGCTCTTTCTATACTGTAGATGCGTAGAAAGGATTTTTCAAAATTTAACCCCTCACGGGGTGAAAAATGGTATGAAGGTTAATATGAAGAAGTATGAAATTTTATGTACTTGCTTCGGGTTAGAATTAATTATATGGGTATCGGTCATCATCATCATCTTCAGCCAATCTCAGTCCACTGCTGAACGTAGGCTTCCCCAAGTACGCGCCACGTATCCCGGTCTCCTGTCTTCCTCATCCAGCCCCTGCCGGCGATCTTGCGCAGGTTGTCAGTCCACCGGGCTGGCGGGCGTCCTACGCTACTTTTGCCGAGACGTGGTCTCCACTCCAGGACTCGTTTACTCTATCGGCCGTCGGTCCTGCGGCAGACGTGACCGGCCCACTGCCACTTCAACTTGCTAACTTTGCGAGCTATGTCGGTTACTTCGTTCTCTTTCGGATGTCCTCAGAGAAACACCTAACATAGCTCGCTCCATAGCCCGTTGAGCGCCTTTGAATTTGTGGACTAGTCCGCTGCCAGTGTCCACGTCCATGGGTATCGGTGTTTTTGGAAATTCAACCACTAAAGGGGTGAAAAATGAGATGAAATTTTAGTATGAAAATCCATCATTTTCAAAGCAAGAAGTACAATTTTGTTTCTACCTTGCAGTACATTTGTAGCATCTTTGTTGTTACAAATGTCCATAGGCGACGGTAACCGCTTTCTATCAAGTGAGCCGTCTGCATGTTTGCTGAACTCCTGCAATAAATAAAAAAAGGGTTACCTTCAAATAAATTCATTCTTTCTTTCTTTCTTACCTTCGAACGAAGTAGTTGACTAAAATCGGAAAATTTTAAACCGATTCAAGAAGCCTTGTTCCCCTATTTCCTCTACTTTATCCGACTCCTCCTATACCATCCCCTTTATCCTATCCTTAAAACGTGGCAGCTTTGGCACGCGTTGGTTGGGCCCTGGTGTTTCAAACACCTATACACTATAGGTGAAGGTAACCACATTTCATTCCGTATACCGTCTGCATGTTTGCCAGCTTTACAAAAAAAATGATGTAATAAAACTACGTTTTGACGGTTTTTAGTTCAGTAATTTATATGATTTTTATTATTCTGACGTTTCGACTACTTTTCAGTAGCCTTTTAACAAAACTTATTGACTCATGACATATTTGTCTTCTGTGATCACGGCTACTGAACAGTGGTCGGAATAATAGAAATCAAATAAATTATCGCGTTTAAAACCGTTAAAACGCGACTAGTATACATAACTAGTCGCGAAAACTTAAGAAAATATTAAAATACCAATTTACATTTTACCCTCAAATGAAAAACTTTCTACGCACCTGAAATATTACAATAATCCATTATTATTACTGTTTGACATCTAGAGGTCCTTCGAGAATCGTAAAATTTACTTTGGTTTATAACTATACATATATTTTAATACAAATATGCAAATATTTTATGGCCTCTTACTCGTAAAAATATTGTAAGTCTAATAACATACACGTGATATAAATTATCGTAACGAAGTAACATTGTTATATGAAAATAAATCGTTTTATGCACAGTGAAGGGTTCCGTAGGTAAAGGGTTACTGTTTTAGTCATTTGGGTATGGACCCTTAAAAAATGTATCTATAATCAAAAAAGGCAAAACAATAAATTACAATAACTAAAATAATATACAATAATTGAGTTCGAGTTTGAATGTCAAAGAAGCAAGTGAGGTGTGTAAGAATAAGCCTGAATGGCGCTCTGTTGTTCGTGCCTACCCCGCAAGGGACCTGGCGTGAAGTTATGTATGTATGTATGAGGTCGAGTTTATACCATAAACTAGCTACTGCCCGCGTGGAATAGTAAAAAAAAAATAAGGTATATAAAACCCCCCGATTCGAAACATTCTTCATTGGTGCTCCGCTGCTATTGGTCTTAGCGTGATCATATAATAATATAGCCTATAAGCCTTCCTCGATACATGGCCTATCTAACAAAGAATTATTCAAATCAGACCAGTAGTTCCTGAGATAAGCTCGTTCAAGCAAACAAACAAACTCTTCAGCTTTATATATAACCATAAGATTAAAAAAGAGAAAATATCAGAGTACTAATCGGACCAGCACATTCCGAAAATACAACTTTTACGGTCTTATTCATATTGAGTTACAGTAAGTTTGAAGACTTGTTTATGATTCTTAAAGAAGCCTTTAAGACTGAAGCTTTATCTCTCCGCCAGTTGCATCATCACATAAAAACTACTAAACAGATTTACATGAAACTCGACATAGAGTTAGCTTATATCCCGAGACGTAACTCAATATACTTTTTATCCCGATATATAGCGACGCTTCTGTGGAATAGACGCGTATATAAAAAAAAATATTCGCCGCCGTTGTAATTAACTAATATGGCAACGCGAATGAAGTTTCGCTGTCGCAGATAGTATTATATAAGTAACTGATAGACTTGCAAGCAAGTATGTAAACTTATCACCGGTGTATCACAAAGTACGCGAATCTTTGAAAGCGAGAAAGAGCGTCGTCACAATAGAGTTATTTGAAGACAACTATCTTCTTCTCTTGCTTGTATGTAAAAATGAATGTGTCTGTATGTCCTTTATAGAATCGTAAACTATACATTTGATCATGTGATGATCTTTAGCAAAGTTGTTGTGCATGAGCCGAAGGAGGTTTCTGAGTTGGTTCACAATTCGACCCGGTAGGTGGCGCTGCTGTTGGCATATCGACTTAAGCTTTTCCGGCCAGGACGCCGTCTGCTGGGACAGCTATCTTTATATAAAAATGAATGTTTGTCTGTATGTCCTTTATAGATTCGTAAACTATACATTTGCTCATGTGATGATCTTTAGCAAAGTTGTTGTGCATGAGCCAAAGAAGATTTCTGAGTTGTTTCACAATAGGACCCGGTAGGTGGCGCTGCTGTATGCCGATATCGATTGAAGCTTTTCCGGGCAGGACGACGTCTGTCGGGACAGCTAGTGTGTTATAAGAATCTATTAGCCGACGATAAGAAACATTGTATTATCAGCATAAACATGATGTCAGTGCAGGAATTCAATAAATAGTAAGCGGATGCAATAAATTCGCGTATCAAAGGCACATCGTATATTTAAAGCCGTACATTGATATAAGATACATGAAATTAATATCCAAATTCGCAGGAAGGAACGCTGACAATATCTGTTTGGGTAACAAAAGGGGATTTATAGCTTCGAGAGTTGGTACACTTGATACTTTTACGATGTTTATGTCCAAGATATTTTAAGAGAATATCGCACGTTTAAAGATAACCAAAATAACAAATATATCCAATTTTAATGGAAAGAAATATAAAATAAATTGACCGGAATATTGTTAATGTTACGTGCGAGCGGGGGTACGTACTTAGGATTGGAAGGAAACACCAGTTTCTAACTAAAAGTTTTTATTGACTTACACAGCCGTACGTGAGTCTTCTGCGCAGGGTTGCTCCTACACGTACAACTAACAACGCACTGTTCCGACGATAAGATGTCTCACTCACAATACCGTCGCCGATATTGCGTAGACCACCTCCTGCTACTGCAGTGCTCACCTTCAAATTTACCGCGTGTAGCTCGCTTCTGAATCTTCTCTCAAACTATGCTACACTCCTCCTTCACTGAACTGTCCACTAAACTTGTCACTAAATTCACCACTTATCTCGTCACTGTCTTCTATTATCTTCTCTTCCAACCCTCCCGTATCGCACTTGTCTCTTCACTGTCTTGAACTGTATTGAACCCTAAACTGCCCGGTAGGCGCGCCTTACGCTACGCTACCCGGAAAAATCTTCTGGAACCCATAATTTCGTTATTCTTTTATATACTATCTGTCCCGTTCTAAACATCTAACTATCTCTGTCTTTTCCTTCCCCATTCTTCTATTGTAGAACTTTCGTTCATCGTATATCCCTTTCTAAAATGTATTTGTCCTTGGCTTTTCCTTCCAGAATCTTCTACCTTTTTCTAAAACAACTTAAACCTACTACATTGTTCCACCGTCACTTGCCACAATATGTAATGAGTAGAGCTGAAAATTATATTACAAAATGTTAAAATAGAAGATAGCTGGATATAATAATAATGGTAGGCCGAAAGGAGTTACCATTAATAGTTCAATGAGAACTATGATTTTATTGGTGCACGAACGGAGAAAGAATAAGTAATAATTTTTGGAGCAGTGAGGCGACAAAACAATCCACATTTAAGTGATAGGGCATTTGCCCGTTTGAATGGCTACTGGTTTATATACTACCATAAGAACCTTGTGCTGTGTTCCGACAATAGCGGCCATGTTTTATTCCTTCTTCGAGGTCAGTAATGCATTGATAGCTCGTTTAATGTTGCAAATATAATATAGGCGATAATCTTCAGCCGGTGAGCCGTCAGCTTTTCTGAGAGAATGTAAAGAGAATAGAGCTATCTCTGCGTTGTACACCGCTGTTGAATGGAGGAGTTTTCTTGTTACGAGTGAAAAATTACCTACTAGGTAAGCGTGCTCCATCTAGATTGCATAATCATTTAACATCAGATGATAAATATATCGATCTAACGCGAACTATTACGTTGTTAAAAAAAGAGATGGATTGATGATAGTATGATATTGTTACGAGCTACAGGACTCGAATTAAAATAAATGCCGTTGGAATTACTATAGAGATTATTAGAAACAAACACGTATAAAACAGGTACAAAATAAAACTGGATGCAACCAGTTCACACTGCACGATTCAATGCAATTCAACACGTGCAAAGTCCGTCACTATGTCGCTTATCGAACGTACTACACGTCAACGTAGTAACGTAGTCAACGCTTGACTGCCCCACCCCTCCGTTCGGGCATTGTTTTATACTAAGCTGTATAATACCGAACAAAGGGGCCCCGCTCACGCACATCTGGCAAGCTTCGACGCAATGCAATAAAAAACATGGATTAATTCGTTCGACACTAATTACAGCCATAAAATAAGTACGATAATAATAGATGTTTTTAAAGTTTAAACACGAAGTAAATAAAAGAATTCGTTTTACAACACGCAGGTGTATCGGTATGTAACAATATGAAGACTTGTAGTGTGACAGAGGATGTATTTCAGAATAGAGGAAAATAGAAGGATAGGACATACTGTAATAGAAGTTAACATCATAATTAATTAGGAATTATAAAATTCGATACGACTAAATAATAATAATAATTTTTATGAGGCATGTGTGCATTCACTCTTAAGACCCCAGGCTCAGTTGTATACAAAATTACATGGTAAATATTTTATGCATTAAAGTCATAAATACATATTTTGTATCACTCGAGATACCTTTGCCAGGTGTGAAATTTAATGTAATTTATTATTCCCAATTGAAGCTTATTTTTAGACCTGTAAAATGTTGGTTGGTTGAATAAATGTTAGGGTATTCAATGGTGTAAGATACTTCATTTCTGATAAGTGCCTTGAAGCAAACAAACAAAAGCTAAATAACAACATCTTGTCTTTAAATGCCAAAATTTTTAAGACCAGCTAATTAAGACGTGCTGTTGAAACATTTTTAAAAACCTTAACCAATTTAAGCGCTGTGTTTTTCGAGATTATTCCGTGCTAAAAGGCCCGGGATTCGAGTCCCGCCCACGCAGAGTGCCGGTACTTGTAACGTTGTGCTTAATTAGGTAAATTCCAACCCCCCTGCGCCCCCCAACAGCTAAGAGTGAATAATGAATCACTTGGAATCTTCCAGCTGTGATATATTTTATTTGTGATTAAAATGGCTTGCGTCTTAAGATTTTCAATTATGTATTGCGGAGTAAAATATCGCTGGGAGTTTTGGGATGATTTTGAACCTTACTAAATGTAATTGTAGATTGCTTGCAATTTTTAACTGATTCCACTAAAAGGAGAAGGTTTGCAATGTGGTATGGTGAGGTGTAAATAATTTTTGTTTTTTATTATTTTATTATTGCATGAGTTCAGCAGATAGACAGACGGCCCACTTGATGGAAAGCGGTTACTATCGCCTATGGACATTTGCAACACTAAAGGTGCTACAAATGCGCTGCTGCTTTCTTAAGGGAGACTGGAACCTGGCCACTAATACCGGAACACAACTCAAGGTTGTTATGGCGACATAATTTAGTCCAGGGGTGGTAGCCATCCAGTCGGGCATTTGCCCGAAATTTAATTCTTTCTACGTTCCTGCATGGATGAAAGTTTTTATGTATGTTCAGCAATAACTTTTTGGTTTCTGAATCGATCTTGATGATTTTCTTTAGTTGGATTTAGTAGAGCTTTAAAATGGTCTTAATTTAGGAAAGTCATTAAAACTGAAAAGAAAATGTGACTGTGTGTACATGTGTGTGTAGGTGTTTGGCTGTTGAAACAACTAAATAATATCCCATCACAAATGACGCATTATACCTATCGGTATATCCGAATGAAACGGCCTATAACTGTAATATCATCCCAGATGAGGCGCCACCTTTACATACATACATAGATACAGGTGAACGTAACAAAACCGTGTTAAAAAAATCATTTGAATCTAGAACAACGTCATCTATCATCTTATATCTTTATCAGTGACATAATTTATGAATCCCTGAATCATAAGGATCATGAGCTTTATAACTGTCCATTTATGACAATGACGTGTGACAGTCATCTGATCACGTGCTAACCGAAACGATAAATCTGTCAAACGATTTGAATTTAGAATTTCAAATTGTCAAAGGCTTTTTTCAAAAATCACAACGAACCACACATATGTACCCAATCAAATAAATCAAGGTGGAAATAAGCTTGTTATTTGATAGTGATGGGCAATATTCGAGATTTTTAGAGACTTGTAAGGTCTCACTCTGGTAAGGTCTCATTTTTTCATCAATCAGATAAAAGTTATCTCTCAACTAAATTGAGCGGTCTTTTTCAATTAAGCAATCCTTCGTTTTTTTTTCAATACTATATTTTATTCGTTGATCTACTTTTATCTCAGTCGTAAGAAAATCAGCCCTTAATAACAAAAAAAATTGAGATATTTTGCTTTTCTGTCTTCAATTAGTTTAAATTACACAGTTCAAAGTTACTTTAAATAGACATATAATTTCATACTTACGCATTTCACTTTTGGGCTTACTCTTTATGCCTTAGTCCACCTGCGTTAGTGACGTTATGTTTTATCCGTGAAGGAACGGAGAAAGAATACAATTTCTGCGGCCGAGCGGCCTATCCTAAGAGGCGACAAAACAACCCACAGCCAGGTGGTAGGGCATTTGCCCAACTGGATGGCTACCCCATCCCTGGTCTAGAGTATGTTACCATAACAACCTTGAGGTGTGTTCCGGCATTAGTGACCAGGTTCTAGTCTCCGTTAAGAGAGCAGCAGCCCATTTGTAGCACCTTTGGTGTTGCAAATGTCCATAGGCGATGGTAACCGCTTTCCATCAAGTGGGCCGTCTGCTTGTCTGCTGAACTCCCGCAATAAAAAAATATTAACAATGTTCCATCTCCTATAACGCATTAATGATTAAACCCTTGCCTACATCTGCACTCCACAGTCACAAACATTATACCACGTATAGCAGGAACATTAGGGGAACGCGTGGTATATCACCATACTTGTTACTTCATAATTATAAAAGGAAAAAGGTTTTAAAGGCACAAGTTCAAATTTAAGTTTACTTTATATTCTATTTAGAATAGAATCTATCCCACTTCGCAATGAATTGTATAATTAACTGGTGTTCCCTCACGGCGAGCATTCGCTTGTAACCTCCTTCACTGATTGTAGTGCTCGGATCTGTAACGTAACATTACAGGCGAATGCTCGCGGTAAGGGAGCTCCTTACGGAGAAGAGGCAATATAAATATATAGATAGTTTTAGAGTTTTGTATATAAACTAGAATATGCCCGCGACTTCGTCTACGCTTGACTTGAACCCGGGTACCCGGGACACAAAGCACCGCAGCTAATTTTACGCCCCCGAATAACCACAAACGGCCCCCGATAAAATTCCCGAGATAAAAAATATCACACATTTAGTACATTAAATTTGTTATCGCTCACTAAAAAGATCACATCGGAATTCGATTTTCGTTAATCTGGCCATTTTAAATTATTCCCAGCTAAATTCCCGCAGGATTGCCAGGATAAAAAGTAGCACAGAGTTTTAGTCTAAGAATTAGCTGTCGATCAGCGGAAAATGCATTGAAATCGGTCCAATAGTTCTTACGCGAATCCCGGACAAACAGAATAACAATCAAGAAATCTAAAAAAAAACATCGTGTTCTCCGTCGTATATATAGTCTATTACAGTTGTTTTTTTTGTTAATCTACAGACATGGCATATTTAGATTTTTATAATATAATATATAATTTATTATTATAAATTCACATTTTATACTACTTACAACACTATTAGAAACGCATAAAATATTTAGATATTATGTTCAAGGCTAACCGAGCGCTATATCGTGCGATAGCATAAATCAGGCTTAGACTTTTTTGTGTAGATAAATCAAAAACAACTGCTGGCTTAGATCGAATTTCTCATATTTTACTTATTCAAATATGAGGATATACAGCAATACAATAGCAACAATCCACGCAAATCTGCCTTTAAATTATATCAGCACATATAAGTCCCACTGCTGGGCTAGGACGTGCCTATTACAGGGAGCAAATAGTATACCTACTAAGCTTGTCCAAGATGGATTTCCTCATAATTTTTTTCTTTATCTTCATACATATATCATACATATTGTCACGCCTGTTTCCTATCGGGGTAGGCAAAGACAATGGATCTCCACCTCCTACGATCCTAACAAATAATTTTCGCTTCATCAAATTTCATTATTCTCTTCATCATCTTGTTTCAAAATGGCTTCAATTTGCTCATGGTAAGTACACAATGTATTCATATTAAATTGTCTATGTTTAAATTATGGTGAACAATAAAGAGTTTTCATTCATTCATTCATTCATACATCGCGGTCTACCGGCACCGACTCAACCTTGCTGTCATATCCTGTCTATCCGTGCAGGAACGGAGAAAGAATACAATTTCCTGCGGCCGGTCGTAAGAGGTGACAAAACAACCCACAGCCATTGATAGGGTATTTGCTCGACTAGATGGCGATCACCCCTGGTCTAGAGTATGCCGCCATAACAATCTTGTGTTGCGTTCCGGCATTAGTGACCAGGTTCGTTTCTCTTCAGAGAGCAGCAGCGCATTTGTAGCACCTTTCGTGTTGCAAATGTCTATAGGAGCTGTTTGCCACTTTCCATTAAGTGGACCGTCTGCCTGTTTGCTGAACTCCTGCAATAAAAAGAAATATATGTACTTCTTTTGTGATTCTTATTCTCATTCATTCTCTCTACATGCCCAAAGCCATTCTTTTTTCAACTCTTGTCATTACATCCTCCTTCACTCCACAAACAACATTAAACCTTAATTTTCAAAGCTCTCATTTCAAATGCGTTTATCTTCCTTAATTTTTAGCTTATGCTTTTGTAAAAGTCATCAATATCAATGCTGGTGTGACTTGCTTATATGTTTTATTCATGGAAGAATAAATTGCCCTTATAAAGCGATTAATTAAATCCGATATTTCTGCTACTTTTTTTATTGCGAAACTGGCAAACAGGCAGACGGCCCTGCTCGTGGAAAGTAGATACCGTCGTACATAGGTGTTTGTAATACAAATGGCGAAGCCAACGTGTTGCCAGCCTTTAGGTTGCCAGGACTTTCTAGAGCCGTGGAAACAGCATACTAGGGATTACAATCGCCCGATAATAAAATAACGCTTGAAATACTCCTAAATCGTATATGAGTAGAAAGGGCAACAAGTCGTTTTGTTTTAGTTTCTTGTAAACAATTCTTTTAGACCAAATCAGGCAAAGGTTGGAGAGGTAAGAATTTTTGATGCTTATATGTAGTTAACTGTAATATATACAACCGTTAAAGACTAGCGATGTTTCCTAGCTCGTTATGATGGTCTACCCAAAAAAGACAGCTATGTAGCATTTGCTGGACGTATATTTCCAAACCAACACGAGTCTATGTAAAAACCTTGTAACGTAAACCCTGGAGAGATCTCGGTGAGTATGTGGGAATCTAGACAGTTAAGCTGCCCAGCTTAACCACTAGATATTGAACACAACATTACCCTCGGCGTTGTAGGGAGGCGCCATAGGGCCAGCACCTGCAGTACAGTAATGGTGACAAGTCAACACGATGATTTAATAATAGGGCATCCTTTATGTGTCTGTGTTATAGCTGAAGGGCTAAATACCCCGTCTATAGAGGCGGGAAGAAGTGTGCAATACGGTTCTATCTTCACCATATAGACATTTTAGAATAGCCTGTAGTTGCTATGGCTTTCTTACGAATAACCTAATCAAGAGCAGTTACACAATTTAGCCTAGGCTACATAAGTTAGAAATTTACGAAGGCAAAGCAACCTACAAATACCTAGTATCGAATAACAATATTAAAAATCTTTTTTATCCAATTTGTCT
Source organism: Dendrolimus pini (assembly GCA_949752895.1). Taxonomy (NCBI): domain Eukaryota; kingdom Metazoa; phylum Arthropoda; class Insecta; order Lepidoptera; family Lasiocampidae; genus Dendrolimus; species Dendrolimus pini. The sequence goes on from OX457146.1 coordinate 8,118,020, forward strand.
TTAATAAAAAAATCCTAAGGCAAGAGGGAAATACGGCAATAAAACGTAATAGACAACAATTAATACAATAGGACATCGGTTTAATAACGTTTTTGCGGGCGCAGGATCCAATTAGGTCGGCTCCTTCCCGGTCTTACGACCAAAATGAGTATGAATAAAAGATGCCTGATGCGGATCCTCCGCTGATGAGTTGTAATAAATCGTGACGAGTGACAGACCGCGTCGTTATTGCCGAGTGGCGTATCGATATCGATAAATAGCAGGTGCTTGGACATCTCTGAACGATGGAATAAGCAAGTAATAATAGCTTTTAGTATTTTTTCTATTATTGCAATCAATCTATACTAGGAAATATACTACAATACTTAATAAGTGAGTTACAAACAGACGATATAATTAGTGAGTAACATTTAGTTTGTTTGTAATTTCGAAATCAATACCAAAATTGAAGTGTAAACATATTTTATATCGCGAAGCTGGCAAACAGACGGACAGCCCACTTTGTGAAGAGTGGCTTGCAACACCAGGGGCGTGGCTAGCGCGTTGTCAGACTTTTTTCAATTTAACCTCTTTCATGGTTTGAGAAAGAGTAAACTATGGATCTACGAATATTTCTACTGATGCTATATGTAATATTGATACGAAATTTGCGAGACTCAAATAAAAATGCAGTTATAATTACTGTAGAGTTTTTTAGAACTATACAAACACGTATAACACAGGTACAAATATAACCGAACACAACAAATCCAAACGTAATGCAGAAGGTCGTAATTCAATAAAACGCGCAAAGTCCGTCACTATTAGATCCCCGATTGTACACACGATATTATTTATTGGTATATGTATTTATGGAAGTATGACGTCACCAGTGGCGGGTTAAGGGTTAAGTAATACCTTTAAAAATTATAGTTAGCATCGTTTGTGTATCTACTAGTCCAGGGTTCTATTGTAACTTTCTAACAGTATTTATGTATGAAATATTTGTTTGCTTCTGAAAATAAAATAAAGATAAATAAGTCAATTTAAAGATAAATAAATCCATTTAAAGATAAACTTGACAAGAAACAATCATAATACTTAGTTATAAGTAAGTGTTTTTAAGTCTCTGTACTATTTTTATGTAAGCACTTATTTGTGGATTGCAAACCAGATTTTTGTTTATATTTTAGTCGTAAGGTTTTGTAATTATTGTAATTTGTTTTGTGCATCAATAAATAAATAAATATGTATTTTGCGACTGATTACATAGGTTCATATAGTTAAATATAAACTCAATAATTAGTATGGTTTGTCTTAAAAATTATCCCGTGTTTTGTTGGCAAACGTTCATAGACGTCATTTGATATTTTCATTAGTTTTAGTTTATATACACAAATCTGTATGCTAATTACACTTGAAATTCAAATATAAACAGACATGGTAAATATTTAAGTGTACTTAAAAGATTAAAACATTTTAAATAAACCAACTAAGCATCAGCGGATCTTCAAAACGTCATCCTTTCGTTATTAGTTTTAATATTAATCCGCATTTTTATGTTAATGTTTAATTTAGATTCAATAATTTAAAGTTTTATTTGTTCATATACATTTAATTAGCGACAGTATGTAGCTCCCATACAACCAAAGCTGAAGGTGAGAATAGCTTTCGTTGCTTACGAGCGTTCGCTTTTATATCCGAGCGATGACGAAATGCGCTGAATAGTTACACCACTCTCAAATATTGCAATGGTATTATCCCCGCAAATTGGTAATGCGCCTGGCCGCCATTTTGGTGACGGAACCGTAGCCGAACACTCAGTATGTACGCGCACTCATCTTTAACATCACTAAGGCGAGTACGCGTACATATCGAGTACTTTTTAGTTGCGGGTGACGTCACGTGAATGTTAATTTGACAAGGTTCCAGCGCATTAGCAATTTGCGGGGATAATACAATAATATCTGCAACTACTTGAAACGAGTTTTATTGTAATTATCATGAAAGCAATTCTTGATATGGTCATGATGCCATATTGACAGTATAAAACTGCTTTAATGTGAAGTTCGCTAAAATTACAAGTATTTTGTTCGATTCGAGATGTTTATCCGAACGTTATAAACATGTCCGCTTTGTCCACCCACTATGCAAATGCACTAAAGAAAAATACGCCGGGAATTTGACGCCAAATACTAAAAAGGTTTGTAAAATGCTATCTTTTTTAAATTTTGTCGTGAAGATTAGGAGATTTGAGAAATTATTGTTTTGTTGGCTCATCTTTAAGTTTTAAAGTGTTTGTTTTATCACTAAGAATTTTTAGTGATGCACTTTTTAATTTTTTTGTTTTTATTGAGTAGGTATATGAAAGAATACAATCTCTTGCGGCCGGGCGGCTTGTCGTAAGAGGCGACAAATCAACCCACAGCCAGGACCGACTTTGTCCGACTGGATGGCTACCACCCCTGGTCTAGAGTATGTCGCCATAATGACCTTGAGTTGTGTTCCGGCATTAGTGACCAGGTTCTAGTCTCCCTTAAGAGAGCAGCAGCGCATTTGTAGCACCTTTGGTGATGTAAATGTCCATAGGCGATGGTAACCGCTATCCATCAAGAGGGCCGTCTGCCTGTCTGCTGAACTCCTGCAATAAAAAAAATATGTGAAAATGGTTAAAAAAAATTATATTTTACTTGCCACCGACTTCGAGATATTGTAGTAAGAAGTCGGTTAAATATTTATTTTTTGGTTTTTAGTGTGAAGTCGGTTTGGTTTTTGTTAAAAAAAAACTTTTTAGTTGCGCAAAAACTGCAATAGCTTTAGAAATAATATATTAAGCACCTGTAGAAATGATACAAATGGCACGCGTATACAAATTTGCCATCTCATTCTTCGGCGTATATGCTCTTCAACAAAGGTTCAAAAATCAGATCCTGACTTGGTGACTTGGTGACTATGGGACCATCTCGAGAGAACCTTTCGATTAAAAAAATTATAAATCGGTTAACAATTGACTGAGAAATCGAGTAACGAACATATAAAAAACATACAGATGAATTGAGAAGCTCCATTTTTAAATTCGGTTAAGAAGGTTTTTGATAGTCTATTTTATATTTAAGCCCGTCGTGTAGCTTAGTTTACGTAGGTATTTAATCATACAAAAACATAAATATAATTTCCACACATACGAGTGCTTTCGGTAACTCTTGGATACGAAACATATGTCTGGAAAGTAACAAATGTGGTCCAATCAAAATTTCACGTTTTAGCATCGTCGGAGGCGATAATTAAATTGTACATTCATGCATAAAATATCCGTTATGGCACGATGCGACTGGCTCCATCGGAACTGAGGATCGACAAGGATATTGCAAGTTATGCTCTCAACTGAATTATTTATTATATTACAGCGTAAATTCTATATAACAACACTGGAGGGTCGGTGCATTTTGTGACGTTATAGAGACTTGTCGTTAAATGGAGAGAAGTCTGTTATTTTTATCTGACGACATTTGCTGCACCAGTACTTTTGTTGTATTTTTTGAAGTTACAATTAATGACAAAGTCGCAACACAAATTCATAACGCGTTAAACCTATCGCTACTACGATATTTACTAATATCATAATCTAAACTTTATTAAAGAGTGCTTAAGGGTATTAGTTATAATAACGACCTTACATGAATATAATAAACGCCTTTCTCCGTGTGAAACACAAGAGTCCAGTCCAATTTTGTGGGCGTGAACCTCTTTTAACAAATTACAATTAAAATAATGATTTACGACTGGCATATAAATAAAAATAAGAATTATTTAAACGCGCCGATGCGGGCGTTCCCTCCCATTACTCTGTCGCAAAATGGTTTCTTATTCGAGTTATTCGCAATTTAAGATTCGAACATGCTTATTCACTATACTTCTTTCTAAATATGCATGATTTGCCTGGCTTAAAGGCCTAGTTGCCAAGCCATAAATACATTAAAAAAATGCATAATTTGCTGATTTGACGACTAATATGCTATGCATGATTTGTGTCAGCCAGTGTCAAATATTCATAAACAGTCAAATTTTAGAAAATCTTTGAAGTTGATAGTTAAGTGAATTGAGACACCTTCAGTGATGGATTTACACTAGCAAGGCGTTCCATTAGTAGCTCACAACGCCCAAAATGCTCCGTTAGCCGTTCCACAAGGCGACCGTGGTCGTTGTGGTCGTGGCGAAAATGTCACTAATGATGTCATCATTTTTGATGACACAACGCTCAAACCTTCCCATGTCAAGAGATGGGTCGAATAATCGTTCCACTTGGGTTTACGATTGTAAGGATGGCAAACAAGTGGAACGTGGTTGTTGTGAGTCCTTAATGGAAAGTAGCCTATGGGCTATGCCCAGGGCGGCGAAATTTTCGAGGGCGGCAAATTTTGGAGTTTCAGCTAAAAAGAAAATAAACTTCCTGCTATGAAAATCAATGATTTTCTAAAATTAGGACTCGAGTTCTCATTGGATATTTACGTTTTGAAGTCTAGTTACAGTGTATAATTTTTTTTCGGTCCTATGCTCACATAGTGCAGGATAAAGATACTAGGGCGGTATCTCACGGTACCTCAGGGCGGCACTTAAGGTAAATTCGGCCCTGGACACCTTTTACCATTTTACAAAACGACGGCGACACCTAATTTTTGTACGAGAATAGCAAGCGATGACGTCACACCTTAAACAAGGCAAATAGCGTAATAACTATTATTTAACTAGATGTTAAAAGTATCTTTATAACAACAAGGGTCGGTCGCACTACCCCTTCTGCCGAATACTTCAAACGGCGCAATTACCCTTGGAACAGGGCACATATTTGAGCCGTTCGGGGCGGAGACTTTGGGCCCGTGGGTGCCAAGTATCCACAAACTTATTAAAAATATCAAAAAACAGCTGGTCGAGGCCACAGGCGACCGGAAGGCTGGCGCTTACCTCGCCTAAAGAATTGGTATATATATTCAGCGAGGTAATGCTGCCAGCCTTCTAGGCGCACTACCCAGCGACGGTGGTCTGGTCGGGCTGGTCCGTTTGTTAGGGGTTAATTTATTTTAATTTTAATTTGTATATATAATTTATTTTAAGACTACCATTTAAATTAGGTTTTGTATAATTGCAATAGTTAATTTATAATTACAATATACAGTCGTGGTAGCGTAATGACTAGCGCACGCGTGCCAAGCTCAAAGGGGAGGAGGGGAGAATTACACCCGTAAAAATTAGCTTATCCCACTCAGTTTTCTTCTTCTACTTCTTCTGTAACCTTGTGCTATCGGTCTCACTATCACTGTCTTCATCACAATCAATTATCATTTGAAACAATTCCATATCACTATTCTCGCTCGTATTACATTATTAAATAGAAATTACTATTTATTTCGAAAAGTCAAGTTACCTCAATGATATCTTTATTTTTATGTAATATCATTGAGTTACCTACTGGCCGATTTTGACAGATAGGCGAATGGCGTTACCAGAGATAGCTTCGCCTATCGGAGAGTAACTTGAAACGTTTATTGAAACGCACGTAAACGTGAAACATATGGCCGTTCCTATCTCTAGTAAGCTATCCGTCCTCCGTTCGGTAGACAGCTGTTTTCGATAGAAAATGCTATCCGTGGATAGGTTATCGAAAAGCAAGTAAGGACAAAAGGATAGATTTGTTTAGCTTTAGTAACTTAAATGACGGATAGATAGCTTATTGAAAACGGCCGCGAAGCGATAGGCTAAAATTATTTTTTTAAATGCTGCTGCGATACTTTGTGCTTCGGTAATCCCGCGGAAATTTCAAGTCAAGCGTGGACGAAGTAGTGGGCATATCCTAGTTTATAATAAAGTCGTATGTTTATGTTGTTGTTGTAAGGTTCTAATTTGTTCGATTTCATTCAACATGAATTTAAAATGTAACCGATATCTCACTCGATGCATCATTAATCGAATCCAACTTATCTTTAGGGGGTGCGAAAAGGTACACAAATCACACCTCTCTCTTGTCTCAACTTTTTTAATAATGCCAAAGGCAAAGGAACTCGTTCCCGCTGCCAGCTTTTGTTTTATTTTTATAAATGCTCTTATGTTTCAAGCCAGTTATTTTGTAATTCGATTATCGTTATTTGAATTTTGATTAATCGATTGTAGCGTTAGTCATTTGTTTGTGAATTCAAAATAACCCTTCTTTTTTTTTTAATGCGTAATTGTTGAGTGGATTTGAATTTTTAAATTAAATTTTGAAAGAATTGAATATATTTTCGATAATGGGCAAGGGTGTTTTGAAGATTTTATTCAATTTCTAATCAAATTCAATTTTAAATGACTTGAATAACGTTTTGTTGTGCATTACGCATTCACTTTTCAAATTAGGTAGTTTTCTTAGTCATTATCCCGCCAAGCGAACATTCGAAGCTTTCAGTTTTAACTTTTTAAAAACATAGGATTTTAATTTTAAATTAAGAATAGATTTTTTTGTGAATTGCTTTTGCACATGTATAGAAGTTTTAGAATTGATTAGTGAAATATAAAATTTCAAGTTGCCACAAGAGCTTCGTATGACGTCAGTCAAATACATCATACTGTTACAATTTGGGCCACCTGCATATCTGTAAACAAAACACATGTATTACCCGTAGGCGTTTCAGCTAATAACATTGAAACTCTTTTATGACCTTCTTCTTTTGCTTACTTTGTGTTTAAAACTTGTGATTGGGAAAACAGCCCATTGTGTATTGTAATCTTTATGGTAGTCATTAGCCAGGTGTGGCAAATTTGTGCAGTATAAAACAATGACCTGATGGAGGGGGGAGGCAGTCTAGCGATAGCAACAAGCGAAACAAGACGTTAGCGACGGACTTTGCGCCTGTGATTGAATCGTGCATTACGTTTGGACTGGTTGTGTAAAGTTATATTTGTACCTATGTTATACGTGTTTGTGTAGTTCTAATAAATTCTATAATAATTCCAATGGCATTTTAATTCGAGTCCTGCAACTCGTAACAATACATACATTATTTAGATCAAAAGTAAAAAAAAATATCTATATTTTAAGTAAATAATACCGTTTACTAATTAAATAGTTTTAAAATTATGCTTGATATGGTTATAATAAATTGGTATCAATGTCAAAAAAGCAAATGCATTGATAACCAGCGTTGTCTCGGATATGATTCCGGCATAGTATTAAGCTGAGTCAAACCTTGTTTATTGAAAATGCGGCGTAAAAATTCTCAAATATTCCTTTATTTTTAAAACACAAGTCGTATACAAGTCGTGGTAGCGTAATGGCTAGCGCACGCGTCCCAGACTTAAAGGGCGTGGGTCCGATCCTGACCGGAACGCATGCACCACTTAGTCGGTTTTCTGGTCTAATGTGCATATTGTTACAATTACCACATGCTAACAACGGTGAAGGAAAACATCGTGATGCAACCTGCACATCGAGATAACCGATGTGTCAAACCTGCCAAGCCGCCTTGGACAAGCGTGGTCGGTATACTGTCCGTTGCCCCTATAATGGGAGGCCCGAGCCCAGCAGTGGGTCATTTATGGGCATATATTATTTTTTATTTATTATTTAAAACACATAAGCAATGTAAATAAGTCGCAATTTTTTCAAATATTTTTTCTGTCTACTAACTACATTTTGGGTGACGTGAGATAAATACTTTAAACTTATGAAATATCAGAGATATTACCTTTCAAGAATGAATATGAATCAGCAATCCCCAATTAAGAATGCAGTAAGGGTAAAATTAAATTCATAGTGATGTTTCTGATCTGACTTTTAGTGTTGACACCTGTAACTAATAAGTAATAAAAATTTATGATCATTTTTTTCGATAATTCGTTATGGATTCGTTCAGTATAAACGTGGAACATAATATTAACATCGGCCCTTAAACACCCCAATGCTGGGCATACCTGTTTTTAAAGGAGCAGGAGATATAAATGCCATACTTGTTTAATATGGATTGATAAGTTTCATATCTAAATAATCTCTGCGTGAAAGTTTTATTTATGTTCGTCTTTACAGTCTTTACCTTGGTGATAGGGATGTGGACACATGTTATACAGTAAATTTTAACACTTAAATATACACAGGCGTTATTTTTTTTTTACAATAACAAAACTGACTTCACACCGAAACTCAATCTGGCCATGTTAATTTAAAATTAGGGCAGAGTTTACGTCGATCAGCGAAAACCGCATCGATATCGGCCGGGTAGTTTTTACGTGAATCCCGAACAAACTACTTAATTATTGTAATATATGTTAATATAAAATGCTTCTCACATATAATATTAACAAATATATTTATTGAGATTATTTTGTAAATATATATATATATATATATATATATATAAGAAAGTCATGTTACTCATACTATTTAGAACTCAAGAACGACTGTACCGAAATTGGTGGGGGGGTATCTTAGAACCAGGAGACGGACATAGGATATTTTCTATCCCGTTGAAACCGGTAGGTGGCGCTTAGATCGGGTTCTAGAATCCTACAAATCACCTGGACCGATTTCGGTGATTTTGTTTTTGTGTGTTTGAGTGGTTCCCCGGATGGTTTAAATCCACAATTGGAACCAGTAGGTGGCGCTGGGATCGGGTCCTAGATTTTTATTTTTTCAGAGCAGGAGAACGTCTGCCGGGGCCGCTAGTATGTATGTATTACCTTTATAAATTAGTGTAAGTATGTATATTTAAATTGTACAGTCCTATCTTTTTTCTCCTCCACCTATATCGCCAGATTAGTTAAGAATTTATTTTCTAGGTTGCCTGGAAGAGATCGCTTTTAGCGATAAGGCCGCCTGTTGTTTTGCCAGGAAGTATTGTAATTATGCATTTTGTTTTTGTTTATTTTGGTGAGCAATAAAGTGTTATCTATTTATCATCACGCAAATCCACTGTCACATTAAATAAATGTACGTAGGTACGGAAATATGGATTTGCCAAAGTGCTTGCTTTCGAGTAAATACGTTTCATATGCACTAAGCCTTAGGTTAAATAATAAAAAAGAATCATAACAACAGACTCCGTGGTGTATCGCTAAGGATTTCTTAAAATTAATTAAATAGTTTCGATGTTATAATAAAAATATTTTATTCCGAGCGGTGTCGCGACGGGGCATTAAAACCTTTCTGTTTTATTTTAAGAATTTTAAATGTTAAAACGATTAAACGTTTATTATAATTGCTTTTAAGTCTGAATGCTTTTAGTGTTTTTTAACATATATAAGGGTTTCTTCTTACTTCTATAAGAGCCGCTTCCATAAGGTTGCTTAAATTTATTTAAGAAACACAAAACGTATTTAACACCCTTAAATAAAATTAGCGTCTTACACAACGGAAAATTTGCCGCTAAATATGTTTAAAGAACTGTCAATACGTTTTGTGTAAAACGTATTTAGGCAGTTTAATGTGATTAACTAATTTTATTTAAAAGCGATCGTTATGCAAGCGGCCCTAAAACTTGATTTTATTTTAAGTTACAAAAAATTAAATTTCTCGCTAAACATAAATTGTTTTTAAAACACACAGTAGAAAACAGTTAAAAGAAAAAGCGACATTCCGTTGGGAGCGGAAAGTCGCGAAACTAGTTTGCATTTTCAATTTTAAGGCGATTTAAGTTTTAAGTTCACTTGAAATCGTTAAAGATTTCACTTGAAAGGGATTTATAGTTAAATTGGTTTCTACGGCTTTCAACGGGGGCCAACTTTCAGTGGAGTTATTTGGATTTCTTAATTGTATTGTAATACTTGACCTTGTTTACTTTCACGGGTAGTTAGGCAGATTTGCAATTACGGCACGCGTTTCGGACTTGTTTGAGTTTCGTCGAAGTTATTTAAATTTTAGACAAGAAAATGAGTGAATGTTCTTACGAGTATGTCCCTGCTCCATCTGGGATGATGTTAATTTTAGTAGCTGTCGATGAATGCGTCTTGTTGATAACATAAACAATAACTCCGTTAATTATTAGCCAATTTAAGCCATACACTACGTATACACACAATTATATATACGCATGACAATACAAACATACATACTTTTATATAACAGTGTTAGGATTAGGAATTATTATACACAATAGAGAAGTAATGCTTCTGAACCTTTTTTTTACCAGGGGATATCCGATTGAGGACTAAGCCGCGACAAGGGCAGAACCTTGGGGGGATAATTCGCGACCTAGTGTGGGATTCGCCAGATCGGGGGTGGCACTAGCATGCCCGGATACCCACTAAAACCCCTGGGTGTTCCGTCCTTCGCCTTATGCCAGGGCTACGGGTATATGACCTAGCCTCTCCGCAGCCCTGGCAGGCGTGGGCCCCCCTCACGAGGCCTCTTCCATTGCCGGGGGACTCATCCCCGGCATCGTCATGCTCTCTTTGGCGTGGGGCGGTCTGTAACGCGCCCTACGGAAGGAGAGATGAGCGCGCGCGGAACACTCGCTCTCTCATCTCGACGGCATATGCGGGTGAGTGAGAACCCCATACCCCGCGCCGCCCGCTTGCGGTGGCCGAAGGTCGAAATCCGCCCTCCGGCGTCGTCGCGTCCTTTGGCGGGAGCGGAGCAAGGACGTCCGCTCACGCTCCCGCTCCGCCTCCTCCTTCGCAAGGATAACGCGCTCGCAGGAGGAGACGGCGTCCCATCCGGTTGAGCTCCCGACCATGGTACGTACCACGGCCGGGAGAGGATTCTGAACCTGGCCTTACTTATAATAGTTTCTTAAATTTAAAGAAACTGCTCAGCAGCTGATTAGTGAAAATGTTTCCCATAAACTCCTCTTTAGCCAAATATTTTGGGTACAAGTTACGTTAATCATTCAAATTTCGTTTATCTGTGGTCCTCTTAGGTAAACAACAAGTAATACACATTTATAAGTGAAAAAAAAGATATTAATGGATTAGGGTCTGATTCTGATTCTCTTACTTAAGAGATGCCTAATCGTTTCTTAACGAGATTATTATAAGTAAGGCCGTAAGGATTTGGTATGTCTTATAGCAATGGATAGCTCATTTCAAAATATGTCAGTCCCACATAGTACCTTATTTATAAATACTTTGAAATAATTAAATTTAAATGTATTAACATTTGCCTCGATGCATTTGATTTTATGTCTGAAAGAAAACAAATACATATTCCTATGTCAAATTTACAAATATTTAGGTTCTTCGTTGAAGCCCCTGTTGCCGCATGTCTAAAGTGCAAGCAGTCTAAACAATAAACAATATTTACAACAATAGATAATAACAATGCTAGAGTCTACGCCACCAAAGAAGTCCTACAGACCTAGCGCTATAATCGCCGTACTTAATCCTGCCAGAGTACCTAATTATTTGCTAATCCGTAAATCGATGCAGGTAATTTCTGAATAATAATTAAAACTGTAAATTTATTTCCTATTTTACGAACAGTCAAATAACGGAGCCGCAACTATTATTTCCTTTATTGGCCGTGGGACTTTTTTTGTGGCGCCGACTCTACAAGTCTTATAATGCCTACGGAGTATTTGGCGGGAATTAAAAGGAGATGTTGTGCTGTGCAGTTTTATTTTCTAAAAATGTGTAAAATTACTCTAAAGTGAACAATAGTTGTAGGATATTGAACATTTTTGAGTAGTAATTATGTGTTTTGTGAGAAATGTGAACTGTATAGTCAAATGTGGCCTTTTGAGTTATCACAAGAACTCCGTTGAAAGGCTTCAGTTGATAACCTACAGTTCAGCTGAGCAATACATAGGCTTAAGAAATGAAGAAACTATATTGTAATCTAAGATCTGGCTTAGAAGCCTAGCTGCCAAGCCATAAACTTAAATAATAATAATATAATGTCTACGGAGTTTTTGGCGGGAACTAAAAGGAGATGTTGTGCTGTGCAGTTTTATTTTCTAAAAATGTGTAAAATTACTCTAAAATGAACAATAGTTGTAGGATATTGATAGTTATGTGTTTTTGTGAGAAATGTGGACTGTATAGTCAAATGTGGCCTTTTGAGTTGTCACAAGAACTCCGTTGAATGGCTTCAGTCGATAACCTGCAGTTCAGCTGAGCAATACATAGGCTTAAGAAAATGAAGAAACTATATTGTAATCTAAGATCTGGCTTAGAAGCCTAGCTGCCAAGCCATAAACCTAAATAAATAAAATATAATGCCTACATTTAAAAATAAATTATATAACAACACAGAGAGAAAAGACTAATTTCACAGAACGATAAAACAAGTTAAACGCAATATTGAAGACTGCTCAACATATTTTTAATAAATCATATTTTGTAACAGCACTTGTAAAATGGAACGTAACAATTTGACAGGAGTGTACTTAATGTCATTGAAAACATTTTGCGCTTAATAATACGATTATATTCTTAAATCCGTTAGCAATAAGGTCTAGAACAGTAATTTAAATACTTTCTAATATGCAAATATTACTTTGTCATTAAAATTATAAGATGTTAGACAAATGAAATAGAAAGTTTTACATCAACGGACAATGTTGATTACTAATTCAAAATGGTGATTTCTATAGTGACACAATTTCATTGATAACGGTGTTATTTATGAATTTAAACCTTATTTATTATGATAAAGAATATAATTTCGATTGAAAACTATTGCGTATTTAATAAAGGACTTAATTATTATCAAACGTTTGACAGTTTGAAAGCTGTCAAAATTGCGAGGGAAATTAAAAAGTTTGCGAAATATTCAACGCTTCATAGGTCATTTTGTGTGATGGACATTGTAATGAGCAGTAATCGGACATTGTGTATTGGGATACAAATGGCAATGTTAACTGAGCTACGCATTATTACGTTATGTAATTCATTTAAGAGCTAGGCACAGAAAATGAGTGCTATGGCGCAGTATCTTTCTACACAGTACACTGCAAACTTTATTTATTTTGTCGAATTGCGGCATAAAACTCGAAAAAAAATTGTTTTACTAGTTTTAGTTAAAATAATAATAATCGGCAGACAAACAAGCATATTGTACATCCCCAAATTAATTAAGTTACGCTTGTATTATGGGTAATATACAATGGAGTACTCTGGAGCCGATCCCAGACACCCAGACCATAGTAAATAACGGAGAAAATATGTTTCCGAAATTTACTATACCAGGAATCGAACCTGGAGCCTCTGCGTTGAAGTGAGGTAGATCGGCTAAGACTTAGCCCGCTCAACCTCAGAGGCCGGCGTTTGACCGTTAGTTGGCAACATTAAAGATTGTCTATCTTCTACTAACTACTGCGACGAGTGAAACAAACATGGTTTTAAAAAGAAAAATAATATATCGCCTTAATAATAACAGGTGAGATTTGTTTCTCACATTGTTTTGTTTTTAAAATGGATTTATCCCTACTAGCTGCGTCCGCGGTTTCACCCGCGTGGTGATGGAAAATAGTTATATTATGGATAAATCTCACTATATCTTTATAAATTATAGCCTATGTGTTATTCTGATGTGTAATATAGCTTATATTATCGTCAAGTTTCATCAAAATCCATTCAGTAGTTTTTGCGTAAAAGAGTAACAAAAATACATCCATACATTCTTACAAACTTTCGCGCTTATAATATTTTCAGAGATATAAAGATATAGAGACTATATATCTTTTTTACAAAAATAAACCTTGGGTCGCTGGTGTATTTCGACTTAGTGCAATTTAGTGTTAATTGTCTATGGATTTCTTTGCTTTTTTAATCATAAAGAGAAATAAGTACAACTTTTTTTATTCAAATTATTATACATTAAGCATTATCAACAAATAAATTTCGTTTATTTTACTAGCACACAAATAAATTCCTACACATTCAGCTAAGGTTAAAATCCATTCAACAACTTGAAATAATTGTGATTTATATTTCATTATCAAACAAAGAACAACTTGAAATAGACCAAAAATTTAAACGCTCATTCTCAAAAAACGCAAATTTTGAGATGTTTCTTTGTTTTGTTAAGTGTGCAAATTGTCAATCCCAATTTTCTACTTCCATGCTAATAATATCGCAACAATCAAGATATCAAGGCTTCATTGGAATTTTGTATGACTTACCCATCATCCAAAGTTTTGTATGTATCATAATTGTACCAAAAATAATATCAGATCGGTGTCAGAAATGTTTAACAAGAATCGATCTTACACTAACTTAAGATCTTAACACAAATTAAATGAAATTTTTAGCTCCAAAACATATTTTAGGGTGTATACACATTATGCAGTCTAATTGACTAATGAAGCAAAATTTAACAAGAAAGCTTTTATTTTTATAATTAAATTTAAAGAAACGCATAAAACTATGTACACGATATGCCCTAAAATTGGACCAACTTAAGTATTTTTTTATAGGTGGAGTGCAGCGGAGTGCTGCTGCTACAAGCTGACGGTCTGGTGGAAAGTGGTAATCGTCGTTTACGGAAGTATGCAACACCAGAGATGGCACCAGCGCCTCAAAGAAATTTTATGATATCTTAAAAAAAACTATATACGAGTATCGTAGCGCTGTGGAAAGGAAAACTTCATCTGGGAACTTATTCCAAATGAAGATTGATGATATTATGAAGAGCTCCATATCGCAGCGCTCTGGGAAAACAGAGGAAAGAGAGAGTTCATTTCATAGCTTACTCACGTATGGTTTGAAATAAACTCTAGATTTAAAAGTTAGAATTGAAATTATAGATAAAAAAATCATTTATAGTGAAAATACGGGTTGATATAGACGAGTGGCGTTAAACTTTGTTGATTTAGGGCGTTACTTTTCACGGTTGCTTCGATAAGTATCTGTGTCAGATTGCGGGCTGTCTGCATTCGCTTGACACGGCGTTTCATACGCTAGTTGACTGTGCAGTTTGGTCGCCGCAGAGGTTCGAACTCGAGACACTTGTAGGGCCGATCGATTGATCATTGGGTGGGTGCGGCAAACTCCTGTGAGACAGTAATGTCTCTAAAGGAGGCCGCTGAACGAGATAGGGAGAGAAATATAATTGCGCGTACTTATGCGCCTCCACGTGGGCGCCGGCGTCAGCCGGGAGCTCGGAGATGCAGATATGCGCATGATTTCCCTCCCTGAATAATACCGTTTCAGGGGCCCTCTCACATTAAGGGAGCAGAGGAGTCTTCACCCCTGTCGTCGAAGTGAGTAAGCTCTTCCAGGGGCTTTCTCAGGCACTTTTGCGCTAGGATCGGTGTGGGCGTAACTACGTTCTAAGTCTCATACCTTTCCTGCCTTAAACGCGGGGCATCGGAGGAGGGTGGTTTTAGTGGGTATTAGTCATTGGGCGTCCAATGATTCGAGACACCACACAAGCTGATCAATTATGTTTGGATTACCTTTAATCGAATGCCTCCATAAGCGATAATGGTCTAATCCCTTGCAAAAGACCCAGTATTGTGTAAATATCATTTCGCCCGTCTGAAAAAAAGGGCGTTACTTTTGGAATATACCGTGATCTCAAATGGTTATCACTATGTTCATCTCACTCTAATTTATATGCGTGTCGGCCAGGTGGAGATGGAAATGAAATAAATTATTACATTAAGTAATTGTCTTTTATTTCAAGATACGACTCGACTCGGCGGCGAATGCGAAGCGACTGGCGACAGTGCTGCTAATATCCATACATTACAACTTTGCCGAATTGCAACAAACTCGCCTGGCCGCCACAGACTTCAAACAGTGAACTCCCAGGCTTAGTATCAAACACTAAAATCTTTCGATCTTAGTAATCCATAATAAGTCCCTTGCGGCGATGCGATATGCAGATATGTAAAAGTGTCCGACCGGTCCGGATTCGTTCCGGACAGGGCTAATTGGCGCTCACTCCTCACTCCGGCAACATTCCTCACACCAAGGGGAGAACCGGTCCCACAAATTGCATGCGCTCACGCAATTAGTATCAGCTAAATAGGTGAAGATTTCAATATTTATAGGGAAGGGTTTAATATGACTCATTAGTCACTGTATTAATTTTTTAGTTATTTAACTTATTTATATTTGTCCGCCATTATATTTAATTAATACACGTTAATCTTTTTTTAGTGAATAAAACCATGTGTTTTTTCAACGTACCATACATAACTATTCTGTCAAAAACCCTTTTCGTAAGCTAACTAGTATCTTTGTTTGTTTATCCTTGTCTTATTATTTGTAATGATTAAGTCGACTAATTAAGATGTTAATTTGTTGATGATTTCTACAACTTAAATGTTCAACTAATAATGTTAAATTCGCTAAGGACATGACCACATGAAATCGAGATTAAAATATACTTGAATATTTTGTAATATATATAAATTAGCTGTATTTGGCAGACGTTGTCCTGCCTTTAAAACTTAATTTAAAATCTGGAATCCAATTGCACTGCTATCGAGAGCTATCGAGTGCTGCAGTGCTACAGAGGTTTTGAAATTGGACAAGTTACATTAACAATCTGCCCGTAACGTTAAAATTTTGTTGCGATTCATTTTGTCACATGTCAGATGAAGATTTTCCACTTGTCCGTTGCGATTCGTTTTTCCACTCATCCGTTGCCTTTCGTTTTTCAACTTGTCCGTTGCGATTCGTTGTTCCAGTTGTCCGTTGAAGTTTCACTTCTAATATGTGTCCCAGCACACATTTCGATTTTTTAAGGTAAGGAAGAGTAGTGGGTAGAAACAATATACTGTAGAGTACGAACATGAAAATTCCGGTAAAAATTGATGGGTAACCACTTGAGTTTTTTTAGAATTCAGAGACGTGGTCATATTTACGTAACCCAAATATAAACCTTATACAGAAGTTTCGAAGGCGATCAAGTGTTTTAGTTGTTCCTGAATTATGTCCAGATAGCTGGCATCAGCTTATATTGTATTCTAAGTATAATTCCTTAAGACTATAAGCAGAATACTGAGCCTATGTTCTCGAAGTCAATCGATAAGGTTCCCAGAAGGCTGACTACATTAATACATATGTATTTCATACAATAAAACATCTGTTTTCAAATACACTGTCGTTTATGAGGAAAACAGAAATGATCCACGCTTGTTGAAGTCGATTGAATAATTTACTTGAACTCGTCACCTACCTTTTTTTTTTTTTTTTGAGGCGAGGGAAAATGCTAACCGATTTACGCACTCTCAGGGCCGTCACTAGGAAACGGCGCACATCCACCGGGGGCGATAACGCTAGCAATAGTATGCTTTGTTTGCGCTTCGTCCGCGATGGCTTGACACTGAGGAGTGTGGAAGACTCAGAGCGATGCCGCACGGGCGAGCAACCTCAATACCCACTAAAAACCCCCTCCTCCCGTCGACCCTGCGCTTTTGTTGTGAAGGAAAGACTGAGATATAGAACATAGTTACGCAACAGTCGATCCAGCGCAAAAAAGTGCCTGGAGTGTGCCCTGGGAGAACACACCCCACTTCGAAACGGGGGCAGATGGTATCCCTTGCGTTGTTCTTACAGAAGCCTACTGTAAACTACTGTAACTTAATATGAATAAGAAGTATCAGGATTTTTTTCATATGTTTAATATAACATTATATAATTTAATAACATTTATTATACATATTTGTACTAGTATGCATGTGTGATTTGATGGACCGTAGGGTTATAACTAAAACTAAACAAGATTTTTTATGAGGCCCCAGCTCCACTTGCGTTAGTGTTAATGACTGTGATCAAAAGTCGCTTACTTATAGCGTTAAAATATAACGCGTTATCGATTGCATTGCATTGTGTTGTATCTCATGTGGAGCAGTTTCTATCCATTCCTTATAAAAGTTTGATCAGCGTAAAGCCTGATCATATATGTACATATTACCTTATACTTTTGCTAGTATATACATAGTTTAATATGTTTCTTCACATATATACGTAGTAATGTCATATAAAAAATTTAATCAGCGATATAATTAATTGAACATTTCAGTTTGTGATTCGACCGGCTGTATCGGATGCTGGATGAAAGGCCGAGATGACAGCCAATAAAAAACCGCCGACGAATCTTGTCGCGTGGGACTGTTTGTTCGTATTTGCATACACATAATGTAATAAACAACATAGTATATTGCTACTACAGATTTTAGATAAGATTGTAATAATTAAATTTGAGTTTTTTTATTTCGTGAGATAAAAAGATGGGCAGACGACCCACCTGATGTCAAGCGGCTACCATCGGCTATAGACATTTGTAGGTACTACCAATGTGATGCCGGTCTTAAGGTTGTTATGACGGCATAGTCTAGACCAGCGGTGGTAGCCATCCAGACGGGCAAATACCCTATCACCTAGTTGTGAGTTCAAAAGGCCTGCTCGTTCAATCTAATCTTAAATATCATACAAAACCACTATTATACATATATATGTCGCAGAACGGCCTCGTTCTCACGACATCTTCTTTAGTTATTGCAGGTTTAGTGGGCGTCATCAGGATAAAATGCGAGCATAAAACACAATAGCCACGGTTTATACACTTTTAATTTAGATTTGATCAACATTATGACATAGTTTAGACCGAGCAGCGGGTTCAGGGCACCCGCTCATACTTCCAGCTTCAATACTTTCTTTAAAATACTCCATGGTCCAACTCGACCTGTTGCCACCAACCAAATGCGCCACAAAAACTCCTCAGTCTACCCAAATAGATATTACTCAAAGTATAGAGGGCGCTGACCCCGCTCTAGACATGCTCTGCTCTCATTGGTCGTTTATTCAATTACAATATTCATAACTTTTATTAGGTTAGAACGATCTTTAAGTTATAGAAACATTTAACAAATCAAATTATTAAATTAAGAATTTTAGAAGTAATTAAAATGTTAACAAATGATATTGTGCGTTATACATCCAGTCAATAATACATCCAATTATAACTTCCCTCCGACATATATATATATATATATATATATATATATATATATATATATATATATATATATATATATATATATATATATATTTATTTGGACAAAAAAACAGTATTGTACAGAATGTACTACTTATTATGAAACTCATATATAAATATTTTAACTTGATACAATACCAACATCATTTGCCACATATTAAATAATTTAGATTATATTAGCTACCGTAATCAAAAGAGAGAAAGAAAGAGAGGAAAAAGAAAAACATGTAAAAAGAAGAAGAAAATAAGAAGAAAGGGAGACCTCACCAGAACGCAGAACCGGAGCCAAGATCACACCGAATGCCTGCAAACAGCCGCAAGGAGGACGCTAACTGCCAGAAATACTTGATAGTGATATTATAAAGCTGAAGAGTTTGTTTGTTTGTTTGAACGCGCTAATCTCAGGAACCGCCGGTCCGATTTGAAAAATTCTTTCAGTGTTGGATAGTACATTTATCTAGGAAGGCATTCTATATATCATTACGCTAAAGCCAATAGGAGCGGAGCACTAATGAAGAATGTTTCAAAATCGGGGGTTTTGAAAACAAATTCCACGCGGACGACGTCGCGGGCACAGCTAGTAGTTTATATAGAGAAGGAGTGCAGAATGCTAATATCTTTCTACATAATATTTTATACACACACGCATATATACTCTTTTGTTTATTGTTAAAATCAAATTAACAGTGTAACCTTGGCGAATTCCGTGATTATAGAAGTATAACAGAACCTTAATTATGTTCAAACTTATAATTTCAATTAATTATTATAGTCGAATTTCAACCACGGGCGACCGTTCTTTTAGTTAGCTCATATAACAAAAGGCAATGTATTCCAGAGTCAAAACCACTAAACCTACGAGAAGATAAGTTTCCCAAAGATTACCTAACCGGCTTTGATTCTTATTACCTCGCCTCTACCTAACAAAATTGATTTTACTAATTTGAAATCAAAAGTATCAATTTACATTAACTTTCTTTAATAATCCGATCATTAATTTAATCTTTCGGAAGTTAAAACTACTTAAATATAACGTATTAAAATTCCATACACGTTTGTATAGTGTTTAATGGAAAAGCCATCGGATGATGTTGAGCGGGGAAGCTAGTTTTTAAATTTATCGATATCCATAATGACAAGCTTAAAGAATTAAAAATATTAGAAACTTTTTTTATTGCAATCACGTAATTTATGTAAACATATGAGGACAGTTAAGAAAAATGTTGTATGAAAGAACATTGTGTTCGATGCCTATTCTTTCGCACACTGTTCAACTTGATTACGTTATAATTTTATACAATTGTTAATAGCATCTTTTTAAGGTTCCTTAGATACTAATACGCTTGAGTTATACATGAATACAATAAGCTAGTTTCTTATAGCTATTTTAACTATATAGTAAATCACTTATGAAAAAGTTGATATAGAAACATTAATTTATACTTACTATAAATATTGTGAGAAAAATTGTACATTGCGTTTACTGGTGTGTGATATCCACCTGTGTTGGAAATAATGATATACCGTTCATCGGCAGTGGAACATTGAGAGTCTGTTTAATTACACGAACTGCGATTAAAAAGTCAAATAATTTAGTAGACCATAAATATAAGAAGTTACATGTTCATAATGCTAACTGATTAAGAATATACTTAATTAACTTGCTCCCAGTTTGTAAAGTTACAATTCACAATATCGATAAATGATTCTCGAGCCTTGTAAGTCTTACATCTCTAATCTAAAACACGATAGCCAAGAGCGTATCCGTTACATCTTAATGTATTCTTACTTAAGATAGCGTAAATCAATTATAAAATGTTAGTGGATGCAAAAGACCTGATAAACCGGTAAACTTATCTTTGTCAACTGTAGAAAAATCTATTAAAGACATGTTTTGGAACTAAAATCAACAAGCGAGTGTGAAGCAGGTTATCGCTAACATTTTTTTTTATTGCGAAGTTGGTAAACAGGCAGAGACGGCCCAGCTCATGGAAAGTGGTTAACGTCGCCTATAGGCGTTTGAGACACCAATGGTAAGCGGACGCGTCGCCAGGATCAGTGACGCCCCGACGCCTGGTTATCTCACTTAGGGCAGCCCCGGTGGCAGGGTACAATTTTCACCAAAAGGGGGGTTAGGCCGCGGGATTCCTTACTGATCCACGTGATGGATTACGGGAAGAGTTAACGCCTGCTGCAGTGGGGTCCGCTCCCCTCTCTCTCCGTCTCTCTCTCGCCCGCCTCTTTCTGGGCCATAATCGACTCTCAGAAGGAGGCTACAGCTAACACCTTTCTTTGCTCCAGAGAATGGCCTCGACCAAGCCCCTGAGCTTATCTGTTGGAGCGATAATATTTTTCAAATGGGACCTCTGCGGTCCCCGAGCAGCGCACTCGACTAGTGTAGCTTACATAATGTTCTGGACCAACACTTACAATACTTTTTAACCGACTTCGAAAAAAGGAGGAGGTTCTCAATTCGTCGGTTTTTTTTTTTTTTTTTTGCTTTTTTTTATGTATGTTCGCCGATAACTCCGTGATTTATGATCCGATTTACGTGATTCTTTTTTTGTTCGACGCGGAATAGCTGCCATGTGGTTCCCTAAAAATTTGACATAGTTTGGCCTAGTAGTTTTCATTTTACGAACATTTTTTTGTTCCCGGTTCTTGGGACCTATATTTTTTAAGAAACGCGGCACCATTCGTAGGTCCACCCATACATAGCTAGACACTAAAAAGTAACAAATAAAATTTAAGATGTTTTAGATAATATATATTAATAATAATAGCTTAAGAAATAAGTTATTTTATATATTTTAGTTTTTTCTATTTTGCAGTCGGTTTTTTTACCCAGTAAATGACGCCGTCTGCGTGGTATAGTTAAATATAGTCAAAAATGGTGCGGCGTTCGTGATTTTTTGGTGACTTAACAAGAAGACTGAGATAGATAAGTTTTCTTAATAATAGTTGTAATCTACTGTCCATGTATGTATTTTTATTTATATTTTTGTTCCTTTTTTGTTGCATAATAATCACAGATAATTCAAGAATTACCTTTGAGTCAGGTTACCTGGAGGAGATTGGTTTTACCGATAAGGCTTTTGTTTTAGCAATTAACTATTGTTTTGTTGTGCATTTATGTATTTTTTGTTTTGGGGTACAATAAAGTGTTGTCTATTTATATGTTGTAATAAAAAATATATTTATAAAATAATATATGAATAATTAAGTATAACGAAATTTGTACCCGGAACAGGCGAGAAATATCGATCTATATAAGAGGGTATTTATACCACCTATTACATGCACAATGTTTTTGTATAAAAATGATTTGATCTGATCTTACAACACTGCAAGCAACGTGAACAGTTTAGCTGGGACCGCTACTAAATTTATATACCTACAGCATAGAGAGTACACAATATTTTCATCTACTTTTGTCAAAATGGATGTAGTAATTTCTGAGAATAATATTTGTGAAATATAGTACATACCTCGGTTGGTATGAATGTCATACGAGGTGTAGACACACGGGTGGATGTAGTACTTTATAAGGATTTTGTTATGGCAACAATTAATAACAACGGAACAATAAAAATATAAACGATAAAATAAATGTCAGAATGGTCAACATATAGGATACTTTTGATCCCGAAAAATTAAAGAGTTCCCGTGGGATAGTTAGAAAGCTTTAATTACTTAAACAGCTTATAACAGACTAAAAGTAATTTCTCTGCAACGTAACATAATAGAAGCGGATAATTTGACAGGGTGTGGTGTCAGTGAGAGAGTTTCGTCTTACATATATAATAATAATATATAAAGCAGATAAGTTTGTTTCTTTGTTTGTTTGCTTGAACGCGCTAATCTCAGGAACTACTGGTCTGATTTGAAAATTTTTTTCAGTGTTAGATAGCCCATTTATTGATGAAGGTTACAGGCTATAAACCATCACGCTAAGAGCAATAGGAGCGGAGCACCAATGAAGAATGTTTCAAAATCGCGGGTGTTTTTTAACTTCCTTTCCACGTGTACGAAGTCACGGGCAGAAGCTAATCTTATATATAAAAACGAATCGCAAAATGTGCTGGTATGCGCATACCTTGAGAACGACTTTACCGATTTTGATGAAATATTGTGTGTGTGTTTGAGTGGGTCCCGGGATGGTTTATAAACCACAATTGGAACCGGTAGATGGCGCTGAGATCGGGTTCTAGAATCCTCCTAATCACCTGGACCGATTATGGTGATTTTGTTTTTGTGTCATGAAACAAAGTCTTTTAGTCTTTCAGTAAATATGGCGGTACGAAGTTCGCCGGGTCAGCTAGTTTTTAATATACAGAAATAAATAAGTATTTTTTAAACATATACAATTTACTATTTTTAACCGACTTCAAACAGGAGGAGGTTCTCAATTTGATTGGAATATTTTTTATGTGTGTACACCGATTACACTGAGATTTATGATCCGATTTACGTGATTCTTTTTTAGTTTGATGCGGAATAGTTGCCATTTGGTCGCCTAAAAATTTAACAGAGTTTGGCCCAGTACTTTTAACTTTATGAACATTTTTTAAGAAAATTTTCCGTTCTATTTACAGTATTAAACACATCCACCTTTTCTTCATTAGCAACCCCAAACAGTCGAATTTCTGAACATCCTTGAAAAGGGCATTCAGATTCATACCACTAAAATTTCGCTGCAAGATACTTTTGGATTTGGCTTTCGGCGGATGTACATTATAAGAAAGGTAGATCAAATGGTATGAAAAAGCTTCCGCCAAGCACTGGCCATGTTTGGAGTCATGAGAAGGTGACGAGACCATCATCAAGTCATGAAGAGAAGGGGTCGAGTTATGAAATCGATGCGGTTCACTCAGGGAAAGAACATTGAGATCTAGTGATCGAACTAAAGTTTCTAACGGAGATGACTGATGGCCCTGTTTCAGAAGACAAGTGTTTAGATTTATATCCTGACTATTATAATAACAAAATTCTACCAAATAGCAGAGCTGCCACTTTTGGATGACTACTTTCGTGGTGCGGAGTCTAAATTGGTTTCTTTCTTTTCTCGCAATAAATCACAAATATTATGACATTGTTCTTGAATTAGTACATTATGGTATTTTTTTTTAAATTTATTCCATAGCTCAGCAGACAGGCAGACGGCCCACTTGATGAAAAGCGGTTACTATCGCCTATAGACATTTGCAACATCAAAGGTGTTACAAATGCGCTGCTGCTCTCTTTAGGGAGACTGCAACCTGGCCACTAACGCGGGAACAGAACTCAAGTTGTTATGGCGGCATACTCTAGACCAGAGGTGGTAGCCATCCAGTAGTGCAATTGCCCTACTAACTGGCTGTGGGTTGTTTTGTCTCCTCTTACGACAGGCCGCCCGGCCGCAGATAATTGTATTCTTTCTCCGTTTCTGAACGGGTGAATATTTTATGTTCGTATTAATGTTGCACAGCATAAGTATATGGCAGGATGTTATGTGCTCACAAACTACATTCTGGTAAATAAAGTGAAAGTTGAATTTGAAATTATATTGTAACAT
This sequence comes from Dendrolimus pini, assembly GCA_949752895.1. Classification (NCBI taxonomy): domain Eukaryota; kingdom Metazoa; phylum Arthropoda; class Insecta; order Lepidoptera; family Lasiocampidae; genus Dendrolimus; species Dendrolimus pini. The sequence goes on from OX457146.1 coordinate 8,142,466, forward strand.
ATATTATTCTTTAATCTACCCAATTCATACGCAACCTATCTATAGCTTCATAAACTCAGCGACAAAAATATAATATAATGACATAATATTCAATTAAACGTCCACAGCTTACTTTCACTTTGGATCGTTCACAGCTTCAATAGTTTTGGTAACGTGTAATATACGGTTATTGTAATGTTAATTGGTAATAATTACCTATAAGTATTTAATGAACATCTAAGTACACTGAACCGACTATCGTCATGTATATTGTTATTATTGTTCTTACAATGGATATTGAGAATTGGGTGCTTGATATGTTACATCATATTTATACTAGATGTGGCAAGAAACTCCAATAAATTTTTACCTTTTTTACCAATTTATACGCTTTCATAATCTTTCACAAAATATATGGTTTAATTTTTGTGATACTTTGCCATATTAGGGAGGAGGGTAGGCCTCTTAGCCGTCTTGTTTCGTACAATAATGTATTGAATTGTTTTATTTTATTTGTATTTTATTGCAGAAGTTCAGCAGACGGCCCACTTGATGGAAAGCGGTTACCATCGCCTATGGACATTTGCAACACGAAAGGTGCTACAAATGTGCTGCTGCTCTCTTAAAGGAGAACCCAAGGTTGTTATGGCGACATACTCTAGACCAGGGGTGGTAGCCATCCAGTCAGACAAATGCCCTACCACCTGGCTGTGGGTTATTTTGTCGCCTCTTACGACAGGCCGCATGGCCGCAGGAAATTTTATTCTTTCTCCGTTCCGGCACGGATAAAATTGTGCTGAAAAAAAAACTTAACACTAATTATATTGCTAAGTATTTTAATTCAATTTTTTGCTTTGTGTCTTTCCATAGAAAAATAATATAGTATTACTTGCTACCCGCAATTTTGTCAGCAACTTAGACCAACACAGAAAGTTAAATTCCGCTGTCATTCGCCTTTTTGTATTTTATTGCAGGAGTTCAGCAGACAGGCAGACAGCCCACTTGATGGAAAGCGGTTACCATCGCCTATGGACATTTGCAACACCAAAGGTGCCACAAATGCGCTGCTGCTCTCTTAAGGGAGACTGGAACCTGGTCACTAATGCCGGAACACAACTCAAGGCTGTTATGGCGGCATACTCTAGACCAGGGGTGGCAGCCATCCAGTCGGGCAAATGGCCTACCACCTGGCTGTGGGTTGTTTTGTCGCCTCTTACGACAGGCCGCCCGGCCGCAGGAAATTGTATTCTTTCTCCGTTCCTGCACGGATATAAAGATTAGGTCATAATTATATGTTCTCCAGCCTTTTTGGCTACGTTATATCCGTGTGAATGCGGTCTTGCTAAAGGTTCTTTGGATATATATTTTTCAATTTCCAAATTTATTTACATCCCTATATGATATCTTGCCCGCTGATAGTATTTGTGTGTTTGTGTTGTTTTGTCCTCAGGTTTTCGGAAAAAGATTACCGGCTATCCAAATGTTTCTAATTGGCATCTATTATCACCTGCCTCTTTTACTATGACATTGGCAAAATCAATGCCTAAGATATTGAAGCCGGTAGCAACAAGAATGGAATAGAATAAAACAGACCAACACAGACTTGAATGCAGAATCGGAACTATGGTCGTTCCTTCCCTCTACACCATTGATCTTAAAGCTCATCACTGCTCTACACCTTCCATTTAGACTATATATCGTTGTATGGGAATTCTTTTAATGTCAAAGGCAGGCTACACTGCAGGGGACAGCCGATAATTGGTTAAATCACTCAGGATTGTAGCCTTTGGAGTCTATATAATATAGACACGTGGCCAAGGGGCCTGATATTTCGATGTCTGCTTAATGAAATGTTTGAAATACGGATAGTTCTAGAAATGTTTATTCAAACATCTTGAACAAGCGATTTAATTTACAATCCTCCTATTTTTTAATCCGTATCTTGGTAACTATACAATTATCCAGAATAAAGAATTTAATATGTTAAATGTTCATATCCAGGCTTCTAATAAATGTGCATAACATTAAATGAAAAAAAATTAGTAAGAGCTACATTATTATCACATTTATTAGTATATTATATTATATATTTTATCATTAGTATACTCTTAAGCTGCAAGACAACAATTTATTGTGATTAATATCCTTGTCCATCCAAAGGTTGCATGGAAGAAATTGTTTTAAGCAATAAGGCCGCCTATTGTGCTACTACTTTCTAATGTTTAAATATAAAAGTGTGTTACTGTTTTTATGTTGGTGTACAATAAAGAGAATTATTGTTGTTGTAAGAGACGCGGTTGACTTTGCCAATTTGACCACTAAAGTTTTTGACTTTACACATTTAAATTTCACAGATATTACGTGCATACGGTATTATATAGTGTACACTTCAGCAAGTGTACCACGGAACTGCATGAATTAATTCCTCCTCGCCGTTTTACCACCAGCCAAACACACGTATGAGCTCACGCCACCTATATATGGTGGAAATACGACCTAAGCGGACGAAGTGCTAGCTACCACTTTTTTCATACGCATCCCTGAAGAGAGGAACCTTTTACCGTCGTCTGTTTCTCCTGAAACATACAATTTAGGTGTCTTCAAGTCTTGCATGAACAAGTATCTTGTAGATAAGCGCGCTTCCGCTTAGATTGCATTTCCACTTAATAAAATGTGCAATGTTGGTCAAACGCGAACCTATACAATATAAAAAAACAAAAAAATACCATAAATCTTTACTAGAGATATCTGTTGAATACAGAGGAACTAAACAACAAGGCAACGCATTTAAGTACTGGAATTGACATTCGCAGCATTTGTCGTCCATTGTGTTAGTTATACAATAAATTAAAGTAATCAAATCCACAGTTGAACAATCTTGAAATCGAATCAAAAACATCGAAATCGCGTGGGTCATTGTGGACGAATCGAATAAAATGTAGCCTAAGAGCTAACAGCGATTCATAAAGGACAAATGTGACAGCACAGTAGTTTTAGATTGTTCATAATCTTCATCTTTAACGATATAGGAATATGTTTGGAAAGTTTTTGTAAATATTAATAAATCCGAGAAACGGTGACATGTGACACGAGCTATGGAGGTTGGTTCTATATCTAAAGAATAAAATCCCAGTCAAGGATAAAATATGAGAACCACATCAAAACATAGGCCTAAAAATTTGTAAGTTAAAGTAGCATTTCTGTCACAGAATCGATGGCTGATGGAGCAAGCGAGTCTTGGAGTACACCATATACGACATACATACGTGTGCTGGGTTATTTACTCAAAAAAGAGTATATGTTTACATGCTTGCATATATGCATGGACCATTTATTTAATAACACCCGGCATCAAAATTACTCCTTTAATCGATTCATCAGATCCGCTACACTATAATCACAATCACATGCTGGTTATACCTTTGCTAACCAAGTATTATTGCTACCTGGCACGCATTGTGCGTTTTTAAGATTTCGAAAATATATTATTGATTTTTAGCAAAGCAAAGGAATTTGAAGAAAGTAAAATGGAACTTGTTCCATAGATACATGAAAATTATCCCCATGAGAGGAACGAAAAACGATTAAAAATACCCATTCGTCACAATTATTAAAATGCTTTAGAGTGAGACTCAGACAAACAAAATAGGTAGACCGAGCCCCGGGCTCTCAGAGTGAAGGCAGCTAAAGGAAGCCGATTCTGTAGTAGGAAGCTGATCGCGCGGCAGTGCGTTACGAGAGTTTAGTATTTAATAATCCAGTTAGTACGGATTACGGCGGAATAGTTTCCTGTAGATGTATTACTTAAAACAACACAGTCGCGAACCACGTGCATACTGCACAAGGTTAGGCACGCAAACAAGTTTTAAAAAAGCTTCATTTGGCGCTTTTGTTCACGTTTGCTTCGTCTCTGCTTTTATTCGTTAGTCTGAGGAGATAGATAACTTTTTTAATAATTCACTAAAAATGTAACAGATTAATTCAGAAGTTATTTATAATCCAAATAGCTCTTCGACTATATTTCCGCCATTTTTCCGCCATCCGATGCGATCCTGCGCCATTTATCGCCGTTCCGCCATAATGGGCCTTAATGAACGCTTAAGACGCCGGTGGAGAGGCCGCCGATTGTTTTATAGATGTAATTAAACCGCTGCGCTCTGATCTATAGACTCTCGTATATTCTGCCGTAAACACTTGAGAACAATTGTTTTTATTTTGCTTGTTGTGTGAAGCTATGAAGTTGTTAGTTGTTTTATAGAGAGGCTACTTCAGTTCGCTATACAGTATAACGGCCCACCTGATGCGTAGTGGTTGTCGCCACTGAGAGGTACATGAGCGATAACATGGGCGACCTGCTTGTTAGTACAAGCCTTCGATAAGTATCTGCATCAGATCATGGGATGTTTGTCTTCCCTTCAATGCCACGAGTGCGGCGCACAAGACACTGCGTTTCATACCCTGGTCGAACGCGCTGCATGGGAATCTCAGAGATTCGAGGTCGAGGCCATCGTAGGGCCGATCGATTCGCTGAGAAGCCTAGTTGAGGCCATGCCTCACAGTAGCGATCACTGGGAGGCGGTTTTATCCTTTTGTGAGACAATAATGTTCTAAAAGGAGACCGCCGAGAGGGAGAGACGCCGCCGTCAGACTGGCCTCCGGAGACGCAGATATGCGCAAAATCTCTAGGTAATTACCTAATCAATCTAATTACCGAAATACGGCTAGCGCTGTGGGTTTAAGTGAGAGAGGGGGAGCCTGTCTACCGCTGCCACATTCGTGAGAGAAAGGGAAGCCCGACAGACTCGCGCCGTAACGCGTTACGTAGCGAATCGGATTATCCTCCCATAAGAAATTGTCACTTCAATAAAACGAACAAATAATCTTAAAACAATTACCTACTTGCGTACAATTCATCACAAACTTATAGAACCATTTAATAATCTTTATAATTACAACACTGGAAAGTTTTTTGGTGGTAATTAATCCCCTGTCCGTCCACTGTGTTTATATCGCACGATAAAAAAACAGTAGTAACCCTTACAAAATATCAATTGACTACGTCGTTTTTTATAGCGAACCCTGTAAAACATCAGAATAGCGTGTGCGGAGCCTTATGCGAGGTTAGCACGCGACCGTATAGTCATGAGGAAAAGTGATTTGGCTAATTTTCTTCGCTACTATTAGCTAGTGTACCCCATTTGCCAGTAACGTCTGTTTTCCGGTTGGTTTTTCGTTGTAGGTTTTTAAGATGCTTTTAGCTTTGAATACAAAAGAATAATGTGGCTGGAAAACTCCTAATTCGTATATCAGTAGATGGCGCCACAGTTCGTCCTAATTTCGCTTTTTGGCCTTTTATATTTGCAACAATTTCTTCAAGGAAATTAGTAATATAATCGAGTGTTAATAAGTTTTTTTTTACTTTATAGTTAGATAATACTTTATGGTTCACTAACATAAAAAAGTAGGTACATAAATCTTGTCCAATTTAACCCCACGATAACAGGTCTGCGCATTTTCTGCCAAAAAGACCCTATTTGTCCTTGCGCCACAGTACCAAGGGTGTTCCTTGGTACTGTGGCATCTTACTATAGTCAAGAGTATCGGGATCTTTGGAGTCGACGAATAACGAACGCAGTGCAGTTTCAGGGTCATCTGGAAGGCAAGGCTAAATTTGCCTACATAATTCTTGTCTGCTAAACCGGTCCCAGCAGTAGTTCACCACACAGCATCGACTTCCGCTGCACAAAGCGCAAATCAGACCACATAGGAGTACTGCTCACATGCATGTGCCGGGACACCCGCTTACCAGACTAACCCCCTCGACTCCATCCAGCGTCGCGCTATTCGTATCGTCGACGATCCCATACCAACAAGCGGTTTAAAATCGCTTAACCTTTGAAGAGGCTTTGCGTCCCTCTGCGTATTTTACCTCCTGTATAACGGAGACTGTTCCGAGGAATTGTTTGATCTGGTGCCAATGCCTCACTTTGTATATTCACCGTCATTTCCTTGAGCTCCCACGCTCAACTACGCAAAGGTTCTCTTCTCTAGGCTATTTATTCCGCGTACAACAATTCTCTTTGCGCTATGACATGGGTTTGTTTTAAGAAAAGCGTTATAAAAATTGCTGGAGTTTGGAAACGCGTTGGCACCCCTGGTGTTCCAAACGTCCATAGGCGACTGTAACCACTTTTCATCAGGTGAGTCGCTACTTTACTTTCGTCCCTACTTTAGGCAATAAAAACAAATGCATAGTTACAATATTGTTACAACCTAGGCGCCGTCAAAGATAAATTCCACGTACAGATCTGAGAAGCACATTTATTACCTATCGGCATTTGAACTATTTATAATCCTTTTATGATCGTCTTCTTTTGTTCACTTATTTATTGGCTTACGTTTCTAATTATTGTGGAGAATAGCCTAATGTCCTATTGTACTCGCTCATTAGCATCACAGCCTGATGCAGAGAGGAGGCAGTTGAGCTTCGACTCCGATACGGGCGTGACGTGAATACATTCGGCAATTTAATAGTGACGGACTTTGCGCCTTGACTGAATTACGACCTTCTGCATTACGTTTGGATTTATTGTGTTCGGTTATATCTGTAACTGTTTTATACATGTTTGTATACTTCTAATAAAGTCTATAATAATTCTAACGGCATTTTAATTCGTGTCCCGCTAAACTTGTAACAATATTATTCCTTCATGGTAAAACAAAAACCGCTATTAACGCTCCCTTAAAGTGATCTCTTCCAGGCAACTAGAAAATATAGAAAACAAGTACTTTCGGTAACTGGAATGAATACAGAGTAGTATATAAATACATATTGAAAATTGGGATAGTACCTCGCAAGCGATACTGTATTTACAGTGTTATTAATAAAGTAATCATAGTTTAACATAAATTGAATCATGAATAGCTTGACAATTACAAGCTTGGTGTTTGATAAAAACCTGATGTCATACGATAAAACGAGGACTGAATTTGTCACCAGCGTCACTAAATTAGTAAAAAATAGTAGCAGCATTTTTAACAACAAACATAATGTCCATGTGTGTTATGCAAAAATTATGATCTTCCTAGGCTTCATCTGCGTTAATGTTAAAGATTATGGCCCTTTCACGGAGGTATGGCAATGCGATGTTGATGACGTTAAATATTGTCAGATAACGTATGTATATACACTAATGTGGCTATGTGCTAACTGCGTTATGTTTTAAAGTATATATAAGAAGCATTTGGCCACAGTTTAAATTTTTAACACTAACGCCGATGAAGCTCCAGCACCTAATTAATAATATTGACATTAATGAAAACAAATATTTTAGTACTGGCCTTTGACGAATTTAGTACGTTGGTAAATTAATTGAGATGCAATTACGATTAATACTAGAAATGGACTTAGTTAAAATACCTGTGAGTTACCTAATGATAAATTGTTCAGGTTTAGAATAGGTCATAGTTATCTACGGTTATTGCGTTGATGCAATTTCAAGAGATGATTTAAGTGCTTGCAAGTTATACTTACAGTATTCTATTAGATGTATTAATATTAATATGGTAGATACATAGATAACTGTTTATTGTTCACCAATAGAATTTCATTTGAATTCTAAATAATAGAGGAACGTAAATGTACAATGGTCGATTTTATTCTTTAAAACTGTCTTTGCCAGACAACCCATCATTTTGGAAGGACATATAATATAAAATAATGTAAGAGAATGCTCTTCAAGGACATCTATTGTATATTTTTATTCTGACACGATCATTACGGTCCTTGGTAATACATAAGTATGTCAGTAATTGTATAAGTTTGTATCTTGGCTACTAGCTGAAGAAGAAACTTGAAAATAACAATCGTGAAGGTTCCTTACAGATTATAAACTTTGCAAACATGGATTTTTAATTAGGAAATACTCTTCTTAGCTTCATCTCTACCTACTCAATATCAAACTCTTATATTTTCCAAGGTATGTGTATACTACATGATGTTCTTTGAATTTTCTAGAACTCCTATCACTTTACATTCAAAACTGTAATAATGAGACGTACAAACAAATTTCCTTTTCTTTCTTTGAGTATTTACGCCTCGCGGTTTACCGTCATCAGTAGAGTTGATTCTCTCTATATGCCCACACCACCTTAATATGGCTTTTTCAAATCTTGTTTCATTCATTTATTCATTAACATCTTCTTTCATAGGCCTTGATGAAATAGTAGAATTGTTAAAATTGTCTGGTAAAAAGCACCTAAAATGGGCGTATTAGTATGAAGAGGTTAATTAGCAAATTAAAGTAGATATAGCGAAAGTTATTTGTCAGGAGCATCGTAAGCGGAAATCCATCGTCTCTGCCTACCCCCATGGGAAACAGTTGTGATAATATGCATGACTTTATTTATAATTAACGTATTTTAGCGACACTGTTCTGTACCCACTTATACCTAAACCCTTTTATATTTTTTAAAGGCACCACTGCTCGGTCAAGAATGATCGAATGTTCCGAATACATGTTATACATTAAAAGGTATCCGATTAAAAATGTTGTAATTTGTAAACCATTCAGCGTGTACTGTATCACTTATTTCGTTTCATGTTACTTGGATAGCGTCACGAAAAATTTGATTAACTACCCGCAATTCAAAATTAAATGTTATATAAGTTGTTTTCCGTGCAGGAACGGAGAAAGAATACAATTGTTTGCAGCTGGGCGGCCTGTTGAAGAGGCTACAAAACAACCCACAGCTAGGTGATAAGGTATTTGCCCGTCTGGATAGCTACCATCCTTGGTCTACAGCATGTCGCCATAATAATCTTGAGTTGTGTTCCGGCATTAGTGGCCAGGTCCCAGTCTCCGTTTTTTAGAGCAGCAGCGAATTTGTAGCACTTTTGGTGTTATAAATGTGTGCGGAGAGCGATTACCATCGCCTGGTAATAGCATTAGGTGGGCCGTCTGCCTATCTACTGAATTCAAGGAATAAAGAAAAAAGTCTGTGCTCCTAGTTCTGTTGTTTATAACACAGAAAGTACATAGTAATATAGTGATATTTATTCATACTATGGAAAATGTGGCTTTCTTAAGGTGAGTCAAAATTATAAATAAATAAAATTATTTGTATATTTTTCAAAAGTACGAAAGTAACATATTATTTAAGCGCTCGCTCTTTTATATGAACATTGTTGTAAAATTTACGGTTAAATGTTTTAACTACACAAATTACTCTTCCACTTTTGAACAATTTGGTCTAAAATATATCTTTTTAATGTCAAAAACTAAAACTTCGTTTAAAAAAACCGACTTCAAAAACTAAAAAACTAAAATGTATAAAATAACTTATTTCTAAAGCTATTATTATTAATATATATTATCTAAAACATCTTAAAGTCGGTGCTTAGTAATTTTCAAAATATAGTAATGTTTATGTTTTACTCTGCACCGACTTCAAGATGTTTTAGATAATATATATTAATAATAATAGCTTTAGAAATAAGTTATTTTATACATTTTAGTTTTTTAGTTTTTGAAGTCAGTTTTATAAACGAAGTTTTAGTTTTTATTTGTTACTTTTTAGTGTCTAGCTATGTATGGGTGGACGTAGGAAAGGTGCCGCGCTTCTTAAAAAATATAGGTCCCAAGAAACGGGAACAAAAAAATGTTCGTAAGATAAAAACTACTGGGCTAAACTATGTCAAATTTTTAGGGGACCACATGACAGCTATTACGCGTCGAACAAAGAAAGAATCACGTAAATCGAATCATAAATCTCAGAGTAATCGGTGTACATATGGAACGAAAAGGAAATTCTTTTCATAAAAAATGTTCATAAAATGAAAAGTACTGGGCCAAACTATGTAAAATTTTTAGGGGACCAATTGGAATCTATTCCGCGTCGAACAAAAAAGAATCACGTAAATCGGATCATAAATCACGGAGTTATCGGCGAACATACATAAAAAAAAGCAAAAAAAAAAAAAAAATTGATCCCGACGAATTGAGAAACTCCTCCTTTTTTCGAAGTCGGTTAAAAAGCGAGAGAAAGACCGGTATCGCCATCTAGCAAATAAAAATTTAGAAGCTTTTAGAGTAACGGTTTTTACTGGTTGTTAATCATATGCTTCTTTCGTGGTATGACGAATAAATATTTATGGATTCAATAATGGTGTATTCCTGTGAAAATTCTCACATGTTACACAGCCATATAAAATTCAACACCACAACAAAATGCCGTGTTGGGGCAACATAACACGGGCTGAGGCTTTAAACCTAATTATTTTTATTTAATTTTATTTATTGAGAGATACCTGCCCACTTCGTAACACTGTATAATCGGCTGTTAGGATCTCTACATATATTTACTCGTATTGTAAATTTGTAACACATACTTTTGAACTAGATTGATAAGATCATTTGTCATTTGTGTGCTTGTCATAATGTGGTCATAGTATCTGCTAAAAACGTCATTGCATCTGTCGATCACATTCACACGTTTTCAAAAATAACGTTGTGAGTATTCTTTACTTTATTTTTAACCGACTTCGAAAAAAGGAGGAGGTTCTCAATTCGTCGGGATCTTTTTTTTTTTTTTGTTTTTTTTAATATTTGTTCGCCGATTACTCCGTTATTTATGATCCGATTTACGTGATTCTTTTTTTTTCGACGCGGAATAGATGCCATGTAGTCCCCTAAAAATTGGACATAGTTTGACCCAGTAGTTTTCATTTTACGAATTTTTTTTGTTCCCGGTTCTTGGTACCTATATTTTTTAAGAGGCGCGGCACCATTAGTAGGTCCTCCCATACATAGCTAGACACTAAAAAGTAATAAATAAAAAATAAAACTTCGTTTAAAAAAACCGTTTAAAAAGACATCTTAAAGTCAGTGCTTAGTAATTTTCAAAATATAGTAATTTTTATGTTTTGGCACCGACTTCAAGATGTTTTAGATAATATATATTAATAATAATAGCTTTAGAAATAAGTTATTTTATACATTTTAGTTTTTTAGTTTTTGAAGTCGGTTTTTTTAAACGAAGTTTTATTTTTTATTGTTGAAGTTCAACAAACAGGTTGACAGCCCAACTGTGTTGAAAAGTGGTTACTGTCGCCCTAAGGACATTAGCAATATCAGAGGTCCTGCCAATTTGCTGCTGGCCTTGAAGGAGAAACTAGAACCTGGCCACTGATGCCGGAACACACTCAAAGTTGTCATGGCGGCATACTCTAGAAACTCGTGATCAGGGATGGTAGCCATCCAGACGGGCCAATGCCCTTCCACCTTGCTGTGTGTGGGTTGTTTTGTCGCCTTTTGCGACAGGCCGCCCGGCCGCAGGAATTGGTATTCTTTTTCCGTTCCTGCACAGAGAAAGGCGGACTTTGAACTTAAACAAAACAATTTACTTTTACTAAAAAAGAAATTATAAAGCATTTCCTTTTTTAATACGGTTTATACACGGTTTAATGTAATGGGAAAAATCAAACCATATAACTTAAAGTTATATAACTATTGTTTAAACCTATTAGTGCATTGCTTTGAATTTTTTAATGTATCTACTTTTTAACGATTTTGTTTGTTTGAGTTGTCACATTTAATTTTTGTTTAGTGAGAGTTATTTTATTGATTACTGTGCTCACAACACGCAAGCCATTTAGTTATCATGTTTCCATGAACTTGCTGTGCAATATATAATATAATATTTTGATAATAAATAGTTTGCTGATCTATTTAATGAAAAATGTTTTTTTAAATTTATTTATTTATATTATAAAATCGTTGTAATTATATTTGAAACAAATGTTTGTCGTTTCATTTGATGTTAAATATAATAATTTTTGCAGCCGAAATGGGAACAAGCCATTGCTCCTACACGCAAGCCTCTCGGCGGGAGTCGAACCTGAAACCAAAACCTGTTATGACTAACAAAAGGCAAAAATCGTAATATACGAACGCTAAGTGGTTTAAGACGTTGATGAGAAATACAATTTGCACTAAATACTTAATATCACAGCAAAACAAATTAAAAATGCCCTGGATTATGGAGAAACCTGTTCTGGTTGTTTACCAAATCAATAAAAGCAGTTATAGTACGCTGATTTAGGCCCTTTCCTGTCGGTGGCGACGAAGACACGGCGCTGCACACCCTCCAGGTGTGTCCAGCCTGGGATCTCGTCGCGGCCATCGAAGCATGTTCGGGACGCAGCTGCCTTCTTCTGCGAGACTGTCATGTCCACGAAGGAGGCGGCGGAGCGGGTGAGGGAGCAGTCCACCACGCTCCCCTCCCGCCAGAACCGGCAGCCACGGCCGTGTGGGCGACCGGGGGGGAAACCGGTCCCGCCCGCACATAAAGGCCGGAGAGGAGGGACGTGCGCCGATCCGCGTGCCCCCTCTCACCTCGAGGTGAAACCGAGGAGTCGGAGAGATCCAGATCTCCGGCTACCAAATGGTGAGGCCAGCCCGCTGGTGGTGAATGCGCGAGCGAGCCCACAGGCCGGACAAAGGACGCTCGGGATCGGACAGGGGTTTTAGTAGGTAGCCCTAACCGCGGCGTGGCAATAGCATCTCACAAAGTGGGGTGCTAGTGCCACCCCGGTGAATCCCACACACGGGTCGCGACTATAGTCCTTAAACGGATTTCCCCTGTATAAAAAAAGCTCTTTCCTATATTGAAAGTGAAGTCAGGTTGGGGTAATTAAAGAGAGTAAGATTCTATAGCTATGATATACAGTGTTCCGATTTTAACAAAGAGGCTATGGAACCCAAAAATAAAGTCTACTTTTCGAACTACCACTGGTGAAATTTCTGTTCCACGAGCGCTCTCCAAAACAAGCGATCGCTAAAAACCTTATCCATATTCATCAAGATCGAATTAAGGCCCTGAATTCTTACCCAAAGCAGCCGCAAATGTCCCAAAAATATTTCTAAAATATGTACAGTATTTTGTTTGGACCGGCATAACGATGAGCTATTCAGAATCTTTGTTTTAGTATCCTATTGTTGTCTTCTTAGTAGATATCAATTAGGTATGCTGAAATGATCCGGCGTGGAATTTTGTATTTTTTAACAACCTTCAAAAAAGCAGGACGTTCACAATTCGTCTGTATTTTTTTATTTAATCTACAACTTGTATATAAAATACTAGAAAGTTTTTAACTTCATTAGAGAACATTTTCATTTTTTATTGCGAAGCTAGCAGCTAGCTGGCAGATGGACCATCACATGGTGTTTAGGTCAATTATTTCGATTGGTTCATTTCCTTGATTATATGATCGGAATGAAGTCAGTCGCGCCGACATCTTCCGATCTGTACCCTACTAAGGAGGCTCGTTGGCCAATGACGATGTGTCGTCACGTAATGTAAATGGAGGGACAAATCCGCACCACCGCCCCCAATATTTATAGAATAAGTCAAAAATCGTCTACCCGATCGCGCGCGTATGTACGACACGCTCCGCTGATATGAGCTACATACATACATGCATAACTTCACGCCAGGTCCCTTGCGGGGTAGGCACGAACAACAGAGCATATAAACATATGAGCATATAACATATGAGCTACCTTTTTTAATAATTTAACCGCTATTGATATTGTGTGAATTCATTTGTCACAACAAAGACATTATTATTCACTGTGTGTGCAACAAAATTAAACATTGAACCTCGACGACCGCTGCCAGACGTCTCCAGGCGCAAGCCGATTTGGGAGAAGTGCAGTTTCGGAAGGTTAAGGTTAGATTGGCTTGATTTTCCTTCCCATATCATCAATCGGATGCAACGATTGATTTGATTGTCCTGCCATCCACTGCTCTTGAGCTATATTGTCGAAGGCCGCACCAGTCTAGGAGGTAGGGCAATAGTAATTACAACCGCCGCCACGTGGTGTGCTATAGGGGAGGTGGGGAAGGACCTAAATTTTTTTACCCTGGCACCAATACATTATATAACATTCACCAAATTCCACATGGAATTTGGTGAATGTTGCGTATGGAGATTAGCTAATTACCGTGTTAATGCGTTGCCTATTTCTAAGAAATATTGTGAAGCCCTCTTAAATGGGTCCATGTTGTGACGCATCGAGAGGAAAATTTTCTCCAAGTTAGTATAGGTAGTTCACACAAAGTAGACACACAAATACAGATGAACAACCGACGGATAGACATCACCATTGCATTAGGGATACGACAACATTAGTGTACATAAAAATAATTACCTACATAACAACAGATTAAGTGCAAATTCTTACTAACACCTCAACAAACAACGTCAAATTCTTCCTCCTCCTGGAACTAACGTGTAAGCAATATATACAAATTAAATACATGTGTCCTAACAATAGGTATGGACCTATAGATACCGTAGTGTTAAAATAAATTAAAAACTATAACAGGTTACTAGTAAAAAAAAATAACTGTCAGAAATAATTTTGCTTGATAATACAGATTTATTAAGAAGACTGAAAAGGACAAAACCTTTTGAGTTAGTGTTATAATACTTTCATAATAATAAAGTGTAGTGCTATGTGCTAAACATTAACAAAGAACACATGAACAAAGTGTCTTCTCCTTAATAAAGACAATAGGAAACGTGTTATTGGGCACATTGTTAGTTTAAGTTATTATTTTATAGTTATTATTTTAGGTCAGATTATATTACTCATTAGTCATTCCTAGATTAGATTGTAATTTTAATGTTGTATCACTAAGATGCATCATTTATGAAAAAAAAGAAAATTATACGCCGTTGAATAATGAAAATATGTATATGATGATTGCGCGTTTCTGCCAGCGCTTGTCTTAGGTACTTGAAATTGTATTTCTAAGAATTTTACCACTTAATATTTTTTAAACGTCATACGACAGAATCTTCTTGATATATAAAAATGAATGTCTGTCTGTATGTCCTTTATAGAATCGTAAACTATACATCCGATTTTTAATGAAATGTTGTGTGTGTTTGAGTGGGTCCCGAGATGGTTTACAGCCACAATTGCAGCCGCTAGGTGGCGCTGAGATCGGGTTTTAGAATCCTCCTAATCACCTGGACCGATTTTGGTGATTTTGTTTTTGTACCATGAAACAAAGTCTTTTAGGAATTTATAAAATATGGCGGAACGAAATTGACCGGGTCAGCTAGACGATATATAAAAACTCTTGAAAATAATTTGAAAAAAAAGCCACAAAATTTATATTGAATGATAAGTTATTGCGTGATTGATCATGAAATACCCCTAACGTATTAGTGTATCGAGTGCTTTAGATGCTTCTATATGATCACAAATGACAGTCCTAGTACCATGTAAGGTATATTGTTCTGGTGATTATTTTAACTTTATTCGCTAAGTGACATTAGAACCGGTTGAAACTTATTCAGACTACATTTATATACAATTTAAAACTGTTTATTTTTTTCTTTGGAGTTAAGGGTATTTTTCTACATCAAAACAGTATATACTGGTTGTGATTTATTAATTATCATAAATTATAAACTAAACAATCTTAAAAATTAAGCTATGCTATAAAAAAAAACCATAAAATTAAATTAAATAAAAAACAGATTATACCCTGTTTTTTATAGATAAAATATTGATCATAAATTATTTTATTAAATGAAATTTGAAACTGAACCGCTTTGAAGCTAAAAATGATTAAATAAAAAGTGATTATAAACCCTTTCTAAATTTAATCTACATAGAAAATCGTTCTTCATAATGGAAATGGTTTTTCAATATCTAACTAACGATGCCTATACACGACATATTCGTATCCTGAAAAAAATTAACTCTCAGTGACTATATGGATGGAGGACACCTACAGCCTTTTACAGTTTTTCAAGTGGGCCTTTAGGGTCAACAAAAACATAATCATAAATCTTTATTACATAGCCAAACAACAACATTATTATGTTACATACAAGTAAAAAGTACAAAAAAAGTCAGAATTGTCTAAATAGCGAAAAACACTCGAAGGAGTCTCGAGGCCGATTTGGACGTTAAGTAAAGTGGTAACATTAGATTAAGGAAAACTCAATTACCCTTATCATGAATCTAATCGGCTGATTTTGAGAAAATAAACTCATCTAGGTACAGGTGAGTTTTCATACCAAATCATAGTGTAGCTTAAAGGTATGAATTTCGGAGAAAGAATGTCACACGGCAGACCAAGAGCTGTTTTTGAACAAAATGTTCTATTATCCATATTTTTTTTAACCTTAATACTGTTTTCGTTTACCACTAATACCACTTCTTTACAGGATCAATATTAGTTAGGGCGGTCTACTGGTTGCCGACGACTAGTCTCCGCAATCTCCCCTTGATTCCAATGACAAATAAAGGCATACCCTTTATTTGTCATTGGAATCAAGGCGTCTAAAAAGTTTGTGGAATTAAACAAACTCATATTGGAGTTATCACATTCTTGGACCAAACTTGTCATTGCTACGTGGTCGTGTGCGGCGGTTTTTGCACGTCACACCGCATTTCGCGGATAACTGAACTACAACGCGCCGGCGCAGCGTATTTAATTAATGCTAAAAATAACAGCGAAATATCATCACGACGATCAGCGTCCTAAAGGAATGGACGTGCTTTGACATTTCTTTGAGTTGGAGTGTTCTGATATTGTCTTAGATATTTGTGTCCTTTAAGTTCTGTGGTCTCCAATCAAATGAATTAAATTTGGTTGATTCGTGTAATATCAGTACAGCTCAAGTGTTTTCATTCTACCGTTTATTTGAGTAAGTAAATATGCTATCTATATATTAATACGTAAAACAAAAACGTTATACCCCTTTTTAAGAAAATTTCGCGGAAAGAGGAGTATGAAATTTCGCACTCTTATAGTTTATATAGAGAAGGAGTGCAGAATACAATTATTTTTAAATTATGTATAAAAAATACACTAAATCATTAAAAAACCATTACACACACTACCATGTACTTGATACACACACGCATATATACTCTTTTGTTTATTGTTAAAGTCAAATTAACAGTGTAGCCTTGGCTAAATCTGTGATTATAGAAGTACAATCTTTGACAGCAGAACTTAATAATGTTCAACCTTATAATTTACATTAACTATTATGGTCGAATTTGGACCACGGACGACCACTAGTTCACATTAATTTGCTATATCCTATGGTATATCCACGGAAGCTCTCATTGTGCAATTGCGAATATTTATGCCAAAACACTGGTGCGCTGGCCAGTGAGAGCAAATCTGACAACGAATACTCAACTCACTTTGCTAAGAACACTTTTCAAGTCCAATGGTCGGCGCCGACACCGTATATATAAGGTACTCTGTGGCGCCGACTTATTTTCTTGTGGAGGCAACTTTAATTCTACACGAATCTTTTAATGTGACTCTCTGTGACTGTCGCCGCAAATTCTACCCTCAAAGGCTCGCGTGACAAAAAAGCTAATCTAACCGAAACGAAAACTGTCGCTAATTTAACGAATACGAACAAACTTAACGGTTCAAACTCTATATGACAACTTTTCGACTTAATACATTATACTATAGCGTAGACGAATATTTTATCCGTGCAGGAACGGAGAAAGAATACAATTTCCTGCGGCCGGGCGGCCTGTCGTAAGAGGCGACAAAACAACCCACAGCCAGGTAGTAGGGCATTTGTCCGACTGGATGGCTACCACCCCTGGTCTGAAGTATGTCGCCATAACAACCTTGATTTGTGTTCCGGCATTAGTGACCAGGTTCCAGTCTTCCTTAAGAGAGTAGCAGCGCATTTGTAGCACCTTTGGTGTTGCAAATGTCCATAGGCGATGGTAACCGCTTTCCATCAAGTGGACCGTCTGCCTGTCTGCTGACCTCCTGCAATAAAAAATATATACATATTAATGATAATACAATAAAATAAGATAATGACATTGAAATTTTCAAATTCAATACTTTAACATGTTTTTAATCATTTAAATAATTCTTTAAATTTGATATGTATACTTACTGAAATTAATTTGGAAACATTAGGGTAGGGTTACAGCATCAAGACATTTAGTTAATGTAAGTATTAGCACGCCATGTAAATGATTAAACATACTTGACACTTTATATTACGAGTTTATTGTTACGAGTCGCGACTCTCGAATTAAAATTCCGTTAGAATTACTATAGAGTTTATTAGAACTATACAAACACACATAACACAGGTACAAACATAACAGAACGTAGCAAGTCCAAACGTAATGCAGAAGGTCGTAATTCCATAAAACGCACAAAGTCCGCAAAAAGATACCCGATTGTAGTTTACACGTCTTGCTTCGCTTGAGGTTATCTCTCGACTGTGACAACCCTCCCTCAGGTCATTGTTTTATACTGCACAAATGCAATGCGCCCTTATCAAAATCCGAAACACCTGGCTAATGAGTCGACGGCAACAGTCGAGTACAATAAAACAATGGATCGATCTCTAGAATAATTAGTCAACGCATGCCAATAAATAAGTAAACAAAAGAAGACGATCATAAATCAGTTCAAATGCCGACAGGTAATAAAAATGTGTTTTTACAGATATGCAGGTGTGAATTTGTTTTTTGTCGGCCCCTTGGATGTAACATTATGTAATACCTATTTGTTAACGCTGACCTATATGGTCACCGCCTCTTTGTTTCTTTTTTTAACCGACTTCGAAAAAAGGAGGAGGTTCTCAATTCGTCGGGATCTTTTTTTTTATTGTAGCTTTTTTTTATGTATGTTCGCCGATTACTCCGTGATTTATGATCCGATTTACGTGACTCTTTTTTTGTTGGACGCGTAATAGCTGCCATGTGGTCCCCTAAAAATTTGACATAGTTTAACCCAGTAGTTTTCATTTTACGTAATTTTTTTTTGTTCCCGGTTCTTGGTACCTATATTTTTTAAGAAGCGCGGCACCATTCGTAGGTCCTCCCATACATAGCTAGACACTAAAAAGTAACAAATAAAAAATAAAACTTCGTTTAAAAAAACCGACTTCAAAAACTAAAAAACTAAAATGTATAAAATAACTTATTTCTAAAGCTATTATTATTAATATATATTATCTAAAACATCTTGAAGTCGGTGCAAAAACATAAAAATTACTATATTTTGAAAATTACTAAGCACCGACTTTAAGATGTCTTAGATAATATATATTAATAATAATAGCTTTAGAAATAAGTTATTTTATACATTTTAGTTTTTTAGTTTTCATTCGCCGCATCTGTCACTATTTAATGTGACATAGTCTATTATACGTTCGACCGCTATAGGTACCACTGCTTCCGCGCAAACCTCGCCGTGTTTGTGTTGCATTTTACACCCGGTGTCACCAACCCACATGCTGGAAGGTGTTTCGGCACCCACTGTGCCGTTCCAGCTGGTCCACTAGCCGAAGGAACCGCAAGACGAGAAGAAAGGGCCACGAGGAAGAAGTGTCTGCCGCTGCGAAGCTCGCATCGTTCTTAGCGTGTTTGGTGCGGCGACCTTATCCTGTAAGTCCTTTCTATCTCTTTTATCCCCGCTCCCGCCCGCACCATCACTATTCATGTACCTATGTTTTTGCAAATAAAGATTGAGTGATAAAACTATTAGATTTTACCACATCAAATACTCATACCGTTCATCACTTACCTACATAACATTGAAGTTATTAATACAAAGTTATCCGTGCAGGAACGGAAAAAGAATACAGTTTCCTGCTGCCGGGCAGCCTGTCGTAAGAGGCGACAAAACAACTCAGAGCCAGGTGGTAGGGCATTTGCCCGAATGGATGGCTACCACCCCTGGTCTATAGTGACTATAGTATGTCGCCATAACAACCTTGAGTGTGTTTCGGCATTAGTGTCCAGGTTCCAGTGTCCCTTAGAGCAGCAGCGCATATGTAGCACCTTTGGTGTTGCAAATGTCCATAGGCGACGGTAGCCGCATTCCATCAAGTGGGCCGTCTGCCTGTCTGCTGAACTCCTGCATTAAAAAATATATAATAAGTAAACAGATCCCTAAATATATTCCCATCTCTATTTACATCCTATTGAGTAATAATAATAAAGAATAATTTCGTACAGGATGGGTGATATTCTGGTTGTAAAATATCTATAAAATACCAATCGAGACTGTAATTTTCTTCGTTACCCGTGTATAATAAAGCGAGATCGACCTTCCGTTTGATTCCAATCTAATTTAGTTGTCTGCAAGCGCAATATTCCTGTTTGAGTATTGATTATTATATCTGGAAACAGGATTTATACGAACAATGTCTTTCCTTTTTGCCTGGAAATTGATAATTGCGCTTATTTCTGAGTACTACCTACCGAACCGTCGCTATTCAACTTCTAAGTTATACAAAGATTTCGACGTGTTAATTGTTAGTTATTTATCTTAGCTACAGTTATGAGGAAACGTGCTGAACTTTCCTATGATCCGTCTTATCTTAATAGTCGCAGATCGGATCCTGTTTGCAAGACGGAATCTAGGCCCACATCTATTGCTTCTAGATATTATCATCACCTCAGTACCAAAATCTACACTGAGTGCAACCAAATACTAAATATCTATCCCCATACCCTTTGTTGGTGTGAAACCAATACTATGACTTGGGTGTGTACACTCGATTATAATATTACTAGAGTTTACCCCGCGGCTGCGCCGCGGGTTAGCCTCTAGTGCGTGTCCCTTGTTTATAGAGCAAATGCTACAGGTTATATTATATTATATTTTTATGTATTTGCCCACGGAAGATTCATTTCATTTTATATCGCTAATTATATCATCCCCCGTCTATGTGTCAACAAAATAAATTACAAAACTTGACCGAAAAGGCCAAAATGACCAAATAGGCCAAAATGACCAAACAGGAAAAATTACCAAATGGGCCAAAATGACCAAAAAGGCCAAAATGACCAAATAGGCCAAAATTACCAAAAAGGCCAAAATGAAAATTATCCCTTGTCCATCCTCAGTAGTTAATTTACATACTTACCGAATTTCAGCCAAATCGGCCCATTAGTTCTTCCGTAAAAGCATAACAAACAGAAAGACAAATATATTTTTATCCCGGAAACTATCCCACTTTTTGGGATAAAAAGTATCCTATGTTCATTCTCGGTATCGAAAACATATATATACTGAGTTTCAGCCAAATCGATCCAGTAGTTTTTACGTGAAAACGGAACAGACAGACAGACAGACAGAGTTACTTTCGCATTTATAATATTAATAGGGATAATAGGGATTATATTACTCGATTATATACATACAAACGAAAAACATTTTAACTGCTAATCTATAATAAAAAAAGATATATGTATATGTTTCTTACTTACATACACTCAAGCACACATACCGCACACACACACACACACACACACACACACACACACACACCACATGAACACATAATTATGTGCGCAGTCACACTGAACACACATCGCGCACTTATAGCCGCGAATGACATTTGAGTTTGTTATTCTTATATTTATAATGATGTATCTTGTGCTATAATTTGCATCATTGTCTTGTGGTAGAAGTTGTCATTGCAACAGTTTCATACTTTTGCAGTGCAACGAACTGTTTGATATTATGTAAACATGTGTTTCTTTAGATCAATAAAAATGTATTATTATATTACACAATCTACTCCACTTTGATCATCTTCAATGTCATCATTTTATTCGTGCAGGTTGAAAAGAATATTAGTTACTGAGACTCGGCGGCTTGTCGTAAGAGGTGACAAAAGAACCCACAGCCAGGCGATAGGACATATAGCCTTCTGGATATCTACGAGTACTACGCGTGATCCAGAGTATGTTGCCATAAAAACCTTGACTTGTATACTGGTATCAGCGGCCAGGTTCGAGGCTGGCAGCAAATTTGCTATTGCAATTGTTCATATGCGACGGTAGCCATTTTCCATCAGGGGGCTGTCGATAAGTCTCCTGAACCCAGCAATAAAATTAAAAAATCAATTGTCAGTACATACAGCTCTAACTAGCAATGTTCTAAGTCGGTGTTTTTCAATCTGTAGGTAGCGACCCCCGGGGGGGTCGCAAAGCCTTGCTCGGGGGGTCACCGGCAAAAGGGAAAAGGCAATTTAACATTATACCTCGTACTTAGGTACTTTCTACGCTCAGCAGCTTTTTGTAGAGTATAGGTCCTAATAATTAATGGTCTAAATTAAATAGTAGTTTAAATTACTAACGTCTGTCTGTATCCCAAGGGCCAAAATTTTTTCAAACTGTAAAGGGGTCGCGTATTAAAAAATATTGAAAAGCACTGTTTTAAGTTAAGTAAATTACGTTTGTGTTATAAGTTAATATGACAATAATAGTAACAGACAAACACTATAAGAATTTTTCATTAGTATGGCAGTACATTGAACCAGGGAAGGTAGCTTTATAAAATTCGTATATACAACGTACTTGTTTGGGTCCGACCGATACCCAGACTAGAGGAAATAATGGAAAATTTGCTTACGAACTTTTCCTTACTGTAATTTGAACTCGGTGCGTCTACGTTGTGCTTGAAGTAGCCATGCTCAATTCGGGCCGACAAAAAGAATCTTAATTTACTAAATTCAATGGTTTTTTTAAGTCTAGAATGAACATCTGGAAAACAGCCCGAAAATTATAACTGAGCATTGCATTCAATATACAAAACCATTAGCAACATTGTTATTAACAAGTATGTAAGTCTAAAATGTTCGCTTTATCCGGCACTCACCAAATGGGTTCTTACAAAGGGGGGTTTTCAAAAGAACCACCGGCCACTTTCATGCCATCCTGTCTTTTTCTACATTCGATGAAAGTCGATTTCGGACGAATACATGGTGGAGACGTGTGAAATTTTTTCACGTCATCATGGTTTTTTGTCCTTCGATTATTCCTTAGTTTATCTTTCATATTAGGTTTTTAAATTTAATTATAATAATAAATAACTAACGTACTTTTGTAAAAGTGGCTGAAACTTTTCTCTTTTGAAATAAATTCTCTACAATACGCCTCATTGTTCCATCATGACTGTTAAGCATATCGTTGTTTGACAATCTACAATTTCAATAATGTGTATTTAAAAGAATGAAACGCGAGCATACTATTTGAATTATTCAAACGTGTTTAACATATGATTTTGAAAATTCACTCAATACTTTGATAACATAAATGGTTTGATACACCGTTTGCAATTGCTCTCGAAAAATTTCGTATGAAATGTTGACAAATTATCAATAACCTCTAAGCACTTTTTTTAAAGGGCACGATCTATCGCCTCGTTTTCTATTTCAATCAACAGGAATTTTATTTTCCAAATCTAGCAACACTGCGCAATACATTTTGGTCTCCTGTGCAATTACTCAGTAAATGGGTGTTGTGAAAGCGGTCTATATCCTATAGACTGCAGTTCTTTAGTATTTTAGAGTATTTATTTTCAGCTAAATTAGAAATTTATCCTGAATTAGAACCAGTCTTGAAACTTTAGTAGATTAACCTTACAAAACTACTTATTAATTTGAGAACGACATTTTAAAATGAAACAAAAATATACAGAAATTTATTTCGTATGAAAACAAGGTAAGTATTGTTTTTGAGATTAGCTTATTCAAATTGTTAACATCAAAATTAAACATTTGACAGTCCGTGTGTACGTATCTTAGGTGCATACATAAATAGAAAAAAAACTTTATTGCGTATAATAAAAATGCATAGTTATTATAATTTTGAACGCATTTGCTCAAAAAAAGCATTGACGAAGCCTGTATACAGCGTTGGAAAGTTAAATATTACGCACCATATAATAATATGCGGAAAATAGGTACTAAGGTGATATAAAATAAAATATAAATATTTTTTTTATAAGAATTCCACCAAGAACTTTCACATTACGAGAATAAATAAGTTGAATAATCGAACCTTCTTGGAAGTGCTTTTGATGAATACATTTGTCTCACTTTAATAATTTAATATAGGGAAAGTAAGACGAAATATGTAGTTCTAATTCCACCACGCGCACGTTTGCAAATGAGCGCCATTTTCATTTTAGAAACCTCAAAGATCGTTGCGACGTTTCACTGATATTTATGTTTTTTTTACTTACCTATTATACTGTTTACTCGCAAATGTGTTGAATAGCGTATAAAACACTTGCGTTTGTTGGTTTTCAAACTGGCGACTACAGTAAGCCCTCGACTTGGTGCCAGGCTTACAGTCGTATACTCGTTTGTAAAAACTAACTTACCGCACTAGTATCAGAAATAACAATTACTTGCGAAAACAAAAGACGGCCTTATCGCTAAAAGCGATCTCATCTAGGCGACCTGAAATAGTTAAATAAATTGTAAAGGTCCCCAAAATGACCTCTTCTATCCTCTATGGTGTGTATGAAGGCTTATTAATGCCTTAAAAGGGGCTTCAGGGCTTCGGGCCGCTAAGGGATGGCTCACGTGCCTAATGTGCCAGTGAAAAGGACACAGTGACATCATCAATCGAGTTAAATGGCTTACGAACGTGCCTGAAAATAGGGGCCCAAGGATTCGACAATAGTTTGTGGTTTTTGGACGGTGATTTGGATTAAATCTTGATAGTAGTACCAGTGGTAAAGGGTTTGGAATGCGAGGCAGATTAAAAAATCAAAATCAAAAGTATAAAAATAAAAGTTGGTTATAAAGAGATTATTTAGTTATTACACGAGTATGACGTAAGATTTTTTAATGACTATAATGGCCAACAAGCTTTTTCAGTAATCATTAATATAAATTACTTTATTAAACTTTATTAGAACTATACAAACACGTATAACACAGGTACAAATATAACCGAATACAACAAATCCAAACGTAATGCATAAGGTCAAAATTCAATAAAACGCGCAAAATCCGTCACTAAAAGATTCCCGATTGTAGTACACACGTCTTGCTTCGTTCGTAGTTCTCGTTCGACTCCCTCCTCCCTCAATCGGGCCATTGTTTTATACTGCACAAATGCAATATGTCTGCCCGGCAACGTGGACTGAATTTCCTAGAATCAGTTTTTAATTTAAAACTCGGACCACCTGGCTAATTATTACAATACAACAATAGGCCGTATGCCAATAAGTAAACAAAAGAAAACGACCATAAAAGAATTTCAATGTTATTCGTTCAAATGCTGACGGGTAATAAATGTGCTTTGTTTCAGATATGCAGGTGGATTTTGTTTTTATCGGGACCTAAGTTGTAACATTATTATGAAGTAAAGATATGTTGCTGGGGAGTTTGTTGCGGTGCTTCTTCTCCTTTAACAGTAAGTAAAATTGCTTTGAAAATTGTCCGAAACGTCGGAACAAAAATAAAATAAAAAACCGCGCTTAAAACCGTTTCAATATAGTTTTAATTACAATGTATGTCATAGACCATGGTCCACTCATACTACATTTACTTATAGCATAAACTATATACGTATAAATCACACACAAAAGGAATCAGCGGAACAGAACAAGAATCGGCCTAATTGTTCAATTGGATGTAAGAAAAAGAAATTTCAGAATATAATGGCGGCCATTGTAGGCCCAAACTTTTTCCGTTCAAATTAGTTCGCAAAGGCATTGAGTCGTAACTTAAGTTATTTAGGTATAATAAGCTTTTTATATTCCTCCTTACGAAGATCTGTCTTTTGTAATTTGAGTATGCAACTCATTATGTCATTGGAAGCGGCGAAAAAATTATTAGTAAATTTTTAATCCTATAGCCTAAGAAGTGATAATTGTAAACACACCATTTAAAATAATATCTAAAACAGTTATTAATATACGAAAATGCGTCCAAATAGGTATTAGAATAGAGTAAAAAATGTAAGTATTTTTTTGTTATTTTATTTTTTATATTTTTACAAGCTTATTTAACTTGCAATGGTTGTACCTATGTAAGTTCGGGTGGAATCTTGCTGGTTAAATTTGACCAACTGTTTTGACGGTTTCCGATTGAGCTGAAATTTTGCACACATATGTATATCGCGTTACAATGCAATAATATGGTACCATGGAGCTGATCTGATGATGGAATCGGAA
This sequence comes from Dendrolimus pini, assembly GCA_949752895.1. Taxonomy (NCBI): domain Eukaryota; kingdom Metazoa; phylum Arthropoda; class Insecta; order Lepidoptera; family Lasiocampidae; genus Dendrolimus; species Dendrolimus pini. The sequence continues at coordinate 8,168,464 of OX457146.1, forward strand.
GGTGGCCATAGGAACTCCTGTACTAAACAAGATAGACCCGTCGTGCTTGGACTCGTTTTACTGGTCTTGGCTAGCACTCTGCTGCTACATGATATCCAGGATCTGAAAAGCTTGTATTTAAAAACCTTTTTAAAAAACAATTTTTATTGCATGAGTTCAATAGACAAGCAGACGGCCCACCTGATGGAAAGCGGTTACTATCGCCTATAGAAATTGGCAACACCAAAACTGCTACAAATGCGCTGCTGCTTTCTAAAGGGAGACTGGAGCCTGGCCACTAATGCCGGAACACAAATTAGGTTGTTATGGCGGCATACTCTACCAGGTGTGGTAACCATTCAGAAAGGCAAATACCCTACCACTTGGCTGTGGGTTGTTTTGTCGCCTCTCAAGACAGACCGCCCGGCCGCAGGAAATTGTAATCTTTCTCCTTTCCTGCACAGATATAATTATTTTAACGGCCTCTGTGTTTGAGTGGGCTAAGCCTTTGTCGGCCTAGCCATTGCAACGCAGAGATTGCGGGTTTGTTTACTTGCATGGCAAATTTGATAAACGACTTTTCCGTTATTTACTATGGTCTGGGTGTCTGGGATCGGCCCCAGATTGATTTGTTGTATTGTACACATAACACAAGTGTAACTTGCTTAGCTTGCATAGGCTTAGCTTGGGGATATACAATGTGTATGTTTGTCTGTCTTCTATATAATTATTGAAATATTTTTTATTAATATATAAACAATATTTAATTATAATAGGTTATTTAATTTAGACTACTTTTGCAAGATGATTATAACTGTCTAATTGCCAGTTTATTTGATCATTAACTATCCCCTTATGTTATGAGGAAAATGTATTTAAATTTATTTTTAGAGAAGGTAGTAATCAAGACGTGGTTGGTAGGTAGTAACTAAGGCTTGGAAACTGTTAAAAAGTCGAACCGGTTAAAGCCTAAGAATATAGGAACTTTTCTTTTTGATTTCGTCCTCACTTTAAGCTCAATCAACCGGTTTTTGGTAACAAAAGCTCGTTAAATAGGTTTTGATGAACAAACCGGTTTCGAACAATTTCGAACAGTTTTTGCCTCACAACTTTAAAACGCAGCCTTGTGGTATAGCAAGTTTTCAGTCGCACACAAAAGCATTTTGAGAGAGATAGAATGATTCTTCCTCTTCTCGCGGAATAAACCGGTTAATTAAGGTTTATTCAACACTCTCTTTAAGGGTTATACTCCGAATGGAATAGTTGACTAAACCCGGTTATAAACGAATTAAAACCGGTTAATGTTTAACCATTTCTAAAACTTGGTAGCTAAGTGGCTAAGACACCAATGACTAGAGTTCCAATCCCATCCCATCGAAACGAATCCCGTCTTGAAGTATGCACCGCTTTTCACAAGTACCCCGTGCTGGTGGTGAAAGAAAATTTACTGACTTTTTATGTGGAGAACAAATGTCTCGGCATGCCGCCTCCGCCACGTTGCGTTAGAAAGAGCAGACCCAAGAATTGCTGGCTCGACGTCGTGAAGGATGAAATGCACGAATGAATGGTCTCAAAACAAGGGATGCTGAAGACCGCCCGAAGCGGAGAACGCTCCAAGTGCAACTGGACTTTAACTCTCGGTTGATGATGATGGTGCTGGCAAAAGAAAACGTCGTGAGTAATTATTAGTTTATAACTTTATCACAGAATATGAATGTTGGGAATGACTTTGGATTTGGATTGAAACTCTTAAATTCTCTACGCAACTATATGTCGCTACCGGGCGTCCTTTGTCATGTCATGTTAATTTTTTACTAAATCAATCAAAAATATTATTTTACATGTGGCTCTATCTAGGTTTATAGGATTTACGAGCTTTACAAAGCTATATTTTTACCGGGTGAATCAGTCTTAGTATTCTTCTTTTATGGTTTTATACCGCTGTAGGTATCATTTTTCTAAACGGAGAGCCAGGAAGTTGATAGGCATACCAGCTGTTCAATAACAAAATACAAAGTCTCGAACATCGACACAGGGATGCCAAGTTATCAGTTTTCTATCGGATATATTTTGAAGAGTGTGCATTAGAGCTTTTAAATCCTATCTCACCGTTTCCCCTCCATCATCGGACAACCATACGCACTGGCATGCAGGACATACCACCTATACGAACGCTTTTAGTTCACATTATATGCATGCAAAGGAGTGGAACTCACTGCCGGAGTCTGTTTTTCCCGAAACCTACGAGTACAACCTGGGTGTCTTCAAGTCCCGTGTGAATAGGTACTGTTGACGACAGAATGCGTTCTTTGAACGGCCCGCTCGGTGTTACCCGTAGAATAAAATAGATAATTAAATTACTATGTATATAAATAATAATAAATATACTTACATATAAAATTAGCAAATATATAAAACGTAAATATTTCAGTATTTACCTGTGTTCTTTTTTAATAAATAATAAGCCAGTTGATTGCCTAGAGAAAGTAGAATGCACGAACTTCACTCGGGAACGACCCGAGGCAGTTGCCCGCGACCACCGACCGTGCTTTTACGTGCTCTGCATTTCGTTTCTTTCAAAGCAATCAACGGCTAATTTTCAAACCCTTAAAACCTTGTTTTAATATTCTCCTTTGCACAATTGGACGTTATGTCCGTTACAGATACCTTCTAGGTAAGCGTGCTCGATCTTAGACCATATCTCTACTCAAAATCGAGCGAGATAATGGTCAAACGCGAATCTATACAGTAATAAAAAATAATTAGTCTTTTATACCGTATTTTTAGATAATAATTGATTTCTTTCACCAAAAATACTTATAAAAGTATTATTAATTCTTAAGTACAGTTAAGAAGAAATTACTTGGAAGAATGTAAAAATACATTGGGACATACTCGGTCGGAAGTTGGTAATTTGTTTAATAAATTGTCGATATTCCAAACTCCCAGCAATTTTACTAAATTACATCGACTAATTTCGCTTTTATAATGACCACGACTGTGGTTTTGTTTTGAAATGGTTTTTTATAAAACTCGTCGTGCACGCATGTTTAAAACTGACTTAAAAAAATGGTTTTCAATTCATCTGCATGTTTTTTTTAAAAGTGAAACTTCTATATAGAGGGGTTTTACGATTTTTCGCACACGAAAAAGCTTCACAGTCACGTGGTCTAATTCTTACATTTTTAAACTCGTGATATCTTTCGAATGGGATGTCCGAATTGAATAATTCAAAAAGTTATATAAAGGTATTGAAGCAGTCTTGAATATGAAGTAATTTATTTTGATAAGCATTATTACCAAGATACAAATAAAGAGCCTTTTCTTGCCACGGCATTTTAATTAAATTTTTAAAATGAAAGAACATTATTGTGGCATAACTATAATAGTTAGACATATGCTGTCGCGATACTATTTATAAATAATGATGTGTTCTACAAAGTTGTAGTACATTATTTTATTCTATCATTAATAGTTTTGGCAGCGCAAGCGATTTAAGGAAAAAAAAATCACCTTGGGTATCATTATTGGAGTTTTGGTAAGGATCCCTAATTTTTTTATAAATAAACTATAGCCTATGCCACCCGGGAATAGCGTAGCTTGCCAACAGTGAAAGAATTTTTCAAATCGGTTAAGTAGTTTCGGAGCCTCTTCTTCAAAACTGAGCAAACAAAATATTTTTGAGTTATTTTTTTTGGAAATATTTTCTGTTAACATAATTTGAGGTTCGAATGAAGATTGATGACGAAAGATGCGCATTTGTTAACGTTCCGTTGTATGTATATAATTTTAGAGTAGACTATGGATGTTTTTTTGGTTCCGAATCGAATCCAGTTTTTTGTTTGATAAAATAAAATATGTTTACATAAAAAATGCATTAATTAAAATGTACCTAAACTAACCAAATCATAATTTGCAGTAAACCTGCGAAAAATCGAAATGTGTGCTGGGACACATATTAGAAGTGAAACTTCAACGGACAAGTGGAAAAACGAATCGTAACGGACACGTAGAAAAACGAATGGCAACGTATAAGTGACAAAATGAATCGCAACAAAAGTTTAACTTGAAGTTTTTGGTTCAGGTTTTCAAATTGGACAAGTACATTAACAATCAACAAATGTCGCAAAGCGCCAGGCCCAAAAAATACTAATTTGACTAGTTGATGATACGTGTTCAAACTTCTTATAATATTCCTATTGTCGTAAGAGTGAAGAGTTATCTGTGGCGCCATCTGGTCATTGAGGAGGTTTTCAAGGATACGTTTTGTCCTTCCTCTTATTCTTTTTCCATGATGAAATATAAACTGGGATAAATATTTCTACATAAAACACTCTCATGGCCTGCTGTTACAATAGTATCGAAATGGCTATGTAAGTTCATCGATTATTGCGACACGATTGTTCGCTGAACCCCAAAGACCGCGGTGTTATGTTAGATTATTTACAACTTTTACATACACCTGTACAAAATAAACAAAAGCCCAAGATACGAATTTGAAACAATGATTCCTAGATTATGAAGTAGGCACGGCACACCTTTATTCACAACTTTGCCTTGTACATTAAAATGTCACAAGACAAAATAAACTTTTAAGAGTTAATTTAAAACGGCACTGGATAACTAATTCACAAGCCTAATATACAAGTTTTCGCGTAAATCTTTTGTTTTGTTACGCTGTTCCGCTACGAAGTTTGAATTTGTTTATCTTTCATTCTTAGGAAATTTAGATTTTTAAAGAGTAAACATCATCCTAGCGTTAAATCCCTGTTACGTTCCGAAAGTCTTTTTCGAAGGGTAGAGTCTACTTTTCTGCTTTTTCTTCTGCTCTTCGCGCGGTTTTCATCATCCTTAATTGTGCAACCATTGGTGCGTATGTCATCCCTTATGTCGTTACGCCAGTATTTTTGGACTTACCACATCTACCGGGGCCTGGCGGAAGTGGCATGAGATGACATTTGTGCCTCATATAACTAGCTGGTTTCCGTAAAACGTGGCCGTACTAACGTAAGCGACATTCTTGCAGTTTGTCAGTTATGTTTCGGATGGAGGCAGTTGCGGATGCGAGAGTTCCTAACGCAGGCTTTCACGTTGTTTTTTTTAAGACTTGACTAACAAAACCTCACACTATTGTGTGAGGTTTATTATCTTGTTTACATAGTAAAAAACAAAGTAGCTTACCGTGTCTGTTTGTATATCCGCTTACTAAACAGTTTATCTAGTCGTAGAGTATACCGCCATAACAACCTTGAATTGTGTTCCGGGATTAGTGGCCAGGTTCCAATCTCCCTTAAGAGTGCAGCAGCGTATTTGTAGCGCATCAGTTATATCATTTTCACTTAAGTGCTATACATATCGCGGGCTTCAAGCCAGAAGGGCGTATAAGCAAAAACCAACTTTTCAGGAGATACAAAAAACTTAATAAGTTTATTTCAATGTATTCAATGTCTGTCTATGAAAGTACTTCTACTAGTATTAACCTACTATTAAGAAAAAAACAGAGGTGGTGTATCGATAAAAATATAAATGATAGACTTAAGGCTTAAAACCCGCGATATATTTATATACAAAAAAAACTAATTAATAATTGTAACAGTAAAATGGCGCTACTTTTTGGGGGACTGTATGTATGTCTACCTACGGCGTAGACGCGGAGAGAAATATAGTATCCACAAAAAAAAATTGAGCTCAAAAAAAGCCGTTATATATATATATATATATATATATGTCAGCTGTCCTTAATACGTTTTTTTTTGCGCTAGTTAACGACATAACTTCATAGCCTTATACTGACTATACCTTCTTGCCAAAATTTATTATTTCATCCATGTAGACTAGTTTTCGAAAAAAGTGATTATGGCATACAAAGATAGACAGATAGACGCACAAACAAACCGAAGGCCAGGCTGACAGCCAGACGGATAGACGTGAAGAAATCATAATGGTTTCGTTATTGCCAAAATAACTTCAAAATCCTATAAGAAAATTGCCGTTCATTTGCTTTTTACAGCATAAGAATATCTTTTTCCATATCTATCTATACATATAATAAAATTGTAGAGGTCACATTTCTGTACAATGAAAAAATTGCTTAAAACCGAGTAAGGGGGATGTAAGAAGTGAAATAGAACTAATTCTGATTTTTTCAAATTTTTGTTTCTCTGTTTGTACCGGCTAATCTCCGCAACGACTGGACCGATTTAAATGAAATTTTGTATGGTGATAGCTTATATGTCGGGTCAACATATAGGATACTTCTGATCCCGAAAAATAAACGCCTCGGGACGCTCGACAGAAGTGACAGAAGTGATAACCTGCCTGAGAGAATTTCAACCCCAAGAAGACACAGGTCTGCGTATTCTCTGCCAAAAAAACTCCATTCGAGCAAGCGCTACAGTTCCAAGGAACTCCCCTTACCACCTCCAAGAGTATAGGGATCCTTGGTGTTGACATCGCGAACGATGTACAGTTCAGGGGCCATCTTGAAGGCAAGGCAAAACTTGCCTCTAAGAAGTTGGGAGTGGTAAACCGGTCCAAGCAGTACTTCTCACCGCGGCAACGCCTTGTGCTTTATAAAGCCCAGGTGAGGCCGCATATGGAGTACTGCTCACACCTTTGGGCTGGAGCACCTGCCTACCAACTCAATCCCCTGGACTCTATTCAACGTCGAGCCGTTCGCGTTGTTGATGATCCCATACTCACAGACGGCTTAGATACGCTTAGCCTTAGGAGAGACTTTGCTTCTCTCTGCGTATTCTACCGACTGTATAACGGGGAGTGTTCCGAAGAACTGTTTAGAATGGTGCCTTCGTCCTCTTTCTACCATCGCACCGCTCGTCATCGGTTGGGAGTTCACCCCCATTTCCTTGAGCCACTTCGCTCATGTACGCAACGGTTCTGTAGAACGTTTCTCTTGCGTACCGTAGGAATCTGGAATGAGCTCCCGGCCGAGGTTTTCCCACAGCGCTACGATATGGAGTTTTTCAAAAAGGGTGTCATAAAATTTCTTCGAGGCCGGCAGCGCGTTGGTGACATCTCTGATGTTGCAAACGTCCATAGGCGACGGTAACCGCTTTCCACCAGGTGGGCCGTCAGCCTGTTTGCTGTACTCCAACTATAAAAAAAAAGAGAAAAGGAAGCCAGACAGATTGGCGCCGTAACGCGTAACGTAACGAATCGGTTTACCCTCCCATAAGAAGTTATCATTTCAAAAAGAGTTCCCGTGAGATAGTTTAAAAAACCGCACCACGCGGACGAAGTCGCGGGTAGATGCTAGTAAAAAATATTAAATAATGATGAATGATGCTAGTAAAAAATATTAAAATTAATTTTAAAAGCAGCCAAATTTTTGTATAATATTTTATTTTCATATAACGCTCTGAAAGCTTTCGCATTATTGCCGCAGACTGAGACAAGCCATACCTGTGCTGCCTGCGAGCTATTGTTCCTGCGATGCCTTTTTAAAAGCACAACAAAGCCACAAGGCATGTATCGCCCTGCTGCTCACTATGATAGACTGCAAACTCTGTGATACATACAGGCTGATACAAGAACTCTTATATTAACTAAATTAAAATTCAAAAGTTTTTACTCAAAATAAGTTCCACTGGAGAACACTTTTTAACCGAATTCGAAAAAAGGAGGAGGTTCTCAATTCGTCGGGTTTTTTTGTTGTTGCTTTTTTTATGTATGTTCGCCGATAACTCCGTGATTTATGATCCGATTTACGTGATTCTTTTTTTGTTCGACGCGGAATAGCTTCCAATTGGTCCCCTAAAAATTTGACATAGTTTGGCCCAGTAGTTTTCATTTTACGAACATTTTTTTGCTCCCGGTTCTTGGGACCTATATTTTTTAAGAAGCGCGGCACCATTCGTAGGTCCACCCATACATAGCTTGACACTAAAAAGTAACAAATAAAATTTAAAAACTTCGTTTAAAAAAACCGACTTCAAAAACGAAAAAACTAAAATGTATAAAATAACTTATTTCTTAAGCTATTATTATTAATATATATTATCTAAAACATCTTGAAGTCGGTGCAAAGTAAAACATAAAAATTACTATATTTTGAAAATTACTAAGCACCGAATTTAAGATGTTTTAGATAATATATATTAATAATAATAGCTTAAGAAATAAGTTATTTTATACATTTTAGTTTTTTCGTTTTTGAAGTCGGTTTTTTTAAATGAAGTTTTTAAATTTTTTGAAGGTCATACATATAGGTTAAAATTTAATTTTACTTCCTATATAGTCTTCGCAACGTGTTATTGCTGTTAAGGAGAAGAAGCGGCAAGATACTTCCCAGCAACACGTCTAGCTACAAATTGTTTTTCTTTATATTTCTTGTTCTATTTTTAAAGTTTTATACAGAAGTATGTTAGAATGACTTTTGAAGAATTAATGAAGTTGTAACAAACAGGCATATTCAATAAGATAGAGACATAATAAAAGGATAGAAAAATATTATTACAGTAATTATAAATGTAAAGACATGACACACAAATTTTTTTTTTGCAACATAATATCTTCATATATTCCTTACAAGTATGGCAAGATAAGAACGTTATACTCGTACAAAACACAGTATAAAAGGTTGGAGCGAGCTGCTATCTAAATAAAGACACAAAAAGCCTCTGTCATTATCACACTAAGCATTACTAAGCTTGGTCATTATTGGAATACGTATTTAAAAAAAGGAATTTTTATATGGAAGCTATATTTAAGTTATTTAATCATAGACTTTTTTTTCGCCATCTCCTCCAACATAGACCCAGGACTTTTTTTTATTTAATTTTTTTCTTTGAAACTCTACTAAAGGAAAAAATAAAAACTTCGTTTAAAAAAACCGACTTCAAAAACTAAAAAACTAAAATGTATAAAATAACTTATTTCTAAAGCTATTATTATTAATATATATTATCTAAAACATCTTAAAGTCGGTGCTTAGTAATTTGCAAAATATAGTAATTTTTATTATGTTTTACTTTGCACCGATCCCAGTGCCACCTACCGGTTCCAATCGTGGATTTAAACCATCCGGGAACCCACTCAAACACACAAAAACAATATTACCAAAATTACTAAAAAGTATCCTATGTCCGTCTCCTGTTTCTAAGTATCCTCCCCACCAATTTTCAACCCAATCGGTACAGCCGTTCTTGAGTTATAAATACTAACACGACTTTCTTTCATATATATAGATACTAATACCTTTTAAATAAACATCCGTGACTTATTGTAATTTATAACGAAACTGATCTAAAATGAATAAAAATGGGAGCAATTTTTCCGCACACCATGTATTCAGCAATAATGCAGAGTGCAGACAGCTTTGTGTCGTATCATTTCGATATAGAGATGAAGGGTGTTACATCATTTGCCTTTAATTACTAACAGGGTGGGTAGAGCTTGTGTAATGGGGAAGACATACCAGACAACATAATGGCTCTCATGTTGCAAATGAAGAAGAATGTAAATCGCGTAAACAAGATTAAAAGAAATATGCTGGATGCAATTGACAAAAGTAACTTTGAATATAATAATAATATTAACAAAACCATAATTGTTCCATTGCGGGCTCGGGTTTCCTCATTTTAAAGGGGACACGCACGGGACCCGCTACGCTTGTCTAAGGTGGATTGGTGGGTTTAACACAACGGTTATTTCAATATGCAGGTTTCATCACTGTTTTCCCTTAGGCTACTTTCTGATTTGTCGATGAAGGTACGACGAAAGGTCTTTGAGAGTAAGGACTCTCAAACACCTTTTGTCGTACCTTTTCGTCCGATCAGCTCGAAGTCCCGACAGAGCCAAGTCACGAATCATCTTATTACTACTCTGACCTGACCTGACCAATATACCCTGTGTACAACAAAATTATCTATTCGAAATCCCTCTTTATACTTATCACGTTCAGAAATACTTTCTAACCACCAGTAGTTTGGACCCCAGACCCCGCTGGTGGTGAGCTGCAAGATTTTAGATTTTTGTATTTAATATGTATTTTTGATGTATTTTTATTAAAAAAATATATATTCTATATTTTTTTTATAAAAAATGTCTATATATATATTTTTTTAATGTAATTTTTTTGTGAATAAATAAATACAGTATAATAATATCAATAATAATCCCGCAGGGGGGCTTTGTGGCGAAGCCTTAGGTGAGTAGCGACACCTCGTACCCTACTCCGTGAGCCAAGGCAAGGCCCCCGCCTCCGTGCTTGCCTTAACCAGCCGGCACGGAGTGGAGATCGCTAGAGCTAAGACTCAAGCTCCAGGGGTGGAAGTGATAAATGGCCTAACGTCGGAAGTAGCTTCGGTGAACCTGCAGCCCATCTCTCTACACCTCTTAGCCACTCACACCTATGTTGCCCCTGCCTTTTATGGCATTTTTTGGGGCCCATGCAGGGAGTGGCGAGTCACCGTCTGCCCATTTTTCCATGTTCCCCGAACATTGCGACGGGCAGACGCCATAGTCCCCATATTCCCAGAACCCCAGTACCACTAGCAGTTCACCCCAATAGCCCGGTACTTTTTGTCCTCATTTTCCACAATAGTCCTACACTGGCCGGGGATTGTCCTTGGGTGCATTATTATTATATGGTGTAGACAGGGATAATCGCCGGTCAGTGTCACGCCAAATTTACATTAAATTTGTCATAAGGCCTCTACGTGTTGGCCTTTCCATGGCCCCACGCAACCCCCCAAAAGTCCGGGCCATTTTTATGGCCCGTGGTCTTGAAAGACATACAGCTCAATAATAATGAAAAAGTGTGCCGCAATTTGCGAAATGAGGCACTCAGTTTTTTGCTGTGGCGAAACATAGTCCAACACAGTACTGATTTTCAGTGCCCACATCCAAGTAAAATTTTAATGAAATTATAGACAGCGTATACGTGAAAGGAATATTAACTAAGAAAAAAAACCCAGAAAATAATAAAAAAAAGGTAAAGATAAGTTTTATGACATTATTATTATTGCAAATAAATAACCCCAAAGGCTTCCTACCTCACCTCACCCTTTTCCATAGAGGCTTTTGCAATATACATATTTTAACTTGCTTTCCTGAATCCATTTTCTCATTTAAGCCAACCTAGTTAATCCAATTACTGAATGAATACGTTTCAATTATCGCAAAATGACCTTCCACATCAGAGCACTCCTGCTAATCATTTTGCGGCGCATTTCACAATGTGCATCAATTCATTTTCTTCCAACAAAACAATCGCAGATTGCACGCATCGCAAGGGCTGTTTGAGTAACGAGTGGATAAAACCGGCCAACCCAACTAAGCTTAGCCACAAAATACTAAGGGACAGAAAGCTATTCCAGTGATTATTTTACGTACGTAAGTTAAGTAATCGGTGGACACACCATTGCCCATCAACCTGCTGACTTCGCAACCACCAATCATCGTGTCAGCGAATAATTAGCATAAGTTATAATAATGTTAATATAATTTTAATAGTAAATAATTTAGTCTTATAAGAACTGTGGTCGAATAAACTTGTCTTAAGAAATTGTTTTTTTCTTAAGACTTCTCTGCGCCACCCTACTTATCTCCTACGCCCGTGTTTATGGAAACTGAAAGACGATATATGAAAACTAAATGCCTACATGCTAGCTTCGCCAGAGTCAGTTATAAGGTCTGATGGAGGTCAATAAATGCCAGCTAAACATCGTAATCGATTTATGCGTGATGTTTGCCGATGATTTATTTCAATATTTTTAAAGTTACTGGCACGATTGTTACGACTGTGAAACATTATATTAAGTAATTCAGTCATGTTATTATTTTTGAAGGGATAACTTTATGGGAGGGTAAACTGCTTCGTTACGTAACGTGTTACGGCGCCAGTCAGCTTCCCTTTCTCTCACGTTAGATTAATTTAAGTTATCACTTCTGTCTTGCGTTCCGAGACGCACACCGTCTTTTATTTGACCGACGATACAGATCGCGAAATAAAAGTTAAAATTCATGTCATACATCTGAAATCTAAAACAGAACGTTGATACTAAAAATATTTGTGCCAATTCTCTTTGAAAGTATTTTTTTTACATTTCGATAATTAAACTATAGTACAAGATATTTTATACGTATAAAATATAACTGCATAATTATAATACATAAGCGCAGGCAATCATGAATGCCTTTCAGATGACTAGAATTCCAACGAGTTTATGCGCAGTGGTCTCTGTATGTTTGTTTAAATGCTTTATACTGAACGGACTGTCTGTGCATTACTATTTTATGGGCTGAGTGTACCTAGATAAGTGAAAACAAAGCCTTGGGTATCGTTCGACCATTGTTATCCGGTTGAAATCCTCAAATAACTGGCAACATCCTCCCTACCTCTAGTCCGGGAGTACTTTTCACGTCGCCACGCGAATTTCAATACGTGTAATATGATTGTGACTATAAAATGTTGTATGCTTTTAATTGACTCATCGTTTTAATTGGTTGAGGTTTACTGTTATTTTTAGGGTTAAAATTATGTTTATGTGGGGTAATGCTTTTCTGGTTGGATCGCACTTTTTTATTGATACAGACTACATACACAATGTTACAACCTAAGCACCGACCAAAACAAATTCCATGTACAGACTGTAAACCTACATTTTATTACCTGTCGGCATTTGAACTACTTGTAATGCTTTTCTTTTGTTCACTTATTTATTGGCATACGTTTCTAATTATTGTGGAGAATAGCCTATTGTCCTATTATACTCATAAGCATCATTATCCAGGTGTTGCTGATTCTTTTGCATTTGTGGAATATAAAACGAGGGCCTGATGGAGGGAGCGGGGGTAGTCGAGCTACGGTTACGAAACGGGCGTGACATGTGTGTACATTCAGGAATCTAATAGGACGGACTTTGCGCGTTTTATTGAATTACGACCTTCTGCTTTACGTTTGGATTTGTTGTGTTAGGTTATATTTGTACCTGTGTTATACGTGTTTGTATAGTTCTAATAAACTCTATAGTAATTGTAACGGTATTTTAATTCGAGTCCCGTTAAACTCGTAACAATACAAAATGTCAGCAAAATAGCTACCATGGTTTATCTCTGTAAACCTTAGACCATTAAACCAATGGTCTAAGCTGTAAACACAACAGACAGACACAAAGACTTAGTTTAGTATTTATAATATTAAAATGGAGTGTACGGATTTTCAATTAAATTGTCAATTCCTAAAAAAATAATATTTTCACAACAAATATAAATTGATTCGCACACTTCAAAAGATTTGCGGTACATATTGGGGCGACATAGGACATTGTTCCAATTGATTGGTTCATGTTCGATATTGTAGGACGTGTGGACATTTCCGAAAATGTCTCTTTACGCGTTATATTTACGGGAATTTCATAGTTATCGGTATTATTTTGTAAGCAATTATAGTTTAATTATTGTGCGATGTTTTAATTAATAACTAGTGGTCGCTCAGTGGTCGAAATTCTACTATAATTAATTTAAAATATAAGTTTGAACATTATTAAGGTTCTACTGTCAAAGACTACTTTTTAATCACAGATTTCGCCAAGGCCTGTTTGACTTTAACAATAAACAAAAGAGTATATATGCGTGTTATGTCAAATACATAGTAGTGTGTGTATGTTTTTTTTATTGATTTAATGTATTTTTATGCATAATATTAAAAAATATTAGCACTCGGCACTCCTCTATATAAACTATAACCGTCTTATTAATAAACATGGAGTAAACCTAGATTAACTTTACTTTACTTTACTTTAGTATTATCTCAGTAGCAACCAATATCAGTATTAATAAACGTGGAGTAAACAAGGAGTAGACTAATTCGACTTTAATCTCAGAGTAAAAGTTACTCCAAGCTGCTGGGTAGTTTTACGACGGATTAAGCATAGAGTAAGCCCTGATAGCGCTGTCAATTGACAATTTGACAAATAAACTGACATTAACATAATTAAATAACATAGGAAAGAAGGTTGTATACCTCCTCATATTAAAGTTTTAGCAGCCATAAGAATATGGGTTTGAGAAGAAGTAAGTGAAATAATGATCATCTTTCAGTATTCATCCATTTTTTAATAAATTCAGTATTATACAAACATTTTACTTAACAGGTTCTAGATGATGCAGATCTTAGTGGAATGAGTCAGTCAACAATATCTGTTATATGCAAACAAGTTGCCTTTGGCACTAGTACAAAAGAGAGCTCAAATTCATACAAATGCCACATAGATAAGCATGTTGTTGAAGACTTTCTTGCGCCCTTCTCTTCAAGCGACATGTTTGCTAAGCGGTGTGGTAACATAGATTACTTAAGAAAATACTACAATAGTGTGACTAAATAAAATTTTATTTTAAAATTAATATCTTATATATTTTATTCATTGCATTTATCATTTAAGAGCACGTTCTTGTCGGTGGAGCCTTTTCCAATCTTCTCTATTATGGGCCAGTTGTTTTACTTCTATGTAAGACACGACACCCACTTTTTCTTTTATTTGATCCATAAATGCTCGCCTTGGTCTTCCCTTCCCCCTCCTTGCTTCCACTTTGCCTTCGATATATTTTATATATATACTTTTTTATTTTAATTATGCAAAACCCACACATTACACAATTTTTTTTCTTATCCATCCTAAGTAATTGACTTATCCTTTCCTCCTCATCCCAATTGATGGAGTGGTTACGTTTTTGACTCATGTTTTAGTGGTTTATGCGTGATACTAACTTTGTAAATGAAAGAAAAACTAGGCACTACGAAAAAAATTCAAATAAATTTTAGGTAACGTTTGTGTCGGAAATTAGGAATCATTTATCAATTAGACACTATAAATGTCAATTGTCAACATAACTTGTCATTTCCACTCACCAAATCGCTCTTTTTACTTTTAAATGATACGTGTTGCCATAACTTACTAATCTATGGTGTAAGGAAGGTATTGTTACTCCGAGGATACTCCTTGTTTATTAATAACACTCTTACGACGAAGTTAATGCTTAGTTACTCCAATATAACTAGTCCGACCTAAAGGCGGATTACTCCTAGGATTAAGACTTTTTTATTAATAAGGCTGTAAGTGTGCGAAATTTCATACTCCTCTGTCCGCGCAATTCTATTAAAAAAGGGTACAAAGTTTTTGTTTGCTGATTTTATTTATGATTGTATGTTTTTGAATTACTTACTTACTTACTCTTCAGTAGCCGTGATCACGGAAGATTAATATGCCAGTGGAATGGCAGCGCCCTACTACTACCGTGCCTTACATCAAGGGAGTCACAGACAGGATTGGTCATATCCTCAGGCGTGATTCAATCAAAACATATTGTTACATACCGACAAAGAAATGCTCACCTGGTTTATTACCCTTCCCGCAGTCGGATTTCTTTTGTTTACTTCGTGTTTAAAATTTACAATTAGACAATAGCCTATTGTTATCGTTTTCGACTTTTTTGGCCATTCGCAGAAATAATTAACCAGGTGTGCAGATTACGGTTCCTCGGAAACGCCAGTCCACGCGGTCGATTTTTGTATTATATAGTTAGTATAAAACGATGCCCGAACGGAGGGGTGAGGCATTCAAGCGAGGATTAAGATACGAGTAAGACGTACATTCGATGAGCGATATAGTGACGGACTTTGCGCGTGTTATTGAATCGTCCAGTTTGTACTAGTAGTGTCTAGTTATATTTGTACCTATGTTATACGCGTTTGTATAGTTCTAATAAATTCTATAGTAATTCCAACGGTATTTTAATTCGAGTCCTGCGTAACTCGTAACAATATTTGAAGATGCAGCAGATTCTATGTAGCTGCTTATGTAATATTTTTAGATGCAAGAACGGAGAAAGAATACAATTTTCTGCATCCGGGTGACCTATCGTAAGAGGCGACAAAATAACCCACCCACAGCCATGTGTATTTGGCCGGATAGCTATGGCTATCATTCCTGGTGTAGAGTATGCCGCCATAACAACCTTTGGTTGTGTTCTGGTATTAATGACCAAGTTTCTTAAGAGAGCAGCAGCGCATTTGTAGCACCTTTGATGTTGCAAATGTCTATAATCGATGGTAACTGCTTTGTACTGGTGGACCGTCTGCCTGTTTGCTGGACTCATGCAATAAAAATATTATTTTTTTTTTGCTAAATTTGTAGCTTTTAAAATATTGATTTTAAATTGCTTTCCAAATATCGGCATATTCATGATAATTTACTAGATTCTTTCCACAATGGTGTCTATTAATATAAAGTAAGGTTTTTTCCAAGAAAATAGCTCGAAGGAGGTTTAATTTAATAAAATTTCCGCCACTCGAAGAGACAGGCACAATCAATTTATTTCGTTAAAGGAAAATGTAAAAGCCACAGGTTTTTCAAGCTTCTCCTCACTCCTCAAAGCAGAGTGTTTTATTTATTGGAAGCTTCGTCGGATATTTTTCTACAATTGTATTGCTTTAGTGGTGTATTTTTGTTTTTCTTACTTACCTCATAAATTTTTATTTAGAATTTTTTAAATGTCAAAATTATGTAGTTTACAGGCCGTAGGGATGAATCAACTACCTGGAAAATATTGCTCTAAGCAATAAGTTCGTCGTTAATATAGTAGTACTAGGATACGCCCGCACTATACTTGAAATTCCCACGGGATTCCCAGGAACACAAAGTACCGTAGCTATCGTTTTAATGAAAATTAGGTCGAAATAAGCTAATTTTTACGCACCCAAACAATTAAAAACTGCTCCCGGCAATATTTTAGTGGGATTCCTGGGATAAAAAAACACACTATTCATTACATAAAATTTGTTATCGCTTAGTGAAAAAATCACATCTGAATTCGATATTTTTTTTAAACTGGCCATTTTAATTACTTCCCTGAAAAATTGCTGCGGGATTCCCAGGTCAACAAGTAGCGCAGAATTTAAGTCTAAGAATTTGCTTAAATCTAGAAAATTTGCATCATGTTCTCCAACGTTTATATAGTATATTCCAGTTGTTTTTTTAAATACCTTCAATACATAGACACGGTGTGTTTAGAATTTTATAATAAATACATACATACATAACTTCATGCCAGGTCCCTTGCGGGGTAGGCACGAACAACAGAGCGCCATACAGGCTTATTCTTACACACTTCCCTTGCTTCTTTGACATTCATAGCTCTTGTCATGCACGCTCGTCTGTTCTTAAGGCTCCTGACATCATCACAATTTTATAATATTATAGATTTAAGATAATAAACTGTGTTTATGATTTTAGTGTACAAGTATTGTATTTTATACCTGGTGTTGTCCAAAAATAAGCATGCTATCCAATGCCGTAACGGTGTCAGCTTAGTGGACACGTTCTCAACAAGTGACAGTGGTTTCAAGAAATATTTATTTATACAGTGTTTTTACAAAATAGTTTAAAACATTAATTATATCTTGTACTAGATGACCTGTCTCAGGACCGGCCGTAGCTTTTTTGCCGCCATAGGCAAACTCGAAAAATGCCGGCCCCACAAAAGCTTAAATCAAACTTCGTTATTCAGAAAAATTACATGATTTAAAACAATAATATTAATACAGATTTTATTACGGAAAAATCGTTTTATTGTAAAACAAAGTTTTCTTTTTTTGGACTTTAATTCAAGTAGTTCAAATGTTTTTGGAGATATTTTTGCAGGAATTTTACCGCCGTAGGCAGTTACCTACTGTGCTTACCTATCGTCTCGAGCCGCCCCTGCCTGTCTAGTCTGTATAATTTTTCTTAGATTTATTATTTAATAAAAATTAAAAGTTTTTTTTTGTTTTTCGACTTTTATGGCCTATGATTTGCATGAATTACATGACAGTGGCATTTGGCCGATTAAATACTTTAAGGTTTACAGGAGACGTATTGTTAAAATCAATGCTGAAAGCGGTGGAGCCATAATCTCAAACAAAGAAAAAAGGAGAGTAATATTATTTGTTGTTGCATTCGAAAATCTTCAAATAATTACGGTAGTTTAATGTCCCTGGTCATGTATTGGACGAAAAAGTTCTAAAATATAAATTAAAATAACAACCTCTGCCTTACCCTATGACAGAGAACAGTGATAAAAAAAATATTCTAACATGAGTTTGTGTGCGACTTACTTATAGCTTTAGTCAGTCTACACAATTGGTTATTAAAGAAATGTTTTTATTCAGTGCATGATTATTTTAATTGAATATGATATGAATAATTTAATTTAATTAATTTGATTATCCATCGTTACGTTAACTAATATTTTAATTATATCTTTTATAAGACGATGTAATACTTGTATACTCTATGGGTAATGACATGTGGACTCTTATATATATAACTGAAGACCTGTGTAAATTTTATGTAGCATGTCATATGCCAATAAATTTCATTTCATTCCATTAAAATATAACGTCGTTAATGATTAGCTACATTATTGTATATACATGAGATAACTGTCAACGTTTAAGATCATTCTATTATTTTCTGTACGTAAACTTCTTGAATTGTATCTTATTGTTATGCAATAAAGTATATTCTATTATATTCTGTCATTAACAGTATCGCATCTCAGATAACGCATGACTACACTTGCGGGACTTAGTTTCTCACACTAACATTTTCCTAGGTAGGAGGTCTTATGCAGTGGCATAAGAGTGCAATATCTATAACATCCGTGCAGGAACGGAGAAACAGAACAATTTCGTATGGTCAGGAGGCCTTAAGAGGCGACAAAACAGCTCACAGCCAGGTATCAGGGCATATGCCCGTCTTGATGACTACAACCCCTGGTCTAGAGTATACCTCCATAACAACCTTAAGTTGTGTTCCGGGATAAGCAGCCATGTTTAAGTCTCCGTTTAGACAGCGGAAGCACCTTTTGTGTTACAGATGTCCTTAGACGATGATAACCGTTTTCATCAGGTGGGCCGTCGGCCTGTCTGCTGAACTCATGCAACATAAATTAAAAATGTTTTTTATTTTTTGTTTCGTGATATAATAGGTGCCTTAATAGGTATGAAATAAAAAACTTACTGTTACGAGTTGCAGGACTCGATTTAAAATGCCGTTAGAATTGTTATAGAATTTATTGGAACTATACAAACACGTATAACACAGGTACAAATATAACTGAACACAACCACTCCAAACGTAATGCACGATTAAATAACACGCGCCAAGTCCCTCACTAAATAGATTACCGAATGTACACGAGTCTTGCTCTGCTCGTGGTTATCGCGTGACTGCCTCCTCTCTCAATTGGGGCATTGCTTTATACTGTACAAATAAAATATGTCTGCTCGGCCGCGTCAACGGAATTTCCTAGAATCACACCTGGCTAATGACTACCATAAAAGATTACAATACACAATGGATTGTTTTTCTAATCACAAATTTTAAACACAAAGTAAACAAAAGAAGTCCAAATGCCGCAATGTGTTTCTACAGGGCTGCAGGTGTGAATTTCTGTTTTGTCGGCACCTAGGTCGTAACAATATATTTCATATTGATATGATTAAAAAATTATTTTAATTATAAAACTAAATAAATACTCTACCTCTGTCTGGAAATTGAACGAAAAAAATATCCTTAAAATTGGTACAAGTGCTTTTTTCATAAAAATAACACGTGTAATAGCCACTCGAAAACTGACCCCAATTTAGAATTCTTGTCACGTATCAGGAAAACCATTATCAGATAGTTTAGGTGGGTGCCGTGCACGTTTTACAGCATATACTATGCCTCGTCAATTTGGACTGGAATAATCAATTGAAGCCCTTAAGCTATATATATTTTTATTGTACCTTTTATCCGTGCAGGAACTAAGAAGGAATACGACTTATTCCAGTGAACAGGCGCCTTGTCGTAAGTAGCGTCAAAACAACCTACAGTCAAGTGGTAGGGCATTTTTCCGTCTAGATAACTACAACTCCTGGTTTAGAGCATGGCGCTATAACAATCTTGAGTCATATCTCAGCATCAGTCCGGCAGCACATTCGAAGCACCTTTAGTGTTGTAAATGTCTAGAGGCGTCGGGAACCACTTCCTATTATACATGGGCCGTCAGCCTGTCTGTTGTCCGCCAGTAATACAAAAACTTCTATATCCGTGTAGGAACGGAGAAAGAATACAATTTCATTCGTCCGGGCGGCTTGTCGTGAGATGCGACAAAACAACCCACAGCCAGGTGGTAGGGCATTTGCCCGACTGTATGGCTACCACCGCTTGTCTAAAGTATGTCGCCATAACAACATTGAGTTGTTTGGAGGTTCTAGTCTCCCTTAAGAGAGCAGCAGCACATTTGTAGCACCTTCGGTGTTACAAATGTCCATAGGCGATGGTAACCGCTGTCTATCAAGTGGGCCGTCTGCCTGTCTGCTGAACTCCTGCAATAAAAAAAAACAAAAAAAATATATTTTTTGTATAAAAACTATTCTTACCTATTCTCGAAATAAAATTAAATAAGTAAGTAATCGGCAGACAAACACACATATTGAATATCCCTAAATAAGCAAGTTACGCTTGTGTTATGGGTGATGATATACAACGGACTACTCTAGGGCCGTCCCAGACACCCAGACCATAGCAAATAACGGAGTAAATTAGTTTCCGCAATTTACAATACCAGTAATCGAACCCGGAACCTCTACCTTGCAGTGAGCTACTACGGCAAAGGTTTATACAGCGCAACCACAGTGGTCGTCGGTCAATTTATTCAAAAGTTAAAGACTAAATATAATACAAGTTGCACAAAGGGCAGCCTTATCGCTTCAGAAGTAAAAAATAGCACTAATCTTCAAATATTCCGGAATGATCGATGAGGTCACAGTAACCATGTAAGAGTTTTCAAGTAAATGTTGTGAGCAAACGAACGGAGTCCGAACCAAGAGCCAACGGAATTAGTCCTACTCTCGCCACTTTTACATTTCCATTTGTGAAAAACCTATTGTAGCTCGTCGTTTCCTGGGTAGACGATTTCAATTAGGCTCTGGGCTTCGGCCGGCGACTTCTCAATGAGATTTTCATCTTACAAAATATTTTCATTAGCTTTTTGCATTTTTTTGGGGTCCCGTACGTATTTTAACACGTTAACAGTGGCACTGATTTCTCCTTACTTTTTAATCAAATTCAAAAACTGGGAACCTTACTAATTGACTTCGATGACCTAGGCTCAGTATTTTACACACAGTCTTAAGGAATTATGGGTAGAATACAATACAAGTTAAGTTTCCTTCATTTTATTTTTTAATTATTGTTACGAGTCGCAGGACTCGAATTAAAATCCCGTTGGAATTACTATAGAATTTATTAGAACTATACAAACACGTATAACACAGGTACAAATATAACTGAACACAACCAGTACAAATGTAATGCACGATTCAATAACACGCGCAAAGTCCGTCACTAAATGTACACACGTCTTGCCACGCTTGTTGATATCGCTTGACTGCCTCACCTTTCCGTAGGGGCATTGCTTAATACTGTATAAATACAATATGTCTCCACACAATACTCGACCGCGTGGACCGAATTTCCAAGTATCACACCTGGCTAATGACTATCATAAAGATTACAATACGCAATGGGATGTTTTTCTTGTTACAAATTTTAAACACGAAGTAAACAAAAGAAGTCCAAATGCGGGAAGGTAATAAACTGCAGGTGTGAATTGGTCTTTGTCGGTTGTAACATTATTAATATTGTTGTTGAAATTTTCAAGTGGGAGTTTTTACTTAACTAACTCATCTATACATATAAATAAAATTGGAGTGTCTGTTTGTAATATTGAAATAATCACATTTTACTACATGCATATGAAATATACGGTACATACACCAAATTTAGTTTTTAGTTTTACTGTTTTCTGTGGAGGCTTATTAATAGATTCTCTAAATCTATCTTGTTTTTAGTTATTATTAATGATAGCTTTCAGCCCCCCCAAAAAAAAAAAACATTTAAAAAAAAAAAAACTGTCTGCCTGTCTGTTTGTTCCGACTTTTATTGCCAGGTGGCTGATGTAATAAGGAGTAACTTAGGCTACTTTATTTTGGAATTTAATCGTGAATTATTCAAAATATAACGATTTTCAATCACGCGGGAGAGACCGCGGGGCGCAGCTAGTCCTTATATAAAAATTAAAACATTAAAAATTCTAACATCGCCAATAGGTCGTGTACTAAGTTATACATCGGATAGCCTCTTTGGATATTGCCGAAATTCCAGGATGTCACGGGAACGCAGTAACGCCACTTCGGACGGTGACTTTGACGTCACGGCATATACGAAATTTATGAAAGAATATTGACCTTGACACAGCCCAAATGAATTTCCTGAGGTTTTTAGCTACAGTTTGAAACGTGAGAAAGATGTTTAATTAAGAAACAATATATTGGAACTGCCTGCAGATTGCTGCATAGAAAAATTAATTAATGTGAGATATATGTATGTTTGTACGATATATATGAACATTTTAAATTTAGACCTGGCTGACTGACATTTATTTATCTATTTTGATGTTCATTTTAATTATTTTATTTAATTGTCTAAAGGTTGCCTGGAAGAGATTGCTTTAAGCAATAAGGCCGCCCATTGTACGACTACCTTCTAATTTTATGATATGTAAAAGTGTTACTGTTTTAAGTTGGTGTATAATAAAGAGTATTTATTGTTGTTGTTGCTAATTGTTTTTATTGGTCGATGTATCGTGTTATGTGTGGTAACCCTACGGTTTTCCACATATATGAGGCAACCTTTTTGTTTCTCACACAACAAATTCAAAGAAAACACCTCATCCAAGCCACCTGTGGGTGACTCATGCATTCGCGTGGGAGACTGCTGAGTGGAGAGATTCCTCCGAAGCCTCGGAGCCACCCTGCGGACCGATGGACGGGACAGACTGGCTCCAATCACGGTGGCACTCGGTCATAACTGATCATCGTGATCAATTAGTATTAAGTTATTATTGAAATAATTAAATTAATTAAAGTGTAAGAATTATATTTAGTTTTTAAAAACTTCCTCCGACGGCCATCTCACATAACTATCTGAAAATAAATAAATAATAATAATTTAACTGTTAATTTATTTACTAATATTATAATTGATACAGTTTTACATAGCTTATAATTGCGACTGGCAGTTTTTATTTGCTCAAAAAAGTGTAGTCCGGTTTTTGACATGTAATTAGTGTAATTTAATCTATATCGAACTAAATTCGCAAGCAAAAATTGTAGGGTTACTTATTTTGCATACTTAGCTCTATTCCGCTTACACGATTCGTACACTTTTGACAGTTTTACGCAGTGCTAAAAATCGTCTAATGCGCAGGTACATGGCGAGGAATTATTAGTCATGTAAAACTGTAAAACATGTGTTGCTGTAATTATTGAATAAATGCTAATATTTAGGCGATAATTGCTATTAACACGATACCTAAATATAAAGGGCCGTTTTTAGAATCCTCTCTGTGTGTTTATTTCGAATAGGTTCTGAAATCCGATTAATGGGCTATCTGAGCGCCAATTAATAAGATCTATAAAGACACTAACATTAGTGGAAATATTTTTTTCAATACATTGGTTTTGATTGATATTTATGATACTAGTGCGGTAAGTTAGTTTATACAAACGAGTAGATGAATAAGCTGAATAATCGAACCTCATTGGAAGTGTTTTCGATTAATACATTTGTCTCACTTTAATACCAAAGAGAAAATGAGACGAAATATGTAGTTCTAATTGTTGTCAAGTGCCACATTTGGAAATGTGTTGCTGTTTTCATATTAGAAATGTCAAAAAATGACTTTCCAACTAATAATAAATATGTTCGATTCATTATATATTGAACTGTTTTCTCGAAAATGGGTTAAAAGCCGTTGTTGACAAGTGCGGAGACGGTTTTACAAACTCAAACTATAGTAAGCCCTCGACTTGGTCTCGAGCTTATATTCATCTACTGGTTTGTAAAAATCAACATACCGCAATAGTATCATAAACAACTATTACAGGCGATATTTCTAGCACTTAAATTATAAAGGTATGCCTCAAGAGCGCATTGGGTGTTATAATCAAGAATTTCAGTTTTCATATTTATTTTTACGAGTCTGTATCCTATACAACAATGTGGAGAGCTAAGGTAACTGCTTTGAGTACTAATGACTCAATCAAGTGGATAGTGGTGTGAAAATGGGAAAGAATATACATTTATCGATGTTCTTAAACAATATGTTTGTATTGTAAACATAGAACTATGCACTGTAATATTTAGGACGGTAATTTTGACAGCTCACAATAAGTATGAGGTGGTTTATAATTGTTAGTAAACCTATTTGAGTTATCAATTGTTATTCTCGTACAAATCGGAATCGATAGTAGCTTGCATGCTGTATGGTCAAATTTTAATACAATCAACATTCGAATTTTATAGTCTGTGATTTTTTGTAATACTTGAGACTTCACTTAATGCCGGTGTCTATATCTTACCGATTGTTACCTCTTACCGACCATTGCTTTAATATCGGTTAAAATTTGACACAAGCTTCATTCAAGTGATGTCAAATTTCAATCGTTGGTAGGACAAATAGATTAATAAGTAAGATATAGAAACCGGCTATAAGTGAGCGGTACCGATAAAAGTAAAATATAGTAATCTATCTATACTAATATAATTATTGTATCTGTTTTTGATTCCAAAATGAATGCTAAAATTTAAGTGAGAAATATTATTTTAGCATTTCGCTGATAATATTATGTGATTGTTTTTATAACTTTTGTTTGTTAGTCTGACTGAAAGTTTGAGTTCGATAGGCACCGAAATGGCTGAAACGGAATTCAATGAGATTGAAGAGTGCTATGATATTATTGTTGTGATGTAAGGTTCTTGAATAAATATAACTTCAAACTTAAACTGGCTTTTATTTTTCACTTTTTTGTAAGTATCTTTTTTGTCGTACAAAATGGTCTCTTCTTAACTCAATTCAAAAACGGTGTCTCCTTTCATTTTTGCATTCCCACCAATGAGAGCGACTTTTATACACGTCTCTTATTGGTTGGTCAAATCCTTACGTCCTGGCTAACATAGGCATATAGGCATTGAGTAACAAAATAGAATAGTATGTAGTTGATAAATTAAATTAAATAAATAAGGAAATTGAAATAGATATTTATATGTAGTTTGTTTTATGATTAGAAATTATGATTTAAACATGAATGGAAAACATGCCGTAGATTAAAAGAATGTTGTTGCTATGTATTTCATACGATAGCACTTGTCAAACGTCAAAAGTCAAATGCCAAAAGGTTGACCTTGAACTTGACCAACTTTTGTTTACGAATGAGAATTAGGTTAAAATACATGTTTTATTTATTACAAAAGCTTCCAATAGAAATAAATTGAAATACTATAAATGTAAGCAAATAATTGAGTTGAAAGCCTGAGCGTGTGGTAACCAGGATCGTGGTACATTTCAAGCAAATATAATATAAATATATCTACGACTAAACGTGGTAAGTGCATCCACTACAAGATTAATAAAAAAATTAACAGGAGTTTTGTTATAAATGTTGTATCTAATTTCTTGTAGTGTTTATAAGATTTTATAAAATTAAGTTATGTGCCAACGAAGTAGGGGCACAGCTATTATTACGTAATTATATGTTAAATTTTTTCTTTTATCGATAATTAATAAATAATGAGCCCAGCCCTTTCGGCCTTTTTATAGTGTTGTTCGTTTTAGGGGCCCATTTTGCAATCATAAACCTACAGAGTCAAAACTCAGCACTGCCTAGCACTAATAAGCTACATACAATGTATTAAACGAGACGTTCCTTAATAATAGTACTTGAAGTAATCCCATGAAATGTGGTCTTAAAACTGCAAATCCTCAAAATTATTACAATAATATTACTTTTCGATTTGATTTAAGACAAGATGCTCGAAGGTGCTCGAGTGAATACAGACTGTAACAAAAACCCCGCTGTTTTATATGAGGATGTGTAAGTGTTATAATAACTTCTAATATTTACCCAATAATCCTACTTGGAAATAAATGGAAATGGAATGGAAATTGGGAGCATGCGCTGATAAGAGTAAGAGAAATATTTTGTCATTCTCACTTTACTCGCACCGTCTTACATGTCATGTATTACATTTTTATCCAATTGTTCCTAATATTGTAATTTTCTTGCTCTTGATTTTTATTGCTGAGGAAATCCCAGGAATTATAAATTGTAAAAATGTGGGATAGTGAATAAATAATTTATCAACCTCCAAACTAGAACAGTGAAACTTGGTTAAGTGGGACCTGGATAAGTGAGAAGCCTCCATAACTGGAACTAATGCTGAGTTCCCAACACTGTGGCACTGAATTACCCCTGTTAGTGGGACGAAGCAAACCTCTATATCTGGGATTTGTTCTTTCGATTTATCATCATAGTTACCTTTATAACTCAGACAGTGAGTGAATTTTATATGCGTAGACCTCTGTAACTGAGATACATCGTTTTGTTTGTTTACTTAATTATTCTTATTCTAACCGCAAATTCCGCCTTTAACTACGTAAGTAATTTTTATATGTATAATAAATGTATTTAATCACACAATTTTTATATGTATTTAATCGCACCTCTATAACTGAAATAACCCTCTGTAAATGAGACAGATATTTATTTATACCTGGATATCTGAGACAGTGGGTAAGTGGAATACCTTATAAGTGAATCCACATTGGAAGTCCCACTTAACCAGGTTTCGCTTAAAACACAATAAAATAGAGAAACATTATAACACCTCAAAAATTGCTTTTAGTGATAAGACCACCTATTGTCTTCTGTATTTAAACTTCTTAAATTGTATGTTAATGTTATGCAATAAAGTATAATCTGTGCTATTCTATTCCTCATCTGACAACATATCTATCAATAACTCGTTGTTACCCAACCACCCATCCTACACGCCTATATATATATACAAATATTTATAATACTGATTACTATATATCTCTATTAAACGACGGTATTCCTAAGAATTGGCTAATATACTATAATAATCTTTCTTGTTGTCTGATATTATTATTTACGACTGTTGCCGGGATCTGCCATGTTAGTCAATACTCGTATAGTCCTTGATGCACGATTTTCAACAACTCCATTATCGTTTGGTCTGTTTGTACTATTTGACGATATCAATAATATTCTAGATATCGCTTTCGCGACTAAATATTTGACATTAGTCTTCAGCCTAGCGAATCCACTAAAGAAAAAATAAAAATATTTTAATACCTACGCATCAAGCAGGAACAGGTTTTTGTTCCTCCCTGCCCACATAAGTTCAAAAGACAGTATTGGATGTAAGTTTCGCAAAGGCAATTCTCTCATCAAATATTAAAATCGAAAACAACATTTGTATCAACAAAACAATGTAGAAACGATAGAATTTAAAATTCCCTTTAAACAATGTCGGCCATTGGCCGTATGACGTCAATTATGTCCATTACACAGTCATCATTTGGTTCCATATACTCGATATCAAGTATCGCGTGTTCTAAAACAGATGCTTTATTTAGCTATAACCTAGTATCGGATGCAATCGTCAGTCGTATGAAGAGGCTATTTATACCACGTACTTTTTGTCCACTAAGTAGCTCAACGATGACAATATATATTCAATCTAAAAGCTGTTCAAATAAAAGTAATTTTACTAAAACACAAAGGTCCAAGTCCAGCAAAAGGCGTACAAAAGGAATCGTCATTAACAGAGTACTGTCTTGGCGGCCTCATGTAACTGAAATCAGTAGGAAACTTTTCGCGTCATCCGCATCGCTCAGAAGGTGGAATAATTTCCTACCTACCGCTACTAAGGTTATTCTTGTACAATCCAGACATAACCCAGGAACAACTAGATAAGCTAGAACGCCTTCAAAATGTCTCCGAATTTCGTGATAAGCTTAAATAGTCACCTATTCGCTTTCGCCGGAATGTTCACTTACTCTCACTTTTGCACAATATTACTTTTGCACTTTTGCATAATAATACCTTTACAATCCCTGTTCTCCCGAATATTTAAAGGAACTTTTTTCGTTTTCTCTATCAATCTCATTCCTGCAATTTGCGCTCAAATGAAAATCTTTAAAAAAAAAATACCGGCACACACGTTTTCCTTCGTAGGAAATTCTTTTGCCGTACAGGCTGTTCGTCTGTGGAACTCCCTCTCTTTAACAATCAGACAAGCTAATCAATTACTATATTTAAAAGTATGGTCACTGACCATTATTGTGTGTTATGTTAGATACATTGTTTGAATGTACATACATATATTTATAATATCATCATATATCGAATTGTGTATGTATATATGCATATATATATATATATATATATATATATATATATATATATCTGTATATATATAAGTATATAGTACTTTATTTACATTTTATTTTATTTTTTATAATACACCACCAAAAATCTTATATTTAAATTTCATTTAAAATCTCCTGACACTGGGTTGCCTGGAAGAGATCGCTATAAGCGATAAGGTCGAACATTGTTCTAATACAAATGTATCCATATCAATTGTCTAGATTTAAGTTTATGGTGAACAATAAAGAGTTTTCCTTCATTCATTCATACACAATTTACGAGTAGATATATTTGTTTGATTAATGTGCATGCTGTAAAATTGTCGAGTATTGACGATAAAGGTAAATGCATGTGAGTCTTCATTTCAGAGAGGCTTATGGTATGCAATGCATATATCAAAAGCCTCTCTGAAATGAGGAGCCCCAAATACATGTAATGCCGAATATTATTATTGCGCACAAAATAGCAAGTCGTCTATTTAGCTCCCTAGGTGAAACGTTAAAAATGTAGTGGTTCAATTGTTTTTCCTAGAAACAATTCAATTGGTACAAAGAAGTGCAGTGTTTCTGTATTCGAGGACATATCATTTTCCATGACTACTATTACTTGAGACAAATATGACAAGTGTCAAAATAATGTATCGCATTATGCCATGTTTTACACCTACCAGTATATCTAGACACGTTTCAATTTCACAAAGAGTCTTTCCAACATAGCCATGTTAAGGCTTCTGGTCGCTGGTTGGTCTGTCTGAGCCTAATCGGCGCTGTCGTGCATATACCATATAGACGCCTTTACGCAAATATTTATAGTGGTTCCTTCTAATCTTTAACAGAATTAGGACAATCCCTTCATATAGAAGCAGTCTTCACAAATAATATAAGACTTGAGTAGAACTTATATAAATTTGGTTTTAAGGCGTCTCTGTCGCCGTAATAGGTCGAAAGTGGGATGCAAATGAAATATGTTTTCGTTGGTAATTACTGATCAATAATTAGTATACAAAAAAAAATCTATGCGATATGAGACGTAACGTAGTTTTTTCGTAATTTTTCTATTGTTACTTTAAGTTAACAAAAAAATTCACCAAAATACATCCAAATTATTGACATGAAAACATTTTACTCCTTAAATTTTTATCAGAACAGGATAAAACAATATCTACATGTTTATACAAGAGAGATAAATCACTTGGTTTAAGTACTCTTTTGTAAATACTATTTTATTTTATTCACAATAAAATAATGCATCTGAAAAACGACTACATCTATGGAAACCCCCGTTTTCACCAAAAAAATCAGTACCGAAAAATCCGCAAACACGTTGGCGTTTGCTACAGGCTTAAAAGAACAAGATACAATGCTGCACTCTCAGACGAACAAAATAGGTAGACCGAGCCCTGAGCTCTCAGAGCGAGGCTGGCTAAATGCGCCTAAAGGAATCCGATCGCGCCGCAGGTTCTTACGAGAACTTACCATTAAATAATCTAATTAGTACGGATAAAGGTGGAGGAATATTTTCCTGTTGATACATTACTGCTGCTAACCACATAGACGCTAACCACGTGTATACTACATAAGCTTACGCACACAAGTCTCTTATATCCGTGCAGGAACGGAGAAAGAATACAATTTCCTGCGACCGGGCGGCCTGTCGTAAGAGGCGACAAAACAACCCACAGCCAGGTAAGTGGTAGGGCATTTGCCCGACTGGATGGCTACCACCTCTGGTCTAAGGCATGTCGCCATAACAACCTTGAGTTGTGTTCCGGCATTAGTGACCAGGTTCCAGTCTCCTTTAAGAGAGCAGCAGCGCATTTGTAGCACCTTTGGTGTTGCAAATGTTCATAGGCGATGGTAACCGCTTTCCATCAAGTGGGCCGTTTGCCTGTCTACTGAACTCCTGGAATAAAAAAAAAGGCCAAAAAATGCTTCACTTCTTATTCTTATTCGTTCGTTAGAGGTTGCAATACCACATATATGGCGTAAATTTCTACTTAAAACAAAGTTATTAAGTATATAAAAGAAGTTTTTGCTATGCAATTTTCATGAGGATTGTTAGATAGTAGGTCTAGCATTCGCCTGGTACCTGCTCCCTACGAAATTATTCAAAAACTTCAATATTCATAAATACTGGACACTGGTCAGATACAGCATTCGTGCAAAGCCATATTTAAAAAAAACCCATCATTTTTAAAATGGTTATTGGTTGGTGGTAGTACTGGTGAATAAAAGTCGGAAAGTTCATAATCAAACCATTTACAGTCCAATTTTAATCAGATTGTCTTTTTATTAAAACCAATCCCACTAATTCGCCCCTCAAACAAGCAGGAAATTAACCTAACAATATTTTTTATTTTTACCGAATTTTATTGGTCATAAAAGAAATCACTTCATTAGCCCATTACCTTAGTAGGGGTTAAAGTTATTGTTCAACATGGAATGGATTCACCACATGATTTAAAAAGGTCTAGTCACAACAGCAGCGTAGCGTGGGTGACGGCCGCCGGGGCGGATGACAATTTTGCCGCCCTTATATTTAGGTATTGCAATTTAATGCATACTATATCTATACTTATATTAAAAAGGGGTAAAGTTTGTGTATTTGTGACGTTGTAGGGCGGTAATGTCTAGATCTACTGAACCGATGTTGAAAATTATTTTTTCTTTGTGTTGCCAGCAGTCGCAACAAAATATCATTTATAGAATGGGGATTCCCCGAACTCGTTACAGGATAAGTAATGAAAAATTCCTTGCTTTTTCAATCGGTCCGAATTTGTAGTTGCGATAAAAATATGAAATGGTTCAATTATTTATATTATTTATTGTGAAATTTTGCCTCCCCCTAAAAATTGCCACCCGAGGCGGACCGCCCCCACTACGCTACGACATTCAGTCACAATGTTTTCTTTCACCACCGAAGATATAGTGACCCAAGATTATATTTATATTATATTTTATTAGAAATTAAATTTTCAATGTTCTCTTTAAATGTCTATATGAATCGAAGTAGGATTCAGTACTACTTAATACATCACAGAAATAAATCTAGATAGAACGGCGAAGTGGGCGTGGCACCCGTGCCAAAACCATGCACTATATTGCATACTTTTCTAAACGCGCTCTCATTACGCAACGTGAGTCCCGCTCCTGCGCTCGCAACGTAAAAAAATAGACAAATCGATACAAATATGCCTTATTTTGCTGTGGAAAACTGCAAAAACAAAAGTAGTGACGCAAATATGAAGTTAGGAGATATTTCATATCATCAGTTAGTATTGAAATTCAGTAAAAAGTCTTTTTTTTGAGAAACCAAATAATGGTTCTACTTTTACTATGTTCGTGAAATACGACAAGTTGTATATTTCTTCGTTAAGATATCCTTTGCTGTCCACATACAACGCTCGTATACAGAAGCATAATGATTGCGCGCAATGTACGTCGTAGCAAACGAAATACACAATACACCTGCTTATGTCAGATAATCGCTGTGATTGGTCATCGAATGCTAGAGATTGACACTACGTGCATCGTTGAGTCTTATGACTTATCGATGAATTAATTAAATATTCATTCCAGTCTCAGTTCATGTTTTCTTTTGTCCCTACTTTTTACTCTGACGATATTATTAAGCTTGTTGCGTAACTTAAAGTTATTTTTTTGACCAAAACTAAAACAAAATATATATAAGTCAATTTGTTTAGGAAGTTTTGTACCAAAATTAATTTCAGAATAAATTCTTTCGTGATATATGAACATATGATATATAATAATTGTAATATATGATATAATTATAATATGCTTTTATTTATATATCAAGAAGGAATTTAGTAAGCGCTGAAGTTATTAAAAGGTCTAACCGTTAAGTATATGAAAAATGCACTGGCACCTAGTTAAGAGTTCTTACTTATTCTTGTTATTGTTCTTCATCTAATATAGCCATAAAAGAATTAAACCCTATAAAGTAAAGGCATTGAATCCCGTTACGTAAAAGTTATTTTTTCAGTGACTATTAATGGTATCTTTATGAAATGATAAATGATTAAACTGTATGTTACTATCGATAAACGCATTATAAAATATTTGCTTGAGAATGTTTGCTTTAATGGGAACTTGACGGAAAATATAACCGGATATATAATTTTTTAGTGATTTTATTTTTTCATTATTTAGCTATTACTAGTGACTAATTCTAAAAAGATCGAATAAGTCAATCATACCTTAAACCCAAAACATCATTAAAGTGATGACCTTGATGATTTAATAATTATGATAAATTCAATCGTATAAAATATAGACAAAAAAAAACATGTGTGCGTGTACTAGTGTACACACGTAAGAAGTGAAACTTATTTATGACCTTATTTTTCGAAAAATGATCTACTATATGCAACTTTAGAGAAATTGGTTAAATATAGTTAAAATTTGATTTTGCTGATTACTTAAATATATATATAGTAAATAAATGATTTATAAATCATCAAACTCGTATATTAATTAAAACACAATAAAGTCAAGAAATATTACAATTGTGGAGAAATGTGACGAGACGCGTAACCGAAAAATGTGACGGTAAATTTTTTCCCACGCCGATAAAGAAGTTTCACTTCAAAAATCAGTTAGCTTCACTATTTTTATATACATAATAATAATTTATCACACGCTGCAGATATGACTATCGATAATTTAATGAGTGTGTCTCCTCACTAGTGCCCGCGCACACAAAGATATTGACGTAACGCTGTGGGCGGGGCTTGTTAAAAAATGACACGCGCGAAATGCAAGCGAATAAGACGTCGTAACCATTCTATCTAGATATTATTTCTGTGTAATACATATAAGAATCTGAGTAGAATAGCGAATACTTTATTAGATACAAATCGAGTGAAAAATATAAAATTAAAAAAAATATATGAATATAGTATCATCTTAAATTTTCGCGACTACTACCTGTGCGCAGTAGATTTGCCGATAGCCTCATGATATAACGCGTCGATGGTCAGTAGGATTGACAAAAAACGGTTTTACAAATAGTTGTTGCAATAAATTTATTATCTTAATTTATTATTGTAAATATTGTTACGTACAAGCGGGGGTACGCACTTATGGATTGGAAGAAGACACCAGTTTTTAATTTAAAAGCTTTTATTGACTTACTCAGCCGCACGTAGTACCTCTTTGCAGGGTTGCCCCTATACGCACGACCAACGATGCACAGTCCCGATGATAAGTTGTCACACCCTCAATACCGTCGCCGATATTGCGTGGACCACCTCCGATATTATCGCGGGTAGCTCGCTTCTGGTTCCTCTTTCGAACTACGCTACACACCTCCTTCACGTATCTGTCCACCAAACTTGTCACTAAATTCACCACTTAATTCGTCTCTGTCTTCTATTAACCTTCTCTTCCAACTCTTTAATATCGCACTTGTCACTTCACCGTCTTGTACTGAACTCAACTTTAAACTCAACTCTCAACTTAAAACTGCCCGGTAGGCGCGCCTTACGCTGTTTATATATCCGGAAGAATTTTCTAGAAACCAACTATCTATCTCCGTCTCTTTCTTCCCGAGCCTTCTGTTCGCGAACTTTCGTTTATACATCTATCCCTTTCTAACATTTATCTATCTCTTTCTTTCGTTGATCGTCTATCTCTTTCTAACATCTATCTATCTCTTTCCTTCATTCATCTTCTATCCCTTTCTAAATATATCCGTCCTTGTCTTTTCCTTCCAGAATTTTCTAGATTTTCCTAAAAGTTCTAAAACTGATTTACGCTGCTGGGCAGTTATACCCTCGGTCGCCACAATATTTTACGTACGTATAT
Organism: Dendrolimus pini; assembly: GCA_949752895.1. Lineage (NCBI taxonomy): Eukaryota > Metazoa > Arthropoda > Insecta > Lepidoptera > Lasiocampidae > Dendrolimus > Dendrolimus pini. Next base: position 8,202,619 of record OX457146.1, read on the forward strand.
ATAGTTATAATAATATTAAGTAGTCATCGGCTTCTACGTGCGGCTTATAGTAATAACGTACTACTAATTAAAACTATGTTATCAAAATTATTCGTCGTCGTACTCGTAAAAATCCTAGTTTTGAAATGAAATAATTACGGTAAAATCGTTTATGGGACGTTTATGGACTTATTTTTTTTACTTTAAACTAGGAGAAACTTAGTTGATATTTTTACAATGGATAACTTAATAGCTAACCCTTAATCTAGGGAACTATTTTCCCACCCGCCCTATTTTTGAGATGGAAACGGTTTAGATTGTATTTTCTACACAAATATAATCTTAGATAATTAAAGAATTATTTTATTGGCAGCTTCAACCTTTCAAATGTCATGTGTCAACGTCAGAATCAAATTAATGTCACTTTTGAAAAAAATGCGCGCTTTTCACATAGTGGAGACTTAAATCTGCTATTTAAATTTATAGACGTAATCGGGCAAAGGGAAATTATTTCCCACTGGTTATCCATGAACAGGCAAAGGGAAATAAATTCCCACCAGTAAAAGATCTATATTTTCAGTTTCAATAATTTATATATGATTTTATGTACACTGATATCCAACATGACCGCAGAACATATACTTAAGCCATGAAAAACAAATTTTTTGGTTCTGCCCGATTAAGGGATGCTATGTATACTATGTCCAGCAGTGGGAATACTTGCTGAAAAATAAACTATATATTAGATACATTTATTTCTATTAAATTTAAATAATGGATGCTTTCTCTAAACGAGAAGAACCAGCTATTAGTGGCTGAAACAAAAGGTTCTCCGCAAGCTTTTGGGCCAAACAAGGAGAGACGATGGCAGCTGAAAGGTCCGAGAGATAAAATCTCACCGCCTCCATTGGCTTGGTCACGTGGAACGGATGGGAGAGGATTGTAGCGTGAAGAGGGCCTATTTGGGACAATCGGATGGGCGACGCCCGATATCCGCCCGAACATAACTGGCAAGAAATCGCACAGGACAGAAACAGGTCTCGCCTCGGAGGCCAAGACACATTTTGGGTCGCTTAGCTAACGGAGTTCGGAGTTATAATTACTCTTTACCGTATCTATAAATGATCTATGCTATATTGTAGTCTGTCTATCATAGGGCCCATAAAACCGCCATGCTTCTATCGTGGTCGGCGCAGCGAATTTTAATAATTTGGAATCGGTACAAAGGATAAGTCTAATTTGGACTTAGAATAGATTGGCATCTCTCTCATAGCCGTTCAACATGTTCAAGGTGTCGTGACTCACTGGCAGTGGCGTGACCCACCCTACTTCGACACCGAGCTGCATTGAAGTATGGTCTTAAACCAGGAATTATGATCAAATCTCTCGCATTATGCATATGAAACTATAGCATTGCGAGGGTAGTTTGTATGATTACTAGAAACGCTTTAATTTTCTAAAGTGTCGACACTTACAGCGAAGGTATAATTAAGTATTATACCTATATAACTTTATCAGTACTTAAGATTAACTTTTATGTTATTTTATAAATAGTCCTAGCGATCAAATCATGCGTACATACTATACATACATATTGTTACGAGCCGCAGGTCTCGAATTAAAAAGCCGTTAGATTTACTATAGAGTTTATAGAACTATACAAACACGTATAACACAGGTATAAATATAACCGAACACAATAAGTCCAAACAACGTAATGCAGAAGGTCGTTATTCCATAAAACGCGCAAAGTCTGTCACTAAAAGATTCCTGATTGTAGTACACACGTCTTTCTTCGCTTGTGGTTATCGCTCGACTGCCTGATCACTAAATGGGGGCATTGCTTTATACTGCACAGATGCAATATGTCTGCCCGGCCCCGTGGACCGAATTTCCTAGAATCAGTTTGTACTTTAAATCCGAGACACCTGGCAGTGATCACAATACAACAATAGGGCGTAAGAGATTACAATACACAATGGGCTGTTTTAAACACAAATTAAACAAAAGAATTCCAAGTGGCGAAAGGTAATAAAATGTGTTTCTTCAGTTATGCAGGTGTGAATTTGTTTTTTGTCGGCGTCTTGGTCCTTACAATATTTTTGGTTGTTGGTAACTCTGCGTGTCGCGCGAGAAAAGCAAGACATGCTGCGCCATCTAGTGATGAAGGATTTTAGAACTTTTCTGAAAACGCTGTTATCATTCTTAGTTTTCTTCTTCTATTATAATTTATCGGTAGTAAACGTAACCTGCAATGATCATAAGAATATTTTCTAAGACCGCCTATTAAAAACAATTTTTTTTAGCATAATAACACTTATACCATTCATATAAGGTCGAAATCTCACGAAGTTACATAAAAAAAAAGCTGAGAACGTTTGATGAAATCCGAAACATTAATGGCATCCATATTAAGTAGAGCTCTGGCTAATGCTGATATTGGCAAAATTAAGGGTCATTCGGAAAGAGGGCGGGGAGTGAGGGAAGTCAAGTTATACCGGTTGGTGGGCCACCCGCGGTGTCGCAGCGGGATTGTGACTCAGTGAGGCCGAATGAGATGTCGACGGGACAATAAATAAGATTGTATGGGAATTTATTTCTTTTTTTGAACCAACCTAAAAATATGATGTGTTTTGTCACACATTTTTGGTTCGTAATTTGGAAAAAATGAGTGTGTGTGCAGTTCACACGCAGTAGAAGTGAAACTTCAGATAATATAATCACAGATCATTCTACTGTAACTTTTATAATATAATTTCTTTAGTCTACATCCATCACCATATTATAATTCAAAATAAGCTTCTTAAGTATCACTTTGAATGTTTCACTCATTAAGTCAAAAAAATATTATTATCAGTTTTATTATGGTCCAAATTGGACCTAAGTATAATCATCGGTCTTATTGACTCTCTAATCTGTGCTGCAGAATGGAAAACTCGTATCTCGTTCTCTCTCAGGCTTAGTCCTATAGATTTATGTGTTTAACTCTTTTAGTGTCGCTTTTTAAGCTGAGCGTTTTCTATCTGTATTTTTCTATCTCTCTTGCTATCATATTGTTACGACAGAATGCCGATGAAAGACAAATTCACACCTGCGTCTGTAGAAACACATTTTATTACCTTTTTTCGGCATTTGGACTTCTTTTGTTTGTTTTGTGTTTAAAATTATTAATTAGAAAAACAGCCCATTATATATTGTAATCTTTTATGGTAGTCAATAGCCAGGTGTGATTCTTAGAAATTCAATCCACGTCGCCAAGAGACATTATATTTGTGCAGTATAAAGCAATGCCCCAATGCAGAGATGGGCAGTCGAGCGATAAGCACAAGCGAGGCAAGACGTGTGTACTACATTCGGTAATCTATTTAGTGACGGACTTTGCGCGTGTTATTATATTTGTACCTGTGTTATACGTTTGTGTATAGTTCTAATAAATTCTATAGTAATTCTATTGGCATTTTAATTCGAGTACTGCAACTCGGAACAATATCATTCTTGTCACGTTATCCAACGTGTGGTTTTATTAGGTAATCTTTTTATTTTATCAAATCACTTTAAAGTCTTTATAAGTTTCTGATCATATTATGGCTGAGAATAAAATTAATTTTATTTAAAACAAATTAATGCAAATTTAAATAAATAAATAGAATTGTGGATTAATAATTGTCGCAATTATTAAATCAATAGATAAATTTAAAGTAATTTATTCGATAAGCTTTATCCATCAATATAATATAAGCTAAATCTGTGTAATATTGCACTTTACACAAATACAAAAATATTTTTTTTATTGAATATGAGGCCATGAAGTTGAAATAGGCCTCAATCATAAGTAATCTAATAATAACTCTGATAACTAATAACTCGTTCCTATTCCTTACCAACCATTCATTTGCCTACTATTGGTTAAATTTTGACATAAACTCTATACAAGGAATTAAATGTCAAAACTCAACCGCTGGTAAGGCAAATAAATGGATAGTAAGGTATAGGAACCGGCCAGAAGCAGTATTTTAAAACTGAAACGTTGTAAACTACCCCGAAGGGGGCATGTATGGCGGCTTATAACAATGTTTGCTTGCTTCGAACAATATTGACCAACTGCCGGCTGCTGGTCTTATGGATCATGGAATGAAGACTTTACGGAATCGGTGCACGTAATCTGGCCACGTTTAAACCTTCGGCGTTTATTCTAGAATTACTCAATTATAGTCTTGTGTTCATGAATGATGTACAATAGTACATCATTCTGTACTGGATCCTAATAAGGATTCAGTACCCTAAACTGTGTTAGAAGAAACGTTTCACATTAATACCAAGAGAAAGATAACTCCTTATTGTACACCAATAAAAAAATGAACTTTTAGACTTAATTTACTTATTTAATTATTTACAAATTGGGCTCTTATCGCTAAAAAACGATCTCTTTCAGACAACCCCAAGAATGAATTGAGATTATAATGGCGATGGTGGTATACGTAACATGGGGGTTCTGTGGCGAAGCCTTAGGTGAGTAGCGATACCTCGGATCCGATTCCAGGAGCCTAGGCAAGTGTAGCAATTCGCGATCGGCAGTGGTCGAATGTGTGAATTATAAATAATGAGCACTTTGTAATATACAAAGGCATTTAATACATTTAATGGTATACGATTGGTGTCAGACATGACAGGACAAAATAATACGCCTGGTGTGCAAAATATTTAAATATAGCTTGACATCTGAGGTGCCAGTGCCAAGTTACACGACCTTATTTTAACACTCCCCCTTAACTTGCGCACTCGCAGCCAAGTCCTCTCACACAGCTCTCAGGCTTCTCTCTTGAAAGACTTTCGTCGATATGTCAGCCATCATTCCTTGGTTTGACACATACCTTAGCATTACTGCGCGGCAATTCACTTTTTCTCTGATGAAGTGGTGTTTGACATCTATATGTTTTGTCCCCTGATGGTGCACAGGATTCTCTGCAATCCTTATTACCGATTGGCTATCACTTTGCAACATCATACTATCCATTTCCTGTTCCATAGAATATATGAATTGAGAAACTAGATTCCGGCAAGTTGTTCCAATCGATATGCAAAACCCGAAACTTTTTATCTCTAAAATCGACGTTAACAAATTGATTGATAGATATTCTCGGCCTATTTCCACTAAACACAGAACTCTGATCTCAGGAGACCTGCCTAAAGTTACCAACTTCGATTCTCACTACATTACGGAGATGGATTGGTCCATGAGTATTTCGCTCATTATGTTGGTTGGTGTTATTTTAGGGTAATAAATAGCCACAAAATATTTGAATTTAATTCAAACTAATTAACTTACTTGTTTCTCAATTAGAAGGTACATTAGTGCAAAATTAATTTTAGTTTTTATGTTAGTCTGTATACCACTATATGCTAGAATTTATTATTGTTTAACATCTGTATTATCTACATTCTTATAACGCGGCGCCATTTACTGATGTAGGGCTTAGAACACTTAGCCTTCTATCGGAGAAGGCTCTAGCAGCTCTAAACCCAGTTACCGGTAGGTAGTTGCCTACTGAGTTGCAACCGCGGTACAGAGGTAAGCCCTCGAGACCCCAACCTCCTCATCATAAAGAGAAAGAAGACCCTATAGAGCGTTCTATCAACTGGAATTACATTAACCAAGAAACAACAAATCAACAATTACTCAGAATTTTCCGTTCATTTTATAAAAAAGTTCTTCGAGAAAAATAGTTTTGACATACGTGACAGACGGGAAGATGAAGATAGCGAATTTATAAGGATTATGTATATGCCTAAATGTCTATGGAATCCTGAAAGCATGTCATGTTACTAAACAATGGTAACTAAACGCCAATAAGCCTCGTAGCCCGATATCTTCATGCCTCCAGTCTAAGACATTGGCAGGGGTCTGTCAATATTGTCCGAAGCGAGCAAACACCGCCCCGTGTCTCCTGAAAGTGGAAGGGCTAAGCCCTTTGTACTACACCTTGAATATATTACCTTACTTAATAGCAGGAAGAATAATCTTCTAAACTTTGCCTTGCATGCTTGATTTAAGTGTAAAGTGCTGATGAGTTTGAAAAGAGTATGTGCCTACTTTCTTAATATATCTTTAAGAACTTTAAAGAAGCCTACACTTGATATGAAACTGAATAAGATTCCCATAAGTCTACAGTAACTGGTAAAAGTCTTATTTTTAAAGAGAAAATAGTTCATACAAACATTCTGATTGTAAACAAATACGAAAACATAGTTGGAGCATTATTTTTTCCTGCCTACATTTCTGGAATATTCGAGGACCGCTCCAATATGAGATATCAACGGAGCGAGAAAAAAAATTCTGCCCTACAATGGTGCGTGGCAAATAAAAATAATAAATGCGCAATTCTTTAGGCAGGGCTGTAAAACTGTCGGTCGCACTGGTGCCCTTGAGCTGAGCCGGCCAGGCGTTACGGACCCCTGGATCGACAATGTCAGGGCTGGTCAACTGTTTATACGACAAACGGTTACTTTCTAACTACTATCGTAGGGTTTATATAAATTATTCAACCTTAATCTATAATATTATCTCTAGTCAGCTGACATGAGAATGTTGAGATGGATGTGTGGTAAAGGTGGGCGATTATACTTATTTATATAATCGAATTACTTTGAATTACTAATCTTGATAATCGATTATGAAATTAGTTACTAATTTGTTTTCATAATCGAATGATGTTACTAATATTAGTACTACTAATGAAATCGTTGAAAAAAGTCGAAAGTCGAGCGAGACATTGTAATGTTGGTATTAGTAACATCCAATACCAACATTTCAATGTCTCAACTTTTTTCAACGATTTGATTAGTAGTACTAATATTAGTTGTAATATCATTCAATACTATTAGTAACATTCCAACTACAGTGAATCATTCATTGCGTCGTCTCGTTTTCGGTGGTGCGAGTGGCTAGCGTATTTGTTTTTGGTGGAGTTTTATAATTATTGTTTAAATTTAATTTATTTATTTATTTTGTTTTTAGTTTAATTTAATTTTTAAGATTTTATGTTGTAAATTGATATGGGTTATTTATTACCTGAAATAAAGAAATTATTATTATTTTATGTGTATGTAATGTTCTCGAACACTTACCTATTTACAAAAATAATAGTCTCACAAGTACTCACAACTAAATTAGTAACTACTTATCTGTCATAATCGAGATATCTCGAGATATCTTCATAATCGAATGAATGCATTAGTATATCTTATAATCGCACACCGCTATGCGGTGTTAAAAGAATGGATAAGGTGAGAAATGAGTACACACCGGGATCTTTGAAAGTTGCACCCGCAACGTACAAGTGGAAAAACTTCAACTGACAAGTGACAAAATGAATCGCAATAAGATTTTAACTTGAAGTGTTACGTTGCGATTCGTTTTTCCACTTGTCCGTTGCGATTCATTTTTCCACTTATCCGTTGCCATTCGTTTTTCCACTTGTCCGTTGCCATTCGTTTTTCCACTTGTCCGTTGCGATTCATTTTTCCACTTATCCGTTGCCATTCGTTTTTCCACTTGTCCGTTGCGATTCGTTTTACAACTTATCCGTTGAAGTTTCACTTCTAATATGTGTCCCAGCACACATTTCGATATTTCGCAGGTTTACTGCAAATTATGATTTGGTTAGGTTAGGTACATTTTAATTAATGCAGTTTTAATTTAAACATATTTTATTTTATCAAACAAAACACTGAATTCGATCCGGAACAAAAAAAACATTCATAGTCTACTCTAAAATTATACACATACAACGGAACATTAACAAATGCGCATCTTTCGTCATCAACTTCATTCAGACATCAAATTATGTTAACAGAAAAATATTTCAAAAAAAAAACTCAATAAAATTTCGTTTGCTCATGTTTTGATGAAGTAGCTCCGAAACTACAGAACCGATTTGAAATATTCTTTTACTGTTGGCAAGCTACACTATTGTCGGGTGACATAGAGTATATTATATTAGTCGCGGGCAGACGTTAGTTTATAATATATTATAAATAAGAAATTTAATCAAAAATATGTTTTTGATACAAACTTGAGATTGAATGCTGTATTAAATATTCTCAGTGAGTCGTGTATTTGTGCCGTATGCTGTAGAGACGCTTGGTCTATGGGATCCAGAAGCCATGAGCCTTTACAAAGAGTTATGAATCCAGCGAGGTAATGTAGCCTGATATGGGCTCCTTCCCCCATAGATGGTGACTTAGGCCCAATATTCCACTTATGAGTAAAAATACAACTAAGCTTTATTTATTGTATGAGACTATAATATTTTAAGTTTTTAATATGTATATAGATATAATAATATTTTATACTAGGATATGACCGTGATTTTTTTCACGCTTGACTCGAAATTTTTGCCGGATTCCCAATACACTAAATACCGCACTATATAAAAAAGAATGTAATCTATCGTTTTATTGAAAACTCAAACAACTAGGAAACGCTCTCGGGTGAATTCCCGCAGGATTCTTGGGATAAAAAAGCACACTTTTTATTACATAAATTTGCTATCGATCAGTGACAAAAATCGTATTGGAATTCGATTTGTTTCCATTTGGCAATTTAAAATAATTCCCAGGATAAAAAGTAGCGCAGATTTTAAGTCTAAGAATTTTCTATCGACTAGCGTAAACCACATCGAAATCGGCCCAGTAGTTTTTGCGTGAATCCCGATCCAACAGACAAACCGATAAACAGACAAGAAATTTTAAAAAAATGAATGGTGTTATCTGTCTGTCTGTTTGTATAGTCTATTCCAGTTGTGTTTTTTAATAGCTTCAGTGTACAGGACATGGCATGTTTAGAATCTTATAATATTATAGATAAATAATATTATGTATTCATTATGTGTTAAAATTTTCAACTGTTCACTGAAATATGTATCAGTTAAAGACAGAATGAAGCTATAGTCACACGGATCCGTACATTACCTGGTGCTTACCGGTTTTTTTTTCAACAAGGGTTGTATACAAAATTAGCCTGAAGGCATATTTAAACGTGAAGAAGAAAAAAGAGAGGCCATTCCCAACCAAAACTAGCACAAATAATCTTGTATACCAATTTCCTAATTCGGTTCTGGCCGTAACAAGAGTTTCTACGCGAATTCACACGTTTCCCGCCAAGATGGAATGGTATATGAAATATAAAACGCGAGTATAAATCATTTACAGGCCAACGCATTGGTCGGTGTTGCCGTCTCACTCTGGCTGAAAGCAAGTTTGGGGCTGGTGTTGCCAGTACCGGGAAATTCGTAACATTCTTCCCTATCAATATTATTATAAAAAATAGTGATAGGTAATAGTTTATTTATTATATTATCAAACAAAATTTACAAATATAATATGGATCATTGAAATTTTTTTAGGCAAAACAATAAGATATCCTATGTTTCTATAATATAGGTAGGTCATTGAAGCCACTCGGCACCCGACCAGCACCGCCTCGGCTCGTGAGGTTAGTTTTTAAAAGCGAAATTTCTTTTAGAATCGTTGTGATTTGAAACTCGATGCACTGAAAAGTGATACTAAAAAGATAAACACACAAAATTCAAAGTTATTTAATTCGAAATAAAACACGTTTCTCTTTACCCGTTTGTATTAATTTTCAGTTTAAATAAAACTTAAAAAGATTTCAAATGGCTTTTAGCTCTATATGTATATCGTTAAGGCAGATATTCTTTTATAGGTAGACCAACAGGTACGTAGATACTCACGTGGCTAACAATGTATTCAAACTCGAACTTTATGCAACTGATTGAAAGTGTAATTAGATTTAATAATTACGAATAAGGGTCAAAATAGCTAAGAATAGAGACGTCTATAATAGAATAGAAATGCGAAAATGTTTGTGTACAGTTCACACTTGTCTACTAAGCGTTGTAGATTTTATTTTATTTTAATATTTTATTTTATTTTATTTTATTTGGGGGGCTAACAGCTATCATTAATAATAACTAAAAATAAGATAAATTTAGAGAAGCTATTAATAAGCCTCCACAGATAACAGTAAAACTAAGAAGTGAGAAAAAAAAAGAAAATTATACTAAGAAACAATAATAAAATGTACATAGATATAAGGTACTTAAACTGATAAATCCGAGTTTGAATAGAATTTGACCAACTTAACGCTAAACAATGCTACACTATTAGTAAATAAGTCTAAGTCTATATCTTCCAACTTACTTAACTTATTAAATTCGTTTGCTGTTCTGATACAGAACGAATTACGTCGGTAAGCTGTGCGCGTCAATGGTGTGTGCAATAATTTCCTAGGGCGAACATTAGAAGGAGGAACATACAAATGTAGTTTCTCAGTGAGATTAGTACAATCAATTTTGGATTGCGCAATTTTTACCAAGAAACGTAAATCAGCAATTTTTCTCCTAGTTTTGAGAGGTAAAAGGTGAAATAAAGTACAGCGTTCAACGTAACTTTTCTGTGGTAATTTAAATTTGAAATTTATAAATCTTGTAAATTTTTTTTGAATGCTAGATATAATTATGTTGTTATTTTTTTATATGGAGACACTCCATAACTCCCTACCATCATCGGATAGCCTCGTTAGTAAACTATTTTCGCTCTAATGGCAAGTGAACCAATCAGTGACTACCCGTTTGTTTTGCGTTGATCATGAGGTGCCAAGTATTTTGCTGGTTGACTACGTGATGTTCATTGTGTACAATGTGGCAATGTCTATTCGTGGACCGCCTCTGAACGTATGAACGCCGAATGTCGACGAGGTGCTGGTCGAGTACCGAATAGCTCTATTGACCTACGCTGCTATGACTCGTGACGATCTGAAAATTAAAATACATTTATTTCAAAATGGAATGTTTTTAATTACTTCTTGAAAGTCATGACTCTAGGATTGCTGTCAAAGAATTTTATTAGATTTTAAAGCACAAGAAGTTGTATATGTATAAATCTTCATTGCACACAGAATCATATACAAACACGCAGAAATTTAATTCCGAAAATTAATTACTGAAATTTAATTAATCTATCTACTACATGTTATCCGGTTTTAAGCGCATTTTAATAAGATTTATAATTTTAGTCTAGCATAGCACACCACTTCCAATAGCCGTGATAAAAGACTGTGAGACCGAACAAAATGTAATGTATAAAAACCTGACTACTTGTAGAACTGCACGTCAGAAGTAAAAACTTTGTATCTAAGCGCGACGGTTCAAGATTTCAGTGCTTTTCCCCCATTTCAAAAGTGCCCTTCGTGGCTAAAGAAGTTTTCACTTCAAAAATTTAGGACAAAATAATTTATTAGCTTGCAACACTAACAACGAGTGTTCGTGTAATGTTCTTCATGTAGAAGTAGCGATTCAACGAAAGCTTATTTTCTTATTTAGCCGTATTATGTCGATATTAAACTTTGATCGACGAGCCAAGGTTTTGATATTTTCATGGAATCAATGGAATTATGGACCTAATTTCATGTCCAAAAATAACTAGATTTTTCGTAAGGTTTATTTAATATAGAATCTTATGATATGCCCGTGGGTGGTAATTACATTTCAGTAGATACTAGAATATTTTTATATTTCGGGGTTATCTCATGAAAATTGTCTATTTTTGGGCTAAAACTTATGACCATCGTCCTAGAGTTAAGTCTCAGTTATATCCGGATAATCCAAATCCCAGGGCCCGTTTTTTTCTTACGGTATTCGATATAATTTGTGTGACATAATTTGCCAATTATCGTTGATCAAATCAGTCTGAAAAGCATGTTTTCAATTTCAATTCAATATATGATTAATGAAACTACATTTTAACGGTTTTAAGAGCGGTAATTTATTTGATTTTTATTATTCCGACGTTTCGGCCACTATTTAGTGGCCTTGATTACGGAGGATAAGATGCCAAATGTCAATGAATATTGTTAAAGTTATAGTTAGCCTACCGCCAACTTGTTCATTTTAATTATTTAGTTTTAATTTTGTTAATGGTTATTATTTTCTCTGTGGGAGCGTAATCTTAATTACCACCGCTTCGCAGCAATATATAATTGACTAAACTAACATAAAAATACAATTGAACAATAAAAATAAACTTGTAAATAAGTTACTCTACATTATTTATCAAAATGTTTTGAATAACTCAAGTTTGCACCACATGTTTCGGTCTTCGGCTTTCCTCATCCAACGCCCACAAACGATCTGACATCGCTCCTGCGAAAGACACGACTTACCCTTTCCTACTACTACTCAGCTTGCTAATTTGCCGAGCTATGTCGATTATACTTCTGACGACTATAGCTCATTCCATGCCTTTAAGCGACTTGGAATTTATGGACCACTCCTGCCACCAGTGTCCCCTTTCAGCCACGTAGGTCAGAACGGAGAGGATGCACTTCTCGAAGACTTTCGTCTACGAGCAATGCAGAATAAAATAACATTGACTTGAATTAAAAGGAATTTAAACATGTTTTTTGTTTTTTATTTATTTATTACATGAGTTCAGCAGATATGCAGACGGTCCACCTGACGGCAAGCGGTTACCATTGCCTATGAACATTTGTAATGCCAAAGGTGCCACCAATGCGCTGCCACTCTCTAAAGGGGGTCTGGGCACTAATGCCGAAGCACAACTGAAGTTTGTTATGGCGCATACTCTAGGCCGGGGGTCTCTAGGCAAATGGCTGTGGGTTGTTTTGTAGTCTCTTACAACAAGCCACCTGATCGCAGGAAATTGTATTCTATCTTCGTTCTTGCACGTTTAAAACTGTACTTACACGTATAATTTCTTTCACTCGAATTAAAAGGCGGTAGTCACTTAATATTAACTTTATGGATATGTGAATCCATTGTAAGCAACCGTTATTTGTATTCCTTAATCTTTGTTTCAGTTCACGCACAACCAGCCGGTTTGCGTCGGAAGTGATGCTGTCAGTTCAAATGACGTCATCATTGTATTTGACAGTCCTATAATTGCTGTAATATTACAATGTCATACTGAGAATTACATTTCTTACAAGACTGACAAAAATAAAAATATTAGGACTTGAAAGAATAATATTGTTACGAGTTCCAGGACTCGAATTAAAATGCCGTTGGTATTATTATATAATTTATTAGAACTATACAAACACTTATAACACAAGTACAATAGAACTGTACACAACCAGTCCAAACGTAATGCACGATTCAATCACACATGCCAAGTCCGTCACTACCGTCTTGCTTCGCTTGTGGCTATCGCTAGACTGACTCCCCCACCATCAGGTCATTGTTTTATACTGCACAAATGCAATATGTCTGCCGTATCTAAGTCGGGTTAATTCGCCACACCTGGCTAATGACTCGGCCGCAAACTGGCATAAAAGAGTACAATAACAATTAACTGTTTTCTAATCACAAATTATAAACACAAAGTAAACAAAAGAAGACGTTCATAAATGAGTTGCAATGTAACTAGCTCAAACGCCGACGGGTAATAATTGTGTGTGTTTACATATATGCCGGTGGCCCAAATTGTAAGTATATTAATATTTGTAGAATCATAGGTGATACTAGTGACCTTGTTTTTCAACTATTGTCAACGTACCTATAATTCTGCAAATAAAGATTAATTAATTTATTCATTCCAAGGTATAGAATGGAAACAATTTGTCAAATCAGTAATTCGACAGTTTTGAATACAAGTCAAGAGAATATAGCCTGACTTTTGATATTGTTTCCCTAAAGACAATTGCCCATGTGCGAGTTACAGTCATAGTTGGAGAGAAATTAAAATATTTTTCAGATGAAGGTAGAATGATTACTGGTTTATTCTGAGCATTGGCAGTTCCTATAATGTCTATACGTAATTGTGTCACTGAATTCCTCAACCACTGGGCCGATTTTTTTTTGTATGTTTAAGTCCCGGGATGGTTTAGATTCATAATTGGATCCGGTAGGTGGTGCTGAAATCCTTTCCGGGAATTCTTTATGCCGGCTTTGCAATAGATAGGTGTTTTTATTCGTTAAATGAATATCTTTGACTTTTAAATTTTGACTTCCGATAATTATATCAAATTATTTAAATTTTGAATATACATCCTGTATTTTATTGTCTATAATTGTAAATATCTTAAACCTATTTTTAAATTTAAATTGTAACTCAAAATTTATAATCTTTTATATTATAATTTGAAATACCTAATAAAGATTTTAGATTGTATAATAAATTGAAATTGTTACTCTATGTGTGTTAAATTTATTTGACTTTAATTGCATAATAAGCCTTAAAAACCAAATGTTTTAGTATTAATATAATTTAAAATGCATTATTTATGTATAATTAACCCATCCATTTTAATATTAGTACGACCATAGGTCAGTTACGGTGTTACTAGTCACACAGTTATATGAACTATTTTAGACATATCACTACCTTTATCTCTGGAAATAAAGATTCATAAATTCATTCATTCATTTGATGAAATTTTTGTCGTGTGTTTGAGTTGATCCTTGAACGGTTTAACTTCACAGATGGATCCGGTAGGTGGCGTTGCAATAGGGTTCTAGATTTTAAACGTCTGCCGGGCCTGTTATTACGTATTATTATAAATTTTAATATATTTATATGTAATATAATAATATATTATGTAGGTATATTATGGGCGCTGTAGTATATTGACTCCTTTGCATTGCACGCGATTGCCTTTAGGCCCCTCGCCCACGGCGACTTTTTGTAACGATGCAGTAGCGATGCCGTCGCGTGTCCGCATCGATACAGTTGCGAAGCGGTCGCTAGCTGTGTGCCTTCGCCCAAGGGGTCGCGATGCTGTCGCGCTTCTGTCTCGAGCAAGCGCAACAGCTATCGACCTGTCTGTGTTGCACTGATGCTCGGTTCTCCACTCACACGCCACCCTTCCTCCGTTCTCTCCCCGATGTCGTCCGACACGGTCGCGCGTTTGCATCGCCCATCGATACAGTCGCGATGCAGTAGCGCGTTGCAAATGCGACTAATACGCATTCGTAGCGATGCTGTCTCACGTTTACTAAACGCGTGACAGCATCGCTAAATAAAGTCGCCGTGGGCGAGGGACCTTAAACCATGTTTTATATTGCACACCATCGTATTCACAATCATTTGTCAAAGTCAAGTGGTGGATTTATTACTATTTATGGTGTTGCCCCACTGACCCGCGAGCCAAAAGGCTTTTTGTAAGAAACCGCTATGGGGAGCATTAGTTATCGCCGTGCAAGGGGTGTGAAGAATACATTAATTTATTCATTAGGATACCACAATATGGTGTTTTGCAAGCTGGGGTCTAAAACAGTATCATTATATATTTTTCTTAGCTTAACTGTATGAAACTTAGAGTATATCGGCGGTGGCTGAACGTTGCTGTTTAGAGTGTAAAATAATATTCAAAAAATAAAGTTTATAATTGGACCTACTTATGCAAAATGGAAAGAAAAAGCCGTTTTTATTAAAATTTTGCATACAAAAAAGTGTCTATATTTTGGAAAAAAAAATTGAATTTTGTACATAAGTAGGTCTATTTATACATCACGAAGGTGTCATTCTTCAGGACTAGGTTCCGCTAACAATTATAAGTGTTCAAGAGAGACAATTCGCTAATGTGCGCTGTGTTTTTTTTTATTAAAGTTCAGCAGACATGCAGGCGGCCCACCTGATGGAGAGCGGTTACCGTCGCCTATGGACATTTGTAACACCGAATGTGCTGCCGCTCTCTAAGCGGAGACTGGAACCTGGCTGCTAATGCCGGAACATAACTCAAGTTTATTATGGCAGCATACTCTATACCAGAAGTGGTAGCCATCTAGCAAAAACTCTACCACCTGGCTGTGGGTTGTTTTGCTGCCGAGCTGCAAGAAATTGTACTCTTTCTTCGTTCTTACACAAGCCAAGCCAAGCCTCCTTGGACAAGCGTGACGGGTATGTTATCAGTTCCTCTATAGTGGGAAGACCGTGCCCAGTAGTGGGAAGTTTATGAAGTGTTATTATTATAATAATGTCTTAATATTCTAAAAAAGTGGGGGCTTCATCTGGGCTAATGTTAGAGATTTAGGCTGTTTAACGCAGATATGGCGATTGGTTTAAGGTATTACTTGAGATGCGACATTGCTTATGACGTTAAATGTTGACATATAACGTATTGTTACAACTCAGGTTCCGACAAAAACAAAATCCAGAGAAGGGGCAGTCAAGCGAGAACGACGATCAAGGCGTGACGTGTGTACAATCGGGAACCCATTAGTGACGGAGTTTGCCCGTTTTATTGAATTACGACCTTCTGCATTACGTTTGAATTTGTTACGTCCAGTTATATTTGTACCTGTGTATAGTTTATTAGCACTATACGTGTTTGTATAGTGCTAATAAACTCTATAATAAGTCTAACGGCATTTTAATTCGAGTCGAGTATGTTACACACTCTATGTTACACAATATCATTTTTAGCGCTTTGAATAAGACACATTCGGTTATTGCCTAAAATCTTTAACAGTAACCCAGATGAAGTCTGCATAAAGCTTTTCTTTCCTTTACATTTCCAGCTAAAACATTTTGGGTGCGTTCCGAGAAGAGTCTTACATTAATTAATAGCAATACTTTTATAGTCTTTTTGAAGCCGTTTAAAAGATCATTAAATGCTTAACTGTTCAACTACACGAATTTTGCTTAAGAAAATAGATTTAATCTAAAAAGAAGTTTATACAGGTTCCCTTCCTTAATTAATTACAGTTAAGAATTCCACTTAACTAAGATTCCTTACCTTAATGGAGATAAAAGTCTGATGGAAAAAGCTGTTATAAAATTCCAAATCTAGATAAAAGAAAAGGTTTTGGCAATTTTGGCAAATCCGCTTTATTAGATTTTAAGCCGGAAATAATTAGACTGTGACCTAAGATATTTCCTCTTTATATGCGTTCCGGTTTTTTGGGCAAAATGCAAGGTAATTGCCTGATATTGGCTTAGTTACTAACTAACCTTTGTCGCGGCGGAACTTCACTTGAAAAATCTTATTGAAATCAATTTTATTTAAAAGAAACTTATACCAGCACAAAACCGAAATAGGCAAATTTTTTTGGAAAATATGATAATCGCTTGGACGTGGGGTCCTGAGGCCATGAGCCTCTACCAAAATTTATCGAAACGACTCATTGACTCTTCAGGTGATCACAAGGCTGGTGCCTACCTCGGCCAACGGATCAGTATGGCGATCCAGCGAGGAAACGTAGCCAGCCTTCTGGCCACCTTACCCATAGAAGACGGTGATCTGGGCTCAGTATTCTACTTATAGTCTTGAGGGACTATGGGTAGAATACAATACAAATAAGTTAAGTTTTCTTACATTGTATTCAATAGTATGTAATTTTATAATTATTCAATGTAATAAATAAAAATAAAAAAATATATAGAATTTTGGAGATATTATTTTATTTACGAGTATGTTTAATTTTTGTATAATTATAATAATTAATAATTATATTAATTATAATAATTTTTTCTATAACACTTTCAGACTACAAACAAAACTAAAACTAATCCTCAAAATAAACTACATACATATCTGATGTTATTGGAAATAGAAACACAGGCTCCTGCTCTCCACCAACACCTTAGTCGTTTTTTTTCTGCATGAGTTCAGCAGACAGGCAGACGGCCCACCTGATGGAAAGTGGTCACCATCGCCTAAGAACATTACCAATACCAAATGCGCTGCTGCACTCTTAAGTGTAAATGGGCATTTTTGAAATTGTATAGTAGGTGAGCAACATAGTGTTATATATTTATCTAAATTCTAAATAAGTTAATATAAAGAATGTAACAAATCACTGCCAGAGGGAAATGCTTCCCTCTGGCAGTGATTTGGCCCAGAAGGCTAGCTGTATTGACACTGTATTGCAATGCTGATTCGTCCATTGGGCGAAATACGAACCAGCCTTCTGATCAAGGGTGGTATCAAAAAATTTCTTACGAATTTCTTTGAAGAAATCTTTTGCCGATGGACCACTCAGACCTAAAGTTTCATCTCCAAAGTCAGTCCCGAGGGTTCCATATTTGCGCCATTTGGGATTTTCAGCTTTTGAACTTATACTTGAATTTTAATAATAGTAAAATAATTTTAAAACTTTGTCCAGATAGCTGGATTTCAACAACAACAGAAGTGTTCTATAGAAAAATATAACACAGCATACAGTTACAAATGCGTATATTACAAAGCGGGGCGAAAGCAATTCTTCTTTGTCTTGCGCTATCTAGGACACCTAGCTCTCAAAGATAGCCTTGGCTAGGGTTACCATTTATCGTTGGGAATAATAAGACGTTTCTATATAATGAAATAACACTCGAAATTCCGGTTCTTATCTTTAAGTCTCATCATGAAAGAAGAATATTGGGAGTGGAAATATCTCAATTCTAGAAAGTTTTATGTTGGAATCTCCAACAAGTAGTTTTTATTGAAACTTCTATATAGACGAGAGGGTCTTCGGATTTCTCCGTAGGCGGGGCGGTATAAATTTAGACTAGACGTAGTGAGAGGCGGCATAATTTTAGAGTAAACTATGGATGCGTTTTGTGGTTCCGGATAGAATTCAGTTTTTTGTTTGATAAAATAAAATATGTTAAAAAAATCATTCATTAAAATGTACCTTTTTTTTTGTACCTAACCTAACCAAATCATAATTTGCAGTAAACCTGCGAAAAATCGAAATGTTTGCTGAGACACATAGTAGAAGTGAAACTTCAACGAACAACTGTAAAAACGAATCGCAGCAAAAAATTACGCAGATTGTTAATGTACTTGTCCAATTTGAAAACCTGCCTATAATTTCCCATAAAACTTCAAAGTTAAAATTTTGTTGCGAATCGTTTTTAAACTTGTCCGTTTATATATATGTATATATATATATATATATATATACACACACACACACACACACACACTTTGCTGGCATAGTACTGGCCACCAAATATACTGAATGTTTGAATTGAGAACATAAATGTGTTCCTTACTTTCTTTTACACTCCATTAAAATCTTCATATTTCATTATAATTCATTATATGTTTCGCACGTGCAGTAAGTACTCGGTCCGAGCACATTCCAATCGTTTGAACGCGACTTTAATCAAGCCTTATATTGAACGAAATTTTTAACCAAAAATAAAGCGATATCCGCTTTGAAAATTCGGTAAACAAGACGTAAGTAGATAGTCTTGCCCGAATAACTAAAATGCTTGGCATACGACGCAAATCCCGGGCGACAGGTAGCCCTATCAGGCAGTTACCGGTTAAGTCTTCGCCAACGGTTCTGCGAGAATGTGTCGCTTTAAATTAAAGAGGAAAAAATAAAATTCCTTTTTTAAAACAGTACCGTCGCCATTTTGTTTTAGGGATAATTGACAGTAATGGACCTCCCAAGGGATGATAATATGTTACGACACGTGGTATTAGTAGACTGAAAAATAAAATTATGTTCTGTTTTTAAGGTTCATTTTGACGAATTTGGAGCATGAAGATTATATACCTAAGGGTTCCGTCATCATATCCGTTCTTCTGTTTGTTTGTGTAAATCTAAGTTTATTAAAATGAGGAGTTTTAGACTTTGTTCAAAATGCCACATAATATTGTTAGATGTGGATGTTAAGTGGTGTTAGATTTTTGGACTATTGTCAATAAATAAGATTAGTGAGTACATAATATTAGAGGATAGTTTGTATTGATTACTTCAATACTCGGCTCGTTCTGTCATTGCTCGAATACTGCTCCATCGACACTCTTTTAGAGTGCCGATGGAGCGACAACATAGTCCGACTTCGGCACTAGTGGGAGATCTGTCTTTTACTCAGTACCGCGAGTGTGGCGCACAAGATACTGCGTTCCATACACAGGTCGAATGCGCTGCATGGCAACTTCAGAAGTTCAACCTCGAGGCCATATTAGAGCCGATCAATTCACTAGGGAGTTTGGTTGAGGCCTTGTTTCACGGATACGATCACTGGGGGGCAGCATCGGCTTTCTGCGTGGCAGTAATGTCTAGTAAGGAGAGTTTCCTTACGAGAATAGAATGATTAAGATCTCCTCCCGTAATTCCATCGCAGGGGTCCACAGGCGTTTGGGGATCCGGTGGATCTAACTTCTGCTGGTGAAGTGGGTCGCTCTGCTTCCCGGAGTGATCCAAGCCTTGATGCGTGGATGAACATAGCTGTAGGCTTCGCTCAAGACCATATCTTTTTCCAACTTCAACGCTGGCATATAAGATTCAGGTTTATCGGTGTATTTGGGAACGACTGAACCAGAGTCCCCACACACGCTGTATGGTGCATAATCTCGCTGCGTAAGGTTTAACCCCCACAATGGACCTAATATGGTACGAACCGTATGCTGCCTGCGTTTACAAAAAAAAGAGAATGCCGCTATAATAACGTTGTGTTTCGAGATCAGTGACCATTTTCTCGTTCTACCCTTCGAGTACGGTAATACGAGTACATTGGTGACACTTTTGTTGTTGCTAATCTCCTTAGACGATGCTAACCACTTTCCATCACGTGGCTCGTCTGCAGTACTCCTTTAATAAAACTAAAATATTGACTAGATGCACAAACCATGCAAAATCATTTTAAAAAGAAAGCAACAGGTTCCTATAAAACCCTACAGCGTCTATTATGTCCTTTATTGGAAAATATAATGGCTTTTCTATCTATATATCGAAGTTTAAAACCTGGCATTTCTTTTTAATGCTCCCAATATATATTAACTGGAATTCTAAAATTAGCAGCCGAGATACGCACAAACATTTTACAACTGCAATAAACCGGATGACCTATAAAACCTCAGATTGTGTACGTTGAGTACGCCTGATGCAGGTCATGACCTAACATAGCACAGACAAGCTTCATAGGACTTTTCTTCAAATAAATGCATCATTCATTCATTCTATCTGATCTTCAACCTATCGTTGTTCACTGGTGAAGAATGTAGTGCTGTATGATTACCACTTGTATCGTAATACAAACACAGCCTATTGGCTACACACTAATTTTAGTATTGTGTATACTTTTAAATTGTCTTTTTTAATGTTATGGTATAGGAACTATAAACGAACGATATAAATCACATGCCTGCGATGAAGAGAAACATCATGAGGAACCTTGCATCGATCGAGATTATCGATATGCAAAACTCTCCAAGTACTAATTAGTATAGTATTAATAGGCAGGAGCTCAGTAGTATAACGTTTATGATGTGATCTTACGCTAATATTAGACGGATCAACCAAATTGAATCAATTTAGTTGAAAGGTATAGAACTGAATAAATCGGTATTCAATGACATTGGATATTTTTTTAGGTTTATTATATGAAGTAAGTCGTGGTAACGTAATGAGTAGCGTGGATGTCCCAAACTCAAGGGACGCGGGTTTGAATCCTGGCCGGAATGTATGGACCACTTAGCTAGATTTCTGACTTAATGTGCATATTGTTACAATTACCACGTGCTAATAACAGTGAAGGAGTACATTGTGTTGAAACCTGTACATGGAAATAACCGATGTGTCAAACCTGCCAAGCCGTCTTGACCAAGCGTGGCGGGAATACTGTCCGTTCCCCTACAGTCGTAGCTCGAGCCCAGCAGTGGGACGTTTGTGGGCTGTTATTATATATGGTTGACTTTGTTGGATTCATCCAAATTAAAAGCTATAGATGTATCGTCTAATATCGGCTTTTGGTATTATAAAAACACTTTTGATATTTGTTCAATTAAAAAACTAATTGAATCGTCCAGTAATGGACCGGCCACGTCTGCCGTAGGACCGTTGGCCGATAGAGCAGACGAGTCCTGGAGTGGAGACCGCATCTCGGTAAACGTAGTGTCGGACGCCGGCAGGCGCTGGATGAGGAAATCAGAGGACAGGGATGAGTGGCGCCGACTTGGGGAGGCCTACGTCCAGCTGTGGATTGCCAATGACTAACGACATCGAATCGACACACAAAAAATATTCTCAAATTCAAATTTATGTTATATATTTCATGTTCAAATTTAATATTGAAAATTGAAATAAATATTTATCTCGTAGATCTAATCATGATGTTATCTCACAGACTTTAAATAGATTAAATCTATTAAACTTGCTCGATTGTAAATATTTCCAAGCACGTGGATTAAATGAATTTACGACGACATTTTAATCTTATCCGATTGAATCTTTTTAATCTATACAACTCGATGAAAACTTAACAAGTTTGTGAAATTGCAAAATAAATTTTATGCAAACATATCTATAACTTGATTTTCCTAAAGATAACTTTTTCAATACAATTTTAGTCAAACTTCATGTTTAGATGGTTATTTTAAAGCATTTTCTATTCTAATATCTAATGACTTCAATATTTGCCTCGTCTACTGCAAGTTTGAGGTAGGTGGTAGCAGCAGGGGCAAATACCCTACCACCGGACTGTGGGTAGTTTTGTCACCTATTACGACATGCCGCCCGGCTGCAGCAAATTGTATT
Source organism: Dendrolimus pini (assembly GCA_949752895.1). Lineage (NCBI taxonomy): Eukaryota > Metazoa > Arthropoda > Insecta > Lepidoptera > Lasiocampidae > Dendrolimus > Dendrolimus pini. Next base: position 8,225,115 of record OX457146.1, read on the forward strand.
CTTTCTCCGCTCCTGCAGAATTCAATTAAATTTAAATTTACAAATATTCTTCATTTTAAAATATCGTACATTGTTTAATAGTAATGCGTTCTTCGGTCATTAGAAACTTTAAATTCATCTTGGGACGCAATTTAAAAACGTGGCTCGGAACAGTCCGAATGTTTTTCTTTGCCGATTTAGGTATGTACATATGTTTATACATTTATTTATTTTAGTAACCAATCAAATGTAATCTGTCTAATTTTCCAAAAGTGTCTCAACTTTCTAATTACGTTGCTAGGATATTACGAATTATATGAACACATGCAATTAATTTAATACCCGATCAATATTGTCTATGTATTTCATTAAAATTCTCGGTGTTTATCCATTAGATTACACTCCTCAGTAATTGAACCGAGTGCTAAACGCTGCGATGTAATATTTTCTATATCGATTGTCGGATTATCGTATAATTAAAACAGATTATTGCGCAGTACACGAAAAAAGCTTTTAGATCCATTAATAGGGTTGCGTCATTACAAAAACATATTTTACTTTCATAAATTATTGAAGTGATAACTTCTCTTATGGAAGGGTAAACCGATTTGTTACGTATCGCGTTACGGCGCCAGTCTGTCTGGCTTCCCTTTTACTCACGCATACGACAGCGGTAGGCAGGCTAAGTTATCACTTCTGTCGGGCGTCCCGAAACGCACATGTTTTATTTTATTTTATAATAAAGCAATATAATAATAAATTAGATTAGGCTCCCATAGAGTAAATAATATCTATAAACAAAATTAAAACTAATGTTACGCGATGTCCATCACAGCAGTTATGAGAACCATAGATTATATTAATATCACATAGATAATCTTCATAGATATAATAATATTATTATGTAGGGTAGTTTTCGTAGTACTTTCGTATAAAAGGCGGTGTGGCGTGTAGACATTGCTTACTGAGTGGTAAAGGGGAATCTCTGCCCAAATAGTTAATATTAGGTATATTTGGTACTTTCTTGCCCAAATCTCTGCAAGGCTTTTTACACTAAATAATTAAAATGAACAAGTTGGCGGTAGGCTAAATAAAACTTTAACAATACACGTTGGACAAATGTCATCTTTGTCGTCCGTGACCACGGCCACTGAAAAGCGGCCAAAACGTCGGATAAACCAAAATTAAATAAAATTACCGCGCTTAAAACCTTACGCTTAGTTTTACTAAAATAATAGTAAATAATCGGCAGACAAACACTCACATTGTATATCCCAAAATTAAGAAATTTACGCTTGAGTTATGGGTAATATACAATGGACTACTCTGGGGCCGGTCGCAGACATCCAGACGGTGGCAAAAGATGTGGGAGGAATAAGTAGTAGAAAGATGGACAAAGCAACTTATTCCGGGCATAAGAAAATGGTACTGGAGATAGTTCGGCGAAAGAAACTACTACATAACGCAGGTGTTAACTGGACATGGCTGCTTCCAAGACTACTTGCGCAGGATTAGGATAGTAGATACAGAAACATGCTGCGAAAAAGTGGACACCGCGGCCTATACTATCTTAGAATGCGAAAGATGGTAAGATGCGCGAAGAACAGCCCAGACAAATTTAGGTTTCAAAATAACAGCAAGTACAATTTTGGATATAATGCTACAAAATGAAGAAAATTGGCACAATGTCAACAATATGATAACCGAGATAATGTCCAAAAAGGCTCGTGACGAAATTGAAAGGAAAAAATATCCCTCTTCCCCGCTACTAATGTCTAAGGGCGGGGCACACGATGCGTTGCGGCGGCGGTGCGGCGCCGGAGCGGTGTCGCGGCGTCATTGTACATAGAAATATCTGTGGCATGTCACATGATGCGCTGCGGTGCCGCACCGGAATCGCAACCACCGAGACGAGGCGGGGAGGGGTGAATTGCGACGTCGGTGCGGCACCGCTCAGTTGTTTATGCGTCACACGCACGGGCACATAGTAGGGCCAACAACAGACGACTTTTACGATCCATTTTTATTAAGCGACTGTCCAACGCTGCTGGGGAGACGGCGGCGCCGTTGCGACATAACAACGTTGCGGCGCCGCACCGATCGTGTGCCCGCCGATACGGCGAAATCTTTGCGGTGCGGCGCCGCAACGCATCGTGTGCCCCCGCTCTAACGGTATACCATTGCAGGGCGAGGTTGAATAAAAATAAGACATAACTTTAATTGTTTTCTTCATTCCGTTACGATTACCTTAAAAATAGGAAAAAGCAGTGGGTTAATCCACGTGGAACGCCGTATAGATTTTCATGAAAATACTAGTTGCAGTGCCAACCTACGCAAATAGGAATATTTGCGTAGGTTGGCACTGCCAACCTTATTTCCATTAATAACGTTTTTAATTTGATAATGTTGGGGAACGATTGTGGATAAAATTGCTTCAATATCCAACGTTATTAGGCGCCAACGCACTCGAGGGATAACTGAATTAATTATGTAACAGTTCGGAATATTGGAATGTATGGAAAATGAGGTTCAATTTCAATAATTATGTACACAAACTCTGAAAAAACAAACGCGTATATAGGATCGGATATATAAAAATCTTTACATAGCAATAAATTTACTGGTATTGTATACGAATATGAGGAATATGATTATAAAAGAATACGAAACTTACTGAATAGCTATAATTTTATGAGCATTTCTTCATTGACTCTGGTAATTAATTATCGCATTTCTTTTATATTCCTTCCATCCCATTAAATCTTCCCGCCCGTCCTATTCTCGCCGCATCAAAGTGATTTGAAAAATTATCTTAAAAACGCACGATAAGAGCCGCAGAACCCGTTCCGTCTCAGTACATCGCTCGCACCACACGAATAAATTTCACCGTTCCGCAGTTATAAAAAAAACCGCTCCTACAATTAAGACTGTGCGCACGTCTCGCAAGGTGACAATATAAATATATAAATAAGAGTTAAAAACTCTTCGGACCTGTTGCTGACTTGGGGCAGAAGAAGAGAACCAAGAGCAGCTGCATCCGGTGAGTTCCTTCCACTCCCAATATTGAACTAAACCTATACAGTCCACAAACACCCCATAATCAAATGGTGATTTTATTTTCCCACCAGGCTCGGTATATCGTTTCGGTTTACCGCATCTCTGTATACGTGTGCAGGCACCACTCGGTTTTATAACTTTAAAATAATTATAGATAATTGAGCTGAAATATATTTCTAAAGAGACTAACGTATTAATCCATTAGGTTTGAGTAGAGTAGTAGAGTAGCCTTAATCTTGGAATGAGGATAAAGAATAGGTATTAACCTATCCTAAATTAATAATACTGTTACGAATTTGTGGGATGTGAATTTAAAATTCCGTTGGAATTATCACAATCTTTATTACACACAGGTAATTCACAGTTTTACCCAACACAACCGAACACGATAAGTCTAAACTGTAGAGCAGAAAATTGTAATAATATAAATCGCGGAAACTCCATTGTTATAAGATACTCCGAAGAAAGTACACTAGACAACGCTTCGATCGCAACTGAATCTCAACTAACGCAGTCCCGACAGACCGACCTTATATATTTGACATGGCCTCCTAGCAACTAGCGTCTTACTGGGAGGTATACTAAAGGATTAACGCGAACAAAAGATCATTTAAATTTGAAGGAATAATAAAACACCTGTAAAGGATTATTATCGGTTCGCAACAATACACATTTCTGACGCAGTACAGCCATCCTCTAACTACCTATTACGCGAGCATATGTAATTAGCAGAATTCAGGCTAGTGTACCTCTTCTTAATATAAAAGATATATCGAGTTGTTAAGGACACAGATTGAATACATATTTACTGTTCTGTTATTTCATTTGCTAAATCTAGTCTGTGTTGTTCATAAGATTTTGAGTCCAACAAAGAGAGGGGATGGAAGCAGCATGGTCGGAACCAACCTCGAAATCTGGAATCTCGTGACCGAGCCCAACATAATAGAAGAAATAACAGCTTATCACTTCCGCTGGCTCGGTCACATAGAAAGCATGAGAGAGAATCGCAGCTTAAAGAGGGCATATTTGGCCAGGCCATCCATGTGTAAACTTCGAGCCGATAATAATTGGCAAGAAACTGCGATGGATAGGGAAAAATGGCGTCTTCTTGTTTGGGAGGCCAAGGCTTACTTTGGTACGCTGAGCCAACGGGGTAGTAGTGGTATCTAAATCTAGTCTGTGATAAAGAGTATCAAATGTAGTCTGTGTAAATATATATAATACGGCACTGTTGGATAAGAGTGTTTACGAAATGGCACCTGTAATTTAATAAACTACCAAAACTTTTAAAAACAATACCAATTAATATATTTAAAACAAGACTAAAGAAATTATCAAAAGACAAATTGTATTATTCCACAAACGAATTCTTTAATGTCAAATATGAAACATAATATCAATACATAATTAATAATAATATTTTAATTAAAGACATTAAATAATTGACAAACCAAATTGAAATAATAATTTAAAAAACACACAACTATATAATTAGTAATGGTAATAAATATTATTGATTAATAAATGAAGGTAATAAATTATTTAAGTTGGATAAAAGGTACTTAATAAAATAAGTAGGAATTAACTAATTAAATAATGACGTATAAGATCCTACTTAATGCACACCAGTGAAACTGCAGTGAAACTGGTAAAATGTACTCAACCATGTATTTATAGGAATAACACCTGTATACAAACCACATTTATTCAAGAATAAATATTTCATTTCATTCAATCAAAGATTATTTTTTAAATATTTTTTATTTATCTACATCTTATAACCCGAACGGGTTTGACGAAGATGCTAAGCCTTCGCTTTATGTACAATTAATAAATATGAGTTATAACATCTACCGTTTCTCCATTTCTAGTACCAAGTGAGAGGGGGACAACAAACATTAACACGTGACATTGTACTCTATTTTTGCCATGTATATACAGGTGAGTATGTAGTGTGTTATTTTTTTAGTGAATAAATTACTTACACTAGCGACTCTCTCTCTCTAGCGTCACATCGAATTATATACTATACTAGCGGCCCCGGCAGACGTTGTCCTGCTCTGAAAGAATAAATAAAAAGTCTAGGACCCGATCCCAGCGCCATCTACCGGTTCCAATTGTGGATTTAAACCATCCGGGGAGCCATTCAAACACACAAAAACAAAATCACCCAAATCGGTCCAGGTCCAGAACCCGATCTCAGCGCCACCTATGTTCGTCTCCTGGTTCTAAGTTACCTCCCCACCAATTTTCAGCCAAATCGGTACAGCCATTCTTCAGTTATAAGTAGTGTAACTAACACGACTTTTTTTATATATATAGATTATACTAGTCGTGTATAGATAGTGATCTAATCTCCACATCCTTCTCATAATACTAGACTTTTTCCCGAACCTAAATTAAAACTGGATAAATCCGCTATTGTGTACATGAAAGATGAAAGCGTTCAATAAAACAAGGGGGAAATGATGGCCGCATACCGTCTCCCGTTACAATACCGCCCTTTTGATGTCTATTTACATACTGTTTATGCTACACCTATTGTAGACAGCTACTGGTTTTTTGATTGCGAGGGACTGGCGAACTTGTTTCTGAATCAACAGGGTATAAAGATTTGCTTTCATTTTGAACGATATCCCTGCTGGCATTGATTGTTTAGCTTGAGAATAAAGATATATATACAATCCGTATTATAATACGCTGCTTCTTACAGTCAGATGCCAAAACCAAAATATTAATTAATTATTAACTAGGATATGCCCGTGTTGGAATCGTATTTGTTATTGTAAAGTAACCATATGACGGAAGTAGTCAATAACCGCATAGTATTCATTGATGTAGTAATCGGAAGCCGTATAACCGGACGTCAACGTAGAAGCATTTATTATCAAGCTAACGGATATCGAAAACGGAGTAACCGGAAGTTGGAAGTTATGCGGATGACGGAAGTTGGTGTTATGACGGAAGTGAAGTGGCGCCAAAGTATTACAGGATGGTGTCACTGCAGACGCACTACGAGGATCTTATAAATACGAGAGTCTACAACTGACATTCTGCAACCAAGTCTTAAACCCACAGTCTTGGACAGGGATCGCATACTGTGGTCGATAATTACTGTTCGATAATCGCAATATTCTTTGGTCGATAATTACTGTTCGATAATCGCAATATTCTTTAAGGGCAAATTTCTGCTCGACACCTGACAAGTGTGGGGACAACTCTTGGAGTTGTCCCCACACTTGTGGATATTTCTGTGTATTATTGTGCTGTATTTAATATTGTATATTGTAATTGATATAATTCTAGTGTAATAAACTTTGATTATTGAGGCTAGAGAGGCCGAGTTTGGTATCATCCGACTCGGGACGAAGAGATCTACCGATCTATTTACTTTCCCCCCCCCCTAGCTCCCCCCCCCACCCTTATTTACCTGTAATTCCTGTTCCCCTTGTCCAATCCCGGCGTGCGTGGGGTCGTTGGCTTCGTACTGACGAGACGCATCCATCTGTCCACCTCCCGGCTCCCGGCGCCACCCCGCTCCTCCCCTGGACCTGAAACAAAAAGATTAGGATTAGTTTTGAGCGGAACGAACTTAGTATATAAGTAGAGTAATTTAGTGATAAGTACAATTGTTTGTAAGGTCTAAGACCAAATTCTGCCATTTTTGGCAAAGAAATTGTAATTTAGATAGTAAATAGTACTCATCTGTTGACCTGTTGATCACGTTGACCTGGACAGCAGGAGTACCTGTAAAATAAAGTAGATCTAAGTTTGACATAGAATAAGTTTCATATTGACTGGTAACACCTGTTGTGTATTATTTAATTGTACTGACCTTTGATTAGGTGCTTTTGCGCCTAAGCTATTAGTATTAAGACTTGTTAGGGGCCCTATCACACTTACGCTAGCATACACACGTACACACACATACATACACACATACCACACACACATATACACACACACAAATACACTTACATTCAATCTGTTGCTTTTGCACAAATTGAATAGAGTATAGTTATAACTATAATTTTAAAACACCCATTTTACATACAAGGAAAATGTATCGGACGCCTTCACAATCTTGGCGGTACACGGAAGCTTACCACAGAGGCGATTTAACACAGGAAGAAGAAGCACCTTTCATGGCGATATACAACGACTATGAAAGGACAGAAGAAGAAAGACTCGCGGCATGTGAAGCAATGGGCAGAATGGAGAAAGCGAAAAGGGAAGCGCATGGGTACGAGTCTCCTCCCTCCGCACATGCAGCAACACCCGGACCGTGGACAAATACGCTTCCAAAAAGATTCCTAGAAAATGAGCGTACCCCCCCCTCACCGACGAGCCCCATTTCCTCTAAGCAGCACCAGGAAAGGAAGAGAGAGGCGAAAGCGGTGAGGTTAAAATTCTCTCCCCCTCAAGCCAAGAAAGTACCAGCGACTCTCGAAGTGGTAAAGTTAAGCAAAGTTACACCGAGCAGAACATACACAAAACGCACGCCGCCGGAAGTCACCAGAAATGCGGCTGTACAAGAAAGCAGGATGAAAGAAGCTAAGGCTTCCTACGATAAGGCTAACGAACATCTAGCCAACTCGCGTAACTTGAAGACAGAAATAAAACAGGGCGTACAGGGGGCGTTGGATCGAATGTACGCCCTGTTCAAAGAAATGGACAGGGAGATGGCGCGTATAAGGAAGGCGGGTAATACAGAACCAGGCGAACGAGGAAAAGAAAGAAGAGAAACGCAAACTCAGACTGAGAACCAAGGACCAGAAGAGATGAAAGGAAAAGATTCCCAAAACGGGAAAACCGATTTTGACAGGGAAAAGGCCGACCTGGTTAAGAGGATGGAAGAGCACGCCTCGCTCATGCGGGAGAACCTGGAGAGGATGAATAACTTCTCGCAAGTTATTCAGAAGCACAGCGTTGACACGAGCGAGGCGAGCACCACGAGACCCAGCTATGCGAGTGTAGCGGCAACAAAGCCGGGAGGAAACCCTCCAGCGTATAGGACTCACCGCACACTACACTCCGTGGCGATAACCAGCGGCCTAGACTACGCGACAAAGACCCATGAAGAGATCTCCGAAGAAATAGGAAGGGCGCTCGACGCTGCGCAAGGAGGATGCGAGGTTGAGAAAATGCGTAAGTCTAGGGACGGTAGATATATTATAAGCTGTAGGACTGAGGAGGACCGGCAGAACGTGAAGCGAAAACTCGCAGAGAAGAGTGACTTAGTGACAGAAGACCTTACCAACAAAAGACCGTTGGTAATGATAAGCGGGGTCCTCCGAACAATATCGGACGAAAACATACTTCGGGCCCTCAAAAATCAGAATAGGGCGCTTTTTGAGGGCCAAGAGGATGTTGAAAACCCGATTGAAATAGCTTATAAGATTAGAGGACGTAACATTACTACGCACAAGGTGGTGTGTCGGGTCACACCAACCTTGTGGCAGAGAATGACAGAAGCAGGTACGGTGCGGATAGACCTGCGCACGTTGCAGGTCACCGACAGGTCGCCGCTCGTGCAGTGCACACTATGCCTGTGCTTTGGACATGGAAGGAAGAGGTGTACGGAGCTAACCCAACTAACCCAGGCAGTGTGTAGTCACTGCGGGGGTCCGCACACCATAAGGGAGTGCGAAGAGCACGCAGCGGGCACGCAACCCAAATGTACGAACTGCACAAGAGAGAGAAGGTCAGACGTATCACATAACACCTTCAGCGACAAATGCCCAGTAAGGGCAAGATGGGAATGGATTGCGCGCTCAGCTGTTGCCTACAGTTAGAGGTCACGCCGGCAAAGACATGATAGTAATGGGTCGAAAGCTGCACTTTTCCGTAAGAGCAAAATTTGTACAAACTTGCATCACGTATTAACACAACATCAGGCAGAAAGGAACAGCCAACGACCCCCCTATCATGTGCGGAACCGGTGATCGGTGTCTAACTGTGAGAACGGCCACTTACTAGGAGGCCACACAGGAGGATATCGGCGACCAGGAAAGCTGATGGCCCCGAGCACCGGAACACATACATCCAGCACCAAAACACATCAACACAACACTAGCCCACACAAAATGGTCGACAACACACAAAAACTCACACACATAGGAAATCATCACAGGATACAACACTTACACACACTTATACTAAGCATTGCAGACTAACGCAAGGGGTACAACGCTTTTACATACTTATGTGTAGATGTACAAGCACTAAACCCGCAACACTTTAAAAAACGGACTTCTTTATACAGTAAAGTAAGCATGTTTTTTAGCAACAAACAAAAAACGATAACACATACAACAGTTCGTCGCAAGAACTAAAAACGTATCAACACATAACGACACTTGCATTTTAAAAACACATTCATACACATATACATCAATTTGCACAAAACTAAGAAACTGACTTCTTTATTGAAAAGTAAGCCAGTTTTGTATTAAATATACATGTAAACAACTCGCTGAACTAACATAACTCACGCACGCAAAACTTAAGAACAGCATACAAACAATAAGCCTAGTTAACACAGCTACACAACATAACATGGACAACCAAAAATATCAAAAGAAGTATAATATACTCGGGGATGGTCCTTGAAATGTAAAATTACCTACTACTTTAGAAATGGATAATGTAACTACTTATACATAAGATACCTAAACAAAAATAATAGATTGAGAACCAAATAAATATATATGTAATAAACATTGTAACCCTTCTGGGAATATTCAAAAATTTTGTAATCTAACAAATAAGTACAAAATATTGTAAACTAGATGTAAAAAACTTTTTGTAATTTGAATTAAATAAGTAAAACAGTAAATAAAGATCCACCAACACTTCCCAATCCTATCCAACCAAAGCCAACCTAACCCAATTCCTATACCTTACTTACCCAATCATAATTCCCAATCATCCCCAATCATTCTCAACCTTCCGTAACTCTACCATTAATTGCGTAAAAATTATTCACCTTAGCTAAAAATATGGATAGGTAGATAGATAGCTAAATGTACGGATAGGATTCTATAGTAACAATAAATAAAAGTAGTACACCTAGGTAATCTTGTTCGCCTGGGAGAAAGCTGAAAAAAAAAAAAAAAAAAAAAAAAAAAACTTTGATTATAATATTTTAGATTATTATTATTTTGCTATTACCCGCGACTTTGTCCACGCTTGACTTGAAATTTTCACGGGATTATCGGGACACAAACTATCGCAGTATTTAAAAAAATAATATAAGCTATCGTGTTAGTGGAAATGTATGTCGGAATAAGCTAAATTTTATGCATCAGAACAAATTAGCTATCGATCAACGAAAACGGCATAAAAATCGGCCCACTATTTTTTATGTGAATCCTGAACAAACGGACAAAAAATAAAACTCCTTGTGGCACTCGGGGACTGCCGCGGTAAAGCTATTGCATAGCATTTGTTATCAACTTATGCAATTATATATTTTTTTTATTATATATGCAGTATTTTTTTTCTTTGATATTAATTCAAGTTACACTTTTTGAGCGTGATGACCGATAAAAAAACAAATCACCTATGTATACATATATACCTACATGTATACTTACGGGGCGCACATGCGGTGAGTGTGGCATTATAAAGATATGATAGATACCTATATTCTTTCTCACAAACAGCTGCTTACGTATTCGTCCGATTTCGGAGCAGCTCGTCGTTCATAATTAATACCTGACATACCTCGAACCGCTACGAGAGCTCGCGGCTCACTGTGGCCACCGCACGCTTCCGCTCGCCGCGCCCGCCTTAGGCCCCTGTCAACGCGCATTCAGTGTGGACACACACGTTAAGCGAACGCTCATGGTAGGCGGAGTGGGAGGTGTTAGGTTTATTTTCGTTACGGAATTTCTTGATTCGGTCACCACGCTCAGTTCCCACGATAAAAGCTATGCAATAGCTTAATAAAAATCGCACTACTCACACAACAAAATTATTCAAGATTTTCCGTTAAGTTAGTATGTGCCTGAAATAGAACGCCTTAAGTTAAGCGACAAGGCTGCCTTTTGTTTTGGAAGTATTGTAACAAATTTTTATAATTGTTTTTTTGCTAGTAGTCCCTCATTATTCATATCCACGAGTAAGGTAACTGACAAAAAATTACCAAATGCAACCTGACACAGTCTGTGTTATAAAAACGTAATAAGAAATTAAATTTTAAAAATCCACAGCATTTTCCGTTGACATTTTTTGTAATGAAGATGGTGCCTAAAAAGTAATTTTGGCGGGTAAAAGGGTCGCAGGGCAATTTCGGCCAGTTTTTATCTCAATTCCGTTAATTACAGGGCTCGCGATTGTGTCCACGAACAAAGGGGATTATTTAAACAATTATTCGAAATTAAACGGATTATCGTATGTTAAAACATTCAAAGAGGCTGCTAAAATCATATTTATTTGATGAACTGAGAACCACATCTTTTTTTTATGAAAAAGGAATCTCTACATCTATTCAGATAAATAAAATTGAAGTGTCTGTTTGCAATGTCAAAATAACATCTTTTTACTAAATGCATATGAAAGTATACGGCAATTATATCGAAAAATCATTTGTTTTTAAATTTTTTTGGCTGACCGAATTTCCTAGAATCAGCTTGCACTTTAAAATCCGTAACATCTGGCTGATGGATGATTACAATACAAATATAGGCCGTATGCCAATAAATAAGTAAACAAAAGAAGACGATCATGAAAGATTTACAATAATAAAACTACGTTTTAACGGTTTTAAGCGCGGTAATTTATTTGATTTAGGTTTATCCGACGTTTCGGCCGCTTTTCAGTGGCCGTGGTCACGGAAGACAAAGATGACATTTGTCAAACGTGTATTGTCAAAGTTTTTATTCAGCCTACCGGCAACTTGTTCATTTTAATTATTTAGTTTTAAATTTTGTTTATGGATATTGTTTACTCTATGGGAGCCTAATCTAATTTACCACCACTTCACAACATGTTGTGGCTTGAAGAGAAGAAGCGGCGCAAGAAACTCTTCAGCAAACATGCCTAGTTTTAAATTTTTTTTATATAATATTAAAATGAGTGGAAGGAAAAAATAAAAGAAATTATCAGTCAAGTTGGTTTGTTTCGTTGCACGCAGAAAGAGCTCACAGTGTCTTGAGGTCTGGCAGTTGGTTTTTGCTGGGTTTGGGTCTTAATAGTTTTGATGATTGGATCCCAAACAGGTGGTACCTGCCAACCATCTTCTCTATTGAAATTTGGGTGTTTTTTGATTTCAATAGCCTGAGGCTACCAACTTGACTGATAATTTCTTTTATTTTTTCCTTCCACTCATTTTAATATTATATAAAAAAAATTTAGAACTAGGCATGTTTGCTGAAGAGTTTCTTGCGCCGCTTCTTCTCTTCAAGCCACAACATGTTGTGAAGCGGTGGTAAATTAGATTAGGCTCCCATAGAGTAAATAATATCCATAAACAAAATTTAAAACTAAATAATTAAAATGAACAAGTTGGCGGTAGGCTGAATAAAAACTTTGACAATACACGTTTGACAAATGTTATCTTTGTCTTCCGTGACCACGGCCACTGAAAAGCGGCCGAAACGTCGGATAAACCTAAATCAAATAAATTACCGCGCTTAAAACCGTTAAAACGTAGTTTTATTATGTGTACAAGTCGCGAAAACTTAAGAAAATATTAGATTTACAATAGTTTCAATGTTATTAGTTATTGGTTCAAATGCCGACGGGTAATAAAATGTGTTTTGTTTCAGATATGCAGGTGAATTTTGTTTTTGTTGGAACCTGAGTTGCAACAGTATTAATTGATTAAATTTTCTAAATTGTACTAGTTTATAATTTACAGCGAGCCGTGGGGTGTTTTACGGCTAATTTGTTACACCTTAGATTATATTATTTAAGTTTTAGTAGGGACCCCTAATTTTTTCTAGTAACAAATATAGTCTATGCTACTCAGGGATAATGAAGCGTTCTAATAATGAAAGATTTTTTTCAATTTGTCCAGTAGTTATTGAGTTTATTCGTTACAAACCCACAAAAATAAAAATCTTTCCTTTTTATAATATTACTAGCTGTCCCGACAGACGTTGTCTTGCCCGAAAAAATAGAGGTTGATCGTAGAGGGTTGAAAATTTAGGGTTGTATGTATTTTTTAAAGGTGTATCATCAAAAAAATATCCAAAAGTTAAAAAAAATTAGGAATGGACTACCCTTAACATTTAGGGGGATGAAAAATAGATGTTGTCTAATTCTCAGACCTACCCAATACGCACACAAAATTTCATGAGAATCGGTCAAGCCGTTTCGGAGTTTAACTACAAACACCACGACACGAGAATTTTATATATCAGATTAGTATTTGTTGCAAATTAATGTATTTTTAAAGGAACTTTTCAGAGTTACTATTTATACTGTGTAATTGTCGTTTGTAATATACTTCTATCATGGTCATTGTTAAAACAATCTTCCATTTTGAAATGCATCTAACGATATTTAAAAGTACAATGTTAATTAATGTAACTAACGAAAGTCTTCTAATTGGTATTAAAATTCTAAATAATAACAGCCGAAATTTAGGGAAACGATCGCCATGTTTTCAAATTTAAAGGACGGACATCCCGCTGGCAAACTTGCCCAGTTAAAGATTTACTGCTCATTCGTGTGTTTCGAATAGAACAATTAAAAAAACTCCGGAGTGAACTAATATTTTATTTTAATATTAAACAATAAAGGTTAATCAAAATGGTCTTATTAGACACCGAAACCATTTTTGTTGTTATAAATCTTAAAATAACCAATTAACATGACCTAGTGGTGTTATAGTCATTTCAACTAACAATAGTTCAGAATATATTGGTTATGCTAGTGATGACTAGGGTAGTTGATTTGGGATATAGGTATATTATGCAAATGTATACGTCATCGAGTATAAAATACATTTTGTTCTCATGTTAATGTAGATTTAATTAATTAAAGAAATTTGTTTCGGTTGTTATTGTGATCAAGGGGTTTCTCGATTTGATATGTTAACAATGTTGTTTAGAGATGAGTGATTATGAGAGTTTAAGAAATAATTAACTATAAGTGCCTAGGTAAAACTATAGGAAGTATAAACAATATTTATACAAATGGAGCTTAAAAATCTTTACTTAAATTGCGTTTTATTTCATTTTTATAGCATGAGTTCAGCAGACAGGCAGATGGCTCACCTGATGGAAAGCGGTTATCACCTATGGTCATTTGCTGGACTATGGAAACTGGAGCTTGGTCACTAATGCCAAAACACAACTCAAGGTTGTTATGGCGGCATACCCTAAATTTTGTGAGGTAGCCAGCCAGACGGGCAAATGCCCTACCAGCTGGCTGCGAGTTGCTTTGGCGTCTCTTACGACAGGCCGCCTCGCCGCAGGAATTTGTATTCTTTCTCCGTTCCTACACGGATAGAATACTTACCAAAATTGTAGTGAGTGCTATTTACACGATGCCTGATTATAAAAGACGATTTTATAAATATTATCTCTCTAAAAGTTTGTTTCGAATAGGCTCTAAAACGGTTTAATAGAGTCCAATGAAAATTTTAGAGATATTCGATCTTGAATTTGCGTGTAGGTTTCAGAAAATATAAAGTGAAAATTTTACGTGTATATACACGGAGTTTTAAAAACCCTATACTTATTTTAAAAATCTTCAACAATTAGCGTAAGACATGCCTAGACCAGCTCTTCTAAACTAAGTTCAGAAATAGTGGTTTCCTTTTATTAATCAAAATTTAATTGGACAGCATCTGGTTTGAACTTATCTAAAACAAATTTGCAATTAATAAATCAGGTTTCTGGGACACTGTATATAACATATTCTAAGAAATGTTACGATATTCTATTCTAAATTTCTATTCTGCTAGGTTGTAGGGCATTTGCCCGGCTGGATGGCTACCACCCCTGGTCTAAAGTATGTCACCATAAAACCCTTGAGTTGTGTTCCGGCATTAATGACCAGGTTCCAGTCTCCATTCAGAGAACAGCATCGCATTTGTAGCACTTTTGGTGTTGCAAATGTCCATAGGCGATGGTAACCGCTTTCCATCAAGTGGGCCATCTGCCTGTCTGCTGAACTCCTGCAATAAACAAAATCTATTTATAGTATGGATAATGAAATTGACTGATTGCTATAAAGACATACAAATAGATGGAATATTAAAGCTTCCGTAGTTACCAGAATGTCTACGTAATTCTAAAAACGGTTTTTGTTGTTAAAAGATATGCTAATTTTCAACTAGTTTAAGTATAGTATTTTTACGACTTTGCTTATCGTTAATTTTATCTGCAAAGGACTTACTTTTCTTGCTTATTAAGTACAAGCATTTTGCACGCGACTTTGTCCCCGTTGGATTGGTAACAAAGATTACAGTTATTTTTCTAAATAAAAATATATATATATATATATAAAACAAAGGTTATTTTCAGCAGGGTAATGGATTTTATAGTATGAAAATACATGATTCCTAGAAATTTCCATAAAAACTAGGCATAAGTAATATTAGTAAAGTCTTCTCAACTGTCAGGCTTTATCAATCGTCAAATGAAAATATTTAAAGATCCAGACTTATCCATTACCGTTTATAATTCGATTGTACGCGGTATTCTGGAGTATTGTAGTATCATATGGAATCCGAGTTATCAGGTTCACTCTGGACGGATAGAGCGTGTGCAAAAACGTTTAATGTATCAAGTTACGTTTTCGGATAATAAATGCCATAGCTTACAGAGCTATATATAACCTTAGACTACAACATTATACAACATATATTTAAACATGTTTCTGAATGTGCTCAGTGTTGAAGACCGTAATAAAAAAAATACTAAACGCTTATGCCTTTAGTATATATATATTAAAGATTTTATCGGTCAGTGAAAATTTAATATTGGAATCAATTTTTTTTCGACCTGGCTGGTATTTAAACCTTTCCCAATAAAATTACCGTAAGATTCTCGGAATATAAAATTTAAACAACAGATCTTAAGTCCGAAAACTTACTATCGAACAGCGAAAACCGCATCGAAATCCGACAATACTTTTTGCGTGAATCTCGAACAAACAGACAAGTACAAAAAATATTAAGAATCAAAAGAAAACTACTCCTTTACAATTTTATAATATTATAGATAGATAATTCTAATCTTATGTCGTGATAGCTTAGTGGTTAACACCCCCACCCCATAATTATAATTGTTTAAGGTTTTTCAACTAAACAATCATTTCTGAATAAAAAAAAATACATAATGGCCTGAAGCGGGCAAACAGGCTGACGACCAAGCGACGGACAGAAAGTTGTTACCTTTGCCTGTGGATGTCTGCAACACAAGAGGCGATGCAACCGCATTAGCAACGTCTTGAATGAGATGGACGGGGCAGGATAGGAGGGATAAGATGGAGGGATAGGAAAGTAGGTCATCAGAACGAACCTACTTTACTAAACACGATCAACGCAATAGTAACCATTACACGCTCATATGCTGTGAAATCGTGGTATCACATCGAACGGAGGGGTCTAAAGAGCTATAATCAAGATAATATCACCAGCAGGGCTCTTCCAGGTAAATACCATGTGTCTTCAAAGTACTTTCAGCAATTTTCGTGAGAGAGTACTTATTCTTTACTATTTACATTCATCCTTATAATCTTTCTCCTTTATAACTGCTAATTGCTACTTGTATTTCAGGGTTTGCAAAATTAAGAACGAAACAAAGTTTATATATACAAATAAATAAAATTGAAGTGTCTGTTTGTAATGTCAAAATAACACTGGCTGTCTGTTTGTTCGGGCTAATCTAGCGAAAAGTGTTTTTCACGGTCGTAGCAGGTCTAGAGATCTATCGTTTCTACAGTACAGTACAGTCGTGACAATATGTATGTTTGTATGTATGGTAATATGCATCCCAAACTCAATATTATTTTTTTTGGTTGAACGCTATGTCTGTCTGGTTATGGCACAGTGGCTCCTGACTAGGTAAACCGATTTGGATGCGACTTTTTTATTTTAAAGCAGGCTTTCTGCGGATGGTTCGTAGATATATTTTATCAAAATCGGTTCAGCCATTTCAAGGTCATCAGCTCTTTTATTTTCTGCGGTAGGTATGTATCTTAGACGCATAATGGGTATTAATTACGTTACTTTCAATCATGTGTGACCTAAAGTATGAAACACCCATGTATACTATATAACTATGCAAGCTAATGGAATTCTTGGTCTGATGCTGCAGGCATATCCAGCACACTAGTGCACTCTTAAAAAAAATGTACATAGGTCATGTTACAGTACATGTATGTGTACAGTTGTGGGGCTGTACCAAACCAAGTAATGTAGAAATCATACAACGCTTCCAAAATAAAGTGCTGAAAGGAATTGTAAACGCGCCATGGTACGTTAGATCGAGCGACCTCCATCGGGACCTGAAAGTGGAGTTTGTCAACAACATTATTAGGAAGTACGCGGAAGCCCACGAGCATCGGCTTCATCATCACGTGAATGTCGAGGCGATCCAGCTCCTCGACAACACGGACATAACGAGAAGGCTCAAAAGGACAAAACCATTTGAACTAGTGGTATAAACAAAACAAAAGTGTAGTATAATGTGCTAGCTATTAATGAAGAACACATGAACAAAGTGTCTTCGCCTTAATAGAGACAATAAGAAAGGTGTTAATGGACAGTTTCTTAGTATGAATACTTTTAGTTAATTTAGGTTATATTTAAATTACTTATTAATCTTTTTAGATTAGATGGTAATATTAATAAGGTATTATTTGATTCTACATAGAACGCAATGGTTGCAACACGATGAGCTGGTGCTACAGCTAGGATATCCCGCATACTAGTACATAACCCGTTACATACCGACTTACATATAGGTCAAGCTAATAAAAGCATATTAGAAATGAAATTTAAAGGATTCCATGTTTAAAGGAAGTTGGAAGCTAAGAACCTACAAATCAACTATAAAGCAAGTGAGGCCAGAGTACATAATTATTCTCTCATGTACATTGTACAATTACACTGATCTTTTTGAATAACGAGCGCTTGTTCTTAAACTGCTTACCCATCAACCTGGTGTCAAAATCGCCTAATCTATACGAAGTTGCGTTCATTAACTCCTGGGTACTTATTACAGCGTCTTTTTATCATAATAGCCCTCAGGCAGAGAAAGGATGAAAGAGGACCCTTCATAATATTGCTTGGTGCGAAATATTTAGTATCCTATAAGACCTCAAACGACAGTAAAATGGTGTATAGTTAGTTAGCTTTAATATGCCTATAAACTTGGATTTCCAGCAAAGAGAATTTGTGGTAATATATAAAATTGAACATAAAAGTTACTTTGAGTGTTTGATTGTTCCTTCTAATGAACAAGAAATAGGCTAAGTCACTTTTAAGAACTGTTAATCACGTTTAAGAACGATATATTGTCACAACCTAGGTGCCGACAAAAACAAATTCACGCCTGCATATATGTAAAAGCATATTTATTACCCGTCGGCATTTGAACTAATGACATTGAAACCATTGAAATTCCTTTATGATCGTCTTGTTTACTTTCGTTTACTTATTTATTGGCATACGGCCTATTGTGGTATTGTAATTATTAGCTAGGTGATACGGATTTTTAAGTTCAAACCGATTCTAGGAAATTCAGTCCACGAAACCGGGCACACATATTGCACCACGAATATATAATATGAGTTTACTTCGATTATTACCAGGTATCGATTTATCAATAGGCTGTGTAGGCTGGAGCCTTGAGTGGCAGATTCTGAAGGGGCGGCAAATTTGAGGCCAATATTTTTAAGTCTTAATAAAATTCTTAGACTTAATAAGATAATTCTTATCTCTCATGTCTCTCTCATGTCCACAGAAACAATTCAACGTGTAATATATTTCACCAATTAGATACATTTTTCTACAATTTGTTCAGTCGCTTTTGGCCATGGCACAAACAAACTCATCGATACCCTGCTTCACAATCTACTAATTACGTGAAAAGAGGTTGTGTATTCAAGACGATAGTTCACAAATCATATAGTTACAATTTCACTGACAAAAAAATGTAATTAAAATTATTTTGAACTAGGGTATCGATTTGTAGATGTCAGTGGTTGCAGCAAAATTTGAATAGCCTACAGGTGGCAAACGTCTAAATCCGCCCTTATTACAAATCTTTTTTCTATATCACGTAGCGTAATAAGAAAAAGCTCGAAATCTAAGTCACACCCGGACCTTTTGTACAGAGTCTCCAAATAAATACAGTGTAATAACGGCTAAAATCAATAATTCTCAAACATTCACATTATACACCTCATTACAAAAGTTAGTACATTACTAACTTTTGTGCCTCCCACCAGTCTCACAGTACATTGTAACCAAGATATATATCATGTCAAACATTTTAATAACCTTAATAGAATTTGATTAAATTTATATCTACTTTAGTAAATGTGATATTTTTGAATGTCAGCATGCAAATTGGATTGTTTCCAACACCGAGAGCTAGGGTTGCAAAGATGCTCATACAAGAGTTAAGGTTTTCAAATTTTCTTGACGTTTATATAAGACAACTTACCGCAGTATTGCTTACTTTAGTGAGTTTTGACGGTTGATAAGTCAAGTAATTTAAGGCACAAAGATTTATTGCTTGACCATACTCATAATAGGAAGATCCTTCAGCTAGACATGGTGGTTTGGCTGGTAGAGAGCTCCGGCCTATTTTATACAATAATTGATGTTACTAGTCTAAGTGACCTTTTGTATGTCACATGTAGTTGTGAAGATATATATATTTATGCCGATTGACTAGTCTAACTTCATATGCACGATGTAGACTTTTCGTGCCTGATTGCTTGCGAAAACAACGTAGTTCATTGATCTATATAATAGGTCCACTTTATATTTATTTTTATTTTTTAAGTTACTCTATTTTACAAACAGCTACATCGCCAAATTGCAATGTAGTTTGTCGGCATAGTTCTAGTGGATCATATTAAAATTATACATACCTTATAACTTCTATTTTAATGTAAATTATTATATAATTAACTGAAATTGTTTGTTTAGCCATTTTTTGTACTAATCCTTTCCTTATTTAAAACCGATATCTAAAGTATACATTTAAATATTTAAATTATATAATATAATTAAGTAAACAAAATGATATCGACACGTGATTCCGTATAGATGATAATCATCCACTGTTTTTGTGATTCGGGTAGGGGATCCAACTGAAAACATCATATCGCAATAATTCAATGGATTTGGTTGAAATCAAATTTCTGTTGAAACATAACTATTCTAACAAGGTTGTATTTTTTTCAACACTTATGGAACACTCGAGCAAATCTGTTATTAAACTTATGCATCAGACAGAGAAGAATATTATTAGTAAGAATTTAAGGTTTATTTTTTAAATCTACGAAGAAAGTAAGCTATACTAAAAATAAAATAAGGAAATAAAGTTCAAAAATAAAAAGCATCTCATCATCACCAACGAAATAAAGATCTCAGTTGGGTGTGATCCTCGTGATAAAATTCGGAATGAATATGTAGGGGCAACCTTTAAAGCTGTCACAATAGCAGCCACAGCCTTCTTTGTCGAAATACGAAGCGAAGGTTTCGTGGTGTAAATGCTTTAGTCACACCAGAACAAAAAAAGATAAAGGCTGCTCATCAACAACCTGATGATGGAAGACCCAAGACTGTACGTGAGGATACACCACTCCAAATAACAAGATAAGGAGTAGAAGAAAAAGGAAACGATGTGTAGAATTAGTTTCAGTTGGCAAATAAAGATTTTAAGTTTTGTCAACCCTACTGCAGATTCCGGGGGTGAAAACCGTTGAATCACTTTATACCAATATCTCGCTGAGATTTGTTTAAAATTTATTTTTAATCCCCTGAAATAAGGGTGCCTGTTCCGTCTCGGACCATTTATATCAGTTTAGAATGCATTAAACATGCAGGGCGATATAAGACCCAAAAAGAAGAAATTAGGTTGTTTAGTTTAACACAATGATTTAGTTATTTGAGTTAGTGACATAGCCTTTTTCTACATTAATAAAATTGAAGTATCTGTTTGTGATTTAGAAATAAAAATCAAAATTTGAGTGAAAACTATTCATCAGATACCCAATCATAGCGGACATGGACTTGAGCTTAGCAACGAACAACACGACGGTCGGCACAATGCAACGTTTCGTGAAATGTTTTATACATTTTGATACTTTTATTTTTGTCACTCATCGTTTCGCATAGCTGTTCCTCGATAAGGATGATAAGGACGTGGCCAGGCCGTAAATAGTCATATTTTTATAATTATGTTATGTCCGAAAGTTTGTTCGAATAGACTGCCATAACAGCTCAACGGATTTTAGGTTCAAATTCTGTTATACTGTGCAGAAATTTGTAAGTCTAATAAAAAAAAATTATTCAGGGCAACGAACAATTACACCACTAAGAAATTAAACAAAAATATAAAGTATTGGTAAATATTACTTGTGGCGCAACCAGCGATGTTGCCTTCAACTATAAGAAAAAAAGGAAATAAGTCTCTCTGTCAGTCAGTACTACCCAGAGAATTGCGAATTGATTTTATAAGATTTGGAATACAATCGTCAATTTATATGAAATTCACTACAGTACTTCACTAATATCTGTTAGTGATGAGCAACAAACAGGTACAACTATTGACAACTCTACAATCTTCGTTTTGTACAAAGAAGGGGTTAGAAAAATATGTCAGCTTCTGTATAGTATTCATTGTAATGTTTCATTATCCTGTTGATTGGAGCACGTTCACCTGAGTTAGTTCTAGATATCTTAGCCGTAAACATATCTCGCGTAAGGCTCTTCCAAATCACGTGAAACCTTTGTGGAACCACAAATACTTATTTACTTTGATAATATAATACAATCAAATTTATAATGACAAATGTTGTATAAAAGCATAGTGTCCAGGAGATTACTCCTCGTCTCAAGTTTATGCATAGAGTACTTGCTAAGGAGTGTCTCATACGAGGACTTAGAATTAGAACAGTAAAGTTTACAGAGCATAAGAACTTACTTTGAACGGATTCTAACTGCTTATTATATTCAGCATAGAGTGGATTCCAAATTGCTGTTCCAAAATTGTGAAATTGCTGTTCCAAAATGAAAGATACAAACATAGCTTCTATGTAGAATTCGACTCTATGGTTCTTACAATCGTATATTGAAAGTTAACGAATGAATTTCTATACAAATAGCGACATTTCATATTAATCAGCCCTCTCCACATAAATCTGTTTGGTAGTTCACACCCCCAGTTCCTCGAATTAAATCATCGTACCCCACTAATGGGGTATTCGAAATTGCCCATCTATTTAATTCCCCGAATGGGTAAACGAATTAGGCTGGCAACTTTGAGACAAATTTCATTTTTCACGGTTGACTCATTGTGTTCGGACCGAACAACTTTTACATATTACATTCAGCCTAGAGGGACAATTTGCAAACAATTGCTAAAAATGTTACGTTTAATTTTCAATATTCATATAGGTAAAGTTTTTAACCGACTTCGAAAAAAGGAGGAGGTTCTCATTTTTTTTTTTGCTTTTTTTTATGTATGTTCGCCGATAACTCCGTGATTTATGATCCGATTTACGTGATTCTTTTTTTGTTCGACGCGGAATAGCTTCCAATTGGTCCCCTAAAAGTTTTACATAGTTTGGCCGAGTAGTTTTCATTTTACGAACATTTTTTTGTTCCCGGTTCTTGGGACCTATATTTTTTAAGAAGCGCGGCACCATTCGTAGGTCCACCCATACACAGCTAGACACTAAAAAAGTAACAAATAAAATTTAAAACTTCGTTTAAAAAACCGACTTCAAAAACGAAAAAACTAAAATGTATAAAATAACTTATTTCTTAAGCTATTATTATTAATATATATTATCTAAAACATCTGGAAGTCGGTGCAAAGTAAAACATAAAAATTACTATATTTTGAAAATTACTAAGCACCGACTTTAAGATGTTTTAGATAATATATATTAATAATAATAGCTTAAGAAATAAGTTATTTTATACATTTTAGTTTTTTCGTTTTTTTATTTCAATATTTTCAATTCAATACGTTTGGGGTTTAAACAACTGAAAGTCTGTATATTTAAATATTAAACTGCAACAGCCGTCATGTGATATCCAATTTAACGAAGAAATGAAAGTAATTCGTATATTCTTTGAAACTAGTAGATATATATAATAATATAACTTTAGCAGTTCACCCCAATAGACCGGTACTTTTTGTTCTCATTTCCCACAATAGTCCTACACTGGCCAGGGCCTGTCCTTGGGTGCATCATTATATGGTGTAAACAGGGTTCTCAATCGCCGGTCAGTGTCACGCCACATTTAGACTAAATTTGTCATGGGGCCTCTACGTATAGGCCTCCCCATGGCCCCAGGCAAGCCCTTCAAAAGTCCGGGGCATTTTTAAGGCCCGTGGTCTTTAAAGACATATAATTTATAATTTTTGAAAAGCTTAGGAACTAACTAGGAAAATCTCAAAAGATAGTTGGACAGATTATTATCTTAAATAGTGAAAGGTTCATAAATATAGACGTAAGATTCGTCTAGTTTAGTTCATTCATCGCTATTGATCCAGAAGTTTATGAGAGAAGGGCTTTGATTATAAAGCGACACGAACAGACTTTAGAAATAAATATTTTCTTTCTTTCCAACACGTACCTTCTGATGTGGTAGAACCATGGTGAAATCATTATCTTGATCACAGCACACCTTATCCCATTCGATCGGTGGGTTACTAAGCTTTACGATGGCCTACATCCCTACCCCTTTCATCTTATCTGATGACGACTCTCCTTTCTCTCTTTTCTTTCACGTGCTCCCATTCAAATGAGGTGGGCAAAATATATGTCTTTTCGTTTCATACTCCTCTATTTTGGCATACGTCCTCTGTCACGCCACAAATCACGTCATCCTTCACACAATCCATCATCATCCATCTCTTTTTTGGTCCACCTTTACGTTTGTAGCCATCAATTTTCCAATTTATCATTCTTCAGCAATTCATCCCATCCCTTTTTTATGATCCTAAAGATTAGCAACGCGTTGGCTTCGCCTATTAGTTAAATCGTCTATCTGTTAGCCAGCTTTGTAATAAAACAACACGCAGTAGAAGTGAAACTTCAGAGAATATACTCACAGATAATTCTTCTCCAAATTTTATTAAAATAAATTTAATTTCTTCAGTCTATATTTGTCAACATTTAATAAATCAAAATAAACTTCTTAAGTATCACTTTCTGTTTGTAACGATCCTCTTTAGTATATAGTTCATAAGTTTTATACAGACATGTCACTCTAATGTCAAGTTTCAAAATATAGTAGTTAATTTTATCGTTTTTTTTAAAGTTATTTTACTCAGTAGTAGCTCTCCTGGACCAGAAATGCACCTTAACACTTTCAATTTGTCTTTTCACTGTTTTGAACTAAAAAATATTATTGTCAGTGTTATTTCGGTCCAAATTGGACCTTTGACTCTCTGTACTGCACAAGGGAAAACTCGTATCTCATTCTCTCGCAGCTTAGTCCTATACATTTATGTGTTTATCTCTTTTTAGTGTCGACTGTCATCGAGTACGAAATCACAACGATTCCAAAGAAGTTTCACCTCAATAAGGATCCAATTTTTGTTTATCATGCTAGTCTTAAAATCCTCTTTCATGTTCGACTGCTATTTACAAAATCGTATCAGAAAACCTCAGAGCAACATGGGATCCTTTTACAAGATTTTGAAGCGTCGTTACACAGCTGATTGGCGAGGGTTCCCCACACTTTTTTCATCGTCGTATCTCATTTTGTATTCGCAGACTTATGCTGATATAGACCGATTGCTGCTAGGATCATGTTCGCCGGAGCGTTTTTGGGTCAGAAGGTTTTTCGTACTGAAATGTGAAATGCTTTGGGTAATGTTTCGTTTAAAAAGAAACTAATTATTCGCGAATAAATTAAAATAATTTATTGTTTAACATAAATTAAAACTAGAATAAATGGAATTTAAGCGATCTTATCGCTTCAAGGAATTTTTCCAGGTTATCCCCCAGAGTTAAACAAATCATATAATTATGATATTATAACGGTGGTCTAGCCGTGGCAGCTTAGTGGTTAGCGCACGCGTCCCAAACTCAAAGGGCGCGGGTTCAAATCCTGACCGGAAAGCATGCACCACTTAGTAGTTTCCCTACCTAATATGCATGTTATTATAATTACCAGGTGCTAATGGTGAAGGTAAACATTGTAATGAAACCTCGCACATCGAGATAACTGATGTGTCAAACCCGCCAATCCGTCTTCTATAAGCGGGGCTGGGTATACCGCTAATCCGCTATAAAAATGGCCCAAGCCCAGCAGTGGGGCGTTTATGCACTGTTATTATTATAGGCAATTAATAATCTCTTTTCTTTCACTTCATCCTAATAATTTGAGCTTGACACAATATGCTTTTTCCTTCCATACTCCTCTATACGGATATACGTCTGTCACACCACAAATCATCACGTAATTTTTCACATAATCGATCCACCTCTCTTTTGATCTACCATTACTCTTTTATCAATCGATTTTTCAGTATAACATTTTTTGACACGTTACTTTCATCCGTTTTTACTCGTGTAGATAATAAACAATTTAAAACAAAAGTAAAATAAAAATATAATTTTAACAGCATATTGAAATATTTTACTTCAAGCCGCCACGAATGCTTCCCTTATTTCGTCAATCAAGTGCTTACAAATTGGTAAAGGTCATTTTGTACAAGGGTCCAGATTTGGCCACGTGACTGAGTGGTTGAAAAGTATTATAAAACTTGAATAATTATGAATACTTGACACAAATTCGTGTAAAGTTATATTTAAGACTAGCAATTACCCGCGACTTCGTCCACGTGGAAATTTTTTCGCGAAACCAGAATTTTATAAGTAGCCTAAGTTAATCTTTATAACATCAACTATCTGCCAGTGTAAGTCCCGTCAAAATCAGTTCAGCCGTTTCAGAGATTAGCCGGAACAGACAGACAGACAGACAGTCATAAATTAAAAAACTGTTTTTTTTAAATATAAGTTTATATATAGTTTCATGGGCATTTAGTAAAAAAAACTGTTGTTTTGACTTTATAAACAGATACTTCAATTTTATTTTATTTTTTATAGAAAGAAACTTCGTTTGAAAAAAAAACGACTTCAAAAACTAAGTACAGTGGACAAACCATATTGACGGGCTCTGCTCTAAACTAGGAAGAGCGTGTTATGCATTGAGTAGGGTCGCACGTGTAGTATCGGTGGACGTCGCTCGGGCATGTTACTTCGCCACTGTCCACTCGCTGCTGCAATACGGTACGGAGCTGTGGGCGCGCGCTGCTGACTGGCAGCGTGCCTTCCGCATGCAAAAAAGGGCCGTACGCGCAATAGTTCGGGTGCGTAGATGCGAGTCAGCAAGACTTTTAAAAAAACTGGGTATACTCACCCTACCGAGTATACTAATTTATCAAGTTGCGGTGTATGTGCGACTTAATGTTCATACCTATGCTAAGCATAGTGACATACATACGCACTTTACTCGGCATAGGAATGACATGAGTAACATAAAACACAGACTTGAGAAATCGGGGAGATTGACGCATGTCATGGGACCGCTAATATATAATAAAGTACCGAGTTGGATAACGGAGTCACCATCCGTCAGCTTATTTAAAACACGGCTCAGGAAATGGTTAGTCGAGCACACCTTCTATAATCATGAGGAGTTCATATCCTATAATATGATATAATTTTAATTTTATGTCTGACTATATAATTTTAATTTTATTATTAACTGATGTAGAAATTGACGTGTAACTTTGTTATGAATAAATGATTTCTGATTTTCTGATTTCTAAAAAGTATAAAATACTAAAAGTATAATAATACTTATTTCTAAAGGTATTTTTAATTATAATGTCTTATTTTTAATATACATTATCTTAAAAATCTTAAAGTCAGTGCTTAATAATTTTCAAAATATAGTAATTTTTAAGGTTTTACTTTGCACCGACTTCAAGATGTTTTAGATAATATATATTAAAAATAAGACATTATAATTAAACATAGCTTTAGAAATAAGTTATTTTATACTTGTTAGTTTTTGAAGTCGGTTTTTTGAACGAAGTTTTTTTATTTTATTTGTTACTTTTTAGTGTCTAGCTATGTATGGGTAGACCTACGAAAGGTGCCGCGCTCCTTAAAAAATATAGGTCCCAAGAAACGGGAACAAAACAATTTTTAACTTTATAGGGCACCAAATGTCAACTATTCCGCATCAAACTAAACAAGAATCACGTATATCGGATCATAAATCTCAGCGTAATCGGTGTACATATGGAACGGAATGGATTTTTTTTTCACAAAAATATCCATAACATTATAACTACTAGGCCAAAGTATGTTAAATTTTTAGGGAACCAAATGGCAACTATTCCGCGACGAACTAAATAAGAATCACGTGAATCGGATCATAAATCTCCGTATAATTGGTGTACATATGGAACGGAATGGAATTTTTTTCACAAAAATGTCCATAACATGATATCTACTAGGTCAAAGTATGTTAAATTTTTAGGGAACCAAATGGCAACTATTCCGCGTCGAACTAAAAAAGAATCACGTAAATCGGATCATAATTCTCAGCATAACTGGTGTACATATGGAACGGAATGGATTTTTTTTTCACAAAAATGTCCATAACATGATAGGTACTAGGCCAAAGTATGTTAAATTTTTAGGGAACCAAATGGCAACTATTCCGCGTCGAACTAAATAAGAATCACGTAAATCGGATCATAAATCTCAGCATAATTGGTGTACATATGGAACGGAATGGAATTTTTTTTCACAAAAATGTCCATAACATGATATCTACTACTATACTAGGTCAAAGTATGTTAAATTTTTAGGGAACCAAATGGCAACTATTCTGCGTCGAACTAAAAAAGAATCACGTAAATTGGATCATAAATCTCAGAGTAATCGGTGAACATACATAAGAAAAAATAGTCCGACGAATTGAGAACCTCCTCCTCTTTTGAAGGCGGTTAAAAAGTATATCACTAAAGTTTTTTTAATATCTTATTAATATTGATATACTGCGTACTTACTGGGTAGGTTTCAAAGACTTAATAAAAGCTATTCGCCGAAAATTTTAGTATTAATATCATGATACAGTGGAATCTAATAATTTACTTCATGTCATTGATCTTGTATTATTCGTCCTTTATGTAAAGGTGCTCTTACACGGGCAACTAAAATTGCTCAATCCCGGTCAATTCTTGTCATGTCTGGACTACATCGAGCAATTTAAGGCAATAGCAATATGTAGCACGCTGTTGCTGAGATACGGTCACACAATACCATGCAATATGGAGCAACTTAAAAAATTAGGCACCTCCCCACCCCCACCGCCGGCCTGTTCCTCTTGCGAAAACGAGATGTAGTTATACGTACAAACGAGATAAAAAGAAATTTTCCTAAAAATTTCCAAACCGATTGGATATTTGGCAACGTTGACAAATACGGAATAAATGGAATAAGAAGTAATATTCCCGAAACAATTGCCGCATTTTCTTGCAATTTCTCCACTCAATTACTCTAGATTTGATCCATTACTTTTGCCAAGGAATAATTACTCAAAAAATTGCCCGTATAGCACCTTAAGAACCAGGGTCTCACCATTCCGCCCACATTAAGAGCCCACCCTGTCCAATCCTTTTGATGTTAATCAATGGACTTTTTTAAATGTAGAAAATCTTTTGAAGTTTTGAACTAGTCGTTTCTGAGAAAAATGTCTGGAACATCTTGAATGCTGGGTTAGACAGACATGATAAATAGATAAACTCTGTATTATACACTCTGATAATTATATAGGGATTACAATTTTGCCAAATGAAATCGGGATCTTAAAAAGTCACACGTCCCCCCCGTACCTATTGTGCGTAATACGATTTACCAGAGTTTTCAATACATTATTCGTTTATAAAATATTTGCATAGCATTCGCTACTTAAAAGCGTTATTGGAGATTGATAGTATCTGGCGAGAAGCCAGTTTGATTGTAAGGATTATTTGTGTACTATCAGTTCTCGATGCTAACTCGAATCGTTTAATTAAATCGTATAATAGGTGATTTATTTTAGAAAATTGACTTAAAAAATGAAGTAGGTTCGTATCAATTCGATTTATTGACAAAGTTGGTTATAGTAGTAATTGTTATTAAATTCTTCAAAAAGAATTCTGTTGTCCGCAAACGGATTTCCCCTGTCTAAAAAATGGTTTTTGTCGGGCGAACAATTTTGGAGATATGGGTATACTATCAAACATTTTTTGAGGTTTTCACCAAATGCTAATAAAAAATAAAAACTTCGTTTAAAAAAACCGACTTCAAAAACTAAAAAACTAAAATGTATAAAATAACTTATTTTTAAAGCTATTATTATTAATATATATTATCTAAAACATCTTAAAGTCGGTGCTTAGTAATTTGCAAAATATAGTAATGTTTATGTTTTACTCTGCACCAACTTCAAGATGTTTTAGATATTATTATTAATATAGATATATATTAATAATAATAGCTTTAGAAATAAGTTATTTTATACATTTTAGTTTTTTTAGTTTTTGAAGGCGGTTTTTTTAAACGAAGTTTTTTTTTGTTACTTTTTAGTGTCTAGGTATGTATGGGTGGACCTACGAATGGTGCCGCGCTTCTTAAAAAATATAGCTAACAAAATAATGTTCATAAAATGAAAACTACTAAGCCAAACTATGTAAATTTTTTAGGGGACCAATTGGAAGCTATTCCGCGTCGAACAAAAAAAGAATCACGTAAATCGGATCATAAATCACGGAGTAATCGGCTAACATACATAAAAAAAGCAACAAAAAAAAGATACCGACGAATTGAGAATCTCCTCCTTTTTTCGAAGTCGGTTAAAAATTGTGGACTTTGTCAAACCAATTTCTCCTCTCCTTATCCCTTTTTTTTGTTGAATAATGTGCACTTGATCGATCATTAATTTGGGCATCGCAACAATGCAGAAAATTAGATATATCAAAGAATAAAATATCTAACACTCATCTCAATAGTAAGGGATAATTTATTTTATGTTTTGCGAGGAAAGAAAGCTTGTTAAATAACTTTATACTCCACACTTACGTAGCACAAAATTGACTTTTTCAAAATAGCCGATTAAATCAAATCGTGTCTAGACTGGGAAATATAACTGAACGGGATAAAACAACACTTAATCACATTTATATTGGTATATTTCGTTCCCCTCCTCTAAACAATCCAATTATAACATCCAAGTCAACTGTTTGCAGTTCTCTGTTTTATCTGTCTTTAAAATGTCGGTAATAACAATTTGATTTTATTTAGATACGATTAGTTTAGAATTGAGTTCAGTTCAAGACAATTCGACAAGGCAAGGCAAGCGACAAGTGCGATACGAAAGAGTTGGAAGAAGAGTTTAATAGAAGACACTGACGAGTTTAGTGATTAGTAAGTGAAGAAGGAGTGTAGCGTAGCTCGAGAGACGAACCAGAAGCCAGCTACACGCGGCAATATCGGAGATGAGCACTGCGGAACCAGGAGGTGGTCTAAGCAATATCGGCGACGGTATTGTAAGCGAGGCACCTTGTCGTCGGGACTGTGCATCGTTAGTCGTATAGGGGCAACCCTGCAGAGAGGTACTGCGTGCGGCTGAGTAAGTCAATAAAAGCGTTTAGTTATAAACTGGTGTTTTCTTCCAATCTATAAGAGCGTACCCCCGCTCGCATATAACAATATTATATAGCTAGAATATAACGTCTGTACAATTCACATGTGGCCAAATTTAAAAACCTCGATATATTTAATGACAGTCCTCATACATTCTTCAAAATGATACTCCAGATAGATTAAGTATGTTTAATTATTGTTTTGTTTAATATCAATTGTCATTTTATAACATACTATCTTCTACCCGCAACTTTGTCCGCATGGAATAATAAAAACAAAAATAAGCTAATTTTGAAACATTCTTCATTGGTGCTCCGCTTCTATTGGTCTTAGCGTAATGATATATAGCCTTCCTTGATAAATGGGCTATGTATAACTGAAATAATTTTTCAAATCAGACCAGTAGTTGCTGAGCAACCAGCCCCGCCAGTAACGGATGCCGTTGGGTCACCGCCCGCGAGGACTTACAGAGTTAATCTGCTTTCGCTTTTCCGTAGACCTGGCATAAGGTGAAGGATGGAACACCGTGGAGTTTTAATGTGTTTCGGGACTTGGGAATGCATAACATGTCTTCTGAGGTTCTGAGCACAACTCGAAAAAAAAAACGCCAGCCCACAAAAAAAGTGGTCTCTATTTTTGACCAGACCTATCTATTCTTATGTATTGTAACGACCTAGACGCCCTGTAAATACACATTTTATTACCTTTCGGCATTTGGACTTCTTTTGTTTACTTATTTATTGGCATGCGTTTACTAATTATTCTAGAAAACAGTTCATTGTTGTATTGTAATCTTTTATGACAGTCATTAGTAGATTTAAAGTACAAACTGATTCTAGGAAATTCGGTCCACGCGGGCGGGCAAACATATTGCATCTGTGCAGTATAAAGCAATGCCCGAATTGATAGACAAGGCAGTCGAGCGATAACCACGAGTGAAGCAAGACTTGTGTGCATTTGGTAATCTATTTAGTGACGGACTTTGCGCGTGTTATTTATTGAATTACGGCCTTCTGCATTACGTTTGAATTTGTTGTGTTTGTACCTGTGCTATATGTGTTTGTATAGTTCTAATAAACTCTATATGTAATAATTCCAACGGCATTTCAATTCGAGTCCTGCAACTCGTAACAGTATTTGGATTCAGATTCAGCGCATCGAGATATAGTATAAGAATAGATAGATGGATCTGGCCAAAATACAGACCACTTTTTTGTGGGACGGTGTAATTAATCTGATACGGTCTCTGATCAAGTATATAAATAAATCCCGCAAAACCCATTTATGAAACAACGCTGTCTGTATTAATATAGCTGTGAATATTAAAGTGCGGAATATTGCACATTGATTAGCTGCAAAATGAAAAATCTGGTCTCACACAGAATTGATAATATTATATTTAATATGAAAATATAACTATTTTCTCATTTTCAAATACAGTGTAAACTTCATGTAACGTCACTCGATTTAACGACAAACTCCCTTAAGAGTCGAAATCACTTGGCTTTGGTAGGCTTAGCATGTCTTCCATATAATGATAAACCCACTCTCGATAACGACAACAATTATGTAATAAAAAGTACCTTTTAAGTTGCGAAAATTAGTAAAAACTGCGGTGCTGTGTACGTACGTTATTTTATCGCTTTATAACCATGGCCCGTGATACATTCGGCTGTCGGAATCATGCATATAGAAATTTCTTAGAAATTCCGAAAGTTATAGGTACTTTATCATCAAGATGCCTCAATATCGCAAGATATGAAGAAAATAAGTTAAAGCAAAAGATCTCAGACAAAAATAACAGACTTCTCTCCTTTTAACGACAGCTCTCTACAACGCCCAAAATGCACAGTCCCTTCGGTGTGGTTATATAGAGTTTACAATGTATGTATAATATAACTTTCACACCAGAATATAGCATTAGGTGAAAAACAGACAAAAACAGAGATAATAATAATCGACAAATAGATGGAACATTTGACCAGATGATCATCTTATCTTGATTAACAAAACTGTAACTTAGTAACATTCACAAATATTAAAGGACGATTAAATTAAATTATTAATTAAATATCGATTAAAATTACTGCCAAGTTTAAAATAAAAAAATTGACATTTACGTAACCAAAAAACGTTCTTAACTTTTATGATTTTAGCTATAATTGAAAGAAAGAAAGAAAAAACGTTTATTTGCCAAGACCACACTGCGAGATATTATGCTTATTAGGAAAACTAAAAAGTATAAAATAACTTATTTCTAAAGCTATTATTATAATATACATTATCTAAAACATATTAAAGTCGGTGCTTAGTAATTTTCAAAATATAGTAATTTTTATGTTTTACTTTGCACAGAATTCAAAGTTATTTATACTTTTTAGTTTTTGAAGTCGGTTTTTTAAACGAAGTTTTTTTTATTTATTACTTTTTAGTGTCTAGCTATGTATGGGTAGACCCACGAAAGGTGCCGCGCTCCTTAAAAAATTAAGGTCCCAAGAAACGGGAACAAAAAAAATGTTCGTAAAATGAAAACTACTGGGCCAAACCAAAAAAAAAATATTCCGACGAATTGAGAACCTCCTCCTTTTTTTAAAGTTGGTTAAAAAAATAAAGTAACATATTAAATACGTAACAAACGATATGTGATGATAGCAAACTGCATCCAATTTTGTCAAAATATATCATCTATATAAAATTGAATTCGAGACGTCCAAACTTTCAGTTGTGATTAATTATGGTCCAACTTAAATTAAAATTTTGTATGCCATTTTGTTGCTCTACTTAACCTTTACGTTTCAGCTTGAATACTTCATTTAAGTTGTTTCTGTATTTATTTAGGATTTTGTAATAATTAAAATTAAATTGATCAAAACATTTAACCTTAATTATACATGCATTTGATACATATGAGTCGGTTCATAAATACAGGGTGGCGCAATAGAACGTGCATATTGCATCATCTTTTTTCGCGGGGTAGAAAGTGCGCGGGCGGGGGGAGCCTGCATCGTTGGGTAGGCGGGCTCATGGAGTTTTAGTCACTATGAGTCACTTCGACGGGAAGCGTCGCGTATTTTGCGCGAGCGCATTTTACGAGAACTCTCGTTCATACATCGTTACTAGGCGTTTATATTGTTCTGAATATGGACTACGGCAAATTAGTGAAGCTCCGAGTGCTAATTTAATTAAAATATGGGTACAGCGTTTTGAAGAGACTGGTTCAACGTTTAAACCACAAGCAAAAGGTCGTCCAAGAACATCTAGGACCGACGACAATATTGAGAGAGTTATGCAGTCTGTACGAGGAGATCCACAAATGTCTACTCGCAAGAGATCGTCTGTCTTACACTTATCGCGACGAAGTTTGCAACGAATTTTAAACTTGGATCTTAAACTGCATCCTTACAAGCTGCAGTTAACACAAGAATTGAAAGAGTCTGACTTCGGAGCAAGGCTCCCATTTGCTAATGAAATGCTTAATCGATTTTCCAATTTTGACAATATCCTTTTCTCAGATGAGGCCCACTTCCATATCAATGGGTTCGTAAACCGTCAAAATTGTCGTTACTGGAACAGTGAGAATCCCAAACTCAAGCACCAGAAACCACTGCATAGTCCTAAAGTGACAGTATGGGCAGCAATCTCTGGTAGAGGAATAATTGGACCGTTTTTCTTTGAAAATGCGCGGGGGCAAAACGTCACTGTTAATACCGAACGCTATGTTGCGATGTTGGAAGGTTTTTTGGCTCCAGAGCTTGAAAATTGAAGAATAGTGAATTCTAGGACTTGGTTACAACAAGACGGAGCTACCTGTCACACATCAAATGACTCCATGGCGGTTGTGAAACAGATGTTCCCTGGCAGACTGATTTCGAAAAGAGGTGATATCCCATGGCCCCCACGTAGTCCAGACGTGACGCCTCCTGACTTTTTTTGTGGGGAAACCTCAAGAACAAAGTCTACAGCAATAATCCGAAAAACATCGATCAGCTCAAGGAGAATATCCGTGGTGAAATGGCAGCAATTACACCAGCATTACTGAAGAAAGTTTTCAATAACTTCCGTTTGCGATTAGAGGAGTGTCGTCGTAGAGAGGGTCATCATTTAGACGATGTTATTTTTAAAAAATAAACTTCAGTTATTTCTTAATAATACCTCAGTTTTATTTTAACTATACCTTTTGTATTTATTTTTTAATCAATATTTTAAATATGCACGTTCTATTGCGCCAACCTGTACTTTCAGATGGGAACGAACAGCTCTTGGGCGATGGTTGCGATATATCTTTGTATATAAAACTAGCTGTGCCCGCGACGTCGTCCGCGTGGAATTTGTTTTCAAAGCTCCCCAGATTTTGAAACATTTTTCATTGCTGTTCCGCTCCTATTCGTCTTAGCGTGATGATATATGCCCTATAGCCTTCCTCAATAAATGGGCTATCCAACACTGAAAGAATTTTTCAAATTAGACCAGTAGTTCCTGAGATTAGCGCGTTTAAACAAACAAACAAACTGTTCAGCTTTATATATTAGTATAAGATTCTAATGTTAATATGTTGTCACCAAACTCCTAAACTCCTGGACCGATCTTGATCAAATATTCGGACACACGTCCGAGTGGGTCCTCGGATGATTAAGATTGGACCCGGTAGGTGGCGGCGTTGAACTCTGATTAAATAAATACAGATAAAAACTAAAAAAGTAAAAAAAAATCAACGTCTTTGAATTTCGAATAATAGAAAGCGCAGCAGGAGTAAGTGACCAGTGTGAAATATTTAAATTTTTTGAATTTGGAATCCAAATACCATAGAGAGTAGTAGTAGTAATAGAGTTCGTCACAATGGCAGGCAAAGAACCGCGGTACTACTAATTGTTTTTTTTATATATATGGCACTGGAATCTAATTCCAGGATTTGGATGAAATATTTTGTGTACATTGGAGTGAGTCCCGGGGTGAGTGGTAATTTAGAAATTAAGATTCACAATTGGACGTGGTAGATGGCGTTAGATTCGCGTTCTAGATTTTCATTTTTTAGAGCAGGATAACGCCTGCCAGGCTCGCTAATATACCTGTATAATCGCCCATAAACTTTGCACTGCTGGGTTCGGGCCTGTCCATTGAACGCGAGGAGGGAGCCGATGTAGTATACCCACTACTATTGTCTAAATAGGGAATATAATGTAAATGGTAAAATACGACTTATTTTACAAGCTTTTATATAACTTGCAATGGATATATATACCTATGTATGTATGTCAGTATGTATGTAAGTTCGGGTGGAATCTTGCAAGTTAAATTTGATCAACTTCCCGGTTTCCGATTGAGCTGATATTTTGCACGAATATGTATATCGCGTGACAATGCAATAATATGGTACCATGGAGCTGATCTGATGATGGAGTCAGAAGGTGGCTTTAGGAACTCCTATACTAAACAAGATAGTCCCGTCGTGTTCGGGTTCGTTTTACTTGTCTTGGCTAGCACTCTGCTGTTACATGATATCCAGGATCTTAAAATTTTGCATTTAAAACTGTAAAAAAAACTTATATAAGTAATCATATCTCACATGTTTAAATATAGTAAAGTATGTCTGTACACATAAGCGGTACGAACGAACATTCATCAGAATTAGTGCTGATTGACCGAGATAGCGGTGACGTCATCAATATGCAGCCAACCGCTATCCGTGGTTTGTGCTGTTCTAACACGTAACAATAACTAAAGCTAGTTAATACTTTAAACGCTACCTTTAAATATATTTTTTTTGCTTACAGTTTTAGATACACTTTGTTCGGTCCTTGCCTAGTATAAAGTAGATAGAACATCGCTCCATGAGTTTTGCTGTCTACCCTCTTTGTGTTTCTTTGTGTGAAGTGACGGCCAATGCACAGCGGGGTAGGGGCAGCCATTGTGGGCACTCTCATTCAAAGTTTAACGAGAACTACACCACACCGTGCTCCCTTTTCTATTCTAGAAAATTAATAACTTTCCAAAGTATTTTTTTAAAGAAACAAAACAGCTATATTCAAATCTGACACATTTAACCAGTGTTTGTTAATCCTAGAAATTTAACAGCAAACCTCATTTGCCAGTCTGGCTTTAATTAACCTATTCGTATAATGTGAGATTTAACTGCTAAAACAATGCACTAACTAATAGTGACGTGATAAATCGCTGTTAGTAACTGAACTAAAACTGAAATCAGTTTGGCGCTCGCGGATTGGTCTGCTGACTGATGACGTCATCAATACCCGTCACTCGACCAACCGCAGGGCGCCGCTTTCAGGGAAATACCGGAAACTATCTGTTTATTTGCTTAATAACTTATTAATGAAGGGATTTTTACCTAATGCAAATTTTTTACCACAGACAAGTTGGAGTGGAGGTACCATAATATAAAAAAAGACCTTTGAAGAATATCGAAAACTTTCTGAAATCTTGAAGAGATATTTTAATGCCCAATTTTAGTTTCACAGCGAGAAACGTATTGATTAAAATTATTTAATTGTGTAATACTTACAATTAAGTAGTAATAGTGTATTTTTTACACATTTAATTTTTTTTCGAATTCTTGTTCCGAATCTAAATACCTATATATACTTATCTTTAAGTACTTGTACTTCCATTTGAAGGCAAACTGGATACCATTCGAAAAACCCGTGATATAAATAGACCAAATTTATTTATGGTTTAAGAACCAAAAATCCTTATTGAGAAATATGTGAATATGTCAATTATAAGATAAAAAAAACAAGTGACTTGATTTATTTATTATTTGTTTACGCACAAGTAAATGATATGAATCAATTTCTTTCTTACTTTTGGGTTCCGTAACCATTATGGCAAAAATGTAACCTTTAAAACCTTGACAAGAATTTTAATTCTATTGTCCATCAGAATTTTCACTACAATAACAAAGAAACTTAGTCTACACAACTGCGCAACGAAGCATAGTGGCAAGTCGCAGCCAACCTCATTTGAAGGTTGAAACCGAGCGGAGCCGAGCGAAGTCGGGCCGAGTCGTACCGAGCCGTGCGCAGGCGTGCGTCGCAGTGAGGACGAATACGGAGACGTGCTAAGTCCTGCGATGCCGGGCGGAGACGTACAAAGGTGCACGGAGCGGTGCCGTGACATACGGAACCATGCGGAGGCGTACGGAGCGATGCTGAACCGTGCAGAGCCAGTGCGGGACCGGGAGGAAGCTAGCGGAGTTGAGCGAATCCTAGGCTAAGTCAGGCGTAGCCGTGCAGCACGTTGCGGCAAAGCCGTACCGTACTTTGCGTAGTCGCGCGATGTTTTTCGCAGTCGAGCGGATCCGTGCGGAGTCGAATGGAACTGTTCGGAGCCTAGTGGATACGAGTGAACGCTAGCGCGGAGCTGTGCGGACCCGTACGGAGCTGTGCGGAGCCATGCTGGCCCATGCGAAGCCTAGTGGATACGAGCGAACGCCAAAAATATAAATACATACTAAAATAAATAATGAGTTTTAAGCCAAATCGGTAGACTTGTTTTTTCATGACAGCATAAAAGACAGACAGAGTTACTTTCGCGTTTATAATATTAGTAGATCCAGTTTCAGATTCCAGTTTTTTTTAATGCCGTGATGTACAAACATGGCATTCTTAGTTTTTACACGCTTTATATTAGCTTCACTTGTATGTCAGTATGTCAGTATGTCTGTAACCGACCCCTTTGAGCTCGATTTTGTCCTACTTTGAACGATCAGATTTAATTCATACTTTGCACACCTGTCAAAGGTCGATGACAATGCAATAATATAGTATCATGGAGCTGATCTGATGATGGAGTGGGAAGGTGGCCATAGGAACTCCTGTACTAAACAAGATAGACCCTTCGTGTTTGGGCCCGTATGTTTATATCGCGTGACAATGCAATAATATGGTACCATGGAGCTGATCTGATGATGGAGACGGAAGGTGGCCATAGGAACTCCTGTACTAAACAAGATAGACCCTTCGTGTTTGGGCCCGTATGTTTATATCGCGTGACAA
This sequence comes from Dendrolimus pini, assembly GCA_949752895.1. Classification (NCBI taxonomy): domain Eukaryota; kingdom Metazoa; phylum Arthropoda; class Insecta; order Lepidoptera; family Lasiocampidae; genus Dendrolimus; species Dendrolimus pini. The sequence goes on from OX457146.1 coordinate 8,264,030, forward strand.
TGCAATAATATGGTACCATGGAGCTGATCTGATGATGGAGTCGGAAGGTGGCCATAGGAACTCCTGTACTAAACAAGATAGACCCTTCGTGTTTGGGCCCGTATGTTTATATCGCGTGACAATGCAATAATATGGTACCATGGAGCTGATCTGATGATGGAGTCGGAAGGTGGCCATAGGAACTCCTGTACTAAACAAGATAGACCCTTCGTGTTTGGGCCCGTATGTTTATATCGCGTGACAATGCAATAATATGGTACCATGGAGCTGATCTGATGATGGAGTCGGAAGGTGGCCATAGGAACTCCTGTACTAAACAAGATAGACCCTTCGTGTTTGGGCCCGTATGTTTATATCGCGTGACAATGCAATAATATGGTACCATGGACCTGATCTGATGATGGAGTCGGAAGGTGGCCATAGGAACTCCTGTACTAAACAAGATAGACCCGTCGTGTTTGGGCTCGTATGTTTATATCGCGTCAAAATGCAATAATATGGTACAATGGAGCTGATCTGATGATGGAGTCGGAAGGTGGCCATAGGAACTCCTGTACTAAACAAGATAGACCCTTCGTGTTTGGGCTCGTATGTTTATATCGCGTGACAATGCAATAATATGGTACCATGGAGCTGATCTGATGATGGAGTCGGAAGGTGGCCATAGGAACTCCTGTACTAAACAAGATAGACCCGTCGTGTTTGGGCTCGTTTTACTTGTCTTGGCTAGCACTCTGCTGCTACATGATATGCAGGATCTCAAAAGCTTGTATTTAAAAACATTTAAACAAAAATCAACTAAAAAATGAAAAATAAATAATAGTTTAAAAAAACTAAAAAAAACACGCTTTTATAAAAAATCCAACTAAAAAAACAAAAAATTAAATTTAATATAATATAAAAAAGCGTGGGGTGTATTCAAAGCGCTTTTTAAGATATTATATTATTAATTGAATACACCCCACGCTTTTTTATATTATATTAAATTTTATTTTTTGTTTTTTTAGTTGGATTTTTTATAAAAGCGTGTTTTTTTAGTTTTTTTAAACTATTATTTATTTATAATATTTTGAAGTTTGTCTCTTTAAAGTGAACGTGAATTTTAATTGTAAATAACCAGTAACAAAAATTTAAATTATTGTGGAATTTCAATAAGTAGCGCACATAACTAAGGTGACCAACTGTACTCATTACTGTGTTGTTAATATTTATAAACGCTCGCTATCTCATCCACACACCTGGCAGATGAATTGCGATTTAATCGTACATTGAATTATATTTATTTGTTTATATATTTTTCAAGTACATATTTTTATTATTTTATATATACTTTTTTCTTATTGTAATATTTATACCTTATGGCTCTTCATTACGACAGCGTTAGTGATTCTGAATCAGATTTTTGTTCTTGTTCTTCTACCTCTGATAGTATATACGACAGTGTTTCCAGTTTAGTACCACTCCAAAATGTTATAGAAACTAATTTTTCGGGGTTTCCTCATAATTTCAATATAGTACACATTAATGCGCAGAGTATTCCAGCTCATTTCCCAGATATGTTGGCGTCATTTAATCAAAGTACCTTGCACGCTATATTAGTGTCAGAATCCTGGTTAAAACCCTGCCTTTCCTCTAACTCGTATACCTTACCAGGATTCCATCTTATCCGTCATGACCGTGTCGGGAGTGGAGGTGGAGGCGTTGCTATTTACCTTCGATCTCATATTCCCTACAAAATTATAAGCACGTCTCCACAACTCCCAACTTCTGATGCTGGGGAGTATTTACTCATAGAAGTAGAACTTGCTCATGCTAAAATTCTTCTTGGAGTCTTTTATATCTCTTCTCTTCGTATCAATTACTTTTCTTCTTTTGAAACACTTTTAGAAAATATTTCAACTTCATTCGCGCATACCATCATCATGGGCGACTTTAATACCTGCCTTCTGAAACGAGACCATCGGTCATCTTCCTTAGAAACTTTAGTCCGATCTTTAAATCTCAATATTCTTCCGCTGAGTGCAACGCATCGCTTTCCTAACTCGACCCCTTCTCTTCTTGACTTAATGATGGTCTCGTCACCTTCCCACGTCTCCAAACACGGCCAGTGCTCGGCGGACGCTTTTTCATATCATGATTTGATCTACCTTTCTTACAATGTGCGTCCGCCGAAAATGAAACCCAAAATTATCCTGCAGCGAAATTTTAGTGATATGAATCTGGATGCACTTCTTAAGGATGCTCGGGAATTCGACTGGTCTGAGGTAGCTAAGGCCGCTACCGTTGATGAAAAGTTGTATGTGTTTAATACTGCTTTATTGAAGCTTTATGACACACATGCACCTTTACGGCGTATAAAAATCAAACATCTGCCAGCGCCGTGGCTCACCGATGACATCAAAACATTGATGCACAAAAAGTCCAAGGCTAAAACCAAATTCAAAATTAAACCTACCGAAGTCAACCGAATGGCGTTCGTAAGAATTCGTAATCGCTGCAATAGAGTGTGTAGGGACGCTCAACGCCGCTACATTCACGAGTCTGTTGAAAGTGAAAGCCCAGCTAAAGTCTGGAAATTTCTACGATCCCTGGGAGTTGGCAAGCAAACAAATAGTGCAATTCCTAAAGAACTCAACATTGACGATTTAAATCGACATTTCTCTGCTACTTCTGACTTTGACATTGTATCTAAGTCTAATACTTTAAATACTCTTTCCGCCCTGCCAACACCCAATTATCCTACGTTTTTATTAAGTCGATTTACTGATAGTGATGTTAAGAGCGCTGTAAAATCCATTACATCGAACGCTGTCGGCAGCGATGGTATTAGTCGCAACATGATTCTGCCCATACTGGATGTCATTAATCCTCTCCTCACCCATATATTCAATGCCTCTATAGTTACTGGTACCTTTCCTGTCTCCTGGAAGGAAGCCCAGATTATTCCTCTTCCTAAAAAACCCAATCCTGTTTCTTTCTCTCAATTCCGTCCCATTTCTATTCTGCCATTCCTTTCTAAAGTCCTGGAACGCCTAGTCCACCAACAATTAAGTGTTTTCCTTAATCGGCATTCTCTCCTTAATCCCTATCAATCTGGTTTCCGTCCTGGCCACAGCACAACTACTGCCCTCGTGAAAATCACCGATGACATCCGTTATGGTATGGATAATGGTTTATTGACTGTGCTATCGCTGCTGGACTTCAGCAGTGCTTTTAACAATGTTAACTTTGAAATATTACTTGGTATTCTAAGCTCTCTTAACATATCTCCTACAGTAATCGACTGGTTTCACAGTTACCTGTATGGCCGCCGGCAGCGGGTTTGCGTCGAGGATGATTATTCATCATGGTGTGAACTCACTGCTGGTGTTCCTCAGGGCGGCGTGCTTTCTCCCTTATTGTTCGCTGTTTTTATTAACTCCATCTCTAATCAACTCACTTCAACCTATCACCTCTATGCAGACGATTTACAAATTTATACACAATCACCTGTCGCCACCTTAGACAAAGCAGTTTCAATCATAAACATTGATTTTGAACGCATTCTGCAGTGGGGCAAGTCTTTTGGGCTTCATGTCAACCCTGAAAAAACTCAAGTCATCGTCATCGGTAGCTCACGGATGCTTAATAAGGTCGACTGGAGTACCATACCTAGTGTGATGTTTGACGGGGCAATCATTCCTTTTAGTGATAAGGTAAAAAACCTTGGCGTTATATTTGACAGTGAGCTGTCTTGGCGACCTCATATCACCGAATTAAGTCGGCGGCTTTATCTCTCATCCAAATCCCTCAGAAGGTTGAGGAATTTCTTACCCACTACCACCAAAATTAAGCTAGCAGAGTCCTTATTACTTCCTATCCTTGATTATGCTGACGCCAGCTATGTAAATTTAACCCAAGAACAACTCAATAAACTTGAGCGCCTCCAAAATTTTTGCATAAGGTTCATATTTGGACTACGCAAATATGACCATGTCTCTGAATTCCGAAAAAAACTCAAGTGGTTGCCAATCCGATTTCGCCGGAATACTCACATCCTTGCTCTTCTCTATAGTATTTTATTTGTCCCTAGTACTCCTGATTACCTTAAACAAAGTTTTGAATTTCTTTCGTGCTCTCATAATTTACGCCCTTCTACTAAACTTAAATTGAACACTCCTGCGCATAACTCAACTTTTTATAACAATTCTTTTACTGTTAAGGCTATACAGCTCTGGAACGCGCTTCCTGTTACAATCAGACAAGCAAAATCGCTAGCGATATTTAAAACTATGATCAAAAAATACTACCTGTCGTTGGAATATGATATTTAAATTCACTTATAAACATTTATATATTTTGTAGATATGTATTTGTATGGTATGTATATTAAGTATATATCTATGTAATATATAAAATTTATCCATATATTTATATATATATAATTTATGTATTTATTATTAAAATGTAAGTAGTTTGTACTATATGTTACGTATACCACCATCGCCATTATCATCTAAATTTATTTCTGGGGTTGTCTGGAAGAGATCGCTTTTTAGCGATAAGACCGCCCTTTGTACATAACTAGATATAATTTTAGTCTTAAGTTCATGTTTGTATTGGTGTACAATAAAGAGTTATCTATCTATCTATCTATCATTTACTGAGTTTTGTACTCTTTTTTCGCAAACCGTACTTTTCAAATCCTGTACTCTGAAAGCACTCATTTGTATATTAATTAAATATTTAAAATTATAATAGAAACAATAGAATTTCCTTATGTTGTCCAGGCATTAATGCTGCTGTTGAAACGGTATTTTCACTAGGGAATGATTATTGGAGCAGTGAGAAGTCGCAACTTTCTGTAAAAACGTTATCTGCCGTCTTAACAGTCGGCAGAATTTAATATGCAAAATGAAAGTTGTTCGGATGTGGCTATATTATTAGACAAACATCCTCATTTAGCAAAAAAAATCCACTCCGAAGAAAAGTATGTTTTTAAAAGAAAATAAAGTTTTTATCGTTTTTCTTCTTTTTTTTTCACCTATGAAATACATGCAAAGTACTCTTTTTGAACAAAAAAAAGTTGGTCACCTTAACATAACAGTATTAAATAAGCTCACGCCTAGTATTAATTGCCTTAATTACCACCTAAGCAGCCTCCTTCCGCCCATAAATAATTTGTGTACATTTTTCGTGTAAATATACACAATAATTTATAAATTTCCAACGAGCCGTGGGAAACGGATGCACCGGAAGGAGTGTTTATATTTTCATGTACCAAACCGGCGGGATGAGCCTTGTACCCTGCTCAATATTTTAACACTGCAAAAACATAGGCAGTTTTGAAATTCGTACATTCTTACGGAAACTTTATAGTTTTTAGTTGATGTTTCAAAGAGTATAAATGTCAATACAAATAATAAATAGTGTTACAACTCAGGTCCGGACAAAAACAAAATCAACCTGCATATCTGACACAAAACACATTTTATTACGAGAGGCAGTCGAGCGATTACCACGAGCGAAGCGAGACGTGTGTACTACAATCGGGAATCTAATAAGGGACGGACTTTGCGCGTTTTATTGAATTACGACCTTCTGCATTACGTTTGGACTTGTTGTGTTCAGTTATATTTGTACCTGTGTTATACGTGTTTGTATAGTTCTAATAAACTCTAGTAATTCTAACGGCAGTTTAATTCGAGTCTCGCGACTCGTAACAATACATATAATTATTTTTCTAAATAATTGAATTAAAGAAAATTAAAGATTTCACTATAAATAAAATAATTTACATATAAATAAATCTGCATAAAGACTGATAATTGTCTTACAAATATATACATTAAACACTAGATTAATCTAAACCTGGCAAGATGATAATGGCAAGCGACCTGACGAAATGTCGTTGATACCTTGGAAGATATGAGTTTGAGACGCATCGTGTGAGACTCTGAGGCCGTGGAGACGCGAGTCTTATCAACTGTATCGAGACCTTTCAATACGATTGAATGAAGTCTTGCGTAACCAAAATGCGGCCAGGATTTTGGGAACGCCTACCGACAATGATCTGAAAACCATTTTTATTTGTAAATATAAATAAATAAATATAAATAATCGGCAGACAAACACACATATTGTATATCCCCAAATTAAGCTTGTGTTATGGGTAATATACAACGGATTACTCTGGGGCCGATCCCACTCAGACCATAGTAAATAACGGAGAAAATACGTTTCCGAAATTTACTATACCGGGAATCGAACCCGGAGCGTCTACGTTGCACTGAGGTAGGCCGGCAAAGGCTTAGCCCGCTGCCTCGTCGAATGGTCTCGTGACCTCGAACACCCTGTGGCCGGCGGCTATACGGTGGATGCAATCAGGCCGCAGCTGGAGAGATGGGTCACCCGCACCAGCGGAACCCTGACCTTCAGGACGACACAGATACTGACCGGACACGGTTGTTACGATCAGTATCTGTTTCGCATTGTGGGCTGCTTGCCTTCTCCGGACTGCCGCCAATGCGGCGCACCCGATACGGCGTTTCACACGCTTGTTGAGTGCGCTGCATGGACGCCTCAGCGTTTCGAGCTCGAGACACACGTAGGAGCCGTCCGATCGCTTGGCGACTTGGTAACGGCCATGTTGCACAGCGACGACCGCTGGGAGTCTGCGGTTACTTTCTGTGAGGCAGTAATGTCACTCAAAGAGGCCGCAGAAAGGGACATGGAGCAAAGTCCTGCAGCGCGTGCTAATGTCTCCACCCGAGGTCGCCGGCCTTCAGCTGGCACCCGGAGAGGCAGGTACGCGCATTACTTCCCTCCCTGAGTTAGGTTCCGGTACGAGGGGCCCCTTGCTACTAGGCAAACGCAAGGGATTCATCTGCCCCCGTTTCGAAGTGGGGTGTGTTCTCCCAGGGCACACTCCAGGCACTTTATTGCGCTGGATCGACTGTTGCGTAACTATGTTCTATATCTCAGTCTTTCCATCACAACAAAAGCGCAGGGTCGACAGGGAGGAGGGGGTTTTTAGTGGGTATTAAGGTTGCTCGCTCGTGTAGCATCGCTCGGAGTCGCCACACTCCTCTGTGTCAAGCCATCGCGGACGGAGCGCAAACAAAGCATACTATTGCTAGCGTTATCGCCCCCGATGGATGCGTGCCGTTTCCTAGTGACGGCCCAGAGAGTGCGTAAATCGGTCAGCATTTTCCCTCGCCTCAAAAAAAAAAAAAAAAAGGCTTAGCCCGCTCAACCACAGAGGCCGTCAAAAAATATGTATATAGTATCTTTATTTTTAGTTTTTTGAAATATTGTATAATGTAAATAACGGTAGAAATATCCCTAAGTTAGGTGTATGAAAGTCATCCCTAATTTATATTTTATTCGGAATTTTACTACATATCTAAACTTGAATTTAATTAATTGAAAATATAATTTTTACTTATTTTGATTTTTTAATGAAACGGGGCACACAATTCATAAAAAATCATCTATCTACCTATGCTTTTAAAACAATTGCCAAAATTTAAGCAAAAAATGTTATTTACACGATGCCTAATAATAAATTACTGGTTTTAAAATTGTTGTCTGACTGTATGTAGTCTCGAAAGAATCCCACCCTAAATGATATACATATCGTCCCTTAGGTAACAATATCGCACAAGTCAAAAATTGGGTAGGGGAGACTGGGGACACTTGATCCCCATTTTGGTTTTTTATTCACATCTCGAAAAATAATCAAGTTTTGCAGAATATTTTCTTATCATTGCCTATTCAATTTATCCTTCTACTTTTTTGCATCATTCAATCATGAAATTTATTTGTGTAAACCTGTTTTTGATTCATTTTTCCTGAAGACTACAAAAGGATCAAGTGTTCCGCGTTCTGGGACACTTGATCATGGCATCGGGTAGATATGATCATATAGGAACAAGGTGTCCCGTAGTAATTATGGCTTAAAATGCATGAGTAAATAAAAAGTCTATTAGGTAGAAAATTTGTCGTTTATTTAACCTTATATCTATATATCTATTACCTCATGTATAAACACTAGTTCGCCTAATTCTTAATAATTTGTCCTTTGCAAATGCTTAATGTAATAATTAAAACGCCTGATACGTTGCCACCTCAGCAATATCATCCTTCACAGGCCATGTAAATTTACGATTATCAATTTTTTTAGCAAATTTAACAATAAAGCCAATGTCTGTCAAACTTTGAATCTATCCCACATAACGATATGTTAGGTTTCTCATGGATATTAAATTTACAATTATCCAGTCGTTGGTGTTAGGTGGCGTATCGTTTTCATTGTCGCCCTCGGACTCGCAACTAGATGAAGCATCATAATCTTCGTCTTTAGACACATTATAATGTAGATTCTGGCGATGGTGGAAATTCATCTTCATCATCTGATGATGACTGCGCAAATGCTTTTAAATTTAGTTTTGCTTTGTTTTCCTCTCTTTTAGTAGCTTTCTGGGTTTTTTTAGTTTTCTTCTCTTTTCTAAATAGTATTTCCTTCCTTTTGTATGTTCTCGGAATTTTAGGATCTATAGTAAGATACAAAATAAAAACTAAGAAATCTATTGTAAAAATGTAGGGGACACTTGATCCCATAATCAAGTCTACTCGTGTTCGCCATGATCAAGTGTACCCTGGACCGTGATTTTACAAAAAAATATTTTTCGAAATCAAAACAAAATTATAATTAAAGAAAACGCATATCTACACACACTTTAATAAAGCAGGTTTAAAAAAATTTAAATGTAATCCGTAATTTATTTATATGAATATCTTAAAATATCTATCAAAATACTTACAAAAAAAGATATCGACACGTTGCAAACAAACTGACGCCACTGCTCCGAAGTTGTCGATATTAAACTTGCAAAATGACATTTCGTCATTGACAATAACAGTTATGATTAGTGTTGCATGTACCAAATTTATAAATAAGTTGTAGTTTTGTAGTTATGATCTAGGGATCAAGTGTTCCAAGGGAACAAGTGTCCTCAGTCTCCCCTATGTTACATCATTGGATGCACTCTGAAAGTGGCTACCTAATGACATATATAAAACATAATATGACCATTTTTTTACTTGTATCGATATTATTACCTAAGCGACGAAATGCCTTAAACACTTGACAAATATCTACGGGTTGTCTTCATTTAAATGATTTGATTAAATATAGGTTAAAAGGTTAAATCCCGTTTGCGTTTAGTGTGAGTTTAGTCACGTATATTAACTATTGTGCCTGAATGTCGCAAAATAAACATAATATTAACTTATCCGTCATTTGATCATAACATGAAAATACGTCATTAATAATAGAGGCGATTATTCCGGTAATTAAACCTGCCAGGCGGCCATTACTTACATCAACTGAACAATTTGATTCCCATTATAAAGTCGGATTAAAGCGCATTTTTAGCTTTGTATGTTAATTGGGAATAGAGAACTTATTGATGTCGCAGTAGCTTAGTGGCTAACACACCCGCGCTTTATTCGAATGACATATAGTAGAATTATTTTCTCCGTGCAGTTTGGGTCATAAATAATCGGAGTGGTGAAGCGAGTATTTCGCTCTCTCTTCCACTCATGGGCCTTATGGGCAGGCATAGTGATACGCATTATTGTTGTCGATAAGCGTTATCGATAGTGTATTTATTTAGTTTTGTCATTTTGTGGGTTAGTGATATAAATGAAAGAAAAAAATAGATAAAACAACGTATTTATTAAAATAAGAATAATAATGATTTAAAATATATGTATTAAAAAACTATAAGTACAAAAGTTTAGAATGTAACAAGTTATATTAAAAATAAATATAAATACTTATATCTTAGTTTAAAATTAACAGCAAAAAAGATAATAATGATTTTTATAAGAATGATAATCTTTCTTTGATAAGAATGAGTTTTTATCGATAATGGCATTGCGCAACATGCTCACCGCCTTAGCCGGGCTGAGGCCGAGCTTTGATTTATGACCCTAACTGCACGGAGAAAATAATTCTACTAAAGGTTTAAATCGTGACCCAATAGCATGTACAGCAGGTTATTTTTCTGACCTAACTCGCATAATAGTTACAATTACCAAATAGTAACGGTGAAGGTAAACATCGTGAGAAAACCTATACATTGAATCTGATGTATGAAATCCGTCAATCCATCTTAGATTCGTATACCATCCTTTCTTTCAAAATGGAAAGGCCTGAGCCCAGAAGTAGAACGTTATCGATCAGAATTCGTACTAAGATTTTTTTATTATTTCTATAATGGAAATGTCTTTCTAGACAGAAAATTAAATTTACTTATTATTTATATATAAAAATATCAAAATGGAGGCCGGTCACGTCTATTTCTGCACCGATGGCCTTAAGAAAGGACGAATCTCGGATTGCCTCTCAGCAAAGGATTAAGATGCCCTCCAGCCTGGTGGATCAATGATCTCTGCAAGGTCGCTGGTAGGTGGTAGATGAGAAAAGAAGAAACGACCGGGATATGCGGAGTAAACTTGTGGAGCCCTACGATAAGCTAACTAATGTAATAGTTTAATCCGAATTTCTTTCATTGTTATATGTTAAAAACAAATTGTTTAACTTATTAACTATACTAGGTTAATCAATATAAGTAAATATCAATTGTTTAACCTTGTAAATATACTAGGTTAAACAATATACTTTAAATAAATGTATAATATCGTGTAAAGATTGGAACATTTTCTTTGTAAACTTAACTGCCCCACAAAAGGGGGTGTTGGAGAAAACGTGAATTCGTCTTTTCTAATGCCCTATAAATAAACATACGTTTTGCGATAAAGGGGCGTTCTCACTGACCTATATTATTGCAACCGGATATTTATTTATATAGCTGTGTGCGTTATTGATTTATCTTTCCTACTTCAATGAAATACATAGTGTTCAAGTCAACAGCATTATTTGCAAGAATGTAATATGATAAGGATGATACACAATGTAAACAACATAATTATAGTAATGGCGCAATGGTGTGCAAAAGCACATATTATTTGTGATTAAGAGATCACTAAATACCTATAAATACATCGTGGCTCTGATACACCTTTTTAAATTAAGGTACTAAGAATAATTGAACTGGGCAACGGATGTAGTGTGTACGATCTCAGTTAAATAATAATAGGGGTTAGATTTTTTAAATATTTCTGTTATAACACATATTTTAGATTATTTCATTAGATTACTATAGGTAATAATACATTATTTATAATATAATGGTCAATCATGGACCCTGTTTTTGCCCTAAGGATCTTCATGGAGAAATACAGGACGAAGAATACGTCTCTGCATTTCCTGCTTTGGATCTGCAGAAGGCCTTTAGGACTGTGTTCCTCGCGTGGTGGTCTGGTGAGCACTGTGCATTCCCCCTACACCATTCCATATTCGGACTACAAGGCGCTCTGGTCTACGCCATCGTTTCACAGTGGAAACGCTGCCAGTGCGTACTAAACGTTTCGCCTCCCCGTTCCTTATACGTACCGCAGGATTGTGGAATGCACTACCAGAGTCCGTGTTTCGCGAAAAGTACAATCCGGGTATCACGTCTCGTATGAATAGGTACTATCTAGGTAAGCGTGCTCCATCTTCTACCGCATCGTCGTCCGGCATTGGACGTGATCGTGGTCAAACGCGAACCTATTTAATATAAAAAATATATAAAAAACTGACAATATCGCGCTAGCAGATTCGGACAGGGGCACCTGGTGCGACGTATGATACGTGGAAGAGGTCGCTAGAGAACGGCGGTCTGAAACTAAATGTAGCGGAGTCTGAGTACTTAGCCTGTAACACTACAGATCACCACATCCATGCGCATAGGCGAAGATACTGTTGAGCACACGGATCAGTTAAAGTATTCGAGATCTGTACTTAGCGCATCACGGGATATCGATCACGGCATCAAGGCCGTATCTCAGCAGCTTGGACCAAGTGGCGTGAGGTGACTGGAGTCATTTAACACGACAAAATACAGGTCTATAAAAAATGTGAAGGATGACATGCGTACCATTGGTTTCAAAATAGGATACTGAAGACCGCGCGAAGTGGAGTAGAAATAGTTGGAAAGCGGACCCTGGGCGTCGGAGTGAACGATCCGAAGGCGACCAGGATTTATTTAACAGTCGGATGATGATGATGATGGTCAGGCAACATTGTGTTGTAATTGAGATAAGCGAAACTGTTATTGGTACCATAAAGAAGACAACATCTATTCTGTAATGATACTATCACAGTTTATGCAATACACTTGTATTTGTACTTAAGTAAGCAAGCTTTTTGATGATTGAAAAAATACGACATTCGGAAGCGAATATCTTGACTTATTTAAAAAGTTTTTAAGAAACATCATTAGATATGTATTTTCAAAACCGGTATTCCATTCGTCTGTGCACAGTACACATAACTTTTTTTATGAAATGCAAAAGTACATGTATGGTGTCCCGCCATTTTATTACATACCTGCTCGGTGTAGTACAAACGGTGATGATAAGGAGTAGTAATGTATTTATTTGATTTATTAACAAACTCCTTTAACTCGTGATCTGAAAAGGAAGATTTGGAATAAAATTTCGAATTTTATAAAACACTAGCTGCGCCCCGCGGTCTCTCCCGCGTGGTGATTGAAAATCGTCATAATTCCAAAATAAAAAATATATTCTAGAATAATAAAATAAGTATCCTAAATTACTCCTTATTACATCAGTTACCTGCCAATAAAAGTGCCGTCAAAATCGGTCCAGCTATTTCAGAGATTAGCCGGAACAAACAGACAGACAGACAAAAATTTTAAAAAAAACGTTATTTTGGTGTATGTACCGTATATATATTCATATGCATGTAGTAAAAAGCGGTTATTTCAATATTACAAACAGACACTCCAATTTTATTTATATGTTTAGATGTCATAGAGAAGATGACTCAGTGTGCCCACTCTTTTACGGACGCGCCAGAGAATGGCTTATTGATGTTGTGAGCCTTTAACAATGGCGCAGATGTGACTGTACTCTGGCAAGATAGAAAAAAATCCAACCCTCACGTACATAGGCGCGTATTTCTCTTTGATATCGAGTTAAGTAGGTGTTCAAAATGATTACTTACACTTTTATGACCGAGTGACGCAACGTATCGAGTATTTTTTCAGCTCTTTTACTTGGAATGGAACGTGAGACCGACGCTTTTACAGATGGGACTGTGCGTTTCAAGTGCGGGTTTTCTCAAGATGTATGACGCCTGTAAAAGTCTTAAATATTTTTACTGATGCCACTTTGGAAAATTGTTTTAATTCTTGCTGAAAATATAGAGCCAGTGGGAATCAATAAATTTGAAGAAATAATTGTTCCTTTTGAACGAATTTACGGTTTAGCCCCATGCCTCTGCTACATCTGGGATAGTGTATTCAATGCTACTGACTGTGTCACGCAGAAGTTGCTCAGGATTTAAAGTCTTACTTGTCAAGCGATACTGTTATTAATTGTCAATGACGTTGTAGCATACATATTACAATTTAAATGACAAAACTTCATTTACATAGCAGCTCGCTCCAACCTCTTATACTGTGTTTTGTACGAGTCCCGTTTTATCTAGCCGTACTTGTAAGGAATATATGGAGACATGTTGCAAAAAAAATTAGTACGTTATGTCTTTATATTTATAACTATAATAATATTTTCTATCCTTTTATTGCGCTCTGTCTTATTGAATATGCACTGTTTGCTACAACTCCATTAATTCTTCAAAAGTCATTCTGTAACATAATTCTATATAAAACTTTAAAAAAAAGAACTTAAATATAAATAGAATAACAAATATAAAGAAAAACAATTTTTAGCTAGACGTGTTGCTGGGGAGTTTCTTGCCGCTTCTTCTCCTTAACAGCAATAACACGTTGCGAAGCGGTGTACATAGACTAGGAAGTAAAATTAAATTTTAACCTACATGTATGACCTTCAAAAAGTGTTCTCCAGTGGAACTTATTTTGAATAAAAAAATTTGAATTTGAATTTGAATAAAACCGCAGGTATATTTGGGAAGATTTGTAGATTCTGTTACTAATTAATTCTCAGATTTAACCGAAGTTTTAGGTGTAGCCTTAGCAGTGAAGATATAAGCAAGTGCTTACCGGAGACTACTACCAACACCTTCAGAGTTGTAGTTGTATTATTGAAGCGAAACTTCTTTAAAATCGTTGTGAAACTTGATAAAACAAAAAAGTCTTCAATTCCGCTAGAACCTCGACACTCGAACATCGATTATTCGAATGACAATTAAAATATATGGAAAGGAAACAGACGTTAAACATTATGGGCCTTACTTATAATTGTTTGTTAAATATAAAGAAAATTCTCAGCAACTGATTAATGAAAATCTTACCCATAAACTCCTCTTTAGCCAAATATTTTGGGTAAAACCTACGTTAATTATTGAAATTTCGTTTATCCGTGCTCCTCCTCTCCTCTAACACACACAACAGGTAATACACCTTTATAAGTGAAGAAAACGATATTCATTGATTAGGGTCTGATTCTGATTCTCTTGCTTAAGAGATGCCTAATTGTTTCTTAACGAGATTATTATAAGTAAGGCCGTATAAATATAAAAACTAAACTAAGATTAGTCGAGACAATAAACCAATCAATTCTCCGTTGTTTGTTATTTTTAAATTATTTTCTCGTCAAGGCCTTTCGTTGAATTCATTTTTTTATGTAGATTCTATTTACGGGGTCGTCTCCTTATTTGCCCGTTTATATGAATATAAAAAAGTCATATTGGACTTTTCTCCACATATAGATATAATACTGTACCGGCGAAGGTAAAGAAAGACATACTGCCTGTAGTAAGCGCAGTTTATTGCCTTCTCGGATTTAGGAATTCTTTTGTTTACTTTGTGTTTAGAATTTGTAATTAAGAAAACATACTATTGTTTTTCTACTTGTTTTATGGCCGTCATAAGTGTCGAACTTTGCTATTGTTTTCGACTTTGTTGGTGCAGGTGCAGGTGTGCAAAATTACATTTTCTTGGAAGAAAACAGGCCACGCAATCGAAAGTATATTGTACAGTTTACTATAAAACAATGCCCGAACGGAGGGGTGGGGCAGTCAAGTGACGATTACGATACTAGCAAGACGTGTGTAGTATATTCGAAGAGCGATATAGTGACGGACTTTGCGCGTGTTATTGAATCGTGCAGTGTTACTGGTTGTATCCAGTTATATTTGTACCTGTTTTATACGTGTTTGTAAAGTCTTCAGCAACGTCAAGAAGCTGGTCGACTTCCTGGAGGAGCTGGGCTGGATGGAAACCCTCATCCACCCTCGCACGCAAAATAGGCGCTTTGTCGTCTTCTGCCGCTCGCAGAAGAAGAAGAAGATACGTGTTTGTACAGTTCTAATAAACTCTATAATAACTCCAACGGCATTTTAATTCGAGTCCTGTGTAGCTCGTAATAATACAATTAGCTCACAGGAAAGATAAACAGGACTTTAAAAAATCTTTATTCTTGTCAATTACAGTTGGTGCGGTCAAAAACGCTTCTTGGTCTCAACTTTGAACTTCATTATCTGAGCCTGCCATAACAGTAACAGTTTTATTATTCTGCAGTTTTTTAATCTATGATAACATGCCCGTAGTGTCTTAGTGGACTCGCCCGCTTGAAATGGTGCTCAAATTAACGATGGACCGTCTGAGTGCCATTCAAATAATTGACAAGTTTTTGCTGCATCTGCCTTCTTTTAGTCTCTATTATTGATCAGGTTTAGCTTGATTGAAGAGTGCGCACAATAATGATTTTCTTATTAACCGTCAATATATACCAAAGTTCTTCTAGTTTTTATATTTATAAGAAAAGGTTTCTAGAATTTGAATAGCCTTGAACTTAAATAACGCAAAGTTATTAGAAACTTTTCTTTCTTTTTTTCTTTCTTTTTCTTTACTATTGAACTGTATTTCCGTGAATATTTTACAGGAGGTTCTAGGATAAAAAGTATCCTACGCACTCCAACAAAATGTATACATATATTTTATATAGGTACCATTGTTAAAAATAAGTTTCAAGAAAGCGGGTAGTCTAGCGGTGACTTCATTCGAGTTAGTGTTAGTGTTGGCGGCGCGCTCACAATATTTTCACTTCTGGCTTGATTTTCGAACGAGCCGGACGTGTCTGTTACGCTTATTATTCAAATTGACGCTTGTCAGTGACTTCAAAACGACGGAGCTGTAAAGAATATTTGCATTTTTGTCTTTTTTATTTACTGTGTTCTCTGTATTCATGATGACGATTTGTTCAAATTATCGAAATAAAAACTATAAAACGATATTACTAGAGACTTCTTCTATTTGCCTTTGGTAACTTCTTGTTATAGCCAGTGTCATATATAAATAAATTGTAAGTTTTCACTGTCGTGTAATGAAGTAGTTCTTATGCAGCGCAAAAAAAGCTTTTCACAAAAGAGTTCGAATATATAATTATTTAATATGATACCACGCTCTTACAGAATATCGACGTGAAACGGTTAACCCCAAGCTAGTCGTGTTTCCTATGATGAGTGAGAGTTCCGATGACCCATTCCCCACCCTCTATCTCATCCCTTCTTTACCAGTGCTTGGGGATAGGGAAATAGAAAGGTGAGTTGTTTCCGTAAGTACACCAAATCCAACCTCTCATATCGACTTCGGTCTTATTCATAGAGAGCTAGACTAAGCTACACTCTATGAATAAGACCGTTACAGTTTACCTGCCTCATGGATCAAGAGCAGGCGGATGTGCTTCGCCATCAGGTAGTGCATATCTTCAGGGATAGTAGTTTAATCCACGGGAAGGTCGGTTTTAAAGATACGAGTGAAGTTTTATTTCAAAGCAGCTTTCAAGAATGAACCGAATGCGAAAACACTCAAAGTTTTTACGCGAAGAATGTGTCTCAAAACTGAAATTGTTCAAGTTTACATTCAGATTTAAATCTTGTTACACTGTATTTACTTTGTTTGAAATATATCGACTTGTAAAGTCATCTACTCGATTGTGATCTAAGTGGGAGACTAGTTTTGCCTGAGCAAAATTTCTCGCTTTGAGTTCATTTTTTTTTTGTACTAGCTGCGCCCGCGGTCTCTCCCGCGTGGTGATTGAAAAATCGTAATAATTCCAAAATAAAATAATTTTCTAAAATATAAGTTGCCTAATTTAGTCCTTATTACATCAGCTACCTGCCAATAAAAGTCCCGTCCAAATCAGTCCAGCCATTTCAGAGATTAGCCGGAACAAACAGACAGACAGACAAAAATTGTAAAATGAAATGTTATTTTTTTTTAATTTTCATACGCATGTAGTAAAAAGCGGTTATTTCAATATTACAAACTATTACTCCAATTTTATTTATATGTATAGATGAGTTCAGCAGACAGGCAGATGGCAACTAATAGTAAGCGGTTACCATTACTTATGAACATTTGTAACAACAAAGGTTCTACCAATGTGCTGCCGCTCTCTAAACAGAGATTGGAACCTGACCATCAATGCCGGAACACTGCTTAAGGTTGTTAAGGCAATATTCTTCTAGACCAGGAGCGGTTGCCATCCGGGCGGGAAATACCCTACCATCTGGCAAAATTATGCCCTGATTTTAATTACTGTACTAACAGATTGCCATAACCGCTTGTTTATTAGTGAGTTATAATAGCTGCGTCAAGTTACGCAACGCAGCCCCGGGGGAAGGGGGGTAGTAATTTTTTTCAAATATCCTTAATTGTGCCCGGGACAATGTATACGCAAAATTTCATGTTGACTGGTTGAGTAGATAAGGCAGTTTTAGGTTTAGTAGGTAGTTTGATGACGACATCCCCGTTGTCCACCGCTAGGAGGTCACGTGGGCATACGGCCGTTTAAGAGTCCCACACATCCCTCGGTCTAAAGCCTCCCCAGGCCCGAGGATGATGACACAAGAAAAGACATTCAGGCCGCGTTTGAACCCCAAAACCCCTCTCTAGCTACGCCTCTGTTTACATGACACTCGTTTATAAGTTAATAGAAGGTAAAGTGGAAAGTAGAAGGCAAGGGACGACATAAGAGGGCGTTTGTCGACCAAATAAAAAAGGTCCTATAAAGAAGTGAAAGAGCTGGCCGTGAATAGAAGGGATTAGAGGAGGCTCCACCGACAAGAGCTATATTTATGATAATGATGCCCTTTTTTAAAAATCCGATCTTGTAGTGTAGGTACATTTTCACGATTGTAACACATTAAAATTACGTGTTACGAAACATGAGATTAAAAATGTGTACATTGTGTACACGTATGAACGTTGTAAGAAACAAACATCTGCTACACATTTAAGAACAACGTACAACATCAATAAGGCACTGAGTACAAGAGCCTTTGTTCGTTCAGAAATACCAAAAAACTATACTTATCCCTCTTTTACTAACCAAAAGTGTATCCGCTGTCCTCTTCTAATGATAAAAGCCAGTTTTTCCAAGCCGTTAGTAGTAAACCCCTTGTGAAAATGACTTGAATATATTTGGCGTCAAATGAAATCGTTTATTACATTTATTAGTGAAATCCGTCTTTTTCGGCTTAGTCGGGTCGAAGGGTGTCTCGCCATAGTGCTGTTGTATTCATGGTGATAACATGAATGAAAGTTTGTCATACTAATCACGTCGTCCGGCCTTATACTGAATTTACATATCGAGTGTGTTATGAAAGATCATCGTAAGTAACATATAAAATTTTGCAGGAGAGCTACTTTACAAATTATTTTTAACACAATATTCATAGTTCCCCAATTTTTAATGTAATCATAATTTAACTATTAAAGTACATATAAACCTAAGGAACTTTGTATTAGGACCTAAATTATTTGAATTGTATGTTACAATAAAAATATGACCCTACCTAAATTCTGTCGCTTACGATGTTTTTCCATAATAGTCTGTCTTTAGGAAGGAACTTCCATAATATTATGCTGTAAAGCGGTGGAAACATAAGATTTTGATAAGTAGAAATATTATATAATTTAGTAAAGGGAAAAAGCGACAGATAAACTACGAGTATGTTATTTAATATACACTACTTGGGTATAGACTGTGTATCATTGGAAAGAAAATACACTAACGAAGAAAAATAAAATCGGCTAAGAGGGTTTAACTCAACACACAGTATCTAACAACATTAGAGAAAAGGAATATTACCAGTCGTTGGAATATGAATGAATGAATGAATGAATATGCTTTATTGTATTTTAAAGATATAGTTAACAGAAACAAAATTTTACAATACAATAGGCGGTCTTATCGCTACTAGCGATTTCTTCCAGACAACTTGGATGGACCAAAAATATGATGATATTTAAAAGGTATGTACGTACACATATATTCATTCATCTATAAGCATATATTTGTATATATGCATATATATATATATGTGTGTGTGTGTGTGTATATTACTAAAATGTAAATAATCGTACTATGTATTATGTATACCACCATCACCATTCTAATCTTTCATTCTTGGGGTTGTAGGGAAGAGGTTGCTCTTTAGCAATAAGAGCGCCCTTTGTGCATGATTAGCTTTAATGTGTAAGTTAATTTTTGTATTGGCGTACAATAAAAAAATATCGACCTATCTAATAAACAAAGACAGACGTCCGGACGTTGCATGTTTATAAAGGTTCCCCTTTGCCAAATGTCTAAATAGCCCTAAAAATCGTGTTCACTTTCGACATCATAGTGACAGTTACGGAACTTACCAATTTTTGCCTTTTGACATTTTATTAATCATTGACTATTTATTTACTAAAATATTACCGTTATATTTCTTATTTTGGTGCAATTATGTTTCAACATTTACAAGCTTAAAATATGAATAAGCCCACTAGAAATGAAGTGCGGAAGTTTATTGTTTAGCGAGATTTCCAAATTCAAGGAAAAGTAAACAGATGAACCACGCAGAATTCAAAGAAAAACAAGATTGCTTACGTATTTTATCTATAATATTATTAACATATAATTCTAAATACGGCAGGCACGGCAGCCTGTATATTAAAGCCATTAAAAAAACAACTGGAATAAAGGATGGAGAACATGTTGCACTTCTTTTAGATTTCTCGTCTGTTGGTCTGTTTCGATTTCGATCGACTAACTACGAGCTAATTCTTAGCTAGACTTAAACTGTGCGCTACTTTTTATCCCGCGAATCTTGCGGGAATTTCCTGGAAAAGATTTAAAATAACCAGATTGGAAAAAAAACCAAATTTATTCATCGAACGCTATCAAATTTTATGTATAAAATGTGGGATACTTTTTATCCCGGGAATCTCACGGAAATTTTGCCGGGAGTGGTTTGTAGTTCTTCGGGTGCTTAAAAATTGACTTTTCTCATTTTTCACTAAAACGATAGCTAGCTTTCTTTTTAAGCGACTCAAAAAAGGAGGAGGTTCTCAATCCGTCGGCATGTTTTTTTGTATGTTCGAAACACGACACCTCCGAGAATCGTAAACCGATTTTTGAATTGTTTTCTTTTCTCGTAAGTGTATACTCCCGAAGTAGTCCCATGGTCACTAAGTCATGAACTGATGAGTAAATCGGATCCCAGGGCAATCGAGTATAACCCTTATCATAGAACGCCGTGCACCTAAATTTTTGGACAAAGTCTTGTATATGCGTCTAACTATTACATTTTCTACAGGTGCTTAATTTTGTATACATATATTCCGCGATTTATTTATCAATTGTGGGTAGATTTTGAAATATTTTTTCTGTATTCGTAAGTATGTCTACTTCTAAGGCGGCTCCATGGTTACCAAGTTAGGTTCTAATGAGTGGATCTCAGAGAAATTGAGAGTTATCCTTAAGAATCTGATTTGTGGATGGTAAGGACATCGAGAGCATCCCTTGTTGAAGAGCATATACACCGAACAGTGAGATGGCAAATTTATATACGTCTGCCAGCTGTACAATTTCTATAGATGCTTAATATATTACTTCTAAAGCTATTGAAGTATAATAATAAATATAAAACAACAACAAATTTATAAAATACAGCAATTTTTATGTTTTACTTAACACCGACATCTAGATATTGCAGAAAGAAAGAAGAAGAAGTCTGTTAAGTATTATATACCCCGTTCACCTAACTTAATTTACGCGCAGGATTACCTATCTGGTATCTTGGTAAAAATTAATTAACATCACTTAATATCATGTTATGAATTAGGTAATAAATAGAGATGATTACAAAACTTAAATTATTCTTAATTTTTGTTAGAATATTCTAGTGATTATCGCGATTTTAGGTGTTTCTGACTCTAGCTTTAGGTGTTGATAACCCTGAGCGTCAAGTTATGGAGAACGGGGTATAGAAATATCAACTGCCTTTGTGATCTAGCCGTGACTACGATAAACATTAATATTTTGTTGCTTACTAGACCCGCTGCTTTGTCTGTTTATTTTTATCACTTTGTTAATATACAAATATACATATTATATATAGCACCACCGCTATTGACGACGTATACATTATTTTTGTAATTTTTAAAAGTGGATATAAGATATAATTATATACAAACATAAATGTAAATATGTAGACTTGCTATTAATGAATATTTGTATGTAGGTATATATGTCGGAATAGTTGAAATTCCCGATCATTGGTGGTAGTTGCATACCGCGGTCGGGACTAGACCGCAACGCCTCGTCGCACCAGCTCCCTGCCTTCAAATTAGTACATAGCTATTAGTTAAATAAGCGTGTATACATAAATATATTATGTACCTATTGCACTAGGGTATCTTTTACTTTATCTAACTCTAGATGTATCAGATTTAATAAAAATCACAACCGTCCAACTATGCACAACGAGACAAATTGTTTAAGTCAGTTGATATGTATAATGTATATACACAATATGTAGTTAAATGTTTACTTTTTCATGATTTTGAAGAGTGTGCTATGTATTTGACGTGATGTAAGGCGCTTGAATAAATATAAGTTCGATCTCAAAATCGGCTTTTATTTTTACTTTATATTATTATACTTTAGTATTTTTCAGTTGTATAAAAATTGTCTCCTTTTTAACCGATTTCGAAAAAAGGAGGAGGTTCTCAATTCGTGGGGATCTTTTTTTTTGTTACTTTTTTATGTATATTCGCCGATTACTCCGTGATTTATGATCCCATTTACGTGATTCTTTTTTTGTTCGACGCGGAATAGCTTCCACTTGGTCCCCTAAAAATTTTACATAGTTTGGCCCAGTAGTTTTCATTTTATGAACATTT
The DNA here is from genome assembly GCA_949752895.1 of Dendrolimus pini. NCBI lineage: Eukaryota > Metazoa > Arthropoda > Insecta > Lepidoptera > Lasiocampidae > Dendrolimus > Dendrolimus pini. Next base: position 8,286,310 of record OX457146.1, read on the forward strand.
TTCATGAAAATAATTTTCACTCCGTTCCATATGTACAGCGCTTACTCTGAGATTTATGATTCGATTTACGTGATTCTTTTTTTGTTCGACGCGGAATAGCTGCCATGTGGTCCCCTAAAAATTTGACATAGTTTGGCCCAGTAGTTTTCATTTTACGAAGATTTTTTTGTTCCCGATTCTTGGGACCTTTATTTTTTAAGCGCGGCACCATTCGTACGTCCACCCATACATAGCTAGACACTAAAAAGTAACAAATAAAAAATAAAAACTTCGTTTCAAAAAACCGACTTCAAAAACTAAAATGTATAAAATAACTTATTTCTAAAGCTATTATTATTAATATGTATTATCTAAAGCGTCTTAAAGTCGGTGCTTAGTAATTTTCAAAATACAGTAATTTTTATTATGTTTTGCTTTGCACCGACTTCAAGATATTTTAGATTATGGGTCTTACTTATAATAATCTCGTTAAGAAAGGATTAGCCATCTCTTAAATAAGAGACTCTTAAGCCCCTAATCAATGGCTGTTCCAAATAAATCTTGCCATCTTGTCTCTTAGCAGTCACTTAAAGTATCTCTCGATGTGTGTTATTTTTTAGTTATTTATGAGCTACTTTACCACCACCTCTTATCCTTAAAAGGAGTTTATGGGTAAGATTTTTGTTAATCAGTTACTGAGCAGTTTCTTAAAATTTAACAATCGATTATAAGTAAGGCCAAATATATATTAATAATAATAGCTTTAGAAATAAGTTATTTAATACATTTTAGTTTTAGAAGTCGGTTTTTTTAAACGAAGTTTTTTATACATTTATAGTTTTTGAAGTCGGTTTTTTTAAACGAAGTTTTTATTTTTAACTGAATTAAAACACCGTGTCTTTTTTAAATTTTTGAATTCCCACCAACAAGAACGAGTTTTATACACATCCCTCATTGGTTAGTTATATCCCTACGTCCTGGCTAACATAGGCATATAAGCATTGATTAACAATAACAAAAGTAGACCATTAAGTAAAAAGTAAAAATCAAAAGAATGTTGTTGCAATGTTTTTCTTAAGGTTGATTGACCTTGAACTTGACCTACTTTTGTTTATGAGAATTAGATTTAAATACAAGTTTTATTTATTACGCAAGTTTCTGATAGAAATGAAATGAAATCTAAGAAATGTATAACCAAATAATTGAGTTGAAAACCCGAGCGTGTGGTAACCAGGATCGTGGTATATTAAGCAAAGGAAATAATATAAAACTATGAATGAATGAATGAATGAAAACACTGTATTATTCACCAAAATTAAAACTACGTTCTTAAAACTACGTTACAATAAATGTTGAACAAAGGGTGGCCTTATCGCTTAAAGCGATCTCTTCCAGGCAACCCCTTAAACTAAGGAAAATAATAAAACATGACAGTGGCGGTGTAGACAATACATAATATAAAATATTCAAAATATATAAAATATATTTATTTTATATATTTTAAATATTTTTTTATTTGAATAGTATATAATTAAGACTTTTATTTATTAATAAAAGTCTTAATTATATACTATTCAAATACAGTAAATATCATAATACATACAGAAAAGCACTATTATACCTGAGAGGACCAAAAATCCATGATTTTAAAAGAGGATACTGACTTAGCTTGTCTGATGTTGAGTGGCAGTGAGTTCCATAAACGCCACTATCTAAACTATCTACAACTAAACGTGGTAAGTGCATCCACTACAATTTCATTGTATCATTGCGTAGTGGTGGATAAACTACGTACCCATGCCTACTAAAATTAATCTCTATAGACCCAATAGTTTCTGTGTGTATGCGACGTAGTTATGAAGATCTAGGAAAAGATTACATAAGGATTCCACTTTACTATAATGGCTACTGTGCTCTAAAACTCCAATCCCAAGCCATTTAATCACTGACTAAAAGATTATCCGCAAAAAGGTGGAATATCTTGAGAGAGTCTCTACCAAAGTTGTTAATTTATCAAAGCTTGCAGACTGCAGACTTCCTAGAAATTGCAGACATTAGTTCACTGTAAACAGTGCCCAGATAACGAAGACAGCTATTATCGCGTTATGAATTAGTTACGACTCAGTTTTCAGCTAGAAAAGCTTTTGAAGAGCAGCTTAAATCCTTACTTTTAACCCATCTTCTGGCTATAATACAAGAAATCGTCAAAAACACATTCAGTAATAATATTCCGTTATTTTATTTAACGTTTATTGTACCTAAGATTTTAAAATGTAGTTTTAATTTTTGGTGAACTATAAAGTGTGTTGTTTAATTCGTATTCTACAGACAAACATACACATTGTATGTACAATATACACCCCCACCACTATTATTAAATTTTTCAATAAGTATATTAGAAATCTTTACAAATCACTACTGTAGAAAAATATTGTTTTATGATTATATATATTTAAATAAAAGCTAGTAGATGGCAAATATAAATTCTCAAAGTACTATAAATCACAAATAACTTTCACACATCAAATAATTTTTGAACTCTGAAGTGGATTTTTTTAAACTTTCAACAATTGGTTTAAAAACAAGATCTGTTGAGGAGCTCTTTTTAGGTTTCGTAGCCAAATGGCAAAAACCGTTGACTTTCGTCGTCTCTTGTATACGATCTGACGTGCACTTTATACTTGTAATATCACAATCAAGCAAATATTTTTCAGGGGAACTGAAGGGCCACGCTGTGTGCATATTTATTTTGTAAAAAATTATAGCAAAATATTTTGGAAAACAAGCTTTTATTTAAAAACTAAAAAGAATAAAACAAACTTTAAATCAAATCCATCAATTTAGATAAGATTACACAATTTATATGATATAAAAGCTTGTCGCAAGATCCATCCGCCATAATGGATTTAAAGACATTCTTCAACGTATTCTTCTCAGAAAGTCTTTTAATTCGATACCTATATCATGGGTATAGCACAAAATATAAATAGACCGCCATCTTAGGTCGTCCGCCATATTGGATTTAGAATGACGTCACTAATCTAACCCAGCATTATCATTCAAACTAATTGTATATGCAAAATATCATCTCAATTAATTGAGGATAACTGCTTTAAAATTCAGTTGCAAAATTTGACCCGAACATACATACATACAAACAGTGCACGTTAAATAAAAGCTTGTAAAATTATGTAAAAGTTACTCTATTTTATAGGTTAGGAAGTAAAATGTCATTTGTTGCATATCAGTGACGTGACACACAGAATGTGGTAATACTCGGCAAGCACTCTTGCGGATTGTATTCGAATAAATGCACGAGTATTTATCGTGTTTATTGTTGGTTTTATTAAAATTTATTTCTTTGTTTTACGTAGTAAATATTACATAAGTAGAATTAGTTTAATTATTATTTTATTAACAAAATTGGCTCCTTTGGACTTACGCCAAAAGGAAGATTTGCACTGAAAATTAGCGTTGTGTCGGATATAATTCCGGCACTGAGTGCAAACCTTGTTTGCTGAAAATGCGGCGTACAAATTCTCAAAACATGTTCTGTGTATAGAAATGTATAAGGAATGTAAATACGTCGGTATTTCTGAAAATAAAGTTTTTCTTTCTTTTCTTTCTTTCTTTAAATAAACAATAGTTGTAGGATATCGTCACAAGAACTCCTTTCATAGGCTAAGCTGTACGAGTATATACACTGTCACGTTTCAGTGTTAACCAACGTGTTCAAATTCATCTAGTTTTATTGCCGCAGAATAAATTCGATCTTTGAACCACATTATCAAGGTTTTCACCATATTATTATTCTAGTAGCACCATTAATGCGATACGTCCACAGAATGTGTATAAACATTTTATTGGCATTTCGCTATGCACCTCCTCGTCTCTCGTCTTCGAATTTAATGAACCCACTAAAAAGGGATTATTGCCTTTATGGCCGCCATGAAAAAATCAATTGGTACCTCGGTGTGCTTTTGCTTGATTAAATGTGGTATAAATTAAATTAAGCCAAGTTATGGCCGGTTTTGATGCCATCGACGTTTAAGGCTTACTAATAAACTATTGGGATGCGTTAGGAATTCTTGAGTGCTTTTTAATTTATGACTACTGGTCGTTTGTTGTATTTTGAAAAAAAAACGCCATAAAAGTGTTGTTTACAACTAAGCAACTTTTTCTACGTTTTAGATGTTATACAGTCAAATTTGATCTTGTGATATCTCTAAAATTATTTAAAACAGTAATATTAATTTTGTTATTTCCTACATCTTTTTCATTCCCGTTATTGGCGCTCTATTAATAATCTCTTCTTAATGACATCTACTTCTTCCTTCGTTAATAACTTCTTCACACTACAGGCTACCGTTTATAGAAGTCACTGCTATTCAATGCCAAACAAGCTAAACCATTGTCGTCTTCATTTTTAGTCCTCCGAGGTCTAATAGGGAAAGAAAGGAAGAAAGAATTTATATTTTATTTATCTATTTATATTATTTTATTTACGACATGACATTAAGTAATCGTAGAAATAATAAATTAAAAATGAACAAACCTGTCCCAAAAGGTGCATCAGTCTCAGCACAATGCTGGTCTGTTTATATCTATAAGTCGTGCGCAGATTTGCCGATGATCACCCAGGATGGGTTTACTAGGACTGGGACCGGGACTCGTCTAAGAAGTACTAAGAACTAAACGACCGCTGGTCCCGGCTGAAGGAAGCAGGAGGGGTCTTCATAGGCAAACCTTCTGCGCACGTCTTATAGCGCTGATCTTCCGCTGAACCCTTAAAGTCACGGCTTCACGGTGAACATTACATTTATTTCAAGCATAAAAACTAAAATCACACTAATAGTGTAGCTTATTCTATATTTATTATGAAATGTTTTATGTTTGTTTATATAGTATATAAAGTCTATTATTTATTTATGGTTTGAATATTTCATATTATTATTAATTTCCTACACTACCCCTGTCATGTTTTAATATTTTCCTCAGTTTAGGGGTTGAAATGAAATGAAATCGTTATTTGTATGAAACATGAAAATCAAGGTCTTATGGTAGTGAGATTATGTTTCGCCATTTACTGGCATACAAATTTTCTTATACCCTAAATGTATGGTTTATAAAAAATTTGTATTTTTATTTAATTGTCCTATATCATGTTGCCTGGAAGATATCGCATTAAGCGATAAGGCTGCTCTTTGAGCAATAACAATTATAGTATCTTGTTTTAAGAATTAAAATATACTAACATACAGAAAATACTACTAAGTAGATCGAGAATTTAAGGTTTTTCTTTTGGATTTTTATCGATTATTATTTGCTCATTGACCCCGAATTCTCACTTCAGATTCTTGTTCAATGGAAATAATACGCCAGAAAATCATAGTCTGACACCCAGAACAGCCAATTTTTTTGTGGACCTGTGTTTATTATGTGCAATATAGCAATATAGCGCTCTAGAAAAATCACGGGAGTTCATTCTACAGCTTGCCATACGTGTATGTGATATGAAACAAATGAGCACCGCTACAGAAGGTAATAAGTATGGATAAAGAGCACTCAAGAATGATTGTCACCCATTAAAAAACAATAAAGTAAAAGACACACTCGATAATCACAGTCGGTGCCACCGCCCACCAGTCCCCTTTTTGTTTTTATAGCACATCTCAATTAAAACTTTTAATCAATAATATACTTGTTATTTAAAATATACTTGAAATCAGTATTATTTAATAAGTCCTAATTATAATTAGCTGTGTTTTAATCTCAAAATAACGTGAAGTTTACGAAGTTAAAAACGATTAGAACTTTCAAATTATGCCTAACTAGCTGCCCTGAGCCCACTTAGCTGGACGCTAGTCGAGATAAGCCAACTTATAGCTCATAGGAAAAACACTCTTTCTCAAGTCAATGCCAAATAGAGTTAATGTTTGACCCAGGGACTATTTTAGAATATTTTATCTATTACATTATACAATGAGGTTCTACAACAACTTATTTATTGTTCAATCAGCGCACGCCAATAAATCAACGCATCAGCCCGTTTTTCTCGGAATTGATATTTCACATTAAAAAAATATTATTAATCACATTCGAATATAGCCTATGTCACACAGGAATAATTTATATTATATTCTTCTAATAATTTATATTATCTACTTTCTACTTGCGAAAGAATTAACAAAGTCGGTCCAGTAGTTCAAGAAATTAGTTCTTACAAACAAACTTCACCTCTATAATATTAGTATAGATTTCATCAGAGCATGCCTACTGTATTGTTTGACTTATACAGGCTTTAACTCAACTGTAAGTTTAAAATCATCGAGTACTTCAACTACTCGGTAGTACCAGTATAATTAAAATTCCATCTTTGCTATTAATTCAACACAGAAAGACATAGGCAGCCCCTAGTGGATTTCATAACCAACTCGTAAACGTCAAAATAACAAGAGCACACAAACACGCATACATCAAACAATACTGCCAAGTCGCAGAGTTTTCTTGTTAAAGGTCTTACACACTAAACGTAATGCTTCATTTTCTGTATTCCAAATCGAAGTCTTAGAAGAAGAAGAATATTTTTTTTATTAAATAGCTGGCAATCAGGCAGATAGCCCGCTTGATTGAAAATGGCTACTTTCACATATTCACGTTTGCAACCGCAGGGGCAAAGCTGACGCGTTGCCAGTCTTTAAAATGGAGTACAGTAATAGGATAGGAGGGATGAAATACAAGTTGTAAAGGCCTGTTGAGACCCCGGTTTTGTTTTCGTGGATTATACTTATTGATGAATAGAAGAATCGTTTTATATTGATATGATACTATCTATGACTATTATTACAATTAATTTATATGTGGTGCGCGCGCGTTGATGTGAGAGGCTCGTACGTAAGAGAGGTCGTATGATGGGTGACACCGGCCGAAGCGCCGCGTCGCCCCCGCCGCGGCTAACGCCCCGCGCCAACCGGTGTAGTTGCTGGCTGCAGCCGTAACACAGGTATGAGATAAAGGGGATGGTATAGCGTGGTTAGTTAAGAGACATGAGATAGGAGAGGAGGAAATGGACCGACAGAACTCTCACTCATCTTACAAAACACGATTGGCTCAGCATTTTATTATACTAGTCGAGCCGGCCCTGAAAGCTCTAATCAAGATGATAATAATAATTGTACGGGCTAGCAACAGCCGTACAATAATAATATAACAATGGGCAGACAAACACACATATTGTATATCCCCTAATTAAGCAAGTTACGATTGTGTTACGAGTAATATACAACGGAGTACTCTAGGGCTGATCCCAGACACCCAGACTATAGTAAATAATGGAGAATATTCGTTTCCGAAATTTACCATAGCAGGAATTGAACCCGGAGCCTCTGAGTTGCAGTGAGGTAGGCTGGCAAAGGCTTAGTCGTTATAATGATTCCAGCGTGGCTCTACTGCGTCGACAAATAAGAAATGGGCGCCCAGCGTGTACAGTAGTAAAACGTTGGTTGAGTTCTAAACAATATCCTTACTATTTATATATTTATAGGCAATTTTAGTACTATAAATTACTGAACTCTCTAAAACCGTTATTTAAAGTTTTAGCATAATATATAACAAATGGATAATAGTCTGAAAAGAACAGAAGTAATGTTTGCATGTTCGAATTCTCCCTATTTGTGCCCGGTTTGCAGCTTACACTTTTAAGTGCCTGAGCTTTGTCTGTGACTATTTTTTTATTGCATGAGTTCAGCAAATGGAAAGCAGTTACCAGAGCCTAAGGACATTTGTAATACAAAAAGTGCTGCCGCTCTCTAAAGGGAGTCTTAAACATGGCTATTAATGACGGAATACAAGTCAAGGTTGCTATGGTCGCATAATCTAGAGACTAGACTAAGGACGGTAACCATCTAGATGGGCAAATACCCTACCACCTGGCTGTGGATTGTTTTGTTGCCTCTTACGGCAGGCCGCCCGACCCCAGGAAATTATATTCTTTCTCCGTTCCTGCACGGATAAAACGCACTATTTTTCGAAGCAAACATAATTATATGAAGTAGATTTAAATACAGTAACTTAAAAAGCCTGAAATTGTTACGCCACCGCCGACTGAAAACATGCAGCTCGTCGCCGCCGTCGTTTTTCAACGCAGCACCCAAGCCTACTACTTATTCCCTGATTTAAATATTGTTACATACCGACAAAGAAACGCGCACCTGGTTTATTGGCCCTCCCGCATTCGGAGTTCTTTGGTTACTTCGTATTTAATTGCAATTAGACAATAGCCTATTGTTATTGTTTTCGACTTTGTTGGCAGGAATAATTAGCCAGGTGTGCAAATTACAGTTTCTCGGAAACCCCAGTGCACGCGGTCGATTTTTTGTACTGTATAGTTATATAAAACAATGCCCGAACGGAGGGGTGGGGCAGTCAAGCGAGGATTACGATACGAGCAAGACGTACATTCGACAAGTGATATAATGACGGACTTTGCGTGTGTTATTGGATCGTGCAGTTTGTACTGGTTGTATCCAGTTATATTTACCTGTTTTATACGTGTTTGTACAGTTCTAATAAATTCTATAGTAATTCCAACGGCATTTTAATTCGAGTCCTGCGTAACTCGTAACAATATTCATCTTTTGTTATGATATTTATCATAACAAAAGATGAATATATATACCGGGATATATATTCATCTTTTGTTATGGATATATACATGATATTTATCCCGCGAACGCCCGGTGGGTGTAAACTCCCCGCAAGGTAGTTGATCCCAGGAGTGTATAGGATATTGATTGGACTTACCCGCTGTTCTCAATACTTTATTACCCCGCCGGTGGGCTCGACGCCTATTGTCTGCCGTTGATTGTACCGAGAGTTGGTGCCAACTTTTGTTTTCTCATTTCCACCCTCATTTTAGGCGGCTATCATTTTGTAGATGTGCACTGCCTAACCACTTAATATATAAATATTCTTTCATTTTCTCCTTAAGATTTCACCACACCATGGTGTAGCTAGTAGCATAATACAAGGTGTCCAAAAAGAGTAACGGCTATTTATAAGTTAGATAACACAAAACATCACGTCAGGTATGGCAACAATAGCAAAAATTACGTGTCAGCGTGTTTTTAACAATTTCCTTTCGTGATTAGAAAGAAGAGTTTCAACTGTGTAACGGCCTTTAGACTAACATATTTTTTTTAAAAAAATACTCTATTATTCAACAGTAAAAGGTGCCAGTAGCTTCTATGTTATCGAACTTACAAATACCCGCTACTTTTTTTTAACATCCTATAATATACCTATTTTCGTCACTTTAATCTATATAAACAACCTGAACGGAACCGACTAGGTTCTAAGAAAAATTACTATGATATTGTTACAACCTAGGCGCCGACAACGACAAATTCCACGTACAGATTTGTAGAAACACATTTATTACCCACCGGCATTTGAACTAATAACATTGAAACTATTGTAATTCTTTTTGATCGTCTTCTTTTGATTACTTATTTATTAGCATACGTTTCTAGAGAGCAGCCTATTGTTATGTTGTAATCATTAGCCAGGTGTTACGGATTTTAAAGTACAAAGTGATTCTAGGAAATTCGGTCCACGTTGCCGGGCGGGCACATTGCATTTGTGCAGTATAAAACGATGGCCTGATTGTAGGCGGGGCAGCCGAGGGAGAACCACGATCAAGGCGAGACGTGTGTACAATCAGGAACCATACTGATGGACTTTGCGCGTTTTATTCAATTACGACCTTCTGCATTACGTTTGGATTTGTTGCGTTCGGTTATACTTGTACCCGTGTTATACGTGTTTGTATAGTTCTAATAAAGTTTATAATAATTCCAACGGCATTTTAATTAGAGTCCCGCAACTCGTAATAATATACACAAACACGGTTCTTTATTCGTCCTAGACTAGGGAAAGAATACACATTCCTACGGTCGGACGCCCTATCGTAAGAAGCGACGAAACAACTCACAGCCATGTAGGGCATTTGCCATAACAACGTTGAGTTTCGTTCTGGCACCAATGGCAAAGTTGCAGATCCTCGTTGTAGCCGGATCGAACCAAATGTTTATATTAAATGGAATCGCTTTCCATCAAGTGAGGCGTCTGCTGTACTCCAGCAACAAGAACAAAAAAACAAAGTTTTCATTGTTGCTAAAATAACTACTGACTTATAGAGGTCATAAGTTTATGATACGTATCAGAGCGCAAATTGTGGGAAGTGAAGAGGCAAAGGGATTCAAAACCTTCTTCCTTAAGGTAATGGGAATATTATAAGAAGTAAATATGTTATAAAGGGAAGTAAGAATGTGAGTACTTCGGCATTAAACAAATATATATCCAAGGTTTTCTTTGCATTTGTTAATAAAATCAATAGTACGGAGTATTTAATATATCATTGATTTATTAAATGCAAAATATATATAATATATATTTATTGCATAATACATGTAATAATGTATTAAAATTGTCACAGTATTTTATCTATAAGACGTATCATATCACAATGTTACCTTAAAAATCATTTACTTCTATTAAATGTCAATTATATGTTTACATATATAGTTAAATATGCAATATTCTGTTATTCATAAATTTTATATGACATTAACATTAAGATTGTATTAATAGCTAAAGGTTGGTGTGCATAGACATTTGACCGACGGTTAAAATAAAATAATCCCAGTTTAGCATATAGTTTTTGCGATTATTTTATTTTGACCATCGATTATATGTTTATGCGCACTAGCCTTCGTCTGTTTCAAAAAGAAAAGTCTCGGAAAAAACTTCGGGTGCGCCGTGTTTCACGCGTGCTCACTTCTCCTCCCGTGGGGCGCATTACAAACCGCCCCACGTGCAAACAGTTTGAAGAAGACGGGGGATAAAGAGAAGTTCCCCTAGCAATGGATAGGGGCGATGGGCCACAGCCTGCCAGGGCTAGCGGGGGGGCTGAGCCAAGTAACCGCGTAGTCCTGGCGAAAGGCGAAGGACGGAACACCAACAGGGGTTTTAGTAGTTATCCCTGATTGCGATAAGGCAATATCACCAACAGCTCTGACTAGAGGTAATAGTCCCAGTCCGACCTCATTAACTCCACACACGGGTTGCGACTTTTCCCATTTGCACAACCTTTGGTCCTCAATCGGATATCCCCTGGCTAAAACAAAATTATGTGGGATAGGGGGAGGCGAATTCGGACATCGCAATTCCCACTCATTGGACGAAACACGATCAGCACAAACCTAATCGTTTCACGCTGATATTCTGTGACAGGTATCCCACCGATCGAGCGGGCCCTAAGAGCTGTTATCAAGATGGTGATTCCAGCATGACTACCACGTGGAAATGCGCATTATTGCACATGAAAGAAGTTAAACTTATTTTAAAAGAACTCATCTTGACTTCCGTTATCAAATCAAATTTGACAGGCATTTGTAAAGGTCATCGCACTTGACACCCCTCCACAATAAGCCGTGATCGAGTTTTACGGCTTGTTTACATTAATTTACGATGCGACCATGTCCAACAACATTATTGGTCTAATTCCCCCTGCGATGACGTGACTGCGTGTTTCGTCAGGGTGGATGCTCGTAAAATAGTTCAAAAATAAGTCATTAATGATTACGTATCGTAAATGAGAATTCAAGCCTTTTGGTATCATGGTAGTATCGTTTTAGAAATAAAGTAATTTACCAGCCTATGAAGGTCCCACTGATGGGGAGGCCTGAGCCCATAAATCATAGAGGAACGGACAGTATACCCGCCACGCTTGTCCAAGGCGGCTTGACAAGTCGGTTATCTCGATGTACAGGTTTCATCACAATGTTTTTCCTTCACCGTTAGCACGTGGTATCACCGCTACCCTGGCTTATTTGGGATCGTTCAATATTCCAGGATAAAGAGTATCCCATTTTCATGCTTACTATTGAAACTATTAAGTTTTAAAAGTAATGTATTAATAATATAGTTGAGTCATTCTAAAGAGCCCCATTTTGATATCTGACGAACTAACTTTGTAACAGTATCAAAATAAGCTATATCAAATTAAAACACCATAATTAGCTTATTTCTTTACAAACGCATTATATGACAACGTTATGTTTATCAACATTTTTTTTCTTAAATATTAGTGACGTGTCCTGAAAACAGATGATTAATCGAAAATTTTAAACATAAATCTGAATAAGGTAATGCATATTTTCTTTTTTTTCGTAAATGATGCATCTTAGTGATACAACATTAAAATTACAATCTAATCTAGGAATGACTAATGAGTAATATAATCTGACCTAAAATAACTAGATATAACTTAAACTAAGAATGTGCCCAATAACACGATTCCTATTGTCTTTATTAAGGAGAAGACACTTTGTTCATGTGTTCTTTGTTAATGTTTAGCACATAGCACTACACTTTATTATTATGAGAGTATTATAACACTAATTCAAATGCTTTCTATATTTCAAACAATTTCTTTTTTTCAAATAAACCGTTTAATTTTAATCGATTCGGTAACGTGTGACTTCAATTTTTAGTTCCATCCTCATCAAAAGTGTATGTAACTACTAGAATAAGTTTGATAGATGCCAAATGTGGCTTTATGGAACGGCCCAACAATAATGGTCTAACTTTATTGAGACTAAGTACAAAAATCATACAAGAAATAAATATAATATTAGAAGAAACACAGCTAAATTCTGTCTAAAGGCAGATGAATCTGCCTTTAGACAGAATTTAGACTTTATTTAAAACACGGACACAGTAATCCTCCACTTCCTTCACGTGATACTTCTGCGTTATATTCACCCTACTTACTACTTATATATGTTATAAACCGGACCAAATATTGAAATGAATTACGAAAACTTAAGTTCCTGGACTAATCCCTACTGCACTTTCACTGAAATATGTTCATTCGTTTTCGAGTCTATTCGAGACAAACTGAAAAAATCTAAAACCTTCAGTCATGCTGATATGAGACAGACCAAAAAAAATTAATCAATTCGGTTGAAAGGCACAGAACTGAAAGAAGAAGGCTGTATTCAATGACAATGGATGAATCAAAAGGATTCAAGATAATATGGATTACTTTGGTTGATTCATTCAAATTGAAAGACAAATGAACCGTCTAATGTCGACTTTACGAACCAGATGATTATTAGACATCGTATACGAGTATATATCAGTTTTACATTTAATTTACACTATTTAAAATAACAGTGAAAAGAAGACCAATAACGATGTTAGTGAATTATTCGTCCTTTACCCCCATGCTCCATTGGGTCGGTATGAGTGTCATTAGTTCAGAAACAATGTGGAACCCACAACGCCCTGTTGCACTAATCGTTATTATTGTTTGTTCTGCACACACCTAAAGTATTTGAAGTATGCAGGGTTGCCACAGTCGAAGATAATCACGAGTGTTTGAGATAAATTATATCGTACAAACTCTTACTCATCATGAAAATAGCAACTCACACTTATCACCTCATCCTCAGATTGCACATACGTACCCGTGTTAGATTTTGGATTAGGTAGTTATGCACACACACTTAATGTTAGTACATATATTGGCAAGCATTTTTTATTCATTTCGCAATATTGAATGATATTTCATACTTTAAGTTGGATATTTCTATTAAAAGCAAGTTAAGCCAGAAAGTCATAATCATTATTTATTTCACAGAACATGAAAACTTTCTACGCTAAAAATAACGTAGCAAGAATCTTGTATACATAACTTTAGTACGCTTTCGCTCTGATCGGTCGACGAAAATAGAATATCCTGTATTAAGCGAATTCCCCTCCTTTTATATTGTCGACACAATAACACCGTTTACATTTTAGCAATCTTATAATCTAATACTTATTACAAAGATGATTAAAAATCCTAAAATCATTTATCAAGTACCTAACAATATAAATACAACCTAGTTCTAATGAAACTTTAAACACACTACTTCCTCAAAAATCAAGTGCAGTTATTTTAAGAAAAACATAAGTACCTTCAATTCAAAGTCACAGTGTGTCTTAGGACGGTAAATACATAACTTTATTTATTAATCACCTTCATATTACCTATTATTATTGAGATCTCTACATTTTGTATAGCTACTTTTATATGTACTTTAGTATAATAATTAATTATTCATACGAACCCTATTAGTACGGCAATCTAGAATAGGGTTGAGGATTTTAATATTTCGTAATTTTTACTTTAGCCTTTATTGTATGTTGTATTCTGCTGCAACCGAAATTTGGCCAAAGTCAACTGCAATTTACAGGTTGAATCTTAGTTCAAAAACTTGATACTTGACAGATTGCACAAAGCTATCGTTTTCGCAACTCTATTTTTTGTGGCTAAGAATATATTATATAATTTAAAACAAAAAATTACTAATAATAAAAGTTATTCCGCAATTTATAAATTACTATAAATTGCGTAATAACTGAACGAGGCAACATCAGTAGGCCGCTGCCAACTGATGATATTGCCTCTACCCTCCATACTGTTATCATACACACATTACAAGTTCTTTCAATCCACAACATTCATTTATAAGTCCATTCATGATATAGATTAAATTTACCTTACACATACATAGCAAAGATCTTATTTCATTCGAGCGTTGACATAAACGCGGTAACGCGGCCAGCGTTTTGGGAACGTTCCCAACAGCCAGTGATTTGGGATCCGTTTACTATTTTGTAATTTTTATCTTTTGTAAATTAAGTAAATTAAACTGTGTATAATAATATCCATTATATTATTACTATAGGAATATTATAGTTTTAATTTTTTTATGTAATGATTGTAAATGATATTTGTGTTTATTCTAATTTTATATTCCTTTCTCACATCCAAATTTCACTGCCACGGTTAAGGTACTTATGTATATATATATATATATATATATATATATATATATATGTCGCAGAACGGCCTCGTTCTCACGACATCTTCTTTAGTTATTGCAGGTTTAGTGGGCGTCATCAGGATAAAATGCGAGCATAAAACACAATAGCCACGGTTTATACACTTTTAATTTAGATTTGATCAACATTATGACATAGTTTAGACCGAGCAGCGGGTTCAGGGCACCCGCTCATACTTCCAGCTTCAATACTTTCTTTAAAATACTCCATGGTCCAACTCGACCTGTTGCCACCAACCAAATGCGCCACAAAAACTCCTCAGTCTACCCAAGTAGATATTACTCAAAGTATAGAGGGCGCTGACCCCGCTCCGCCATATGCTCTGCTCTGATTGGTCGTTTATTAAATTACAATATTCATAACTTTTATTAGGTTAGAACGATCTTTAAGTTATAGAAACATTCAACAAATCAAATTAAATTACATTAAGAATTTTAGAAGTAATTAAAATGTAAACAAATGATATTGTGCGTTATACATCCAGTCAACGATACGTCCAATTAAAGCTTCCCTCCGACATATATATATATATATATATATATATATATCTACTGTACAAAGTTGTATCCAAGGATGATACATTTCTACTGATAAGAAATTGTGGAGACTTGATCTTGATAAATATTGTTCCCTAAACTGGCAACACTCTGCCATCGCCGCACACAGGCAGAGTTATGTCGCCCATTCGCCTGATTACAATTGGGACGTTGAAATTTGGCCCTTTCGCCGTGTTATACAAATTAGTACCATTCGCAGTGATACGAGAATGTCGCATGGCATTCGTGTGTGGAGGAATTTCATTTAATTTTTAAAGCAATTGTGTATATGACACATTTTACTAGAGCTTCTAAAATATACAATTAACTAATTGGCAGACAGAGCTTGGAAACCGGAAAAAAGTGGAACTGGTTTCAAACTAAGTATACATAGTTTTCTTTCGGGTTTGTTCTAATCTAACCTCAAATACAGTAAATATTCAGGTGCATACAAACACATATTTATAATTGAAAGAGTTGTCATATTATAGAGAAAGTATTCCTTCTAATCATATAGACTAGTAAACAAGTGCCTTTTGGACCAACTTTTTTCAGCAGTCTCCGAAAATTATAAATAACGAAAATTATTAATAAAAAAATGAAAAATAAACATTTTCTAATTTTTCCAACGGGGTTCTATTCTAAAGCCTTTCAAGAATTGCTCCAAGAAAGGAAAAAAATCTTAAATGTATAGTTTAACAATTATCACACTTGCAATGTTCATGTTCAAGCAAATTTTTTTTATTAATTAACTATTGAATAACTAAATGAAAAATTGTTATAAAAAAAAATTCAAGCAGATTATTGTTCATTCATCTATTCAGTTAGTGCCTGAATTTTTTCAATTTTTCATTTTCATATTTAGTATGTTTAAATAATATTTATTCATTAAAGTTCCGATGTGGGTGTGGCTTGCGTAAGCCAGAGTACCCGTTTTCGGCCGTATTTTCATCCCTCTGGGAAAATTATAAATATTCATCTAACAGTTTCGGGAATCGAGACTTTTTTATCGGAAATTTCCTCCTCTTTAACGAACTTTTTTCAAAATTGATTTTTTTTATTACTTTTTGAGATATTTGCAAAAAACTAAACCCCCCTTCTTTTTTTTAGTTAATTGTTAATGAATGAAACGTGCGTTAAAGGGCGAGAGTTCACTAAAGCTTCTGCTTCAAAGAGCAGAGTACTTAAAACTTCGTCCGAAGGGTTGCGTTCTCTGAGAGTAACCTTTAGCGCAGTTTTTATGGATCTAACCAGTCTCTCCCATGCTCCACCCATAAACGGAGCTGAGGGTGGTATAAACTTCCAGGATATTCTCTCATTAGCTGCAAACTCTTCTATGGCTTCACCGTATAACGATCTTAACAAACGGCTAACGCCAACAAACGCCGTACCATTGTCCGACCAAATTTCCGTAGGAACTCCCCTTCGGGAAATAAATCTTCGCAGACCCATCAGGGCAGCGTCGGTGCTCAGGCTATACAACAATTCTAAATGTACCGCTCTGGTCACCAGACATGTAAAAAGTGCAACATAGCGCTTTTCTCGACGACGGCCGACAGATACTTGTATTGAGCCAAAATAATCCAAGCCAGCGTATGTAAACGCTCTCTTATGATGCCCTAATCGTGCCATAGGGAGATCGCCCATGGATGGATCGAATGGTTGCGCTCTTCTCATGCGACATATTCTGCACTCAAATGAAATGG
This sequence comes from Dendrolimus pini, assembly GCA_949752895.1. NCBI lineage: Eukaryota > Metazoa > Arthropoda > Insecta > Lepidoptera > Lasiocampidae > Dendrolimus > Dendrolimus pini. The sequence continues at coordinate 8,303,486 of OX457146.1, forward strand.
ATCGTACAGCGCTGCGCAGATGAATAATCCAGTAAAATTGTCTTAATTTGTTGACCTACCATCTCAGTGTTTCTATGTGCAGCCTTTATAATGAGTGGTAAGTAGTTTAACAGTTTTATCCCTTGAATCCAAGATTATCGGTCGTTTGGTTTCTTGGGCAATATGAGATGTGTGATCAATTCTGCCCTTTAGCCTTAGAAGTTGATCTTCTCCAATAGCAGGGCCAAGATGCAAGAGCTTGCTTTTTCTCGGTAGAGGTTGATCATTCTTAATACTTTCTATTTCTTTGGTTAAATTTATACTATTTTTAAAGTCGTCATTGGGAAGGCAAAAAGAGTTACCGTTACAAGGCATTTCTTTGGACGGTGGCTCAGCGAGCACAGGAGTGCTAACCTTGGACTGCCGGTTAACCGGCACCACTCAACCCTACGGCTTAGTGAACTGCCGCTTCCACTTTTTTTTATAGCGACCAGCTCAGCCCGTAACTCTGCTTCGGCGACTTTTTTATCTAAAGCTAACTTCAGCGGCTTTCAACTCTATTTGCCGTCGTTCTTTGTCGGCTAAACGGCAAATATGCTCAACTTCAGCTACTGCTTTAGCGATAGAAATTTTAGTACTCCCTGTATTGTGCAATCTATTTGTATAATGTGACGCAGTGTGACGTCCATTCGTCGGCGATGGCTCTTCGTGGCTTCCCGGCGACGCGTCGATGTTTCTGGTCGACGACGAATGGGCCGCTCGAGAATCCTGAGCCTCACCCAACGGGAGGTTGGAGTCGGTCGTTATTTTATGTGATCGCGTATTCACCATCGTTGTTATTAGAAGCGGTAGAAGGACCAAAATGTTAGGGACTGTATGAATTTAGTAAGGATATTGAGAAATAATACGCTGGACAACGATAGTGAAAAATACTTGTATATATGGTAACCAAGTAAACCGAAATGTCATTCTCCTATCTAACCAAATATATTTAAAAATAAATACGAAAGAGTTCGTAACAGTCACATTAAACAGTAAAAGTAGGAGCAATGGGCGGCCTTATTGCTTTAGAGCGATCACTTCCAGACAACCTGGGCTATGGATTTTATGAAGGGGAAATTCGCAAGTGTATGACGGTGGTGTGCAAATTAAATACATATATAAATATCACACACACACACACATCACATATAGGTGATTTTGTAAGAGCTCTGTTTTTGCCAAAATACCTATAGGTCCCTAGAAATCTAACTAAAATAGTCCTCTTTCCTTTGAAATCTTCACCGCGGCATAGCCTCATAATTTTTGGGTAAAATATTGAATTTTCTTTTTTAGGCCTACGTAAGCCTTTTGCTTTTTCTGCTGATAAAATATCTAGGCAGCCATAAATATTCTATCTAACAATATAAAATATTTAAACGTCAACATATTATGCATAAAGATAAAGCAATATGAATATCGGAAAGAATATTTTCTAGACTGTCTACTTAATATTTTTCCTAGATAAAATAATATGTCATGAAACCTAAAATATAATACAAACTCTTGAAATAACAATGGAAAGACACGTAGTTTAACACGGTAATAGAGTCGGGATTCTAATGGTTTGAACTCTACGTCCAGGCAAGCAGACTTTAAATAGTCTGATAATATGACTTTTCAGTTGGAAAATAAGATATTGAATTTCAGAGGACTTTCAGGTGATTAACACGGTCAAAAATTAAAATTGTATTTTTTTTATTGCAGGAGTTCAGCAAACTGGTACCCCACTTGATGGAAAACGGTTACCATCGCCTAAAGACATTTGCAACACTAAAGGTGCTGCAAATGCGCTGCTGCTCTTTTAAGGAAGACTGGAACTTGGTCACTAATGCCGAAACACGACTCAAGATGGTTATGGCGGCATACTCTAGACCAGGGGTGGAAGTCATCCAGTCGAGTAAATACCCTACCACCTGGCTGTGGATTGTTTTATCGTCTCTTACGACAGGCCGCCCGGCCGCAGGAAATTGTATTAATTCTCCGTTACTGCAACGATAAAATGGTCTATTGTTATTATATAATGGTATTGTATAATTTGGTCTTTACAAAGCTGTAAAGAAAGCTGAAGCTGAAAATTATCCCCCCTGCCCTCCCCCCTATCTAGGCTTTTGAGGTTATTAAATAATCATATGTCGCTCATACTCTGATATTGGGAAAATCGATGCCAAGTGCGTTGGAGCCATAAACAAAAAAAAGTGAAGTGAAGTATATTACATGTACATTTTTTTGGTTATGTATATATGAAACACAAAATTATAAATTTTATAAATGAAAAAAAAGTTATGGATGACGCACACCTACGGCGGCCGGAGTTCGTTACATATCCTGAACCGCCTAGTAACAGTACCGGTTTAATGCCATATAAATTACACTCAAGTAATATTCCAACAGTATAAAAGCTTTAAAATTTCTTAAAAATTAACCTAAAATCAAACAAAATTAATGACCTCAGTCCATCAATTGTTGTTATTCGTAACATAATTTTACACAAAGCTTAATTCACGCCAGAGTCCTTCAGAAGTGGCCATTTAAAGCCAAACAGAAACTGTTTAACGTAATGAGATGGAACCGAGTGCGAGTGACGCGCCACATTTACTAAAGTGAAAAGGTCTTTAAACCACTGAAAGATATTTTCTTTGCTCCTCTTTATTTTTGTGATCTGAGTATTGGTTTTCCTAATTAATAGGCGATTTTCGCTAACGTAAATTTTCATTTCTCGTCTGGAATCAGCCCTAGAGTAATTATAATTGTATAAGCGCATACCTAACAAAATTCAAGTAAAGACAACGACATTCATTATGATAAATTAAGCTGTAGGTATGTGAGACGAGACGTCAAATTAGGACGACCAAATGACGATTACATATTATGGATGACACACTATGTGACATGATCTGTACAATTTTAATTTATTTACCTCGTATAAGACAAAGCTTAATACATAGTATTCTTCTTCTCTCCGTCGTCACACTCTTGGCAGAGTGGTCGTGGTCCTCAAGACAGGGGTGGTGGCAAGCTTCACATACAATTGGACTGGGCGTAACTACGTTCTAAGTCTCAGCCTTTCCTACACAAAAGCGCGGGGCACATGGGAGTAGGGTGGTTTTAGTGGGTATTGGTTGCTGCCCGTGCTGCTTCTCGGAGTCTCCACACAAGCTGATCGATTGCGAGCGGGTTACGACGAGAAATCGAGTAACCCCCTCGCATGAGATAACGGTCTAATCAGTATTATGCGTAAATAGCATTTCCCCCGCCTTAAAAAAAAGCTTCACATACAATACATAGTATTGCAAAATGCAAAAAACAAAAAGTTGCTAAACTAAGAAACATTGTAAGAGAATTGTTTGGAAAACACTGAATAAAAGAGCAATAAAAGAAACCAAAGGAAAGAAAGTACAAAGAAGAATTAAAAAAAAATAGAAAACTTAAAACAAAACAAATTCCCCAAAAGTGAAAATCCCGAGCAATCTCATTCACTAAGAGAGAGGAGAAAAAAAAGCTTAATACAATATTAGTTTAATAGTACATTTATAGTTTTAAATTGTATATTTGCTGAATATATCTTTTCTTTTTAATACGCGTTTATTAGCTTCATACGTATGTAACGGAATCTTTCAAGTTAAATTTGATCGACTTCCCTGTTTCCGATTGAGCTGAAATTTTGCACGTATGTGTATACCGCGTGAAAATGCAATAATGTGGTACCATGGAGCTGATCTGATGATGGAGTCGGAAGGTGGCCATAGGAACTCCTGTACTAAACCAGATAGACCTGTCGTGTTTGGGCTCGTTTTACTTTTCTTGGCTAGCACTCTATTGCTACATGATATGCAGGATCTCAAAAGCTTGTATTTAATAACCTTTTTAAAAAGATTCAACTAAAAAATGAAAAATTAAATAATAGTTTAAAAACAAACTAAAAAAATACGCTTTTAGAGAAAAACCAACTTAAAAAAAGAGTGCGTGTAACGTTCACACGCGATTGAATAAAACTACAGATGACGGTGTAAAATGTTCTTGAGAGTCAGATATTTTCATTCAATCACTTATTATTTTTATAATATGATTTTTTTCAAATTCCTTTTTATCACTTGCACTTTTAGAAAATATTCTCTTATAAAACACGTGGACGTACAGATGCTATAAAATTAAGGTTATATTGGGTCAGCTGCATTCTGAGAGGTAGGGAGTATCCATAGCTAGAGTACCAAAATAGCTTACTTCGGTTATTCCCGACTTAAACATTGGAATTTACTTACATCGACTGTACAAGCTAGTATACTGAAAAGACCTCAGTAACTTGTATGTATAATTAAATATTTATAAATAATTAATTCTATTGTATAATTTTTATTATTATTATTATTCAATTTAATATTTTTAACTAATAATTTTTTTTTTCAAAATTTTTTGATTGATTTGATTATTATAAACTATCTATTGACAAAATCAAAAATATTTGAAAACCGGATGGTACAGAAACGTGACGCCATATTGCCTTAACGGACTTCCGTTGCATTGTCCACCAGTTACCTCCTAGTCGCGCCTAAAGAAGTTTTACTTCAATTCAATAATAGAAAATATTTTTTAATAAATATGAATTAAAAATAGTGTAAGAAAAAATGATTTTATTGTAAAAAAAGCGTTTTACTATAAAATCATTTTTCTTACACTATTTTTAATTAAAATTTATTTTCTATTTTTTTAGTTGGATTTTCTCTAAAAGCGTTTTTTTTTGTTTTTTTAAAACTATTATTATATATATATATATATATATATATATATATATATATATATATATATATATATATTTAGTAAAAAACATATAATTAAATTAAGTGACATGCTTTTACGATAAGCGATAATATTTTGACTCTATGTTTAAATGTTCATATTTAGAGCCGAATATAATCAAATGGGAATTTTTTGTCACTGATCTTGAGAAGTAATCAAAACGTCAGAAATCAACTGAACTATTAAATTACATACGAACTTCGATTTGCTAGATCGTACTACTAAAAATCCAAAAGTTATAATTTAAATATAGCTTTCAGTACACACAATCCTAAGCTTGCAGGCATGTAAGAGCACGTGGTCACAATATTTACTCTTGGGACGCATCGTGCATATTCGTTGCTATATTACGTAACTAGCATGGCCATGTAACTTTATGTGGAGAGCAAGACTAATTTTGACTAATATTAATACTTTAGATGGTAACGTTACTTCGCCTTGTTTTTGATGTTTATGAAATTTAGCTTAAAAATTACGCTATTTATAATACGCAAGGGGACGTTGTAGATGTACATAATAACACGTGAATGAATTAATGAATCTTTATTGGTAGAAATACAGGAAATAATTGTACAAAACATGGTTAACAAAGTCGATTGGTCTCACTGTATTTGACCTAAACATGATCATACAAATATTTGGGTACGTGTTATTTGTTATAAATCTGTAAACATATGTAGTTTGATTAATTATATATTAAATACAGAGATTAAAGAATGTCAAAAATATAGAATAAATCAGATGTCAGAGCCAAAAATATGAATTAAATATATCTAATAAAATTTATCTAATAAAATCCCTAATGTTATAAAAACACTTTTCCATCAGCCACGAATGTAGTTTTAATTTAAATTTTCTTTTTGACTATTCTCTTATTGATATGGGTATCGAATTAAAGACTTTTATAATCATCACTTGGCAGTTTTATTGTCTTAACGTAGTCTTGCAGTTTGGTGTTACTAATCTAGTGGGATCTCTAAATTTTACTCTAGAACTAACGCTATCAGAATATTTATCAAACATTAATGTATTTTCTTTTACAAAATTTCCTATTTGTAATATATATAAGCTAGTCAACGTGAGTACTTTCTATTTTCTAAAAAGTGGTCTGCAAGATAAGAAGGGTGGAGGGTGACGTGAACGTCTCACTGTTGGTTATGTAAATACCTGATATAAATACAATAAAAATGTTGATAGTTTCACGTATACTAACGTGTAAGATTTACAATACAATTATTGTAATTGTATCGTGGCGACCGAGAGTAGAACTTTCCGGCAGCGTAAATCAGTCGCAAGACTTTTGAGTTTTGGAAAAAGGTAGAAGATTCTGGAAGGAAACGACAAGGACGGATATATTAGAAAGAGATAGACGATGAACGAAAGACAGAGATAAATAGATGTTAGAAATGGATAGATGTATAAACGAAAGTTCCTGAACAGAAGGTTCGGGAAGGAAAAGACAGAGATAGATAGATGTTTAGAAAGGGACAGATAGTAAATAAAAGAAGAACGAAATTATGGGTTCCACAAAATTCTTCCGGGTATATAAACAGCGTAAGGCGCGCCTACCGGGCAATTTAGACTTGAGTTCAGTTCAAGACAGTGAAGCGACAAGTGCGATACGAAAGAGTTGGAAGAAGAGTTTGATAGAAGACACTGACGAGTTTAGTAGTGAATTTAGTGAAAAGTTTAGTGTACAGTTAAGTGAAGGAGGAGTGTAGCGTAGTTCGAGAGATGAACCAGAAGCAAGCTACACGCGGTAATATCGGAAGTGAGCACTGCAGTAGCAGGAGGTGGTCGACGCAATATCAGCGACGGTATTGTGAGCGAGACACCTTATCGTCGGGACTGTGCATCGTTAGTCTTGCGTATAGGGGCAACCCTGCAGAGAGGTATTACGAGGCTGTGTAAGTCAATAAAAGCATTTGTTTTAAAACTGGTGTTTTCTTCCAATCCATAAGTGCGTAGGTACCCCTGTTCGCACCTAACAATATTTATAAATGTCAACATGAAAAAAGATTACTTATAAATGTCAAATACAAGAATCAGTCAATGTTGTGTATACATTTATATTTCATACTAGAATTTGCCCCGCGGGTACGTCGCGTGTCAAGTGACTGTATTTTACTTACATAAAGCTTAATTCGATTTTTTACGTATTTTTACATACCGACAAAGAAATGCGCATCTGGTTTATTACCCTTCCCGCATTTGGAATTCTTTTGATAACTTTGTATTTAAACCAAGCGAGGATTACGATACGAACAAGACGTAATTTCGATGAGGGATATAGCGTCGGACTTTGCGCGTGTTATTGAATTGTGCAGTTTGTACTAGTAGTGTCTAGTTATATTTGTACCTATGTTATACGTGCTTATATAGTTCTAATAAATTCTGTAATAATTCCAACGGCATTTTAATTCGAGTCCTGCGTAACTCGTAACAATACAATATAATTACAGGTAACGATAACAAAGAAACTAAGTCCATATGGTGTACAACTGCCCAGCAAAACTTATAGGTAAGTAGTAACCAATCTGATTTGAAGTATTATCCCCGCAAATTGATAATGCGCTGGAACCTTGTCAAATTAACCTTCACGTGACGTTATCCGCAACTCGATATGTACGCGTACCCGCCGGCCAGTGATGCTAACAGTACTGAGTGTTCGGCTACGGTTAAGTCACCAAAATGGCGGCCAGTCGCAATAGCAATTTGCGGGGATAATAATACAATGAATTACATGTTGTTTATCTCAACGTAGGCATTTGTTAGTGAATTGAAAAATGCAATTGCAGCGCTATCTATTTTGATAATCCGTCCGTTTTAAGGAAACGACTTCATTTATCTGGATAAAATGTATCCTATACTATTTTAATTATAAGCCAGAACTATGTCGTGTTTCATTCATATACGTTCAGTAATTTCCAAAAAAAATGCAATCGCAGCGCCATCTTTTTCGAAAACGACGTCATTTATTGAGGTAAAAAGTATCGTAATTTACGGCCTGGGATATAATCTAGCTCTATGTCGAGTTTTATTTAAATTCGTTCAGTAGTTTTCACAGAAGTGGTTGCGTAATGGCTACCAAAGGGCGTGGATTCGATCCTGGCCGGAACGCATGCACCATTTAGGCAGTTTTCTGACCTAATGTCCATATTGTTACAATTACCACGTGCTAACAACGGAGAAGGAAAACGTCGTGATGCAACCTGCACATCGAGATAATGTGTCAAACCTGCCAAGCTGCCTTGGACAAGCGGGGCGGGTATAATGTCCGTTCCCCCAAAAATGGGAGGCAGTGGGATATTTATGGGTTGTTATTATTATATATATTATAGTACTTTTCACGTGATTTTCTAACAACAGATTGACAGATGACAGAAGGAAAAAAATTCCAAAAGTTGTATTTTGGAATCTTCTGGTCCGAATGTGATTTTTTTCACATTTTTAATCGTAATGTACAAACTAGAACCTTTTAGATTTTAGTAATATAGGAGAAGATAGGTAGATAATCCTGCATAGTATAGAAATATTTATCCACAAGCCATTAAAGAGTTTTATATTAAAAAAAACTTAAAAACAGCTCTGCATTAAGCCAGAAGTCGGTTCTTTTCTTTTTATGCAAGATTTCACATATCGATAATCTTAATCTACGAAGTTTTCTCGGATGTTTTCTATCACATTACTTTAGAAAAAATGTCTAAGCAGTTCATCCTTAAGCAGATAATAGAGCGAGCAAATATCCGTACTTATGGCTTGACAATCGTCGCTTCTAAAAGTTCGCGTAAGTGGTGGCACACGGGCGAAAATGGTCATCGAGCCATAACCACGTGTACTTGCTTGCACGTCTATCAACCGCTTTAGATTTAATACGTGTCTACAACAATAAAGAGTTTTCATCTCAAAAATTATAAACAATAAAGAGATATCTAAACTAATCTGAGACAAAACGCTATGATATTTTTGTCCTAATGTCTACGAAATCCAAATAAATTGATACGCTGTATTTTGACAACTAGCTATGTATCAGAAACTTTCCAAGTAATTTGATGGCAAAGAAAACATCAGGTCGTTCAACTCGAACATTAAAATATTGAAAGCATTAGACAGGTATCACTTTACTAGGAATGAGAAACATTGCTAATAAAGACGAAACCGAAGTTCGACTTGATTTCAGCCGAAAATTTTGTAATAAAATAATATTAGATGCTAAAGCAATAAGGCCACCTGTTGTTTCGTTTAAAACATTGTAATTAATATTATATTCTTGTTTGTTTATCTTGCAGCAATAAAATGTTATCTATTGTCAATTGCGTTTGTTACTAGTAGTGCCACCTGCTCAGTTTGGTATTAGTAGCTCCATCTAGAATAGATTAATAATAATACAGGTCATCAAAAAAAAGTTGTGTGTCAGAGTATGATTTTCTGGCGAATTTATCCTGCTGAACACAAACCTAAAGTGAGAATTGGGGTCAATGAGCGAATAATGAACAAAACAGTTGAGTTATTTTTGTATTATATAACATTGTATAAATACTAAAAACCAGCTGTGAATCGGGCAGTGTTTGTTCAGAAGTCATAAAACTGGTTGCAAAGATTTTCGTGTTTTTTATAAATCCCGCACTCGTAACGACCCGACAAAGCGAAGATCAATGTCGGCATACATATTAGAGTACGTTACTGTATACGCTCCATTACAGTTACGACTCGCAGATAAGTACGCGGCTTAAAGCCACGCGCAGAAGGTTTGCCGATAACTACTTACTATTATTGTATTATATTACTTTCTATTATTGTATATACTTATGTAAAGTACATACAATAATAAATTAAAATAATACATTTATTGCAACAACTATTTATGTAACCTTTTTTGTCAACCCTACTGACCATCGACGCGTGACGTCATGAGGCTAACGGCACACTTTCTGCGCAAGGGTAGTAAAACATCCCACTGTTCTTGGCCTCCGGGTACAGAGAAACATTCATGGAACTCGTCAAACAATTATTTTGGTTGATAAACTTTCATTATATAATAATGAAACTGTATATATAATCAAGATCGCCCTATGATAATCGCTCAATAAAAATCGGAGCCCATAAATCCTACATTGTTAGTGTCGATCAAAGGGTGTGGTTCGTATAATAGTAATTTTTATACCCACTTGTGCTTGAGACATTTAGATACAGTATGCAAATGAAATTACTTAATGTCACTCGTTTGATTTTATTTATGTAGTGGCATTATAATTTGGTAGGCATTTTCGGCACGGGTTTATTTAAGTCCGAAAATTTACGTTCACCCCATCCCTAGTAGTGCCTGGGGCGGTCGCCTTCTATTCCCATCTAGTGTTACAATGGCTATCGCTATCCTTGTAATTAATATTATTAATTGTGATTGGCTCGGAAATGAGTGATTGGGGACACTCTCTAGGTATTGATTCATTACTACGCAGTTATGTTATATAGAATATTGACTGACCTACCCATTTGTTATATAATAGCGTTTAAGCTATATTATTTTGCCTTTTTATCAATGGTTTTGTTAGAATAAGTATTTTAGTATTGTCTTTTATTCCTTACCTTGCATTTGCCTTTGTATTCTTTAGACACTGTCAACGGTTCCTCTTATCGATGGTTTATAATCTGACTAGTTAGATGATAAAATAATAATTATTTAAGAAAATAGTTCGCACAATATTCTGTTGACACTTATATTCTATGAGAAAATACATGAAAAGGCGCTAGTTTGGGTCTAGTTTAAATAACAAGTACTTATATATTTTAAATCCATATTGACTCTTCGAACTTAAAAAGAAGTGATACAGCGTTAATGCCAGAAAAAATAAATACACGAATATGTGTTGTGGCAACATTGGTTATGTGATTAGCGTTTGCCCACGCTCGCCCACGTGTGGTTGGAACCACCTCTATAGATATGTAATGACTTCTTGTACCATTAAACAAGATGTACCGCATCTCTTTATGACTTTTCCGACTGTGTATTCATTGGATATACCTGCCTTATTTTTAAACTACGCATTCGGTGGTAGGTTGACCAAAAAAACGTGGGTGACAAACGTGCTTAAAGTAATTATACAATGAAAGAAATTTAATGTAAAAAGCTATGCTAAAATAATAAAACTACGTTTTAACGGTTTTAAGCGCGGTAATTTATTTGATTTAGGTTTATCCGACGTTTCGGCCGCTTTTCAGTGGCCGTGGTCACGGAAGACAAAGATAACATTTGTCAAACGTGTATTGTCAAAGTTTTTATTCAGCCTACCGCCAACTTGTTCATTTTAATTATTTAGTTTTATATTTTGTTTATGGATATTATTTACTCTATGGGAGCCTAATCTAATTTACCACCGCTTCACAACATGTTGTGGCTTGAAGAGAAGAAGCGGCGCAAGAAACTCTTCAGCAAACATGCCTAGTTCTAATTTTTTTTTATATAATATTAAAATGAGTGGAAGGAAAAAAAAAGCTATGCTAAAAGTCTTTCTTATGTATAAAATCTGAAATATAGATAGTCGTAAGAGAATCAAGACAAATTTAATTGCAAAATTAGCAAGCTCAAGTAGCCAGTCACGATTATCGCAGGACCGATGGCCGATGAAGTGGACGAGTTTTGGAGTGGAGACGGCGTCCTAATAAACATATGTAAGACGGCTTCCAACCTAGAGGACTGACGACCTGCTCATGTTTGTCGGCAGCTGCTGGTTGAGAAAAGCGTAGGGCACTGATTAGCAGTAGTATGCTGTTTAATCCTGTGACCATAAACACCAGTCTTCGAACCTATATAAAAATAAGTGATGTGCCGATTGTGACTTTGGCCGACTAACCGATTAGTCGTATGTAAAGAGGCCGACTAGTCGGCCAAGCCGATCATGGTTTCGGGGATTTCCGTAACGCTTCGTTTATAGCTGATCGCAAGCAAATCGCAGCAACCTCCGCGTATGAGCGTGTGAAAAATAAATATTTTTTTTTGTTTAAAGGTAAAAAATAGTGTTATTAAAGAGAAGGAGCTCAATTGAATTTTAATCATGTCAAAAAGAAAGTCTCATGTATGGATTTCAAAGTATAAGTAAAGTATATTTGGCCGAATAATCGCCGGCTACGATAGGTCTGATAGTCGACTTTACGGACTAGTCGGCGCAGCTCTAATAAAATATTTCAAAGTATAAAAAGCTACACAAGCTAGCATAAAAGCTCGTAAGATAATGACCCTTTACCTGATTGTGAGTATGCAAGAAAACTTCTGTTAAGTGTTTCACTATCAACGATCAGGTGAAGATCATGAACCTAATACTACTTCAATCTATTAATCAAATATTTAAAAATACCAACAAAGCATTGTCGGTATATAAAACAATGATTTATTTCCACCACTCATCGAATCGTGATCGGATATCGTTCATTAATTAATTAGAATCTAAATACAGTATAGAATAATGGACTAGTGCGAATTGTCATTTATTCTCAGGGTTCAGTAGTGTATATATGGATACGAATGTTGGGCCACTGAAGTGATACACCAAACATGTTTCCACTCGGCTGAAATGACAATGTTGAGATGGATGTGTGTTGTTACAAGACTGAATAAGGTTGCATGCGTCTCGCGGGTACCGACGATAGTCGGGGTCCCGGAGGCGCAGATATGCGCAAGATCCCCCGTAATACCGCTGCAGGGGCCATCCAGCATCTAGGGACCGGAGGAGTCTTCACGCCTGTTGACGAAGTGAGTTAGCACTGCTTCCCGGGGCATTCTCAAGCACTGATGCCCTAGGATCAGCGTGGGCGTAACTACGTTCTAAGTCTCACGCCCTTCCTGTCATAAGCGCGGGGCACATGGGAGGAGGGTGGTTTTAGTGGAGTATTGAGTATTCGAGTCTCCACACAAGCCGGCGATTTGACTCTGGTGCCCATCGTGGTCTCACCTCTCGTCGCTTTGGTCTAATCCCTAGTAAAGGACCCGGAAGTGTGCGAAACGCATTTCCCCCGCCTTAAAATAAAGACTGAATAAGGTGACAGCTGTGTACATAAGGAAATCTTTGAAAGTTGTACCCGAGACAAAAAATTGAGAGGATGACTAAGGTGGCATAGGCATAAAATGAGGAGGGATGACAGTCACGTGACAAAAAAAATGTTAAAATGTAAGATTGACGGATACAATGTAAAGGTAGACACACAAAAGAGATGGATGGATTGTGTGAAGGACGATATGATGATTTGCGGAGCGACAAAGGACGTATGCCACAATAGAGGAGTATGCAAGAAAAAGACGTTGCGCCGACACCAACTAATTGGGAGAAGGTAAAAGAAAACAGAGAGGTTCAATAGCATATACTCGTACATACATAATTGTGTCGGAGTGGTTATTTATCAGCAGAGTATACCGATTAAAATTCTATTAAAATATAGCTAGTCACTAAGAAATAATGTTTCGTACATACACAGTTTCTGATGTTTCCAAAAACAATGTCTTGAAGATTTTGCTACGATAGTTTTGATTTGATTGTTTGAGAAACACGTAGATTTTATTTCAGAAACAATGTTTACAAACAAATGTTTCTTTGTGAACAGCATGACTAGCTAGAGCATGATGTCTATTCAAATTCATTTCGAATAAAAATATGGTAGTGGACAGTCAAATAAACCGAAATACTGTTATATCTTCTTACAATATGGCGCATTTTTAGTTTTGTAACCACCACCTCTAGTTATGACATCATAAGTTCAGCAAATAAATTTGCATATTTATTATTGTTCAAGCAGTAATTTAAGTTATTTTTATGATGATATCTAAAAAGTATGATGATAAGATATTACTTTACCGTTTGTTTGTTGTGTGAGTTCCTATGGCCACCTTTCAACTTCATCATCAGATCAGTTCTATGGTACCATATTATTGAATTGTCACACGATATACATATGCGTACAAAATTTCAGCTCAATCGGAAACCAGGAAGTTGTTCAAATTAACCTTGCAAGATTCCACCCAAACTTAGGTAAATTAAATTGCAAGTTAAATAAAACCTTGTAATTATTTTATTTTATTTTTATTTTATTTATACACATTCCTATTTTTTTCTATTTTGCTTAGTTTGTAATATTGTAAAATAAATGTGTGGAACTCTAATTGTTGTCCGAATTATACTTCTCCGACGTGTGAAGCGTGACCGGCCAACGATCGAAGCATCTCATAAAAAAATAAATCATTTGTTAACGGCACCTAGCTGATATTATAAGTTGAGAAGTATTCTGGAGATCATGGAAGATGAATGTTAGGTATGATAATCGCCATACAAAGAAACCAATTTCAAGCTTGTAAAGGTGCGACACACAGCAGTTAATCGTAGTAAAGCAATGTTTTCAAATGCAGTATGTTGCCGTGGTAAGTAACTAACTTTTGAAAGTAGTCAACATGTAGTAACAATCGAAAATATTTATTACAAAATAATTCCTGCGAAATGCTTCAAATAGGGCGTCATTCTTTGGATTTATTATGAGAAAATATTCCGTAGCAATCATGACTTCTTCATCTGCCATGATATTATACACATTATACATGTCCGTTGCCTGCAAAAGATTTTGGTATCCCGTGGAACTCGTTTGTTGCTGAAAGTTACTCTTTGTTACATTTTGTTAATTTATGCTATTGGCGCTATGGATGCGATGAGCAATATTCAACAAATAGCAACAAGAAGTTAAAGAATGTCACTTAATGTTATTGTTGCAAATATATCACAACTAGATGGCATTACCTCAAAATACATCGTGATATGCTTTCAATTTCATATGTATATGATAAGTGTAATATTTATCACATTTAGTAGTTCAACCCCCCCTCAGGATAGACTAGGTGTGTTGCTGGGATCCATCCGGGGGTACCGGACAGAGTCATGGACAGCGGCGACACTTCTTGCGAGTGATCCGCCCTGGGAGCTCCAGGCGGAGGTGCTCGCAGAAGTGCACCGCTTCCGGAAGGATACACGTGAGCGAGGAAGCCGGTTGTGTCCGGCGGAAATGAGGAAAGTGAGGGCTTTGGCGACCGAGGCCCTACACGAGAGATGGGGAAGAGACCTCGAATCCCCAGTCGCTGGCACTGAGACGGTGGAGGCGGTCCACCCCCACCTGTCTCGTTGGGTCTCACGTAAAAGTGGGACCCTAACGTTTAGGATGGTACAGATACTTACCGGTCACGGGTGCTTTGGTAAGTATCTGTGCCGTATAGCGGGGCGGGAGCCCACGCCTGAGTGTCACGAGTGTGGCGCACCCTTGGATACGTCCCTCCATACCCTTGTGGAGTGCGCCACCTGGGGACCACAAAGAACCCAAATGGAGAACGTCGTCGGTCCGGTGAGGTCGCTGGAGGACATAGTGAAAGCCATGCTCTCCAGCAAAAGATGTTGGTCCGAGGTTGCCTCATTCTGTGAGTCGGTGATGGCCCAGAAGGAGGCATCGGAGAGGCAAAGGGAGGAGAGTGCGTATGCAGACCCCATCCGCAGAAAGCGGCTACGGGGTCAGAGGCGCCGCTACGCACAAAGTCTCCTTCCAGCACAGGGGGCCGCGTGGACGAGTGGGGGATCCCGCGGACTTCCCCCCCCTGTTGTTGAAGAGGGTGTCCTTCCCCGCAGGACACCCTGAGTTCGTCGACAAGCGTTGGGGCGTCACAGATGTAGTACCTATTGGTCCAGTTCCTGTGGCGCCCTGTAAAAGCGTGTGAGCTAGGGGCGCAGGTTAGGTTTAGTGGGTAGTTTGACGGCCGACCATCCCCCTTGCTCTCCGTTCGGAGGTCATGGAGGCATACGGTCGATCAAGAGTCCCACACATCCCTCGGCGAGCCTTCCCCCCAAGCCCGAAGATGGTGTCCCAAGAAAAGACATTCCCCCTGCGTCAACAAAAAAAAAAAAAAAAAAAAAGTGTGTTGCTGGGAACTTTGTGGCAAGAAGAAAACCCCGGTAAAGTTGTAAGGTCTTCGGACCAACAACATAAAGTCAAGTCAAATAAAATAAATAAATAGTAATTCAAAAACTTATTTAAAATTTGCCATTGACTCCCTATAGAAAGAGGTACATGTCCGTTGCCTGCAGAAGTTTGTAATATGCCGTGCAACTTGTTTGTTGCTGAAAGTTTATTTTTATTATATTTTGTTAATTTATGTTGTTGACGATACCGTCATTTATGTCGCATCCGGACGGATGCGATATAAATAATGCCAATTTCAAATGCTGGCGCTTCATCTAAGCATTCTAAGCTATTGTTAAAGATTTAAGCTGTGTTACACATAGCCGCATTAGTGTATATATTACGGGCAGTTTGATTAATCGGGCATTATTATGGACCGATCATTATGAATAATGGCCAAGGGCATCGGTCAGTTTGATAAACTAATTACTTTGGCCGGTCCATATTTATAATGCCCGACGACCCGTGGACCGTTTAAAAAATCATCGATTGAGATAACTTGGATTTATCACTTGGACCGGGCAGTATGAATACTTCCCCACTTTAGCCGGACAATGTGATAAATTCGGTTACCTTTCCCTAAGAATTATGTAAGTTTAATTCATTTAAGGGTGGGGTATAGTTAAATGGCACTTTATTTATTATGAACAGATACATTTTTTTTAAATATAGGTTAGAAGGCTAAGGCGGGAGGGAGCGTGGTGCGTCGTGGTTATTTTCTTTATAACCACCCAAAATTCACTTCATATCTCAAATAATAAATTAAACTGCA
Source organism: Dendrolimus pini (assembly GCA_949752895.1). NCBI lineage: Eukaryota > Metazoa > Arthropoda > Insecta > Lepidoptera > Lasiocampidae > Dendrolimus > Dendrolimus pini. The sequence continues at coordinate 8,320,050 of OX457146.1, forward strand.
CCATAACTAAATTCAAAAAACATAAAAAAATATTTAATTTTATTATATTGCCCAAGATAAGATTGTCATTATTCAGACTGACCGGGAAAAGTGATTAATCATGCTGTTTAATTTACATTGCTCCCTTGATATGGGCATTATGTATATAGACCGGTCATTATTCATAGTGACCGAATTTATCAAATCGCCCATAACATATATACATACGTTATCTTTCGATACGCATCGTCATTAACAATGGCGAATCTCAAATAACGCATCAAACCCATGCCATATCTGCGTGAAATGGTCTGAATCTTTAACAATACGCAGATGACGCCCCCCTCTCCCCTGTTATTTAGCATTCAAATGATGAAAGAATTTTTGAGGTCGGTTTTTGAGCTTATTCGTTGTAAATATACTATGGCGGCACAATTTACAACAGGAAGGTGCACACCGGTCCAGCCGAGTATGAAATCAGCACGCTCGCGCCGGTGTGTACACGTAATATCAAGATTGCCTGTGACAAACGCTCAATTAGTCTACGGCCAACCATCAATATTCGAAAATTCACGACGGAACGAAGACGAACAATTTTAAGCGCAACCAAAATTATTGAAGTGAAACTTCTATATAGAGGGGGTCTTACGATTTTTCGCTTACGAAAAAGCGTCACGGTCACGTGGTCTAATACTTACATTTTTAAACTCGTGATATCTTTCGAATGGAATGGCCAAATTGAATAATTCAAAAAGTTATATAAAGGTATTGAAGCAGTCTTGACTATGAAGTAATTTATTTTGATAAGGATTAATACCAAGATACAAATAAAGACCCTTTTCTAGCGGCGGCATTTTAATTAAAATTTTAAAATAAAATAACACTTATTGTGGCATAACTATAAAATAGTTAGATATATAGTGTCGCGACACTTTTTGTAAATAATGATGTGTTCTGCTAAGTCGTAGTACATTATTTTATTCTATCATCAATAGTTTTCGCAGCGCATGCGATTTTAGGTATTTTTTTACACCTTGGATTACATTATTGGAGTTTTAGAAAGGACCCCTTATTTATTTGTAAATATAATATACCCTATGTCACCCGGGGATAGTGTAGCTTGCCAAAAGTGAAAGAATTTTTCAAATCGGTTCAGTAGTTTCGGAGCCTCTTCATCAAAACATGAGCAAAGGAAAGTTTTTCCACTTGTCCGTTGCGGTTCGTTTTTCCACTTGTCCGTTTTGTAAAATCGCAAAATATTAAAATATACGCATTTATCAAGCACACCTTTTGCTTGATAAATGCGTATATTAATTAATTGAAGACTCCCTACGCTGCATATCTTCGTCAGCCATTTGCAGTCCACTGCTGGACGTAGGCCTCCCCAAGACGGCGCCACTCATCCCTGTCCTCCGATTTTCTCATCCAGCGCCTGCCGGCGACCTTGCACTACGTTTACCGAGACGCGGTCTCCACTCCAGGACTCGTTTGCTTCATCGGCCATCGGTCCTGCACCAGACGTGACCGTGACGCTGCATATACGAAATACAAATGTTTCCTCCTTATAATATTAGTATAGAATAAATAGATTTTAAGCGTATGGATCGTTTTATTCCTGGAACTACCTGTCATTAGTGTAATTATGCATCCTTAACTACTTTCAGCGCTTCGTCTAAACAATTAATACAATTAAGTATACAGATTAAATCCTCGTAACATAGAGCTGTTTTCGTTTTTTAAGAGCTTAGCAGATATTATTATAAATTTAAAATCGATTTTAAAGATAAATAGTTTGGTAAACTGCTTTTTTACGATGTTTTACCACAGCTGTGCTAATCGAAAATGAATTTTTTGATGTCCACAGTTTAAGTTCTTATGTTTTCGTATTACTTGAGGGTATTCGTGAGGCTTCGATTTTCACGTTTTTTATTTACTTTCTTTAGAAAATATTTTAGAGTCATGCATCTAATAGAATATAAAGTAACCTATACTATGAATATTACGTTACGAGTTACGGGACTCGAATTAAAATGCCGCTGGAATTACTATAAAATTTATTAGAACTATACAAACACGTACAACACAGGTACTAACATAACTGGACACAACCAGTACAAACGTAATACACGATTCAATAACACGCGCAAAGTCCGTCACTATATAGCTTATCGAATGTACACACGTCTTGTCTCCCTTCTGCCTATCGCTAGACAGCCTCACCCCTACGTTCGGGCCCTTTTATCCTGTACAAATACAATATGTCTCGACACGATATTCGACCGCATAACAATAATTTCAGAAATCATTATCCTACCATAACGGATTACAATACACAATAGGCTGTTTTTCTAATTACAAATTTTAAAAACAAAGTAAACAAAAGAAGTCCAATTGCCGGAAAGGTAATTAATTGCAGGTGTGAATTGGTCTTTGTTGGTCGGAATAATATGATGTATCTATTTGACATATACAGGATAATGAAACGTTACAATCAATACTCTACAGAAGCTTACATATTTTTTCTAATCCCTTCTTTCTACAAAAAGAAAATTGTAGAGTTGTCAATGGCAATGAGTCATCCTATTGCTCATCACCTGTTAGTGATGAGCAATAGGATGTACCTATTGCTCATCACTTACAGGTATTAGTCAATTAGTGTAGTGCATTTCACATCTGTTGATGACTATATATACCAAATCTTATAAAATCAATTCGTAATTCTCTGGGTAATAACTGACTGACATACCGACGGATTTATTTCTTTTTTTTATCATAGTTGTGGGCAAGATCGCTGGTTGATAAATATTACTTGTGGCGTACAAGTAATATTTATCAATTGTTTATATTTACGATTAATTTTCTTAGTGGTGTAATTCGTTGCCCTAAATAAGTTAAATTAGTTTGCAATAATTTCTGTTTTTAAATCAAATCCAGATTAATATAATATTAAATTAATATAATAAGAATAATAATAATAATCGTTGATTCAGACAACAAATTAGTAGATTACTTCATCTTCCTAAATTGCAAGAATTGCAACAACTCTCTTCAATTATATATATAGGCGGAGTTATACAAAATCAAGTAAGCTGTGATTTTTGGGCGTAATGTTACAATTTGAATAAGCTAGGTTTGAACATGTAATGAATGAATGTAATATGAATTGGCTGAAAGGTATTTGTTACTGGATTATAAAGTCCTAAAGAAATCATTCTTACAAAACATTAAGTTAAAGAGAGACATAGGCAAGAATTCGGGTTTGACGTAAAAATTACTGGGCCGATTTTTATGCGGTTTTAGCTGATCGACAGCTAATTCTTAGACTTATCTTGGGACTTTATACTGGGAATGCCGTGTTAATTTTTCTGGGATTAATTTAAAATGGCCAGTCGGAAAAAATAAGATTTCCAATGTAATTTTTTACTGATAGATAGCAAATTTAATGTAATAAAATGCGTGATACTTTTTATCTCAGGAATCCCGCGGGACTTTTCCCAGGAGCGGTTTGAAGTTGTTTTAATGCATCAAAATTAGCTTATTCTGACACAGTTTTCACTAAGACGATATCTTACATTATTTTTTAAATGCTGCGACAGATTGTGTCTCGGGTATTCCGTGGAAATTTAAAGTCAAGCGTGGGCAAAGTCGCGAGGTTATCCTAGTCTTAAACAAAAATGAATAATAGTTCAATATAAATAATTGATTTGAAACAGGAAATATGTTTGTTTGATGGAGTTATCCGTGTTGGAATCGAAAAATAATACAATTTCCTGCGGCCGGGCGGCCTGTCGTAAGAGGCGGTAAAAACCAGGTGGTAGGGAATTTGCCCGTCTGAATGGCTACCACCTCTACAGCTGTAGCCACCTATGTCTATAGGCCATGGTAACCGCTTTCCATCAAGTGGACCGTCTGCCTGTCTGCTGAGCTCATGCAATATGCTCTTCTGAATTGCCCATAAGTAGTCGCTCGTTTACCGTCAGGTAAAGATCCATAGTTTGATTGGTCTGATACAGATAATAAATCTGACTATGCTCTATGGATGTAGTTCCTTTGCTTGTCGTTGTGACGAATTAAACATTGACTAAAATTTGCTATAACCGACTTTTTCCGTTTTTTTTTTACCGTAATGTACACGAATGAAGCACCATAAAGATCTATAGTATTTTTTAACGTCTGAAAAAAGAAACAGTAACTAATTGGTTAAACTACCTTTAAACAAAATGAATTGCTTTGCTAAGTTGAAAATACATTTTTCTAGGACATTTTCTTGGTGTTTCAAGTCTTTTCAACTCAGCAGTATTTTGTAGCGAGCTAACCCGAGTAAACTCAAGTTAAATACAAGGCTACTTTTATCTAAGAATCTAGGTCATTGGGATTCTGAAAGTCGTTTTCTTGTACGTTGTTTCCATCCTGAAAAGTAAGGTAGAAATCAAATATAATATATAACATAACTAGAGTTTCTTTACCCCACGGCTGCGCTGCGGGTTAGACTCTAGTGCATACCTCTTGTTTAAAGAGCAGGCGTTAAAACAGGTTACGTTGTATTAAATTTTTATGGTGGTGCTATTTGCCCCCGGGAGATTTACTTCATTTTATATCGCAAACTATACCATCCTACGGGATGAAAATATCTATGTCCATTTTTGGTATTCAGACAGACAGATCGAGTTACTGTCGCATTTTTTATAGATTATATATATATATATTTATTTATTTATTTATTTATTTAATTTTAGGAAGGCTTACAGACTAATACATATCAATATAGTAAAAAGAAAAGTATATAAAAAACAAATGCTGATAACAAGCCTCCACCTATTGGTAATAAAACGTACAACACAATTCCTATTGATAATATAGTTACTAAGTTTCTGTCTTTCTAAAAAATTCTTGAGCCAGTATTCGCTTGACCGAATTTATACTAGTGCAGTATAAGTCTAGGTTCAATTTTACTACTATTTTGTTGAAACAATTTGAGCTTCGTAGAATAAAGGCGTTTTGTCTATAGTTAGTGGTCACTAAAGGTGTATGAAGTAAACCTCTCTGTCTAAGACCAAGTTGATTAGCCCGTAAATATATTTTTGAAATTAAGTCTGGGCAATCAATATCGCCTCTAGCCAACTTCATCAAAAAAGTTATATCATTTATATTGCGTCTAACATTTAAAGGTAAAAAATGATATTTTTTGCAGCGCTCGTTATAGCATTTGGATGATTGCTGTGCCCGGTAATCTAGATATCTTAGGAACTTTTTTTGGATTTGTTCAATTCTATTTATATATATATTATATTGTGGATTCCAAACTTGTGATGCGTATTCAAGATGACTGCGGACAAATGAACAGTACATAATTTTTATTGGCTTTAATGATTGGAAGCATGCCGATGCTCTCATTATAAAGCCCAGAGATTTAGATGCCCTGTTTATTATGTGATTAATATGATTATCAAATATTAACTTACTGTCGTGCATGACCCCTAAATCTCTGACGACACTCAGTCTGTGAATTTTTTTATTATAAAAGGTGTAATTAGTATTTATAATATTCCTTTGCTTTGAGAAAGTAATAATATGACATTTTGATATATTCAGTTGTAGTCTATTGCAAGTACAGTATTCCGAGAAGCGATTTAGTTCATCTTGAAGTAGAAGAGCGTCTTCGTTATTACGAATCGGTTTTAATATTTTCATATCATCTACATATAACAAAATAATAGAGTTTTGGAAGCAACGTTTTACGTCCGAAATAAATATATTAAAAAGTAAAGGACCAAGGATTGATCCTTGAGGCACTCCCGACGGTATTGATTTCCAAACCGACGCATTTCCATGCAGTACTACCCTTTGTGTTCTATTTTGCACGTATGAGGAAAACCAGCGGAAAAGGTCGCCATAAATTCCAAGATACATAAGTTTACGCAAGAGAATCCGGTGATCTATACGATCAAAACACTTACTATAGTCTGTATAGACAACATCAACTTGCGCCCCCTTTTCGATATAGTCGGTCAGATATTCGTTAAATAATACTAAGTTAGAAGTAGTCGACCGATTTTGCAAAAAGCCGTGTTGTTCTATACCGAGAGTGCTAGCCAAGCCTGAATATACCGTCGAGTATACGATCTTTTCCAAAACTTTAGAAAATAGACATAGTTTGGATATTGGGCGATAGTTGGTGATATTAGATTTATCTCCCTTTTTGAATACAGGGGTAACAAAAGCAGATTTCCAAATTTTAGGGACTTCCCCTTCCATTAACGACCGCCTAAAGAGTATACAAATAGGAGCAACTAGGTTTGAGGCACATTTTGTTATGAATAAGGGTGGAATTAGGTCTGGACCACCGGATTTTGTAAGATCAAGAGATTTAAGTAAATTTAGAACCTTATCAGGCTGTATATCTACGGCATTAATTGAACTACCTTCGTCCAAATCGTTTGTCTTGTTAGGAAAAATTATCGCAGTGTCTGGTTCTTGAAAAGTAGACTGAAAGTAATCTACGAATAGGTTACTGATAGCTTCCCCTGTTTTTGCTGTCTGATTGTCAAAACGCATAATACTGGGGAAACTATTGTTATTTCTCTTACTCTTTATATAAGACCAAAAACATCTAGGATTAAAGGCTATCGATGATTCAACTTTGTCCATATAATTTTTGAAACACACCTTTTCTAATTCTACTACTTGTTGTCGTAAAAATGAAAACGTGTGATAATCTGCGAGGTTGCCGTATGTTTTATATTTGCGATGAAATTTTTGCTTCTCTTTTAGGGTTTTTATTAATGCCGCACTATACCATTGTGGATGACACTGGTGTTTTACAGACTTTATGGGGACAAATTTGTCTCTAACGTCATACAACACTTTGTAGAATTTGTCAACTGCTTCCTCTAATGTATCTGACTGGAGCAATTGGTACCAGTTGACTGTGTTTAATGTACTGTTTATTGCTTCGTAGTCACCTTTATTGTAAAGATACTTTTTGTTAACTTTATTTTGTAATGTATGAATTTCCACAAAGTCGGCCCATAACAACAGAGGCTTATGATGTTTGTCTACTGGTACCGCCAAGGGATCCAAACATTCTTTTATTTTAATGTAGTCGTTTGAGAAGATTAAATCTAATAGTCTATTATTAATATTACGGTGCTTATTATACTGGGATAAATTACACGTGTTCATAGTGTCAAAAAAATCTACAAGTGTTTGGTCACTAAATTCTCCTGGCTGAAGCTCATCACTATCGGGTACTTCTGACCATTTGACGTTGATGCCGAAATTGAAGTCGCCCATAATAATAAATTTATCTTGTGGTCTAGATGAGATAATATTATTAATTTTATTTGTAAAATTTGCAAGTTGTGTTTTGTACGAATAGCCTTGGTTTTCATTACAAAGGTAAAGGGCACAAATATGTATGTTATACGTAACCGATGACCTAGTTTTTTTAAGTGTGATTGATACCCATATATCTTCAGCAGTGCTTCGCCAATTGGTTTGTTCCAATACAGTCAGATGTCTGTGAGGTACGGGTGTAGTCACGATCACGCCTCCACACTATATATCTGTTATTGAATATTTCGCTACTATCTATACCATCTACAAGCCAAGTTTCCGTAAGAACAACACGTCATAATTACATAAACATAAATTTCTAAAAAATATATTAGTTTTTGTGCGTAATCCGCGCACATTTTGATAATATAAATTAAGCGAAGCCATGAGAACATATAAAACAATGAAATAAATGGTTAAGCAAGTAATTCAAAATATAGTATATGGTATATAAATATATAGTAGGTATATAAATATGGTATAGTAATAGCAAATTGATTATAATCCAACGGCATTTCAGAACGTAATTTACATTATGGAACCAGCTTGTAAGTATGTAAAGCCATATTGTACGTAGGATACATATAAATACAGTATTCATATTCCATTTTAAGAAATTTAGATTTATTAATACACATTTGTTTGTGTATAAGAAAGTAGTCGAGCTATAAAAATAAATATGACAAAAGTAGGTATATTTTAAAAGTTCCAAGATACCGAGAACACGCGGTACGGCACAGCGATTTACATCACGCGTTATATTTATTTTGCAGTTAAATGTACGGTAGCGAGAATTTGACTTTATTACATAAAGTTTATATTTAGTTATTAATAGATGAAAAACAACGCAATAGTAGTAATTTTTTAACCAGTCAATATAGTGCATTACAAAGTTACTTTGAGATTGTATGAATGAAACATCAATCTTAATATTATAACTTATATGATTCGGCAATGTTGACAGTATTACTTTATAAATTAATACAATGTAAAGAATGACGGGCTTGTTTACATTAAGATACGAAAAACCTATAATTAAATAATTTTGGACAAGTCTTTTTCGGTTTTCACAATTAAAATGTGGGACGTGTCCGTTTTGCGTGTATGAATTTTGGCATTTTTTACCCACACATAGCGAAAATCCTTTTCAGCTGCCAATTTTTTTACTTTCGATAGTAATCCCTTATTCTGTGGTGTAAGATGGTCGTTAATGTATATTTTTTGGTTTCCTGGAAATCCGATGCTGTTGACAGTGAGGGAGTTGGACTTTGTTATGATCCTGGCTGCAGCTATAAAGTCTTCTTTAGCATACCGAGTTAAGAAGCAAGCTATTATCGGCTTGCAGTGATCCTTTTCACGAGTTGGTACTCTCGTTACGAAGTTGAGTCCAATTTTAGACACCGGGTATTGAATTTTTTCTCCAATTTTTGCTAAAATTTCAAAAAGATTTTCATTGTTTTTCTGCGGTATACCTTTTATTTCGACATTATTTTGACGCATCCATTGATCTTTGTGGTTTAATTCTTCTTCAAGTTTTTCGTATCTACCCTGTATCAGATCTATTTGTTCTTGCACTTTTTCAACTCTTTTGAGTCTTTGCTCCATGTTGTCAATCTTTATATTCAATCCTTTGAGTTCCTTATTCGTATCTTTTAATGATGTTTTTAAGCCAGCGAACTCTAACCGTAATCCCTTTACTTCTTCATTTAGAGATTCTAGCGGAGCAAGTTTAGCAGAAATAGCTCTTAATTCGTCTAGAATCACAGATTCTGAGTCGGGTTTTGGTGATGATGGCTGCAGTGGGTGGCTAGTTGACTTACATTTTATGCAACGCCAATTGAGCTTTCTATCGCCAAGTTTTCGATATCCGGTTTCAGTAATTCCAGCACAATGAAAGTGTAATTCTTGATTACATACAGCACAGTGAACGCCCTCAGAGAGCAATTCGGAACAAGCGCCACACTTATACATGTTCATTGTTAAGATTAATTGAATAAATTATTTCGTAGACACTTATTTACGTCTTAGAATACAACTGTAGGTACACAAAACAATCGTATACGCAGGTAGGTAAATGACACAACCGCGCGGCACGAAAGTGACGGACGAATTATATATATATATATATATATATATATATATATATATAGAATTTTGGATTTATAAACTTGAAAAATGATTGATCTTCTATACAAACTTTCATCCTCTATTGCAACTCTTTCTAGTTTTGTTTAGCTATCCCCCGTGTAAACTACATTAACGACCAAAACTACCAGAACCACCAAAACTACCAAAATAACCAAAATGACGAAAACGGCAAATCACAAAAAAAAACTATCCCACTTCCTGGAATAACTTTTACATAAATCTATCCCAAAATCTCTCCCTTTATCCGGAATGAAAGTATGCTTTTCCCACCCTTGGTATTAAAACTACATATATAGGTACCGAATTTCAGCCCAATCAGTCATATATTTTTCCGTAAAAGCATAACAAACAGAGAGATAAATACATATTTTTATCCCGGAAACTATCCCATTTTTCGGGAAAAAAGTATGCTATGTTCATCCTCGGCGTTGAAAATATATACATACTGAGATTCAGCTAAATCGGTCCAGTAGTTTTTGCGTGAAAGAGCAACAGACAGACACACAGACAGTGTTACTTTCGCATTTATAATATTATTAGAGTTTACCCCGCGGCTCAGCCGCGGGTTAACCTCTAGTTCCTGCTTCTTGTTTAAAGAGCAGGCATTAATACAGGTTACATTGTACAACATTTTTATGTTAGTGCCATTTGCACCCCAAAAGTCGTTTTATATCGCAAACTATCCGATCTCCTGGCATGAGTATATATGTCCATTTTCGGCATTAAAACTAAAATTAAACAAAATTACAATAAAAACGATCCAGTGTTCCCAGTGTTTTTTTCGAAAACTTATCAGAAAGACATATCGAGTTACTATCGCACTTTTATAGACGATGAATTTTTATTTATCTATGAATACTACAAAAATTACAAAAAGGACAAAAACAGCAAAAGGACAAAAAAACTAAAATGACAAAAAGAGCTAAAAGGACAAAAAGGGGAAAAAGAGTAAAAGGAGCAAAGGAGAAAAAAGATCGAAAGACAAAAAGATCAAAATGGACAAAAAGGAGCAAAAAGAGCAAAATTTAAAAAAAGGACAAAAGAGCAAAAACAGAAAAAGAGCAAAAATATCAAAATGGACAAAAAGAGCATAAAGAGCAAAATGGCCAAAAGATCAAAATGGACAAAAAGAACAAAAAAATAGCAAAAAGAGCAAAATGGACCAAAAAGAGCAAAATTAACAAAAAGGTCAATAATGACAAAAAGATCAATAAGGACAAAAAGAGCAAAAAGAGAAAAAGGGCCAAATGGATAAAAAAGGTCAAAAATATTAAAAAGGACAAAAAGAGCAAAAAGGTCAAAAAAGCAAAAGGGACAAAAAGAGCATAATGAGCAAAATAGACAAAAAGAGTAATAAGAGCAAAAGAGAATAAAGAGTAATAAGAGCAAAAGAGCATAAAGAGCAAAATGGTCAAAAGATCAAAATGGACAAAAAGAACAAAAGAGTCAAAAGAGCAAAAGAGCAAAATTAACAAAAAGGACAAAAAAGAGCAAAAAAGAGACACAACAAAATGGTCAAAAAGAGCAAAAAGGACAGAAAGAGCAAAACATACAAAAAGGACAAAATAACCAAAATGATGAAAATGGCAAATCACAAAACCAATCAAAACCTATCCCACTTTTGGGATAACTTTTACATAAATCTATCCCAAAATCTATCCCATTATCCGGGATGAAAAATATCCCTTGTCCACCCTTGGTATAAATTTACATATATACCGATTTTCAGACAAATCGGTCCAGTAGTTTTTCCGTAAAAGCATAACAAACAAACAGACAAATATATTTTTATCCCGGAAACTATCCCATTTTTCGGGATAAAAAGTATCCTATGTTCATCCTCGGTATCGAAAATATATATATATACTGAGTTTCAGCCAAATCGGTCCAGTAGTTTTTCCGTGAAAACGGAACAGACAGACAGACTGACAGACAGACAGACAGAGTTACTTTCGCATTTATAATATTAATAGGGATTATGGATGTCGAGGACATGTTGATTGCTTTGATATTACTAACAGAATATGTTACACTGTTCCAAGACCAGTTCGTCGACGTGAAATCAGGGCAACACTATTTGCTACACCCGTGGGGCTAACGCTGGTATACGCTTTCCTCTCCGACGACTTGTTGAAGAATACAATAACACTTTCGAGAGTACTGATATAAACATATCAATTCAAATTAAAAAGTTTTTATTCGAAATAAGTTCCAGTGGAGAACACTTTGAAGGTCACATATATAAGTCAAAATTTAAATCTACTACCTATTCTACGTAAACCACTTCGTACCGTATTATTGTTGTTTAAAGGAGAAGAAGCAACAAGGAAATCCCCAGCAACAAGTTTCGCTAAAAAAAAAATATTCTTCATAATTCTTTATCTGTCTTAGGCTCTTTTTTTAAATAGATATAGAAATAGTTATACAATTACTTTTCAAAGAATTAGTGGAGTTGTAACAAACAAAAAATATTGTTATCGTCGTAATAGTTTCAAATTTTGAAAATACAATTGCTGAGGTTCTTTTCAGGGTGTAACTCGTAACTTTGAGCTGCGTATTGCTGGGCGCGAAACAAACCAAGTTGTTTAGTCTACCCCTTTTTAATTCTTCACACTAACTTTTATTAATTGGACGTAGTTACGCAAAAAGGATCCAACCCACAAAATGTTATTTTTGGATTATTAAAGATTAAAGTTTTAGCTGTATTGATGCAGTTAAACTTATTTGTATTAAAAATGATACATTTACGCTTATATTTTCCTAAGAACACATAGACACAAACAAGTACTTCAATGCAGAAACATAGCTAACACTTTGTAACATTTTGTGGGTTGGATCTTTTTGCGTAACTACGTCCAATTGATTTATGAAAAATAGAATATTTTGTTCAAAAACTACTGTTTCCCTAGGTTTTCCAGGTGGTTTACGGTCCCGTGGCACCTCATTATGATGCGGAGGGACGCTGGAAGGTTTAGTGGGTAGTCTGGCAGTCGGTGCATGCACCAACAGCCGGGAGTCCCACATACCCCTTAGTGACATCCCCCGGGGCCTAAGGATATGTACAAACGCATTCCCCCAGTGTTGACAAAAAAAAAAGGTTTTCCAGGTGGTAGGGTATTTGCCCGTCTGGATGGCTACCACCGGAGGCCTTGAGTTACCAACTTTTAGTTATGTTCCGGCATTAGTGTCCAGGTTCCAGTCTCTCTTTAGAGATCCGCAGCACATTGGTACCACCTTTGTTGTTACAAATATCCATAGGCGACGGCAAGCGCTTTCTATCAGGTGGGCCACCTGCCTGTCGCCTGCAGAAGTCATGCAATCAAAAATATTCCAGGCAAAGAATCGAACGCATGTGCGTTTTTATACGACTATATAGGTTCGCCTTTCATCACTGTCTTACTTGATTTTTGAGTGAAGCATTAGCATTAGGCACTAAACTAGCACGACTTAAGCTTGTTTGCATACTTCCATTAGTAATGAAGTGAATTAACTTGCGTAACTGGCGACTTAACTTCTTATTATCGATTGACCCAAAATCTACTTAAGACGGCAACTTATTACTTGACTGGCATATCCAAATAATAATAACGGCGTTACTTGCCAGTTCCTCGTTTCTTAATTAATCCAAACCTATATTAACTAAAAATTTTACGTCTAGTACTTCAAATCAAATCATTTATTTGCTTAAAAACATGGTTGGTAAAAATATTAGATGAGAATATATTATTTTATGTTTCACATGTTTTTGCCCTTTCAGGCATGCAAATAGTAATTAATTTGAAAATCAACTAATTAACAAAAACATAGTGAAATCCACTCAACCCACAGACATTAAATACAATGTATTTATATGGAATAAGGGCTCAGTATTATATTCTTGAATACTTATAGTCTTGAGGGACTATGGGCAGAGTAAAATATAAATAAGTTAAGTTTTCTTACATTGTATTCAATAGTATGTAATTTTATAATTATTGTATATAGACGATATTCATTACATTTTATTTTCATGTTGGCAGACGCGATAGATTTATGCTGTAAATACAATGTCAAAAATGTCAAAAATAAAATATAAGAATAATAAAGTATGTCAAAGTATGTACATATATAGTCAAATTTAATTTACAATTGGTCATCAAGAAGAATTTTAATGTCGTAATAGCATTTTTCGAGTAATATCTTTTGTAGCCTCTTTTTAGACAAATCTATGTTATCGTCCCTAATAGATCTGGGTACTTTATTAAATATCTTCTGATACTTCTGATTAAAACAACGTTTTAGGGATTTTAAACGTGGCACTTTATTTTATTATTTATTTCAACGTTCCTATATAAATAGATTAATTAGGCGCCCATAGTCAGTAATAATCACAAGCAAAAATTAAAAAGTTTTACATAATTAAAATATACGAGTTGGGTGTAAGCTAAATAAAACCTTTAAATCTCTCATTGACACTTGACATCCTTGTCAAGTGTCTTGTCAAATCAAATGCCGCGTTTAAAATCGTTAAAACTTCATTCATCAAAATACATGTAAGTGTAAATCAGGCTTTAATAATAAACAAAATAAAATCATAGAATTAGTATAATTGGATAAGTAACTCTTTACGTCACGAGTGTAACACCCACAATTTTATTACACCGAAAAAACATGAGCAAAAACATTGTCAAAATTACGAAACCGTGTCTTACGGCCTAACATAATATCATTTTGGGAATTCAATGACCGTTAACAATGAATATACATCAGAATACTATAATTAAAGCTGCTACAAAGGCTAATGACGTCTGCAAAAAATAGTATGTACTGTAGCTCGAGCAAAAAGTAAAGCAATTTATTTTATTTTCAATATTTTACTTTTATGCCTATCATGTCTTAACGTCAGAGAGGAATATGAACAGTTTCTAGTGTTGTATTTAGGTTTTAAGAATGGCATTATTATTAGTATTTCCATAAACATGTAAATTCCCATCGATTTAACAAAGATATAATATGTTGGTTGTTTTTGCTTTGACAGGTTAAGAAGGGTTTCACCCTATAATATATTGTATCTTACAATATTTTAGTCAATTTTACTGTATATTGTAAAGAAATATTATAGTACGAAATCTATACATATTATAAAACTGTAGAGGTCGAATTTTTGTACAATGAAAAAAAATGCTAAAAACCAAGTTGATGTAAGAAGTGAAACTAATTTAGATTTTTGATAAATTTTTTGTTTCTCTGTTTGTCTGTCTGTACGGGCTTATCTCCGAAACGACTGGACCGATTTAAATGAAATTTTGTATGGTAGTAGCTTATATTCCTGGTCAACGTATAGGATACTTTTGATCCCGAAAAATTAAACAATTCCCGTGAGATAGATAAAAAATCTTTACACGCAGACAAAGTCGCAGGCAGAAGCTAGTGTACTATATTGTCATCGCAATTCAATTGTCGCGCTTTTTGGTGAGAATTTTATAATTATTTTAAAAATAATAGCATTTGCTGGCTAAAACAATAAGTTATATTATCAATCACATCAACAATTCAATAACGAAATAAATAAAATAATTAATAAAATTAAATGTGTATTATTTTTCCCTAACTTGCCCAAAACTATATTTTTACGTTAAAAAAAAGTACTATATTCTCTTAAAAAAAAGGTGGCAACCCTACCGGTCAAGTATCGAAATGCTATTGCGCCACGCCTATATCAATCATCTTATAGAATATTGCAGTCATATATATGCATTGAGACCCTTTTTATTATCTTACAAAACATCACAGCTTTACACTTTGTACGAGCGTACCAAGTCATGACGTCACAGCAATCAAGAATACTTAACACGGGCTAAACACAAAACGTTCAAAGCCGTATTTAAAAAGAAGATATTCTATCAATCTTAATATTATCGATACCATTTAATATTACTTCTTACTATTATTAATGATATATTTTAAATTTCTGTCTTATCTGTTTTTTATTCTCTCGCAGCGTGACCTATATAAAAAGTTTGATATAAAGTAGAGGCGATGTGTTGCGAATGCTATGACTCGGCCGTTTCTTGCGAAGTCTGAGGATCAAAAGGTCGATACTTAACGCCTCGTGTTATTTCAACATTAAAATATGTAACATTCAATAAGTTTTCATGAATTTCTAAGATTTTTTTTAAAATGATATCCCAAGGAACAGAATGTTTGATTTTTCCATGCCAATACGTAAACAAGGCTTCTAATATACGTAATACGTAATAAGGCTGGGGCCAAGTGTTCATTATTTATCCCGCCTCTATTGCTCAATGGAACTCCAATAAATAGAGTTAAAGAATTTAAATATCTGGCGCATTGGGTAACGGAGGTCCAGGACGATAATGTGGACATGGATAGGGAACGTAGGGCATTGTCAGTCCGGGCAAACATGTTGGCCCGCAGATTTGCTCGGTGTACAGAGACAGTTAAAATAACGTTATTTAAGGCTTACTATATACTCGGCAAGTCTGTGGCTCAAATATACCCAAAGAGCTTACAATGCCCTACGAGTCCAATACAATAATTCCCTCAGGGTGTTGTTGCGGCGACCGCGTTTCTGCAGTGCGTCGGCTATGTTCGCCGAAGCACACATAGATGGCTTTGATGCTTTGTGGCGTAAAAAACAGCGTCGTTGCTAAGCAGATTGCGTGGTAGCAGCAACAGCATCCTGAAGGGAATAGTTGATAAATTTGACAGCCCACTGATTTGGTCCTTCGTTAAGAGGACTAAATCAGTGCTAGTCATTAATTACTAACGTAGACATAAGGAAAAAAATACTAATTACTAATAACATGATTGTGTGTATCTTTGTGTAAATTCATACTGGACTGTTTATTCGTGTTTGTGTATTAGTGGACTGTGTTGTCTTTAATTAAATAAATTATTATTATTATACTTGGAATACTAAAATAGCCAAGTTCTTGTTAGTTCGGATACAGTAAAGAGTTACATAGAGACGACAGACATTCGCAGTTTATGTCATTTGGGGACAGGACCCGGAAAATACATTAATCATTTAATTATTATGGATTTTATTTATTTCGCGTTTCTTTTAACAATATTAGGACGACACTGGTACAAGCGTTTTATTATGGCATGAGTTTAGCAGAGAAACAGACGGTCCACTTGATAGAAAGTGGTTACCATCGCCTATGGACCTTTGTAAGGAGACTGAAACCTGGTCACTAATGACGGAACACAACTCAAGGTTGTTATGGCATCATACTCTAGACCAGAGGTGGTAGACCGCCAGACGGACAAATGCTCTCCCACCTGATATAAAGTTATATTCTTCGTGTGTTCGGTTCGTATAGCAAGTTTTAAATGTTTAATGATAAGTAACTTTTCGAATTGCTATAAAAGTTTTGTTGTTTGTCACAATTCAAAGATCTACAATTTATTTGACTTTACAATTATTACTGGAATATAGCAGACAGTCTGATAGCCCATTTCATGGAAAGTGGTTTACGTCGCTTTGGACATTTGCAACGCCAAACGTACCTGCTGCCGGGCTTCAAGAGGGAAAGGAACCTGGCTGGTAATACCGGATGTGTCTAAGGTGAATAATTAATTACCTTTAGAAATTTCACTTACTCGTAATAAATTTCTAATTATATCTACTATAAATATTAATTTAATTATATGTACGCGTACGTGTTTGTTAACACGAGCTTATCAATAATTCTCACGGTTCCTTATGTGGATGTGTAAATGTCAACAAGTGATAAGATTTAGGTCATGTGTACTTCTATACCATCGTGTTTACTTCAATTATTTACAATAAATAGGTATTAGGTATCTCTATGAATGAAGAAAAATAAGGCGAAAAAAAGCTATCGATACCAAAACATAAATATAACAGAAAGACTTCATAAAAAAAAGAACTTCTAACTATTTCTTTTTATAAATCTATTTAATACTCTGTTAACGAATCTTTAGGATAATTTTTTGTCAATTACATACGATTTACATTAATGTACCTATATATATACTAGCTGTACCTGGCAGACGTTGTCCTGCCTTTAAGAGATAAAAATCTAGATCCCGATTCCAGCGTCATCTACCGGGACCAAATGTTAATCTAAACTATTCTCAAATCCACTTGAACAAACTAAATTTTTTGTCAAAATCAGGCCCAGCGTTTAGGAAAAGTATCGCGGCGCCACCTACTGGGTCCAATCGTTTATTTAAACCATTCCAGGACAAACAAACTTCAACACATACAACAACAAAAAGAACAACTAAATTCTGGTACCCAATTGCAACGCTATCTATCTGGTTCAAATTAAAATCTAAATCATCCCAGTAGAAAATTATATAATTACTAATTTCGCTATTAAAAAATAGGGGTTTATCGTAGAGGGTTGAAAATTTAGGGTTGCATGTATTTTTAAATGCTGTATCATAAAAAAATATTTAAAAATTAAAAAAAAAAATTAGGGTTGGACTACCCTTAACATTTAGGGGGATGAAAAATAGATGTTGTCCGATTCTCAGACCTACCCAATATACACACAAAATTTCATGAGAATCGGTCAAGCCTTTTCGGAGGAGTATGGGAACGAACATTGTGACACGAGAATTTTATATATAAGATATATATATATATATATTTGGTTCTTGTAAATTTTATAATAATAATTGTAATAATGTGTTTGTAATCTTAAAGAACATTTGCACGCCTCATAGGCAAAACATGTGATCCTAGTATTCCAATGTCACCTCAAATGTATGTACCATGTTTTAAGCAAATAAATGAATTTGATTGATTTGATTCCAACTTTACCAGCCAGTATTATTAACTTTTATCAGTTCCAAAAAGTTTGCACCTCATGCACATTTTTTATTTATTCGTATTATTTTAAGATTATGCTACCAAATCAAAAATACATACAATCCGTAAATATTTTTTGTATAATAAATTAATATAGTTGGTGTATGGTTGTCAGTGGTTTAAAGTTACGCAGTCTGTTAGTCATCGTTCTGTCCATAGAAAATACACTATTGGTTATGTCGCTTTACCTAGTGACATTTGAAGTTAACATCCATGATATAATAAATTTGTGCAGGCTTTGAGTTTGTAAAATACATTTGTTGCCGACGCGAGTATCTGGTGCCGCCTTTAAATTCCCACAAAAGTGTGTCTGTTGCTTTATGTTAAAATGTCATGCAAAAAAGTACAATAAAATCCTCTTCCGTTTTCACACTTAATGGCGTCGTTTTATTTCTTACAAAGAAAAATCATCATTTCGTTTCCTAGAAACCTAAAACAATATTCTAAAGCACGAACCATCTACAATATTTAAAAGAGGAAAAAAATATCAAGGGCAATTTCGGACCTCTAGCAACGACAACGAATTGCCGGAGTCTGTCTTTTCCGATACTTATAACCTGAGTGTCTTCAAGTCCCGTGTGAATAGGTAACTTCTAGGTAAGCGTGCTCCATCCTAGACCACATCTTCGCTCCATGTAGGACAACATTGTAGTCAAACGTGAACCTATACTACAATAAATTAAAAATAAAACGAAGTTTCGCTATCACAACTAGTCTAGAAGTATTGTATATTTAAAAAATCTAATATACATGAATATTATAACGTAATAAACATAGAAACAAATGGCTTTTAAGCCTTACAGATGACAGCTATGCATTTTATTTGCAATAGAACTTAATATTCTGCATCGAGATAAAATTTTAATTTACATATCGATAAAAATAGTTTTACATGTACAGGTTTTTTTCACTTTGTCGCTTGCTAACGTCGCGTAAATGTTTTTTTTTGTGAAGAAACTCATTCTTTGACTTTGGACTATGGTTCAATCGAGGAACATCTTAGAAAAATGACGTCATCTCTTTTGACTATATTTTTCTGTTTCTTTTCATCTTTTTATTCTTGTTTTCAATCTGCGTTACTGTGAATGACTGTGACCAAACGCAACTTATATACAGCGTTAAAAATACCGCGTTAACGATAGTGTATATACATGAGTTAACTGTTAATGTTCGTCATTAATGTTGCATCTCAAATAACTACATCTGTGTGACACAGTTACTAACACTAACATTATCCCAGGAGGGGATGTGGCAATATCTAACCGTAAAAAGGAACTCATAGTATCGCCGCGGTGTGTCTATTTGTCTGTCACAACTTGTATTGCCAGGTCCGATTTGGTTGGAATCGGGACCGAAGGTGAACAAGGCGGGATTTAGAGGTACATCGAAATAAACAAAAAACAAGGATTTTTAAAATTAATGTTTAATCTGTTATATTTCTAATAGTTGAATTTTCAATTTTTTAATAATAATGGTTTTTAATAAATTTATCAATCTATAAGAACATTTACTGACCCGATCAGGTGCAAATCGGGTCGCGTCCCCAGTCCCCTGAAAATCGGGACGTCCCGCGCAAATTGGGACACCTGGCAAAGTTAGTCACAGCTGGTTAACTTGAGAACTACTAACGCTACATATATGGAATTTCGCATATGTCTTCCTTAGTCTATTAAGAAAAAAAGATATTTTTTAAATGTATTTACGTATAAAAGACAATAGAAAGAGAAGAGAATTTTAGAATGCCTACATCCAGCAATGAATTGCGATTGACTAAGGACAGTAACATAATATAGCAATTATACAATCCAATACTATAATTGTAAGCATTGTGAAAATTTGATCCTAAAATCTTTTGAATGGAGTTCCGTCTCACGCGGCTTTGCATACGCAGCGACTGTGTGTTGTCCGTAGTTTGAAAATTCTTTTGAGTGGTTTGTGTGTCGTGATTACTCGGTAATATATTTTAAAAGACGACTAATAGTGTTCTCTTTTGTTTATAACTATTGCATAGTGATTAAAAGTAGGAATAAAGCTAGTATAACAAAAATAACTCGAATAGAACTCGACGCGTAACTCGAAGGTAGAAACAAAAAATCTGTGTAAATAAACATTGCACGGGATGGTATTATCTAATCATAACAAAGTTAAATAGTGAAGTACATTTTAAGTTTATACGCAGTATTAAAACACATTTAACAATTTTAACGTTTAATAAACATTGACTATCTTCTATTATATATTCTGGCGAGTAATATAGAGATAATAAGATAATTCCCAGTCAAAGGTTTTTTTAAAGCATTAAATATTAAAGTGAAGTACTTGACAAGTCTCACGGAACTTTGTAGCCTTCTTCATTATATCTTGAATAATGGCGTCAACCAGTACCGACAGGGAAGAAAGTAGTGCCGACAAATATCACTAAAACTACAAATGCACCTGTATCAGATCCCACCTTGGAGAATAATGATGAACAATTGAGGCATTCAGCTGTCATTAGAAACGCCATACAAAGACAAGTGCCGCGACGGAAAAATCTCCTGAACAGTCGACTAAAAATTGCGGGTCGAACAATATGGCTCTGGACGCGCTTCCTATGGTTGCAAATCAATTATATTTAGAAGCAAAAGAACAGCTGGAACAAACCGGTTATATAAAAGGAGTTATAAAAGAAAAAGTTATCTCAAACCTAAGTCAAATATATAAAATTGTATTACGGTTAAACGACTCGCGTCTTAAGCTGATAAATAAATTAACAGCTAGTGAAGAACAGGACATAACGAAACTTGAATTAGTGAAACAAATAGGAATAGAGAATGACTTAAAAGCTAGTAAGATACTAGAACATTTAAAGATGCAGTCGGACAATATACAAGAGACGAAACTTCAAATGGAGTCGATCAAGGAAGAAGTTTTAAAATTAAGTGATGACATTATGAGACAAACTTCTGTTGAAAACATGACATATGCACAAAAAGTAGCATTACCTAAAATAGGACAACCGATTCACACAGTAGTAATATCATCAGTAAATTAAAGAGATACAGGAGATGACGTTGTTACAAAAATTAGGAACGCAATCGACGCTAAATCCCATGGGATTCGAGTAGATAGACTTAGAAAGGGGAAAAAGCAGAAAGTTATTATAGGATGCAAAAATAAAGTAGATATTGATAAAATAGTCAATACTATAAGAGATACAGATACAAGTCTTAATGTTGAGGAAAAAAAGAACAAAGATCCGTTGGTTATTCTAAAAGAAGTGTTGACAATAAATACTGATGACGATACAATTAAAGCAATTAAGACACAAAATTCACGGCTAGTAGCAGAAATAAAAGAAGAAGACTGGAGAATTTCTGTTAAATACAGGAAAAGGTGTAGAAACTCCTTCGTAAACGACGTCGTTTTGCAAGTATCACCAAAATTGTGGAAAATTCTTACTGAAGAGGGTAAAATTCATATAGACTTGCAGAGGGTTCCAGTAACTGACCAGTCTCCATTAATACAATGTTCACGATGCTTAGCGTATGGGCATGGTCGTAGACTTTGCAAGGAAAATCAGGATGTGTGTAGTCATTGTTCAGGTCCGCATTTACGCAAAGACTGCCCGATGTGGATGGCCGGTTCGGCACCAGCTTGCCACAACTGTCAGGTGGCTAAGAAAGATAATTATAACCATAATACTTTTGATAAGAATTGCCCCGTGCGCATGAAATGGGATAAATTGGCAAGATCTAGCGTAGCTTATTGCTAAGGTTGTCCCAAGCACTACAGTAAAACAAAATCAAGGTACCGAGAATGGACTTGCATTGCAAAAATATATGGTCTTTCAAGCCAATTTGCAACGTAAGAAATTAGCAATGAACGAAATTCTATTAGAAGGGTCAAAAAGAAAAATAAGCTTTGCCTTAATACAAGAACCATATATAGGAGCTAAGGGAGAAATAGGACAACTAACGGGATGTCGAATTATCCAAAAGGCCCAAAACAGGGCGAAACCAATAAAGGCTGCTATACTTGTGTTTGATGACGAAATTTAAATAATTGAACAGCCAACATTCATAACAGAAAATATAGCAGTAGCCATTCTAAAAACAAATACATGGGAGTTATTCGTTGTTTCTCTATACTTTGAAGATAGTATGCGAATAGAACCATATCTAGAAAAGCTTCAAGAAATTAAGGGAAAAATTAATATAAGGAGGGTAATAATGGAGATGGAAATGGATGGAGCACATGGTGGGGTAGTATGAGGGAAAACAAGCGTGGGGAAGCACTGATGGGTTCAATTGAAGATATGAGGATGCACATTCTAAATGAAGGAACTGAACCAACTTTCTATATAGTCAGGAATGGAACAGAGTATAAAAGTATAGTTGATATAACGATTTGTAGCCAAGAAATGTTGGGGGCTATTGAAGATTGGCATGTAGATAAGGGTATAACTAGTTCAGATCATAATACAATTGTTTTCTCAGTCAACTTAAATAAACCCACAAAACATAGATTAACTAATACTACTCGAATATATAATACAAAATGGCCAATTGGATTGATTTTATAAAAGAAATTTGAATCGAATTGGATAAAAGAAAAATAAATGAAGAAAAGATAAATGAAATAAATAATACAGAGAAACTGGAGGACGTTGTTAATGATACAATTGTATACAAAGAGCCTGTGAAAAAACTATACCCAAAATAAAAAAGAAGAAGGGAACCTACTTGCCTTGGTGGAATAAAGACTTAGATCAGTTAAAGAAAGAAATGATTACAAAAAAGAGAAGGATACGATGTGCTGCAGCTAACCGAAGACACTATGTAGTTGAAGATTATCTAAGAGCTAAAGAAAGATATGAACAAGAGTCTTTAACTGCCCAAATAAACAGCTGGAAAGAATACTGTAGTATACAAAACAAGAAGAATCTCTGGGATGGAATATATAAAATTATAAGAAGAACAAGTGGCAAATATGAAGATCAATTGTTAAAAAATGAAAATGTATTATTGAACGCTGAAGATTCGGTAAGAATATTGGCGGAAACGTTTCTTCCAGATGACACATTATCAAACGATAATAATTATCATAAGATTATTAGAAAACAGGCTGATGAATTTGCAGAATTTAATAATACAGATATTAGAGATGACCCAGAATTTACTGAAAATGAGTTAGATAATGTGATGTTGAGTTTTAATGCCAAAAAAGCTCCTGGTCCCGACGGACTTACACGTCCGATATTTGTATGACGGCGATAAACTCAAGTAAACAACTGTTTCTGCGATTACTTAATAAGACTTTGCAGTTGTCTCATTTCCCAAATAAATGGAAAGAAGCAGCGGTAATTGTTCTTTGGAAACCGGGTAAACCGGATTATACCCTTCTGTCTTGTACTCAACTCAACTCTAAACTGCCCGGTGGCGCGCCTTACGCTGCTTATATACCTGGAAGAATCTTCTAGAACCCATAGTTTCGTTATTCTTTTATTTACTATCTGTTCCTTTCTAAACATCTATCTATCTCTGTCTTTTCCTTCCCGTACCTTCTATTCCAAAACTTTCGTTTATCATCTATCCCTTTCTAACATCTATCAATCTCTTTCTTTTCTTCCCGAACTTTCTATTTTAGAACATTTGTTCGTCGTCTATCCCTTTCTAAAATATAGTCCTTGTCTTTTCCTTCCAGAATCTTTAACCTTTTTCTAAAAGTTTTGAGGCCGGCTTACGCTGCCAGAAAGTTCTGCCCTCGGTCGTCACAATATTTTTCTGTTAGTCTATGCTTTAATGTACAATAAAGATTTACCTTAACTTACCTTACCTTATCATTTAGAGACTGATTCTAATTTATGTTATTGGCATAATATAATTTGTGAGCATAAAGAGATAAAATGCAGTTAAAATATTGCAGAAACGAATATGTCGTTAACATTTACAAATTATTACGCGAACAAACCATATTTTATTAATTTATTCATTAGGCTTCATACGGGATATCTCGTTACATTATACTTGTGTATTTTAATATAGGCTTTAAAAATAATTTATCGTATTCTTTTTAACAAGGTGTTTTAGCCAAAGCTTATATAAGTAAATTAAAGTCTGTAAACTAATCACAAACACGTATGCTTAATAATAAGGTGACTCCTACATACAGCTTAATTATAATTAAGTTTGGTACTTAACAGCTCTCAAATTATTATAATGTTCTTGCTAAGTTATGAACTCCTTGTATCAAGATACGCGATCCACGTTTTGCCAGAATTCCTCCTCGATTAATGATGTTTGATAATCCACCTCCAGTACAGTTCTTTGAGCTTAAGTCACATCTGCATATCGATTTTAATGAAAGAAAGAAATTATTTGTTAGGAAAGCGACAATACAAGGATGTAGCAATTTCATGATTATATTCGATAGGATGTACACCGCATTTCCTACAAATGAGGTCGGCAACTCAGCTTTATACTGTGTTGGAGTTTCCTCCAGCACAGCGCTGATTTTCAGTGCCGACTCAGCCTTATTGATTTATAATATACCCATCACCACAGTAAATGTAATAAGACGGTAACACAGTATATGGAACATAAAACAGATATGACAAACACGCGCACAGAGTATAAAAATAATCATTATCCTGTATAGTAAAATAAGAAAAAAAAATACATGTCGGAGGGAGCTATGAATCGGATTGATTGTTATTTGGATGTATAACGCACAATATTATTTGTTTACATTTTTAATTACTTTTAAAATGTTTAATTTTATTTGTTAAATCTTTCTATAACTTAAAGATCGTCCTAACTTAATAAAAGTTATGAATATTGTAATTTAATAAACGACCAATCAGAGCAGAGCATATGCCGAGCGGGGTCAAGACGCAATCTGTACTTGAGTAGCATCTACCTCAGTAGACGGAGGAGTTTTTGGCGACACATTCGAGAGATGGCAACGGGTCGAGTCGGACCGTTGAGAATTTTAAAGATAGTGTTGAAGTTAGAAGTATGACCGGTGCCCTGAACCCGCTGCTAGGTCTAAACTGTGTCAAAATATTGTTTAAATCTAAATTAAAAGTGTATAAACCGTGGCCATTGTGTTTTATGCTCGCATTTTACCCTGATAACGCACACTAAACCTGCAACCAATAAAGAAGATGTCACGAGAACGAGGCCTTCTCCGAGATACATATATATACACAACTAAACAACACTATAATAACTAAAACTAACCCGTACGGTAATCAACAAATAATCTTATAACTACTAATTGAATCAAATAAATAAAATAAAAACAAATTGCATATCGGCTTTTGTTATCATTCAGATTCACTGGAAATGAATCGATATTGCTACTTTTAAAAGGTGGACAAGAATTCGAGTATCTTCGTATGCGTCTCTTCGTGTACATAAACACATGACACAGATTTATTTTATTTTTATTGCACGAGCTCAGCAAACAGGTAGACGGTCCACCTAATGGAAAGCGACTACAAAAGCGAGACTCTTGCAACACCAAAGGTGCTACAAATATGCTGCTAGTCTCTATGGAACTGGAACCTGACAATTACTGCCGGAACACAAGTCAAGATTGTTATGGTGGCATACTCTAGACCAGGGATGGTAGCTATCCAGACGGACAAAACCCTACCACATGGCTGTGGGTTGTTTTGTTGCCTCTTACAACAGGTCACCCGACCGCAGGAAATTGTATTCTTTCTCCGTTCAGGTATAAAGGATATGACATTTCAGATCTAGATATGGGTACGGATGTCTATATAACATTATACCGGTATTTAAAGACGAGTTCTTTTATATGTTCATTTAAGAATTTATTGTATTGTGTACCCTTTTATCTGAAAACTGCCATCCTACGGATAAGTTCCGTTTTGCAGAACTACGTCCACTTGGTTCATCAAATTCAGATTTTATAGAGGCTATAAAATCGGTTTAATATCGACTCTATTAATTTCTCTAATAAAAAAGGACATTAAAATCTGGGAAAACATGGTAAATTACACGTCTTATTGCAGTTACCACGTAACAAATTTTGTTATGTATAGCCTACGTTCTCATCCAGTTTTTCCTCGATTACGATATATATAGTTACAACTCAGGCCCCCCGACAAAAACAAATTCCACGTACAGTTATGTAGAAGCATATTTTATTACCTGTCGGCATTTGAACTAATTGTAATCCTTTTATAATCGTCATATTTTGTTCACTTATTTATTAGCATACGTTTATAAGTCATTGTGTAGAACACCCTATCGTCCTATTGTACTCGCTCATTTGCATCATTAGCCAGGTGTTACAAGCCAATTCTAGGAAACTGTGGCGACGTTGCCGGGCGAACATACATTTGCATTTGTGGAGCATAAAACGACGGCCTGATGGAGAGAGGAGGGCAGTCAAGCTACGACTACAATACGGGCGTGACGTGTGTACATTCGGGAATCTAATAGTGACGGACTTTGCGCGTTTTATTGAATTACGACCAATACGATTGGATTTATTGTATTCGGTTATATTTGTACCTGTGTAATACGTGTTTGTATAGTTCTAATTAACTCTATAGTAATTCTAACGGCATTTTAATTCGAGTCCCGCTAAACTCGTAACAATATACAGATCACTCCATAAATGTTCCATTGCTGGATTCACACCTCCCGATTTTTTATGAGAACTACCTGTCTTCGACGTCATACTCGTGTTTCGGAAGCTGTTGGAGCTATGTGAATATTTAAACGTATTTAGTAGCAATATGTGTACTCTATACCCCGCTAAACAATGCCACAGCGAAATCGGAAAAAATAAACATTAGCGTTGGCCACCACACTGTGGTATATGTGTCTCACAATTGTAGATAAAAAAAACAAAACAAAGTTACTATACTTTATATCATGGCGAGATATTCACTTCCAAAATCGTAAAAATTATGCCCCTCCTGCTATCTTCTGAATTATTAAGAGAACATTTCGTGAAAAACTGAAGTTATAGTTCTTCAAAAATACTTTGGAGGAAAATAAGTTTGAACGATATACGCTGGATAGTTTTTGAGATACGGGGTATTTTTGGATTATTACTTTTTTTAAGGTTTCATATGGCTATAGCCAAAAAAAAAACATTTCTAGGAAATCATTCAATGTTCGTGGACTGCTGCTTACTTGCTCGATTTATTGATGTTACCATATAACACTCATCATTTTCAGCATGTGGCACTCAACGTGGCTATTGATAATCTAATATATTTAGATGTACATCAATAAATAAATACGTACGTTACTTTTCTCAATCCTAATAGGAATTTGTTTGTTTCTTATGCTTTCATGCCTAAACTATTTAACCTATGGGAGCTGCATACGTCTTGTCATCGCATCGGACAACGCACTATTGGCTTGCGCAACGCGGCAGCGTTGCCAGATGACCATGACAATTAATCCCCAATTTTTTTTCAAAAAGCCCCAAAAATAAGCTTTTTGAGAAAAAAACCCCCAAAATAGTTTTTACTTATTTTAAAGGAGAAAGAAAAAATCAAAACCACCGTCGTAGCGAAAACGTCACTAATGACGTCATCATTTTCCGTCACGGGGCGCTCACAACGACCCGTGTCAATAGGTGCGTTAAATAACCATTCCACTTGAGTTTACGATTGTGACGCCAGCAAATAAGTGAAACGGGAAAAACCGCAGTTGTGAACGTGATCATTGTCAGTCTCTAACGGAAAGTAGCCTATGGGATACGACGCATACGAGTAGAGACAGCATAATAAATAAATAACGTAAATGAACGAACGAATTAATTGGATTATTAAAATGAACTATTGAATTGAAGTATGATTCACTAGTAGAGTATAATGGGGATTGTTTACAAAAAATTACCGTCTGATTTTATATTTTTATTACGTAAAATAGGGTATTTTAAGAAACTAATTTGAATGTTTTTTGTATTTTAAGCGTTAGTTTTTTTATAATTCGATTTTAAAGTTATTTCTCCGATGACGTCATAAGGGACAAGTTTACATTGATTTCTTTGCTTAGAAAACAAAATAATCAAAGCAAGTTTTATCTATATCTAATCATAGTAATCTGTGCTACTTATTTAACTATCACTGTCATTACTCATTACGTATCGTGATCATTTTAGTGTATTTTGTCGCTAGGCTTATAATTTTTCGTGTGCAAACATTATTATTTTCTATAGTTATCGTTAATTTTTTTAAAGTGATCTTTAGGGAAAATCCATGTTACATAACTTAAATCAAATAATGTACAGCTATAATTTTTTTTACACCTGAAGCAGGCAAATAGGCAGACGGCCCACCTAATTGGATTTAGTAAGGTCAAATAAAGGTCAAACGCATTTCTTACAAAATACAAGAAGATCGTACGTTTTTTGGAATTTTAACTAGACAGAAATGATTAGGGACACTATTCCTCGAAATGGTTTTTCAAATAGCCAGATTGAAAAAAAGTGAACAATCCCCATTCTAAGATAAAGTAATAATACCGTATTGTGACTTAGATATAATAATTAAAGTGATGAGAATTGTGTTTGTAGATGAATTGAATTATTGATACTTAATTTTAATTTCTCACAACAAAATATTTTCCCCCGAAAGTCCCCCCAAAGAATCTTTATCCCGAATCTCCCCCCAGACGTAAAAAAATCCCCGAATTTTCAGGGAATCCCCCCCATCTAGCAACACTGCAACGCGGGATATTTTAATAGTCGCTCTATCTCGCTCGCACATCATCCGTCCCGCTCACACACTGTGCTAAACATTTTACTACGTATTTGTACTTAAATAACTTACTTAACACATCAGCACCGATAGTGAATACTACTCTCTGCCATCTGAAGTATTATTTAACCTCCCATTTAACCCATCGCTGCTACAAAGCGATGAAATTTTGCATACACAATATAGAAAGACAGAAGAAGATATAGAATAGGATACCTTTCATCAAAAAAGAAATACTATTTCCGAGGGATGGTAAAACAAAGCGCAATGGAAGGCGCTGCAGTCTTGTTTTTTAACCCCGCCAACGTCACAACTAAATAACAAATGTTGAAAAAATACAATGACAGGTTGCCATGACGACATGTTTATTCACGGTTGCAAAAACACCTTTCGTCCAGAAAAAATGTACTATTCACGAGGGATGGAAAAATGTCTGATTTGATTGAGAATGTCTACATTAACGTGACCAAAGTCACGGAGAAAAGCTAGTTGCATATATAAAGTGTGAACACGTCTTGCACGCCCGAGGGCATCTGGAAGGCGACCAGCATCTCCATTCAGCTCGTTGCACTTGAATTAATCAATTGTTTTAATCCACTCGCGAACGCAGCTGTTGACCGCTTCTAACTTCACTGGGTTAGGGCGTAGTGCATGACAGAGCGGAAATAGCATTTACAATCATAGGTGAGAATGATTAGTGAATTATAATTGCTTTTATGAGAACCCCATATATTACACTAATCTGCTCCAATCTGTACTTTGCTTTAAAAACAACTAACAAATAAAAAATATATTTTCAAACTTAAAAAGAAAATCTAATAAAACCTTTCATTGAGCAGATAATAATTTTTAAAACAATGTCTGTATAAAAGAGTATCGTTTCATTTTTTTTAATAACCGCAGACAAGCACATATACACTAGTATATCCCCAAGCTAAACAAGTTATGTATAAGATTAATAAGTACTACTAATACTTAGATATATATTGTTAAAACAATTTGCTGACGATGATGTAAAAGATGGTGAGGTATCTCTAAACCTAACGTGTAACCTTTACACATGCATAAAATCGAGCATTTGTTTATAAACCTATACACGTCTCATTGCTGGGCTCAGTCCTCCCAATTTTCTTAGGGGAATGGAAAGTATTGACGCCACGCTTGTCCAGGCGACTAACCGGGTTCGACATGTTATCACGACGTGCAGGTTTTATCATGATGTTTTCGTTCACTGCAAGCACGTTGTAATTGCTACAATATGCAAATTGTGGATGTTAGAAAATTTGTAACAGAACTAAAGAGAATATTAGTTTTCCTATATGCAAGTTTCAGAGGATAAGCATTTTTGAAATATTTACTTACAGGGGAAATTATTCCCTTATTGGTACCTCAGAATAATGTATAAATACTCTATTATTTTATTCAAATCTTTAAAAAAATTTTTTAATTCATATTGGAACTATACAATGGTAATACTGATATTATAGTATGGGTACAAAGTAAAAAAAAAGTAAAAAATTAATAATATTTTTTAAAAATGGATTGGTTGCCAATTCTTGGGTAGGGTGGCAATAATGGTATACTTTCTCTTATATCCTCCTTGATTAATTGTTTTAATGTCGAAAGTCGCTTCCGCTCCTCTTATCACCGTGATAGCACCATATCTGTCGGCAAGATCTATTTATTTCTTAAGCACGTGTTAGTTTATTTGACATAAATTGCATTCTAAATGGATCGTTAGTCGGGGGCGTTTTGTTAAACGCTCGCTTTGATCCGAGGCATTCCACGAGCGTGAAATAGAATGGGACAACGGCCATTTCAATGTAAACTATTCCAAATATATCCGTATTTTGAACTTTTAATTACTATAAGCATTCTATGTGTGGTTAATACGCGGAGGGTATACTTCGGATACCTTTCTATCCGCACGGAGGTGTAAAATTTGGTGGTATATTTTAAGTTTATAAGAAGATGTCACCAGCCAACCGTTGCCCTTTGCTCGACGTAGGCCTCCCAAAGTTTTCGCCACGTATTGCGGTCCTCCGCTGTTCTCATCCAGTCCTCGCTACCCGGAAACCTTGTGCAGGTCATCGGTTCATCGGGCTGGAGGGCATCCTACACTACGTTTGCCGAGACACGATCTCCATTACAGGACTTGTCTGCTCCAGTATTCCTCGGTGCTGCGACACATATGACCGGCCCATTGTCGCTTCAGCTTCTAATTTTGCGAGCTGTACTCTTACGGATCTCCTTATTTCTGATTTTATCCCCTCCCAACATAGCTATATATCCATAGCCCGCTAAGCGACCTTCAGTTTGTGAACCAACTCCTCTCTCATTGTCCAGGTCTTGGTACACGTATAAGAAAAAGTGCAGATTAATATCTGTTTATTAGTATATGTTAAATAACATTCAATTAAATTATGTATATAAAAAATTCATTGTTTATTTTTATAGATAAAGACATTAGCCTAATGGAAACAGACGACGTTGTTGGGCTGAACAACAAGAAGTTATATAAAATGCATAACTAAATTACAATTTAAGTTAAAAACAATTCGGTCACGTCACTAATGTTTAAGAAAAAACAATGTTGTCAGACAAAACTTTGTCATGGGTTACGTTTCTGAATAAATAAGCTAATTATCGTGTTTTAATTTGATATAAATTATCTTGATACTGTTACTTAATTAGTTCGTCAGTATTCATATGAAACTTCAAAGGTGCCTTCTTCGGGCGGCTCAACTATAAACTGAATTCGTGACAGTTTTCTTTTAGCAACGTTTTGACAGCGGTGTGAATTATTAAGTATTTAGAACTATTGAACAACGCGTGATCTTATGTTTATGTTGATATTTTTTAAACAACTCCGAGTTCAAATTTTTTATTTTTTATTTATTTATTTATGTTCCAACATGTATATTGAACAGACAGTAATTTATTGATTCTACTAGCTCCTAAACTAGTTTTCACTGTATTATAAAACAATGATAGTGTGCAAAAACGGATTTAAGTAAAAACGTTCGACAAACACAAATCGTGATTTCTATCGGATACCTTTTGGGGAGTGTGCTATGGAACTTCATGACTTAGGTCCCCCATCCCGTTTATATCATCGGACCACCAGACCCACCAGATTACGCCACCGCTACATGTTTAACATATGTAGAACTAATTTTTTTCCTCCATTTTTCTTTTGCGCGCCCCTGTCGAGTGGACCAATTTTTCGAAGTCTGTCTTCCCTGATTCATATAATATAAACCAATGGTATTCAAGTCACGAGGTATCTACTAGGTAAGGATGTTCCACCCTAAAGCGCATGCTCACATAACATCAGGGGGCCAAGTCTGCTATGACTGTCTCGTTAAAATCGCCGGACACTATTGCCTCAATCGTAGTTATGTCTGATTTCGGTATTCTGTTAATCTCAGTGGCGTGCCCGTATTACTTTACCGTTATAAATGTTTACAAGCGAAAACTCGCGAAATAACTGTTCAAAATTTTTGATAGCTTTTCAATTTCACTTTGGCTAAAGCCGTTGTCGGAATTCGTAATGATATACGTTTACAAGGCCAAAACTAGATGGCGCTGTACTGTTTAGGAACGCAGTATGGTTTAAGTTTTTGTACAACACAAGTGTTCTTTAATTTGTATTGTAAAGACTGATTCGATTCCAGTAGCGAATATATACATTTTTGAGCATCCGTCATTTGTTTCATTTCGCTGCACTGGGAGTTTTTTGGGACTTTCGTACATGGTCCTTCGTATAGCCGGTTACAAGGCGACACGTGAGGTAGACCTGTGCATAGTTCAGAGTGCTGACCAGGTAGTGGATTGCTACCTATAGTGCTGTAAAGTCATCGTGTTCCGACTTGACGTCTGAGCGGGGAGCACCCCCTCGGACATCTGGTGGCTGGAAAGCTGACGTTGGAGCGGTTGTTCGTGAGACGGAAACGGCGCGGGGGGAATCCTGCCTGCCTGCAGATCCTGAGCAGCGCCCTCTGGTGGGCAATAGCGGCGACAACGTTAAGTGTCATTATCTTCGGTAGTGTGAGTGTGAGTGACAAAAAAAACTGTGAGTACAATTTGAACCTTATTATTAAGAACTTTTTAACTTGTAAAATTTTAATATTGTATAATATTAACTTAGAATAATTTTAACGTGGTTTTGGACTTAGTATAATTTTAAGGTGTGCATGGACTTAGAATAGTTTGTAAAAAAGTGAACCGACGGGGAATCCATGCCGGATTTTGCCCTGATGTTAATGTGTTTCAAACACTTAGAATAATTTTTAAAATTTTTCATCGACTTGTAATTTTTTCTAAGTAATCTTCAAACATAGTAAGAGTAGGTAACTCATGGGTGGACTCTGTAACCTTTTGTTCCCAAAGTTTCCTAGACTCTGGGTCAAGTTTCTGACTTACTAAAAAATAACAATGATATCCCAAGAGGTAATATCTACGCCTAAATTTTGTAATCCATATAAACATTCTTTCGTTGTGTCCAATAATTGTTTAATTGAAGTAGAGGATTCTGTAGTTAAACCCTTTTGATTAATTAACTTTTTCAAAATACAATTAGCTAAAAACTTTTTGTTGTTGTATCTAGATTCCAATTGTGACCAACAAATTAAATAATTATCAGAAGTGACAGGAATGTGTCGCAACAATTGTTCTGCCTCTCCAGTAACAGAACTTTTGAGGTAATGCAACTTTTGGACATTATCTATGGTCCCATTCTTATGTATTAAGGACGTAAATAAATCCCGAAAACTAGCCCATTCGGCATATTTACCTGAGAATTTAGGGATTTCAATCTTCGGCAATTTAACGCTTAACTGTTGTCGACCGGTACTACACTTATCAGAAACTGATTCTGGATTAAGTTTTCGGAGTTGATCTTTAAGTAAAGCCTTATACTCAATATAATATTCCTCCGCAGAGTTATAAATATCATTTAATACATAAGAAGAAGCCTCTAATTCCTCTTTCTTAAATTCCATAACAATTCTTTGATCATTACTTGTAAAATCAGTCCAATGTTGCTCTAAAGTGTCCAAACGAGTTTCAACATAACTTAGATTTAGACGTTCTTTAGGTGTCTTTTTAAAGTTACTTTTGGATTTTACAATTTGTCCAAGAATGTTTTCTTGAAGTTTAAAATAATTGGTTGCCATGGTAAAGATAACCAAAGAAAAACAACAAATAAATACAGTAAACAACACAAGGCACAACAATAATATATTTTAAAACAGAAGTTTATCTTAAATGTTAACAATTACAAATTGTTGAAAGGTACACAAAATAATTCTAAGTCTTGGAAAGAACAAACGCAAAATTTGCTAAGTGATGAAAAAAGTTTCGAAAATTCAGCCTCGAAAAGTCAGCAACCCTGATAAATCGGATGCTGTATATCTACCTCACCATGCTGTCGTAAAGCAAGATAAGATCACAAGTAGGGTACGTCTGGTTTTTGATGCATCTTGCTCAGGCTCAAATGGGGTATCATTAAACAACGATTTGATGGCAGGTCCAACTCTTCAGCCAGAATTGAGGCATTTGGTAATGCGTTGGCGTCGTTTTCCGATAGCTCTTGTCGCAGACATCGTCAAAATGTATCGACAAGTCAAGGTTTCGGACTCAGATGCAGATTTCCAACGTATTTATTGGCGTGAAGAGCCTAATCAAGACCTCCAACAATTTCGTATTCTCAGAGTCACTTTCGGAACCTCTCCAGCACCCTTTCTTGCAGTAAGATGTTTACAACAGTTGGCTTACGATGAAGGTGCCGATTTTCCGTTAGCTGCCCAGCGTGTTTTGTGTGACTTCTATATGGATGATTTGATCACTGGCACTCACTTTGTAGCCCAGGGAATTCTTATTCACAACCAAATGATAGAATTGCTTAATCGTGGTTGTTTCCCTCTACAAAAGTGGTCCAGCAATAATGCCGATTTAATGTCACACATAAGCAAGGGAAACAATATTCCTGAAGACTTGGAGTTCAAGACTGATGAGGTTATGAGGATTTTGGGTCTCACCTGGAACAGAGAAGGAGACACGTTTTATTGTACAGTTAAACTTCCTCCACTTGAAATTCCAGTTACCAAACGTAGAGTTGTATCTGATATAGCGAAGTTGTTCGACCCGTTAGGTTGGTTGGCACCATCTATTACAACAGCGAAGGTCTTCATACAAAGACTTTGGCTTTCAGGAATAGAATGGGATAGTGAACTTCCTTCGTCCTTGTTGGACGACTGGATCACATTTCGTGATGATTTGCCGAAACTAGCTGAAATTCATATACCTAGATGGATGAGCTCCAGTGAAGATGATAGGTGTATCGAACTTCACGGGTTTTCAGATGCCTCAAATGTGGCATATGCTGCAGTGGTATATGCTCGTGTAGTTGACAAACATGGCAAAATTCATGTTAGTTTGGTTACTTCCAAAACAAGAGTTGCACCTATCAAGCAAGTGTCGATACCTCGCTTAGAGTTATGCGGTGCAGTCTTGCTAGCCAAACTTTTACACGAAGTATCAGAAGTTCTCGAAGTACCTAAGCATCATGTATATGCTTGGACTGATTCATCCATAGTTCTTGCTTGGCTTAGATGTCATCCCAGTAGATGGAAGACATTTATTGCCAATAGAGTATCGGAAATACTTACCCTTTTAGATAGTAACCAATGGTCACATGTTTCCTCGAAAGACAATCCCGCCGATTGTGCATCGCGGGGATTGCAACCTTCCGAACTTATAGGCTATGATCTCTGGAATCGTGGTCCTGAGTGGCTGCATCTGGAAGAAATAGATTATAAGAAAGGAGAGATACTGGATACTAACCTAGAAGAAAGAAAAACGAAGATTAAAGGTCATCATACTACCTGCAGTTCAGAGGGCGATCCATTCTTGGAACGATTCTCGTCCTTACGTAGACTCGTACGAGTTTTAGCTTGGTGCAGGAGGTTATACTTACCTGGTCTTCAAAAACCTTCTTGGCTGTTAGCTAAGGAATTAGGAGATGTGCTAAACGCCTGCATCAAACGATGTCAAAATCAGTATTTTGATACTGATTTGGCGAAAAATAATAAATTTTCGTCTCTTAACCCCTTTAAGGATAAGAATGGCATATGGCGTGTTGGTGGTAGATTGCAACATGCTCTTTTATCCGAAGATCGGAAACATCCTATACTTATTCCCCGTCAGTCATATATGGCTAAACTAGTTATAGCTAATGCCCATGAGAAGACACTTCACGGTGGTCCTCAGTTGACCCTAAATTATATTCATTCTAAGTATTGGATTGTCAACCTGAGGAACTTAGTGAAATCTTACATCCATAAATGTGTCACTTGTATTCGATACTCTTCTACAACAGTCCATCCATTGATGGGTCAATTACCAACGGCTAGAGTAACAACAAGTAGACCATTTCTGCAAAGCGGACTGGATTACGCAGGCCCGATCGCTGTTAGGACTACTAAAGGCCGGGGACATAAGGCCACCAAGGGCTATATTTGCCTTTTTATATGTATGGCTACCAGAGCGATCCATCTTGAGGTCGTTAGTGATCTCACGTCGGATGCGTTCCTGGCAGCATTTAAACGCTTTGTCGCTAGACGAGGTCATTGTGGTGAATTATGGAGCGACAATGCAACCACATTTGTCGGTGCTGACAGAGAACTTAAGACTCTGCTAGAGTCTGAAAGGTCTACTGTAGCAACAGATATATCCGATTGGCTTTCTACCAATGGCACTACTTGGCATAGAATACCACCCTACAGTCCTAACTTTGGAGGATTGTGGGAGGCTGGTGTTAAGTCAACCAAAGGTCACCTGAAGAAGGTTGTTGGTGACACCACGTTAACATTCGAAGAACTCAGCACGGTACTGGCTCAAATTGAGGCTTGTCTCAATTCGAGACCGATAGCAAGATCTGGTGCAGATTCTGATGACGCCTATCCTTTAACACCTGGACATTTCCTGGTTGGAGAACCTTTGTTACTCATTCCGGACGCCAACTATGAGCACGCAAATATGACCAGTCTCAAGCGTTGGCAACTTACACAGAGAATGGTTCAAGAGTTTTGGAGAAGATGGTCTCGCGAATATTTGACCCAATTTCTGCAAAGGAATAAGTGGAAAGAGCGAACTTCAGAACCTGAGATTGGCGATATTGTACTCGTGAAGGAAGCCAATCTTCCTCCAGCTCGTTGGCTGTATGGAATTATTACAGAGAAGCATAGTGGTTTGGACAACGTAACTCGTGTCGTTAGTTTGCGTTGCAAAGACACAATCATAAAAAGGCCAGTTAGCAAAATTGTTAAATTGCCATTAACGTAATAAATTCGTATTACTTATTTCTATGTACTTTCTTGTGTTTTCTTTTGGATATATTTAAATATTTATTCACTTGTGTCATTGTATTATGTCTTATTTTTGTAATTTTTGCTATCGGTGTTTGTAGATGTTTTCGTGTATCTTTTGCATTGTATAAAAGGAAATTTAATTCATA
This sequence comes from Dendrolimus pini, assembly GCA_949752895.1. Lineage (NCBI taxonomy): Eukaryota > Metazoa > Arthropoda > Insecta > Lepidoptera > Lasiocampidae > Dendrolimus > Dendrolimus pini. Next base: position 8,357,613 of record OX457146.1, read on the forward strand.
TTTTGATCTGTATACATTCTAGTTTAAGGTTACACATTTAGTGATATGAACAGTGTAGTTCATAGCTGGCGGCCATGTCGGAATTCGTAATGATATACGTTTACAAGGCCAAAACTAGATGGCGCTGTACTGTTTAGGAACGCAGTATGGTTTAAGTTTTTGTACAACACAAGTGTTCTTTAATTTGTATTGTAAAGACTGATTCGATTCCAGTAGCGAATATATACATTTTTGAGCATCCGTCATTTGTTTCATTTCGCTGCACTGGGAGTTTTTTGGGACTTTCGTACAGCCGTTTCTGCTAATAGTAATACCAATTGTTTTTTATCGTACGTACTTTGAATATCTTCGCAACGTCAAAACAAAAAAAAGATATAAATTATATATTCATACAAATAAGACTACCTAATTTAATTAAACACAACTGGACAATGTTATTGCGTGGGTGTTTTCAACTTACTATATTATGAAAATATTATTGACATTATAGTACCATAAATAGGTCTGTTAATATAATACCTATAATATAATTCATAATCGATTGTACCTAGACGCCGAATGAGACGCCAAATTGCCAAGTACCCGTCATCCAGTCGGACATAATATCTTAATTTATACATTCAAGGTTGCCAGTGACAAAAATACCCAGCGGCTTGCCAAGTTCCATGTCTACTCACTTATCCATAAGAAACATGACGCCATTATACTTAAATTATATCCATTACGTAACTTCTTGTATCTTTGTTATCCTGTGAGTCGTAGCATGATGTTATAGAATACATATACAGAGTGAACATACAGGGTATATTCACCTGTATATGTAATATATACAGGTGAATATAGTGAACAGTGAGGGTATTATGTTGTACCTTGTATCTAGAAGATGGCGATATTCAACAAAAAAAATCTATTTTTTGTGGCATTCCACCAGCCAGTTTTTTATTGTTGACAATGGTAAATATTAAGCTCATATGTAAGTAAGTTAATAATTATATTACTTATTGAAGAGTACATTATAAGTACAAAGTCGTGTTAATATTTTTTGATTTTTTTATATTACAATTATTGAATATTGAAATAATAAAAATAATTAAATAACCGTGCTTAAAACCGTTAAAACATAGTTTTATTATGACTTTTTTTATTTTTTTTATTGCAAGACTTCAGCAGACAGGCAGAAGGCCCACTTGACGGAAAGCGGTTACCATCACCTATGGACAATTGCAACACCAAAGGTGCTTGCTACAAATGCGCTGCTGCTCTCTTAAGGGAGACTGGAATTGGTCACTAATGCCGGAATACAACTCAAGGTTGTTATGGCGACATACTTTAGACCAGGGGTGGTAGCCATCCAGTCGGGAAACTGCCCTACCACCTGGCTGAGGGTTGTTTTGTCACCTCTTACGACAGGCCGCCTGGCGGCAGGAAGTTGTATTCTTTCTCCGTTCCTGTACGGATAATGACTATCATGTTCATTGGCAATTGGCCATTTTTTACTAATAATATAAAATAAGTTTTAAATAATAAAAAAATCCAAAGCGAGACAACAAATACTTGTGGCACCATCTAGTCATGCAGAATTTAGAGGCTTTTCGTTTATTTTTTGGCCGATTATCAGTCTCAGTATTCTTTTCCATGTCATAATAAAATAAAAATGCAGCCAAAGAACAAAAAATAATAATATTGCACCAAGCACTGTACACTGTTGCCAATAAAGTCTAGTACATACGTGAGAAAAAGTAATTAAGAAGTTTTCTAATTAAACCTTATACCATTAAAGAAAAAATACTTGTATCCAAAAACGAAATAAAAAATAATTGTTTTAACACCAAATTGGATTTATTCGCAGCAAGCAAAGTTGATTTTCTTCAAGTTTCGCAATGAAAACAAACTTTGTACTAAGTTTATATTGGGCTATTGGTTCTTTGTAGTTGGTTTACAATTGACAAGTGCCAACCTTACCCAAGTCAGTCTGTTGCGGGGATCAAAGAGTTCCAATACCAACTTGTAAACAACGAACAAAGGTCTTGCCAATGATATTGAGCCTATGACGACAAGGCAACATATACATATATATCCATAGTCTAAAATATATTGTTTAGTCATACGCTTTAAATGACTTAGTTTGGATGTTTGTTTGTTCATTCTTAGCGGTGACGCTTATAATTGTAAAATATTGTATAACCATGCAAATATTATTCATGTTAAGTATTTGTGAGGTTAAGTTGAATTATGCGACAAGGTATAGTGTGATAAGGAAATGTTGTGTGTTGAAACATGATCTAATAACAAGAGTTAACGAAAAAATATTAATGTAATTTCGACATCTATAGAGAATGGACGAAAGATTGACAATGTATGATAACAGTGTAGTAGAGTTGGAGCCGGTAGATCGTGACGTACCACGATCAAATTGCAGATGTCTTAATGATCAGGTCAAAAACACCTACAATAAACGTGCATATATAAATGTATTGTAAAATAATGTATATTAGTATATGGGGAAACAGGCGTGATATGTATGTTTTATTGATTGATTGGTATGTACTATTCATTGGAAAATAATTATGTGTGTTACTACAACTAAACGGCTGACCAGATAAAATTTGACAAGGCTGGTTGTATACCGGGGAAGAGTATTGGAGGTAGTTTATTATTGAAGTGAAACTTCTTTATCGACGTTGGAATGAATTTACCGTCACTTTTTTCGGTTACGCGCCATGTTTTCCTTGCCCCTACCACGGTCGATTTGACCGTGTTAGGGGCTTTATTTATTTAACCAATTTCTGTAAAGTTGCACATAGTAGATCATTTTTCGAAAAATAAGGTCATAAAGAAGTTCCACTCCTTACGTGTGTACACTAGTACACGCACACATTTTTTTATAGTAATATCTCGCCCGATATGGAGCGGAGATCTGGTCTAAGGTGGGGCACGCTTACCTAGAAGGTACCTGTTCACAAGAGACTTGAATACACCCAGGTTGTTAGTATCGGAAAAGACAGACTCTGGCGAGAGTTCCACTCTTTTGCAGTGCGCATGATGAAAATAGTAGCAAAGCGCTTTGTTCGTACAGGTTGAATATCTACTAAATATCTGTTCCACACACCGGTGCGTCTGGTTGTCCAATGATAGGACTTCTTCTTGTTTCAAAAACAGTGTTGAAGTGGGTGAAATGAGTGAAGAGAATGTATAGAGTCGCCCATAATTACAGACACAGATATGTGCACGAAGTAGCGGATGACAGTTAATAAGTATGTATTTTATGTATATATTTTCAGTATAAATACTTTTGAAATAAAGAGCTGAACTTTACGTGAGTGAAGCCACGTGGAAAGCCTTAGCTAAGAGTAAAGATGGGTAATATTCATTTAGTAATATGAGCTGTGTTACTAACCACGAGTATTTATGGTAACATTGAAGAGTATATTTTGCGTTTATTTCTAACAATAAGGTGACGGGGCGTAAAGGTTCAGAGTATAGGTTACCAACAGAGGTCGTCTCAAGGACCAAATGATATGGTTAAAAATACATCACGTGCTACTTATCTAGATTAAGTTACATGTTGACATCGATGTGTTTGCTTTACTGATCGAAAAGCGTTTGTTTACTTGTTGTATTAATTATTTGAATATTAGCTGCGCCCGCGGTTTTACCCGCGTGGTGATGGAAAATTGATATATTTTAGATAATTCACACTATATCTTTATAAATTTAGCATATGTGTTATTCTGATATGTCGGGTTAAAGAACTTTATTTCACATAAAAGAATTTTTACAATTCACTTAAACTACTAGAACATTTATAAGTTGTTGAAAAATGAGTTGTAGTTTGTAACGAGATAGAAAGCATAAGTACTAAAATTGCAGGGTAATATGTAAGTCATATTATTGTAAAGTTTCATCAAAATCCATTCAGTAGTTTTTGCGTGAAAGAGTAACAAACATACATACGTCCATACATTCTTACTTAACTTTCGCGTTTGTAATATTAGTAGGATTTGGTGAAAACCGTATATACCAGACTAGCTACGTCCGCGGTTTCACCCGCGTGGTGATGGAAAATAGTTATATTTTGGATAAATCACACTATATCTTTATAAATTATAGCCTATGTGTTATTCTGATGTGTAAGCTATATTACTGTAAAGTTTCTTCAAAATCCATTCTGTAGTTTTTGCGTGAAAAAGTAACAAACATACATCCATACATCTATACATCCATTCTCACAAACTTTCGCGTTTATAATATTTATAGAGAATAGAGATTATAGAAATAAATGTTTTTAAATAGAAAATACATTAAAACAACAAAGAAATTATTTTAAACTTTTCGGCACACTAGTACCCGATTTTTCGTGTTGCTTATTCCCAGAAGTAGAATCAAATGATTAAGTCCGCCCTATATGGAAAGTGTCTTTTGTCACCTATAAACATTTACAGTGTTGCTAACCTTAACAGAAGTTCTTAAAAGACAAGATATCAGAGATGTCGCCTTCGCCAGGTCCCGGTCGAAGGAGTAGACCCAAGAAATGCTTGACGTTGTGGAGGATGACATGTGTACCAATGGTACGCATGTCATCCTCCACAACTCAATAAATGAGATGCAGAAAACCGCGCGAAGTGGAGAAAAAAAAGTGGCGAAACGGCCCTGAACATTAAAGCGATTACTTTGAACTCAACTGGGATTTAACGTTCGGATGACGATGAGAAGAGAACGCGTCGTAGAATAGGGAAGGAAGAAATTGAATTTATTGAAAATCGTTATGTAGTTGAGTTGCATGTAGTCTCTGGAGCTTAGTCTTTGAGGTAAATGGCTATAGTAATAACATACACAGAAAGACGCTGTCCGTCTATCTACAGACAAAGGAGATGATACTCTCATAATCGTTTCGTATTTACCAAAATGGCTACGGTATCCTAAAAGAGGAAGATTTGTAATTTGTACTTTTTGTACTCGTTGAATTTCAGAACGTGACAACGACCGAGTGGTCGGGAGTCGAACAATCAAATACCGGGTGTACAATCGAATAATTCGAATTGGTATTCGATTTTTTGACGAATCCAATCGAAGTCAGTCGTTGAACTGGACGTCGCACCGTGTAATTGCACGCATGCCCGAAATTGTCAGTCTTCAGCGTCACTGTCAACTACGTAATGTCAATCACTGAGTCTGGTTGCGTGTTGCATACTTGCATAGTTTTAGATAACGATTTTTTTTTTATTTTGTATGTGAACGCGAAACAAAATGAGGAATGTTAAACCACAGTGTGAAGTGTAAGTATAGGGAAGGAAAGAAAAATCAGACCGGACCGGATACAAAACGTATTACGGACAATGATATTATATAAATCTTATAATATCATTGATTACGAATATGACAAGCAACAAAAGTAGTATGTACAGGTGTCTTGTTCATTTTATTAAGTGATTCTCCAAAAGCGGCTGCTAAAGGCCCTCATGTATATTGCGGTGGGCAACTCTCCAATGCGTGGATTTTACTTTAAAATGTATGAGATCTACGCGACATGACACGATCAGATATAACCAAGTAGTAAGCATTCGTTCACAGATAATTTCACAAATATTATACTGAATATTTTTTTTATACATGGAGTACAGCAGACAGGCAAACGGACGGCCACCTGATGGAAAGCGGTTACCGTCGCCTATGGACGTTTGCAGCACCAAAGGTGTCACTAACGCACTGTCGGTCTCGAAGAAATTTTATGACACCCTTTTAAAAAAAAGGGTGCTGTGTGAAAATCACGTCTAGGAGCTCATTCCAAATTCCCCCGTGCGCAAGAGAAACGTTCTAGAGAACCATTGCGTGCAAGAGTGAAGCGGCTCTAGGAAGTGGGGATGAACGCCGAGCCAATTGCGTGCGGTGCGATGGTAAAAGGAAGACCAAGGCACCAATCTGAACAGTTCCTTGTGTTCCAGAACATGTGCGGTGAAACAAAAATGTATGTAATATAGTATGTAGACAGCCTAATATAGTTTTACTTTATGTCCTTTAATATATGTACCTATCGACGGCGGTTTCAGTGAACGCCATTTAATTGATGTACAAATATATTTTGCAAGATAGTCTTGTTTTTTATAATTGTAAAGCCCCACTTGTAAGTCGTACGTATGTTAATATATCTTCGAGTCACTATTTATTTTTATAAGTTTTTATGATAATCTAAGGAAAAAAACAACAATTTATTTAGAACTACTAACATTTCATGCCCTTACAATTTCTCAAGTTAAACCAATAGTACCTACTTAACATGGCTTTTTTTGAAGTGATAACTTCTTATGGGAGGGTAAACCGCTTCGTTACGTAACGCGTTACGGCGCCAGTCTGTTTGATTTACCTTTCTCATACGCATACGGCAGCGGTAGGCAGGCTCTTCCTCTCTCACTCCAACCCACATCGCTAGTCGTATTTCGGTAATTAGATTAAACAATGATACTAATAATGTACATATACAAAATTGTAATGTAATACATATTCAAGAATTGTAACTAATAAAAGATTTTATTAATAAATAACCTTACATTATCATATTAAGATACATAAAATTTAAGTAATAACCTAAGCTTTTCTCAAGTTAAACAATTTCGATATTAAATAGTTCAACTTAGATTAGTTTAAGTCATCACTTCTGGCGGGCGTCCCGAGACGCACACCGTTTTTTTTCTTCTCTTTATTACCTTCATGTTTACTGTTGTAAATCAGTGATACTAAACTAGAGCCTATAATAAAATTTTGCATTATCTATACATTTTTCATATTTCAAAAATGTAAGATTGGTTTACGAAAAATCCATGGATTAACATCAAAGCGGCCACACGGCAATTCTGAAAATGCGTTTTTATGGAAATACCTTCTTTGAGCACAAAGATTTTGTCAGCGGATTGCAAGATGGGTGAATTTAGGGGATCTGTCGATCGTGTATCTTGTTTCAGAAGAGTATAGGGTGACCAGCTGTAATTCCAATATCCAAGTAATATTTTATGCATGAATGAATGAATGAATATGCTTTATCGTGTTTTAAAGATATAGTTAACAAAAATAAAATTTTACAATACAAATAATAAAACTACGTTTTAACGGTTTTAAGCGCGGTAATTTATTTGATTTAGGTTTATCCAACAATAATGGTTTTACAATACAATACGCGGTCATATCGCTATTAGCGATTTCCTCCAGACAATCTTTGGATGTACAAAAAATTTGATAAGAACAGAAGTATGTTGCATTATTCGCACTACCGAAAGAGTATCTTATAAATATATACACATACATGATATAATATACATATATGATATGAGATGATGTAGGCAGTTTTTATTAAATGTCCAAATTTAATCCGTTTTTACACACATGTGTATATATAGAGTGGACTTGAGTAACATAAATTTTTGAGACCGTTATCTTATTAATTTTCTTCGATCCACTAACTATTCGATACCAAAGTCGCACTAGTGACATTCGGGGTAACATTTCAGGGAAACTGAGGATACCGCCACTGGTGCATGCAAAAAATTGATGAGTTTCACACAATGATAATTTCAGTGTAGATATAAAGTAAATAATTTACTTTGCATTTCCTCACGATGATTCTCATCACATAATAGTAAGAGTATTAATAAAAAATACTGCGTCACTTATCTGTGACATGGTCAGGGCACGAATACGCGTCATTGCAGTGATACCAGAGCCTCAACCCTTAAAATACATATCTAAGTTATTTACAAAAACACATACACACTCATACATGCTCACAAACTGTCTTTTACAAGTGCATATTTTGACAACTTGAAAAGAGAGGATCTATAACCTGCGTTAGGCTTACAATAACAAACATCAAGCTAGTCAGTATACGGAATATAAATTACTTACTTTTCTAAATTCTTACTTTCTAAATACAACGCCTTCCTCTCACTTTAATATATTCCATTAAATATCTGTAAAATTTCTAAAGTAGGCAACACTTATCGGGAGGTCATTTTGGGGAATTCGCGGATAAACCCCAGCTTAAGCGCTCGTTATGAATGTCCTTATTGAAAGATTTTGCGATGTCAAAGGTATATTTCTTAGTTGTAATATTATACATTTATTTTCATTTTATATTTAACAGTTATTCAATAGAGAGAAGGTATGAGTAGAAATGATGATTTGATATATTATTTGTGTTGTATTGTCCTCCGTGACTCCACCTGCTGGTCCCAGGTGAAAGAACAGCCTGGCCCTGGCCTGGCAGCTAACATTAAGCTGAGTCTGGGCCCAATTTTAGGACTTATATTTTTATTGCTTGAGTTCAGCAGATAGGCAGATGGCCCACTTGATGGAAAGCGGTTACCATCGCCTATGGACATTTATATTGATGCATTTATCTTTTAGTTTACTTAATATTGTTAAAATGTTTATTTGTCCTAAATAATATAAACGTCTCTTTCTTTTTAGAAATGGTGAACTTAAAAGTTCCTTTAATGCCCATGCTACACGTATAATGTGTAATGTTATTTACTGTGGCGTTATTTGTAATGTAATATCGTTAATGTCAAAAACTCGTGTATATGTATACAGGTAAATCTTTCACAAAAAATGATCCATAAAAGCTCACTATGATTTCCTTTAATAATACAGTATGTTGTTTTATTCAAAATCCGCCCATTCCTGATACTTTCCTGAAAATTGAAATATTTTTTTTCAAAAATCTGATAATATCACTCTAGTTTACTTCAAACTCGGCCCCGAGACTCCTTTGAGTGTTTTCGCTATTTCGTACATATTTTTGGATATGGCCCTGATGGCGTACTTGAAAAATTCACCTATAATCATATACAATACTTTCTTTTGGTAACGTTCCCGGTAAATGACAGTGGTTTGTGACCAATAACTTATCTTTAGGCATTTCCCTTTTTTATTTATTTTTAGTTTTTATATAGTTTAAAGTACAGTTTGTAGTTTATATTTATAAGTTAAATTATTTTTAGTATTTAATAATTATATGTTTTGAGTTAAAAAAGTATCCTTGTAGGCAATACTGTCTCTTTGTTATGATTTCGCGATTTCACCACAGCATTTTGCAATCCCTACTAATATTATAAATGTTAATGTTTGTTACGCTTTCACGCGAAAACTACTCAACCGATCATCATGAAACTTTGTACACATATTCTTGGAAGTATTAGAAGTAACATAGGATACTTATTATGAATAAAAATATCCACGCGGACGAAGTCGCGGGCAGAAGCTAGTTACAAATAAATCTTACTAAATTTTATGCATAGATCTAGTACATTCCTAGAAGAATGATTATGACATAGAAAGCGAGACAAGAATGCTGTAAAAAGCATCCAATATATACACTGACGGACTCATAAACAGCATCAAAGTAATAGACGACTTTGAAATAAATATTTTAACCAAGTATGCAAACTTTCTATACAGATTTAAATTGGAACCTCTAGATTGGTTCGTGAACTTTAAAACAGCGTAGGGTCATATCCTTAAGTTTAAGTTTGTGTACTGGAAAGGACCATAAGACTTTTTTTGAAGAAAAAACAGAAATTTAAGGAAAATTGGTTTAATTAAAAAATTGGTTTTAACAATAGACACAAACTTTATGCAAGGGTTTATTTATGTTTTAATAAGGTGTATTACCTCCACGTGCCCTTATTACGGATTCTAATCGGTTCCGCATAGATTTTATTAGGGTTATTAAAAGATCTTGCGGAATATTGTCCCATTCTTCTGAAAGTGCTGTTCTTAGTGCTGCCATTGTCGTGGGCAAAGGGTTTCTCGCATATACAGCTCTTTTTAAATTGTCCCAAACATGCTCAATGGGATTAAGATCCGGGCTGCGTGCTGGCCAATTCATTGTACGTATCCCAACCTCTTCGCAATATTGTCGAACTTGTGCAGCAGCGTGCGGCCGGGCATTATCCTGCATTAAAGTAAAATTTTCGCCTATGAATCCCATGCAAGGCACCACGTGATCTTCTAAGATCTCTGTTATGTAGCGATGTGCAGTCAAACCCCCTCTATTACCGTTTTGACGGACCATGTCTATGAACACAAGTTCTGTTCGCCCGTTCATCGATATGCCACCCCAGACTATACACGAACCGCCTCCAAAAGGAACACGCTCCTCAATGCAACTTTGAGCATATCGCTCCCCACGTCGACGATAGACTCATCTGCGACTATCTGCACCATATAAACATGTCCTACACTCGTCCGTGTACAATACGGAGGTCCATTGCTCTTCTGCCCAATTCAGGTGATCACGCGCAAATCTTAAGCGAGCTTGTCTGTGAGCTACAGACAACTTTGGACCATTTGCTGGTCTAAAAGGGGTGATATCCGCTTCCTTTAACCTTCTTCTTATTGTTCACTTTTTTTTTACTCACGTTTACTCCACGCGCTTCATTAAGCTCTGTTTTGATGTTAACAGACGTGACGAAACGATTTCGCAGGGAAGTTGTACGGTCATCACGACTGGTGGTTGCTCGAGTCCTGCCTGTACTACGTCTCCTTCTGTAAGAACCTGTTTCCACAAACCTTCTGCATATTCTAGAAACCGTAGACTGGTTTAAATTTAAATTTCTACCAATCGTTCGTTGATCCAAGCCCTCCCGCACCAATGCTACAATTTGAGCCGCTTGTTCGGACGAAGTATCCATATTATGGTTCAAAAACTCTCGATGAGTTAAAAAACTAACCCAACAATTCTGCTGGTAACAATAATTCAATTGACAAAAGAATAAAAAATCAATGAGAATCAATTTAAAACTTTGGTATAAATAACACGCAAATCTGATACTACGAGTAAATTTTCTTTTCCCGGCTATATTCATTTGTTTTACTGCAGTTCTATTTTTAAATTTTCCTTTTTTTTGAGATTAAAAGCCAGTCTCTCCATATTTATATAATTTAATCTAAAAAGTTAATAACTATAATATAAATTACATACTATTGAATGCAATGTAAGAAAAATTAACTTATTTGTATTGTATTCTACCCATAGTCCCTCAAGACTATAAGTAGAATACTGAGCCCAGATCACCGTCTTCTATGGGTAAGGTGCCCAGAAGGCTGGCTACGTTTCCTCGCTGGATCGCCATACTGATTCGTTGGCCGAGGTAGGCACCAGCCCTATCTAAAAAGTTTGCATACTTATTTAAAAAAATCATTTCAAAGTAATCCTGAACTTTGATGCAGTTTATGAGTCCGTCAGTTTACATATTTCATATTAATCAAATAAATATAAAATTTTCAATATGCAATATCAAAAATGCATTCATTATTCACAAACATCGAAAACGGCTTTACGTATAACATAAATATTCATCATCACTATCAATATTGCTTTCAATACAAATGTGAAATAGTGCTAAATACAATGAAATATACAGTGTATTTTGGAAATGTATTTAAATTGTTACAATTTAATCTTATATTGTTATAAGTGCTCACAATGCAACTATTTTATATGGGAGTAGCACAAAATTAATGTTCAGTATTCAGTCTGACCATATATCATCGGCGTATTTAGATGGGGCTTCATCTGCGATAGTGTTACAGGTATAGGCCGTTTTCGGCAGATATGGCGCTGGGTTTAAGGCGTTATTTGAGATGGAACATTGTTAAATATTGACAGAGAAAGTATGTACATATACTAAAGTGGATATAAGTTTACGGCGTTATTTTATAACACTTTAAATAAGACGCATTCGGCTACAGTCTAAATCTTTGACACTGACGCAGATGAAGCCGCAGCATTAGGGTGTAATTCGATTATAGAAGTGCACTGTTAAGCCCGGGTAAGCTGTGCCGCACTGGCACTATTGAATGGAAGGGTGGGCAAGAGACAAAGACATCTGAACGCACCGCATCCCGTGTCGCCGCGGTGAGCAAGATTAGCTCACAACAACATAAGTCCCGGTCATTCTCATTATCTTTACCAATCGCAGTACAGTGTACTTCAATCAGAGATCCGAGGCCGCTCTAGGCCGACGCACTCTACAACATAACACGTGCATTACTCACGAAATATTTTCATAAAACCGAACCGAACCAACGAAACGAACGCACCCGTCGAACGCGCCCCGCGACCCCTCGCCTCGCACCAGGCAAAACCAGTTCAGTTCGTGGCCGGCTGTTGTGAGTGTCGGTAGTCTTGTGAAGAGATTATCATCGCCGCGTTGTGTTACGAAAACCAACCTTTTTGTACCAAAACCAAACTAGTGCTCTGGATTCGTATTGCAGTGTTCGTGTGAGATAGTGTCGTATAAATCTGTGATGTTGATCGTATGAGATGTTTTAGTGGATTTCTGTTGAACAGATTGGGACGGGTTCCGCCTGCCGTTGCCGGACGCCTTTTCTTTCCAATCTCGGGATATCATTAAGGTATTTATTGTTACACCGGCTCATTGTTGTAAGGAATTCTTTTTACGGGTCCGTGTGGAGTTAAATCGATAGCCTCGATCGTGTACGGGGAAGGCCGGCTGCCCGTGAGGAAGCTCGCGCGTTGTAATGCGTCGATATTGAAACGCAGATTGTTCCATGGTGTTTGTGGATTTGCATTGTAGATGCGCGCCGCGTGCCTCGTCCAGGCCTGGTCCAGGCTTCAAAACAAGTTCCAATGGAGCCAAACCCCGAGTGGGCGAGTATTAATTAGGCGCTTGTCTCAGTTGTATGTAACGGTACTGGTCAATGCTGACCGCCACATAACGATCTTCTGATAACTTAGCTTTCAACGATTCGATTATAATTGAGTTAATAACTGTTTTTGTGCTTTATCGTGTACAAGGTACGGACAGAGCGCGCGTCCCGCGAGAGATTCCCCCCACAGATAAGATTAGTTACGCCGACACAACTTTGTGATAGTAGGTACTTGAAGGTTTTTTTATGTGGAAGGCAATAATAGAATTTTAAGATATACCTTTTATCTCTGATCGAGATTAATTGTTGCATAGCTATATTAAGTATTTGTCTAAATACAATTTATGTCAATAACACATTACAAAAAATAACACTACTGTCGCGATCGTCGAAGATATAATACGAGGTGTTATACTTAAAAACCCTTTGCAAATCCATCCTTTATAATTGTAAAAATATATATATAATAATACTATTATAAAATTCAAAACGTGCCGTGTCTATACATAATACTTAAAAAAACAACTGGAATAAACTGTATAAACGATGGAAAACACGATTTTTTTCAAGATTTATTGTGTATATCTGTTTGTCTGTGCTGTGTGTTCGGGATTCCCGTAAAAACTACTGGGTCGATTTGGATGCGGTTTTCGCTGATCGACAGTAAATTTTTAGACCTAATCTTTTTATTTCGGGAACGATTTAAAATGGCCAGATAAACAAAATCGAAGTCCCAAAATGATTTTTTCACAGATCAATAGTAAATTTTATGTAGTAAAATGTGTGAGATGTTTTATTACGGGGATCCCACGGAAATTTTCCTGGGAGCGGATTGCAGTTGCTCCGGTGCGTATAAATTAGCTTATTCCGAACAGTTTCCATTTAAACGATAACTTTATTATATATACTTTATTATTAAAATTCTGCGTTATTTAGTGTCCCGGGGAACCTCGCGGGAATTCAAGTCAAACCTAGTTAGTAATTAATAAACATCGGCAAAAACACATTTTATTTTAAATTCTCTGAAATGGGCAAACAGACAGACTGCCACATTTTCAGCAAACGAGGTTTGTTGCACTCAGCATATTGCTGTGCCGGAATTATGTCCGACACAACGCTGATTTTCAGTGCAAACCTTCCTTTTAGCGTAAGACTATAACGACCCAATTTTGATAAATAACAAAATAAATAATAATTAATAAAACTAACAATAAAATACCCTGTCACTTCAAAAACTAAAATAAATACTCGTGTAACAACTTGTATCGAGTTGTTACAAATTTTATCTTACTGGGAATCGACCCTGGTCTTCTGTATTATTATGACTTAAGTGAACCAATACTCAGACCGGACGCAAGGTTTGAATAAAATCAAATGACAATTTTTAATGTTTCCAAGTTATCGAAGCAAGCTGTCAAGTTTTTAGGGCTTACTTAACTTTATAGATAACTTAAATGTATTTAAAGTAAAGTTAGTACTATCGAATCAATCTCTATTTATTACGCCACAGAACGTTAAAATGAAATATTATTGATGATAAAAGATTTTAAATGTCTTTTTAATCTTGATACGTTGAATTTTAAATGCATTCAAGCATTAACTTTACGTGAACGCCTATAAAATCAGTTATTATTGCAAATAAAAGTATTTACGCTCCAAAGTTATATTTTATAGTCTTACATAAACTTAGAGATAATATGTATCTATTACGATAAAGTTACAATTATTTTATGATCTATACAAACATAATGAAGCGTTTGTTTGTTGGTTTGCTTGAACGCGCTAATCTCATGAACTACGGTTCTGATTTGAAAAATTCTTTCAGTGTTAGATAGTCCATTTATCGAGGAAGGCTATAGGATATATATCATCACGCTTATACCAATAGGAGCGGAGCACCAATGATGAATGTTTCAAAATCGGAGGTTTTTCTAACTTCTTTTTTTTAACTATTCCACGCGGACGTAGTGGCGGGCAGAAGATAGTCTTGCATATACTTAAAGATGATATGTGTCTATTACAATACCTATGCTGGCAACAAATCACACTATTTTCTTTGTGGCACAAAACGATTTAGGTTTTAAAAATTAATTTAGTAAAATTTCCTAGCTTATCAGATAATTAGAGTTGTCCCGCGGCCGCACCGCGTGTCTAACCCTAGGCATGAGCTTTATTTTACTTACTCAAAAATTTAATTCGGGTTTTTTGCATGGCATAATAACCAAGAAACTAAGTCCAAATATTATAGTCTACACAACTCCCCAGTAAAAAAAACATAGAGGCGAGTCGAAGCCAACTTGTTTTGAAGTAATACATGACATGTTGTTTATGAAAATTTAGATATTTGTTAGTGGATTGAAATAACGCAAATGCAGCCCCATCTATTTAGCTAATCCGTCTATGGAAACGATATTATTTATCGGAATAAAAAGTATCCTAAGTTGATTCGGGATAACAGCCAGCTGTGTGAAGTTTCATTCATATAAGTTCAGTAGTTTTCAAAAAGGATGCTTCATCGGTGCTTTCGTCTATCCCGTGGAAGCGACATCATTTATCGGGATAAAAAGTATCCTAAGTTACGCCCCGGGATTTGAACTATCTCTATGTCGAGTTTCATTTGAATCCGTTTCGTAGTTTTCGCGTGATGTTTTTTTAAAAGACAGACAGAAATTCTAAAAATTGTATTTTCGGTATCTGCTGGTCCGGATTAGTCCCCGGGTTTTTTTGCACATTTTTAAACGCGTTGTGCAAACTCGAACCATTTACAGATTTATTATGGAGTAGCTGTGCCCGTGACGTCGTCCGCGTGGAATTTGTTTTCAAAACCCTCCGATTTTGAAAATAAAAGTAGCCTAAGTTACTCCTTATTACATCAGCTACCTGCCAATAAAAGTCTCGTCAAAATCGGTCCAGCCATTTCAGAGATTAGCCGGAACAAACAGACAGACAGTCAAAAGTTGTAAAAAATGTTATTTTGGTGTATGTACCGTATATATATTCATATGCATGTAGTAAAAAGCGGTTATTTCAATATTACAAACAGACACTCCAATTTTATTTACATGTATAGATTAGTTGAGCTTATGTATGTACGTTTATAATTACACGTGTATTTGAATTTCGTGCTCTAAAATATTAACATTTTCAACGACACCTGAACTGTTTGACGAATAGAATTTTCCATTTCAGTCTACATATTCACCAATCAACAGTGCATCAGCAAACATTTATTTCTATAGAACTGTCAAATACGTCACAGATATTGTAGCTTTATGGTCAGGCGACGGAACTTTGTTCATACTGCCATATCTAAATGTAGAATTTTTAATACATGATTAGTTACTGTGGCAAATGTAGAAAAATATAGAAGCAATTTTTTATGTATTCTAATTTCTTTTTAAAATTAAGTTATCATACTAGGTATATTACGTGTAGTAAAATTGTCGGTCGGCAACATTCTAATTTATTCCTGGGACTGAAAGAGATCGCTCATTACAGATAAGGCTGCCCTTCGTGCGCAATTAAAAATAGTTTTAGTCTGGTTCTTTTGTATTTGTACTATGAAGAATTATCGATCTATCTAAATGATCATCATCAAAGTTATATTGTTCTCTTGATAACAGGGAATATAGAGTAATTTTTATACTGAAAAATGTAGTAGTTCTTTTTTAAAATATATAAAAGCTTAAATGAGATAAACGCTATGGAAATCTTAAGAATTTTTGTAAATTGCCCCAAATTGTAGAATTTATTGTGCCAGAAGTAACATGACATTAACACCATGATCATTGTTAGATATATTGAGTCGCGCGCAGGTTTGTCGATGACTAGGTACTTACTATTATTGAATTGTATTACTATTATTGTATATACTTATGTAAATATATACAATAATAAATTTATTGCAACGACTATTTATGTAACCTTTTTTGTAAACCCTACTGGCCATCGACGCGTGACGTCATGAGGCTATCGGCAAATCTTCTGCACACGGGTAGTATTTTAGTGCTTGGCTCGAATTTTTACAACCCATAAAAAAATTATATCTACCTCAATTTTTTATTATCTCGAACCAAGATTGAGGAATATTCCCCAATCTAGATATCTTGATTTCAAACCACTTTCTTGAATGAACTAATGATAATTTTTAAATACATAAGTTTTGTCTATGGACTAGCTCTCCTGAAAACACCGCCATTATATGAAAAATGTAAGTATGAGTTTTAATGCAAATAAATGTGTACTATGTACCACACACTTTTATGTTATAATCCGGTATTAAGGAGCGGATTAAACTTTCAAATATCTTCGGCATTACCCTCCCTGCGTCTAACTTTGATCATAAAATATCTCCGTAACATGCTTATTATCTGCACTGTTACATAAGTGTTATTTGTACGTGAACTCAGTTCGTTAACAAAGTTCGATGAAGATATTTCATTCTATATTTTTTTTGCAATAGGGCTTCATACGTTTCGTGGATTTAGCTAGTGTTAAGTATTCATAAACATTTAAGATTTAGAATAAGCTGGAAGGAGATGCCACATCTATTAGCCCCGGTCAAATAGTTGGTCTAATCTAATCTAATTGTCGCTAAAAAACGGAGTACTTGTGGTTTGAAAACGTCACATTATATATACTAAGGACTTGAGTTTTTGCTTTTAAATAGTAAATATCTCATGACTAATTAAATATCTCATGGTAATTTTTAAAATATATGACACATTTTTTTTTAATTAATCATACATACATACATAACTTCACGCCAGGTCCCTTGCGGGGTAGGCACGAACAAATAAAGAAAGAAAACTTGAATTTCTAATAAATTTATATCTATAATCTATTACTATAAGTAGAATATTGAGTCTAGGTCACCGTCTTCTATGGGTAAGGTGCGCCCGCCCAGAAAGCCAACTAAGTTGCCTCACTGGACAGAACACTCCAAATCATATTATCTTATAAATTTTTATTTTCTGTATTTTTTATCATCAATATATATTTGTTACATTTAACCCCAAAACGTAAACAACTAAACCTAATATCCAAACGCCAGTGATTGATTTAAAAAAAAAAAAAAGTGTGCGTCTCAGGACGCCCGACAGAAGTGATAACTTAAACTGCCTACCGCTGCTGTATGCGTGAGAGAAAGGAAAGCCAGACAGACTGGCGCCGTAACGCGTTACGTAACGAAGCGGTTTACCCTCCCATAAGAAGTTATCACTTCAAAAAACTCGGTTATGTAGTCTGGTCTAATGCAAAAGAAGTAGCAAGCGACAAGCTACTACAAAAGAAAAAACAATGTCTACTTCGAATTTCAGTTTTATTGTTTGAATTTGAATACGCACATCGAATCGCATAATTTTATCGTCAATTTAAGGGTTACGTTTACAAGACGAATCCGTTGATTTAGTCGTAAAGTGCGTCGTAAAACTCATATTGATGGTGGGTTTGCGAGATAAACTTGTGGATTTAGAATGGCAACTTAATATTTAATGTGTGTTCTTGTAACTTGAGAAATGGGTCGATGACTTTGCAATCTTGGAGCAGCGACTCTTGCAGCGAGTTGACTTATAGGAGTTTCCAAAATTGTTTTTAAAAGTACTTCTTTTATTATCTCCATACTGTGACGACTCAGATTCTCAGTTCAGTTCAGTTTTGTTTTGCGTTTTTATTGATTGTTTTTCTCTATTTTCAATTATTGGTATACAAAAGAGGCTGGACTGTAGATGCTGGTTTTGCAAGAGCTTTGTGTATGACTTACTTACTTTTGATGATGCGATCTTCTTTGGGCCGGCCCGTGTGGGGAATGGGGAAGGAATACAATTGCCTGCAGCCCGGCCGGCCTTTCGTAAGGGGCGACAAAATAACCTACAGCCAAGTGGTAGGTTATTTGCATGTCTGGGTGTCTTTTTTTATTGCCACAAGAACCTTGAGTAGTGTTCCGACATTACTGGCCAGGTCCAGTCTCCTTTTAGACAGTGGCAGTACATTGGTGGCACCTTTGGAGTGACAAATGTTTATAGGCGATGGTAACCACTTTCCAACAGGTAGGCCGTCTAGTTGTCCGCTGAACTCCTGCAAAAAAAACAAGTAAACATATAAAAATTATAGTGGTTAAAAAAAACCTTTTTTTGAATAATAAATCCGTTTGTTTTCGGCTTCCAAAACCTTCCATTGTGAAGCTATACAGTTAAAGTAACATTAATAAATAACAGTAGTTTTATTAACCAATTACTTAATTAACCAATACCTTTGCTTTCCAAATTAACATGCCGAAGACAATTTTACGGCCATAACTTAATTTTCGATACATAAAGCTCCCTGTTCATTGCAACAGACACGTGTTTCGGCTCAATAGTTTTTAAATTTCGAACGCCCTCAAGCGTTAATTTACCGCGTGTAAAAATTTAAAAAAAAATCTTGAGTGCCGGAAACGCTCCGTGTCACATCGGTTTTTGTTAAACATATGTTGACATGTGGCGCTTGTTGTAGTCTTCTCGTAAAAAAGTAGTTATTTTTGTAACTATTTATTCGCGGATGTAACAGAAATAATACTTTTATTTGTAGCAAGTATAATGTTATTAAGATACTTATAATAAATATCTGGGCTAATTTCACTCATCAGTTTCACGCAGATGTAGCGATGGGTTCAATATGCCTTATTTGTGATGCGATATTGTTATTAGTTATTAATGACGTTATTTGTAGACAATTAACGTATAGATGTATATATACACAAATGTATCTAATAATTCACGACGTTATTTTTAACGTTATACTGGTGCAGCTTCATCCGGTAATATTAAAAATTTATACTGTGACCGAATGCGTCTTATTCAAAGCGTTAAAAAATAACGCCGTTAATGACTAGCCACATTATTGTAGGTATATGCGTACTGTTACAACCCTATTCGGTAAGCACTTATTGCTGAGTCGAAAATTTCATTGACATCGATTTCCAAAATGTCGATCAGCAGTAATTCCCTATAAATACCAAATCTTTTTCCAAATTCATAGAGTTCTCTTGGTTATTAGCCACAGCTCTACAGCTACGGACCTGGTTTATGCCTGGCGGCTGGATTGCCTGAACTAGTACCATATCGGTCCGGTAGACCTTTGAGGTCCCGTATATTGAGACTCCAACTCACCTTTTATTCGTAATAGTGAAATAAAAGGGGTCTAATAGCCAAAAGTGTTTTTTTTTTAACATTCAAGTGCTCGGGACTAACAGTACGTTATCTGTCAATGTTTAAAGTCATTAACAATATCGTATCTCAAAAAAGGCATAAATGGCATCGCCATATCTGCGTAAAACATATATCTGTAACATTATCGCAGATGAGGCCCCACCATAAACAAGATGCTTTTGGCGACAGTCATTAATATCCCAGATGCAGGAGGCAAGAGGGGAACAGACTTGCAGCTCATCCCATAGAACGCAAACAGTAATACAGGTGGATATGGAGGTACTACTAGAAATTTTATCGTCTCGGTAAACGTAGTGTCGGACGCCCTTCAGCCCGATGGACCGACGACCTGTGCAAGCTCGCCGGTAGGCGTTGGATGAGGAAAACAGAGGACAGGGATAAGTGGCGCCGTCTTGGGGAGGCCTACGTCCAGCAGCGGACTACGAATGGCTGACGACGACAATGGATACGAAAATGTAATGTTAAAAAAACCGACTTCAAAAACTAAAATGTATAAAATAACTTATTTCTAAAGCTATTATTATTAATATATTATCTAAAACATCTTAAAGTATGTACATATGTATGTATGTACATATGAAACGAAAAGGAATTTTTTTCATAAAAAATGTTCATAAAATGAAAACTACTGGGCCAAACTATGTAAAATTTTTAGGGGACCAATTGGAAGCTATTCCGCGTCGAACAAAAAAAGAATCACGTAAATTGGATAATAAATCACGGAGTATTCGGCGAACATACATAAAAAAAAGCAAAAAAAAAAAAAAAAGATCCCGACGAATTGAGAACCTCCTCCTTTTTTCGAAGTCGGTTAAAAAGAAAATCAAGCATTAATTTTAAAAAATATATTTGTAGAATAAAGTAAATTTGAGACAGTAAAGAATGAAAGAATACTACAAAATATACCTAAACAATATCAGCTTATTTCTTTATATTAATATGAATTGCTCAAATATTAAGTACCCCATATTGAAGAGTTCTTTGCAGATAAACAAATTACTATCAATCATCATATAGGTATGTATGTCTTGAGAGTTTCATTTATTGATTCCTCAATAATATATATCAAATATTGTTTTGATTCATCATTGATTGATAACATAATCGAATAAACATGATATTTATAGAACTCCATTCCACGTTACGTAATAACTAGGTAGGTAGGTTCATACTGCCTAGTATTATGCTGGGGCTAGGTTTACCATTTATTTATATTATTATTAATAATAACTAGTCATTGACACTTGTCATCTTTGTCTTCCGTTATCACGGCTACTGGAAAGTGGCGAATACTTCGTTATAATAATTGAAGTAAAATGCCTCGCATAACCGTTAAAACGTAGTTTTAATTATGTGTTACTAGTCGTGAAAACTTAAGAATATAATAAAATCTGAAATATTGTCTTTTATACTTTGAGCTTACGACAATTTACATTACAGGTATTGAACTTTTAAACTCGAATTGTGATAAGGACTCCAGCCCTAGAAAGATAAGTCATGTCAGGTCATCTGCGATAATACAATGATCAGAAAAGATAAAAAGATTAGTTGAAAATCACCGCATTCTTAGTACACGCGTGTAACGAAACATAACAACAAATCTAAATAAACCATCTAATTTAACGTTGAACGGTAATACTGGACCGTCCGCATACCGTTACTTAAGCAACCAGTTATGGCACATCCGACATGATGTCGCTTCTACCACTTTGTATAATCTATGAACGGATTAATTAAGTTTGACAGCCTATTGTCATATTTGAAAATTTAAATCATGACAGTTTGAGCTGTCAAGATAAATTTTGAATTCGGAATCGATACAGGTTTTTTTGTAAAGTGGAAGGTACTGTACGTTCTGTTTTTGCTAACAACTAAATTTCAAATTTCGAACGAAAACTTAATTAAAAATTATTCATTTCTTGATTTCATTTGTTCACTGAATTCGCCATATGGTACGACCATTTGGTAGTTTTACCTGGAAAGTTTTCCGAGAGCTTTGAAAATGGGTAATTTAATAGATTTGTATGTGCAATTTCCGAATTGCCTTTTACAAAGAAAATGTGTGAAAAATTGAGAATACCAAACTACAACAATTTACAAGGTTTTCAAGATCAATAATTTACTAAAAAAATTATTGACATGAAACCATTTTTCTCCTTCAACTATCAAAACAGGATAAAACAATATCTACATCTTTATAAAAGGGAGATAATTAATTTAGTTATATTATTTTTTTGAATACTATATTTTGTGCACAATAAAATAATATTGCATCTTAAAACTGCCCGCGTCTATGGAATCCCCACTACCGAAAAATCCTCAAGGTCGTTGGCGTTGCAACAAGTCTTAAAATGAGTCTTTTGTGGCTTCACTGGGTGGTCACCATTTGACAATTAAAACTGTAAACAATTATATTCTTAATTTAATTATTCAATAATGAACTAAGTACAAGGCCTTGTAACCATTATTTAAAGAAAAGACAGGTGTATTTTCTATCTTGCTCTGGGATGGCTTTTATAGGGAGTTATAAAAATGTAAATGTTATTCGTATCTATTGATGCGTATGCGCAGGTATCTCATTGATTACTTAATGAACAGATGCAACAGTCCTTTTATTGATTTTGATTGCTATTTATAGGTTTTTCATTACATTAGTCTCTATTCGAACTTTTTAATGGGTTTTATAAATTTACAATGTAAGGGTAAATAACATACAGGCATTGGTAGTACACTGATATATAATTATAATATATTTTTTTTCTGACGTGGTCAAAGATTGTTTAGCTCACTTTTATGTGTTAATTTCGAGTATGGTATAGAATTAAAATATACTTTATTTTAATTCTATTCCATACTCGATTCTTACTTACAAACTCATAATTGTGTTTTTAACCGACTTCGAAAAAGGAAGGGGGTTCTCAATACGTCGGGATCTTTTTTTTGTTGTTGCTTTTTTATGTATGTTCGCCGATTACTCCGTGATTTATGATCCGATTTACGTGATTCTTTTTTCGTTCGACGCGGAATAGCTTCCAATTGGTCCCCTAAAAATTTACATAGTTTGGCCCAGTAGTTTTCATTTTACAAACATTTTTGTTCCCGTTTCTTGGGACCTATATTTTTTAAGAAGCGCGGCACCATTCGTAGGTCCACCCATACATAGCTAGACACTAAAAAGTAACAAATAAAAAATAAAAACTTCGTTTAAAAAAACCGACTTCAAAAACTAAAATGTATAAAATAACTTATTTCTAAAGCTATTATTATAAATATATATTATCTAAAACATCTTGAAGTCGGTGCAAAATAAAACATAAAAATTACTATATTTTGAAAATTACTAAGCACCGACTTTAAGATGTTTTAGATAATATGTATTAATAATAATAGCTTTAGAAATAAGTTATTTTATACATTTTAGTTTTTGAAGTCGGTTTTTTTAAACGAAGTTTTTATTTTTAAGAATACGTTTTAAGCGCGGTAATTTATTTGATTTTTGTTATTCCGACGTTTCAGCTACTTTTCAAGCAGCCGTGATCATTGAAGATAAAGAAATATGTCAAGTGTCAACGAGTATTGTTAGGTTTTATTTAGCCTACCGCCAACTGTTTCATTTTAATTATCTACTTTTTATTTTGTTTATGGCTATTATTTACTCTATGGCAGCCTTATCTAGTTTATATGTTTATCTATTATATATTTTTGTATATGTTTTTAATCGAAAATGTTTAGAAAAATAGTATCTTCCTCTGTTTGCTCAAAAACATGGTAAGTAATACATTGGATGACGTGCCAACATGTTTTTGTACGTTACGTCAAAGTTGATATCACATATTACCGATCAGTGTTACTAATTTGTAAAAGTTTATTTCTACTTCTAAATTCGAATGTCTTGTTTTGTGTTCAATTCAAATTGAAGAAACGTTAATATTATAGACAAAGTGTAGAATCTATGAGCACATTAATCTGTTTATTTTTTTCTATATCGCTATTAAGACCTGAGTGGTTTTAAGGAGTTTAAAGCTAACAAAGACAAAACAGGGAAGAGTAATCTACAAAAAGCATTTTGTGTCTAAAATGTTAAAGAAATCAATATTGGAACTAATCGACTATTACTGTTTGGAAGTGTTGAGAATACACATTTCAAGCCATTTTGACAAACAAAATATTGAGTCAGAAACTAAACACTCACTTAAATTCTAAAAGCTTAGAAACGTATCTATTTGCATTAAAAATATCTTAAGTTACAATAGCAATTGGACTTTTTAACTTTTTGTCTATGATTATAAAGCACATAAGTACACAAATATTATTAAGGTAGAAAAATATTTCTATAGTTTTACTTTTTTTTACGTTGTCCTAGCATATAGGGTATTCTGCCTATTTATTAAGTTATATAGATAAGTGAATGAATCCAGAGAATATCTGACAATACTTTTAGGGCGATGAATATTTACGCTGTGTAAGTTTAAATGTATTTGTTACCTTTCATCAAGGTAAATGCTACAAATGCGTGTAGTGAATTCCATTTTTGAGAAAGAATTTTTATGTTTTCATGGCTTAAAAGGTAGTGTTGTCTGACGTGATAAGCTACGGTCATTTATGTCACAAGTGAAAGAACGTTACGTATAATCTTTAAATACATCTTTGTAATTTTTTAAAGCCAGCAAATAAGGAGTTTTTTTAAATGAAATACATCATCGCCCCAGCTTTAAATCTCGGTTGCGTCCGGAGTATGGATTTCGGAGCCAAGGTCTTCGCCATCAACTATCTTATGAATCAATCGGCATACGTATCATCGCTCACGGCGTCAAGCTATAATTTATATATAAGCTTTACACCCTTTGACCACTGGATATAATGTAGATTATAAAAACCAATACAATCAACCTGGCGTGCTTAGACATTTAACCGAAATTTAAAATAAATTCATCGGTATAAATATATGCCTAAACAGCGATTATAATTAATAAACTAACTAGCTGCGCCCGCGGTTTCACCCGTGTGGTGATGGTAAATCGTTATATTTTGGATAATTCACAGTACACCTTTATAAATTATAGCCTGTGTTATTCTGATGTGTAAGCTATATTATTGTAAAGTTTCATCAAAATCCATTCAGTAGTTTTTGCGTGAAAGAGTAACAAATATACATCCATACTTACAAACTTTCGCATTTATAATATTAGTAAGGATACAATAAAAGAAAACTTCATTTAGTTAATCATATTCTGTCCATAATCACTCAACACCGTCTTTTATGGGTAAGATGCCCAGAAGCCTGGCTACGTTTTATTGCTGGATCGCCATACTGATCCGTTGTCCGAGGTAGGCTCTGATCATTTGAAGGCTCAATCGGTCGTTTTGGTAATTTTTTGTACGAGGTCGTGGCCTTAGGAACGCACAGTCAAACCGTTTCAACAACAAACGGCATAACCGTTTCTTGTTGAAAAACCAATAGAAAAGTTATAAAGAATATCATCTTGATTGTTCTGCTTATCCGTATAAAGTATGCCGTTGGAATTACTATAGAATTTATTAGAACTATACAAACACGTATAACACAGGTACAAATATAACTGAACACAATCAGTTCAAACGTAATCCACGATTCAATAACACGCGCAAAGTCCGTCCCTAAATAGATTATCGAATGTATACAAGTCTTGCCTCGCGGCTGGATATCGCTAGACTGCCCCTCTCTGCATTGGGCCATTGCTTTATGCTGCACAATTACAATATGTTTCTCGGCCGCGCAGACTGAATTTCTAAGAATCACACCTGGCTAATGATAAAAGATTAAAATACACAATGGGATGTTTGTCTACAAATTTTAAACACAAAATAAACAAACAACGCCGGCGGGTAATAAATGTGCTTTGTTTGCAGGTGGCCTAAATTGTAACAGTATGTTATTGTGACATTGCACATTGATATTTTTTCCATGTTAATTTACATGTAGGGCGGCTTGGCTATCCCTAATTAGTTTTTTTTGTATTATTACTTCTGCACAAAGTACACGTTCATATGTACAATGGTCAGCAATTTACAAATAAGCGGCCTAATGCTCAATTACACATTTGTATTCGGCTATTTTCGGATAATAAAATCAGTGTCATTACAGCGGTCGTTCGGTTTGGTATTGCTTACAATTTACCCTTCCCTCCTATGTATACTAAAACTGTATACAGCTATATTATTATGTAACAGCATGTTATAGGTTATATCTGTCAAATGCCATCTCTATAAACCTTATAGTTTCTGAGTTAAATGACCGTGATATACAAACATAGAGACAGGCGCCAGTAACAGCCGGTACAAATAAAATCCAGGTGGAAAGAAAACTTGCTAATAATTTGGTTTTTCCCTGTTTCTAAAATATGTCAAACATTTTGTTTGACGTAAGATTAATAACAACCAAAGGAAAAGGCGTAGTCAAACGATTAAAGATAAAATTTGTGTGTCAAAACAGCTATAAACAAGATGAGTGGTTTTGGTGATCAAGCTATGTCGAGTACTAAAAGCTTTTACATTTCTAAACTTTGATGTTCCATTCGTTTCTTACATTATGTTACTTCTATTAAGGAAGCCTCGGTAAAATCTAAAAATTATTTTACTTGAAATACCATTTTGAATGTTTTAAAACCTGAAATTTTCTTTTTTGTACGAAATCGCTGGGTGTTTTTGATACTCGTATTTCTCTGCATAGTTCTTGTAATTCACGAAGGCGAGAGGGCGTTAGTCGTGGTTAAACGTGTACACGCATATTGCGACAGTGTGCAATATGCAAGAACGATCGTTGACGATGTGAAGTTGCGAGCGTGCCGTCCAATTATACCCGCTTTTGGTCTCACGCACACTTTGAAAGCCTTGCCCTCGTGAATAGGGGAGCGTACATTTAAATCATCTGAGATACTTCTAAAAAAGATACAGAACGCCGTAGTCTCATAGATTTTACACTAGCGTACTTTTTTTCTAACGAGAGGAAATCCGATTCAGTACCATCAGCCGCGCGGGGAGTCGCGGCCGGTGTGTGGGATTCGCCATGTCGAGGTGGCACTAGTACCGCAAGCGAGATGTGCTATTGCCACACTACGGTCAGGGATACCCACTAAAATCATTCGGTGTTCCTTCCTTGGCCTTATGCCAGGGCCACGGCTACTTGGTCTAGCCACTTCACCTCGCCTCGTCCATTGACGAGAGTACCCGCGTCTTCATATTCCCAATGCGTGGAGCGGTCGGTAACGCGACCCACAGGAGAAGAGGTCTAGACGATAAAACGGTGATGAGAACTCTTCCCTAGCAAGCAAACGGCGAACAAAGGTTTCACTAGCCTTCCGGCGCCGACGCGTCCTGCTTTGGCGGGAGCGGGGCAGGCTAATACGCTGACGTTCCTGCTTCGTCTCCACCTTTGCAAGCATGATGCGTTCGCAGTGGGAGGTTATACGAGCGTACCTAACTATGACGTCATAAGTATGTAAATGTAGTCAAATAACACATTAATTTATTTATTGATTAAAAAGTATTTGAAATTATTTCTATTGTTATATTTTAAAAGTTAGATGATGATGATTTAACGCCTGTGCTTTTATATGTAAAAATATTAGAATTTATTGCAAAGTGGTCCGCATCCCTATTGTAACAACACTATACATTGTAGAAAGTCAATAATATCTTATATCAAAACTTAAATAATTATTTGGTTCGAGTGTTTGGTAGGAACTTAATAAAGGCTGATTGATGTTTTGTAGCAGTTTTGTGCAGTTATCGTATCTTTCACAAGTCAAATAGCTTATTATTTATTGTTTAAAATGTAATAAAAATTCACGATGTTTTAAGTGTGATAAGATCTATTTATTGTCTTGCATTTTTCATAAATTTCCATAATTAAAATAGTATAGGTATTGACGCGCATTAATAAATAATTAATGCAAACCATACCTACATCGAAAAAAAATATTTTCATGCAACATAGCACGTATATCAAATTACGTGAAAGTAATACGCCTATTACTATTGTGTATTGAACATATTCAAAAATAAAACTCAATAGCGTCTCGATAAAGTATTTATTAAATTATAGTTATTAATTCTAGCTGCGTAATGACTGGGCCCTCTTGCTTACCAAATTGTTTCGAATATAATTTATCAAACGATTACCAACAATCAAGTCATTAAATCATTGCGAAGCACCTCGGAAGTACCTGTAAAGTTATAAAATAGCCTTAAGCTTTATTCGACGGCTTTTTCTATTATAAGCACAGTCTAAATAACGAATCGGCTCACGGGCACTGCTAGAAGGAGATATTGTGAGGGATTCTAGGGAAGAGTAGGGCAACGGCGAACCCAAGCTGCCATACATCACGTTGGGGTTTGCTCGCGGTATAGTGCAGTAGGTAACACACATTATATAATAGACTCGCTTCTAACCGCGACGTCCGCGCGAAATAGTAAAAAAAAAAGTAAGATAAAAAAACCTTTTTTTTAACTGATTTTGAAACATTCTTTATTGGTGCTTCGCTCCTATTGGTCTTAGCATGATGATATATAGCCTATAGCCTTCTTATATAAATAGGCTATCTAACACTGAAAGAATTTTTCAAATGATACCAGTAGTTCCTGAGATTAGCGCGTTCAAGCAAACAATAAACTCTTCAGCTTTATATATAAGATTTTTTTAAATGTTCAAAAAATGAGCAGGCGTTAAAATATACTATTTAAACAGTAACAAGTTATTTGAGTCGTGAAAGATATGACGTCGAAACTTGCTATGGTCGTACAAAATCCAAGCGCTTCGCGTCGCTTTATGAGACGATTAAAATAAAAGTATTACAGTTACAATTGATTTTATTGACTGTCAACTACTTTACCGTTGTTAGCACGACTAAACTAACTTACAAGATAAAATTAAGTATACTAAAACTAAGTATTTTTAGATTAAATCGCCTTTTTACCAGTTTTAATATTGATACTGTGATGATGTTTGCCAATCTGAATATTATATTTAAAGATATACACTTCATCAAAATTTAATTCATGACAATTTTTAAATGTTTTTGGAGATGTTTCTTAAAATTCTTGCTTCGTTCCACTATTTTGCTTTGCTTCGTCAAACCACATTAAAAATTCCCAAGCTTAATAAGGTATATGATCATCCGAGCGCTAAATCCCACGGTCTGCTTTCCTACTTTTTCTTCTCTACTTTGCGCGATCTTTGGCATCCCTTGTATTCAAACCATCGGTAACAAAGTCATCCTTCCCAACGTCAAGCCAGCATATCTTGAGCTTACTGGGGTCCCTGGCAGAGGCGGCATTGCTAGACATTTGTTCCCGCGTAATTAGCGGATAAAAAAACCTAACTACGGTATATATGCAACATTAAATATGCGCTTCAATTAGCAAAGTAGTAATTATAAGGATTCTTCTTCTATCTAAATATTTATTACCAGTATTCTTTTTACAACAACGGAACCTGTCAGATGAGTCATTGGGAATCCTCGGTCGTAAATCACGACATCAGGAGACCCATTCTCTCGCAGTGTCTTAGAACGGTAATCCTGTATGTTTTGCTACATTTTATTGTTTTATTGCTCTCCGGTCCAATAGGAGTGCGTAAGGTTCTTACATTACGGGATAGCCCCGGGGGCGAGCAGTTATAAGAAAGCTATTTTATTGTCCCGGAACGCTCGACTCGGAAATAATTTGACCGGCGTTACACTCTCAAGTTGAAACTTTATTGCGCACTGAGTACATTTTTGAAATTACCTATAGAGCATTTTACGCAGCTTTCAGGTATTATTTTTACTCGCGTTTATGACAAGGCTCTTCAAATTTATAGCTCTATTAGATTTTCAAGTCAATTACGGATCTCTTAAAATGTGGCTATAGACGAAACAAAATAACACACATGTCACAAAGAGTAATATGATGTGTAATGACTTGATGAGCTTATTTCTTGCAGCAAATTTAACTAATTATGGAAGCAGAAGTTCAGAGTTTGATTTCGACAACGTAAATGTTAATAACTTGTTTTTTTTTTAAAGGTTTTTAAATACAGGCTTTTGAGATCCTGCATATCATGTAGCAGCAGAGTGCTAGCCAAGACAAGTAAAACGAGCCCAAACACGACGGGTCTATTTTGTTTAGTACAGGAATTCCTACCACCTTTCGACTCCATAATCAGATCAGCTCCATGGTGCCATATTATTGCATTGTCACGCGATATACATATGCGTGCAAAATTTCAGATCAATCGGAAACCGGGAAGTTGGTCATATTTAACTTGCAAGATTCCACCCGAACTTACATACATAGGTACATCCATTGCAAGTTAAATAAAAGCTTGTAAAAACAGTAACAATTAGTTTGGTAATTAAAATATTTCTTCTCCACTGCCGCTGCTGTTTTTCTTTTTTTTTTTGTTGGGCAAGACCATCTAAGTTTTACAGGAAACCTAAGGCTTAGAGGGAAGCGCTTTTGACATTCGCTTTGTACAGACAAAAATAAACTATTAAAGCGCTCAAATTGCACTAGGGGGTTATGACCACCGACGTGTAGGTTATAAGCCGTGGAGATTACAAAGCAAAAAGCGAGCTCTTCAATCTAGCAATCAGCTGAACAAACGATCGATTTACGTAGCAACGCTTTACGAGTTACGCCACACCGAAATTCGTCTGAAACAACCAGACGATTCCGCTTGTGCGAAAACTTGCAGCGTACTGACTTTTCCGTTTATAAATTCGGCTGGATTTGCGTGTCGAAAGAGAAATGTAACGATAACAGCGACACGACGGTTAAATTATGTAAGATTACGGAGCGGTGGTGAGTCGAGTCTTGCTACTAGGGTTTTACGAGTTTCGCATGACTCCGGAATCGTCTCCCGGGCTATTTTCGGGAACTCATTTGTGAAGTTTGCCGTCATCAAAGAGGAAATCCGTGAGACATTACATCGTGCCTGCTTAAGTCGATATTGCTCGTTTTCTAATAAAACTGTTCAAGTAGGGATATCTTTACTTAAATTTATCAATATTTATATATATGTCTATAAAGTATAATTCTTACTTTTCTCATATTTTACACACTTCTATGTTTATTATTGAATAAAATATAATGCAAGTAACTGCATATCGTATAATATTTATATGTATATACCACCCTTAACAAATGGAATCTGTTTTGTGTAGATCGCTTCTTAGCGATAAGACCGCCCATTGTACACATTAGAATATTTTAGGCTATAAGTTTTCTTTGTTTTCTGTAATGGTGTACAATATAAAATGTAGTGTGCATAGCATGTCTTTATTATAACTATAGTAATATTTTTCTTCACTTTTATTGTGTCTGTCGTATTGAATATGCACTGTTTGTTACAACTCCATTAATTCTTCAAAACTCATTCTGTAACATACTTCTGTATAAAACTTATAAAAAAACAACTTGAGATATAAGAGAATAAAGAAAAACAATTTTTAGCTAGACGTTGCTGGGGATTTTCTTGCCGCTTCTTCTCCTTAAAAGAACACGTTGCGAAGCGGTATACATAGACTAGGAAGTAAAATTAAACTTTAACCTATATGTATGACCTTCAAAAAGTGTTCTCCAGTGGAACTTATTTTGAATAAAAACTTTTAAATTTGTATTGAATTTGAATTCGAATAGTGTTATCTCTTTCTCTCAATGTTTATCTTCATCTAGTATGTAATGGAAATTGTGCCTCTATCTTGTCCCCCCCTATTTGCCGCTCTAAAGGCTGACCAACGCATTGGCTTCAATCCCGTTGTAAACGTCTATAGGCGGCGGTAACAACGTTCTATTAATGGCCAGTTCCTATATCCGAGCGACCCTTACTATCGATTAAAATTTGACATAAGCTCCATCCATACACGTGATATCAAAATTCAAGTGAATGAATATTAAGAAATAACCCGGCCATGAATAGACTACTACCAACATTCGAATGTCGAATGTAGTGAACTTAATAGCTAACAGTCCAAATGCCCAATCCTGTCATTACTATCTCGTCAAAATTGCCGGATACTATCGTCTTAATCGTAGGTTTGCCTGATTTCGGTATTCTGTTAATTCCAATGGCATGCCACAGGCTCGCCAATCTCTCTTTATAAATATTTATAAGCGAATACTCGTGAAATAAATTTTTATAGCTATTTAATATTCATTTCGGTTAATGCCATTTCTGCTAATGGTAATACCATTTTATTCTACTATTCTTCCGCCGCGATGACTTCGAGAAATTGTGGATTTAGTAGAATACTTTGAATGTCATCGCAACGCCAAGATGTTGAAATATCAATCGTCCAATAAATTTGTTTTGAGCAGCATTTTCTAAATCCTATTAAACGGCCTTAAAGTACAATAATATTAGGATTTTAAAAGTGTGAGACACTTTTGCGACCCTTGTAATACCACTGTCAACGCTAGTAATAACATCAGGTAAAAATTGGAGGCCGAAGTTGTCCCTTTCGATCGCAACGGGGATATCGGATCTCTCCTTCACTAATTGGCCCGCGAGGACAGAATCTCGGGTCGTGAAAGCCCAAACAGATGGATCACGAAACATTCGAATGAGATACAACCCGGGACGATTGTAAAAATTACGGGTTTGGAATAATTGTACTCTTCTATTTAGGTTTTGTGTCTGGGACCATTCGGGACAGTTTAAACGCAATCAGGTCCGCTCGCTTTGCTCCGGAATTGAGACGTTGAATGTTAGTCGTTTTCTTTTCTCCAATTTCGAGCCAATAGCAAAAAAGTCTTGCCGTTACCACGAACGTGGCAGCCGATGTACGCTTGCTTTGAAGCGAGCCATTTCCTTTAATGTCTCCATGAGTTTCTGGAACCAAAGAGCGTGTAACAACGTATCTGTTCCGTGTTTTTTAATAGTCGAACAGCGAACAAACTGCCAAGTATTTAAGTTTTATCCACCATCTGCACGAATGTCACGTCTTTATTACTACTTATTCTTTGTCCCTATGAATGCATCGCTGGATGAGAGAGATGGAGAAATGTTTTGTCTCATTCTTGTCTGTGGTTTTCTTCGAGCATGAAAAGGTAGGGAAGCCGAGCGTCCCTGTCGGGCGCATAGGTGTTCAATTCAATAAAAAATGGCGTACCTGAACCGGTCCCCTGACATGTTTACACATTTTTCTTACTGTTGTATGGAGGGTTTTTTGTTACGTATTTTTCGATTGAGATTGAATCCGCGTTATTAAAAAACTTTCTCTCATAATTCTCGCGGTGGATTTTTGGCAATTTTCGTATGGTTTCCCGGGGTCGCGCTTATCGAGTTCTTTTTTAAGCAGCGACGTTGATTTATTATCTACATTTTAGAACGCACTTGCGACTTGACTGTTAATTTTGAATATCTGTCATGTCGGGCGGCCAATGAAATTAATTAAGCCTAAGCTGTTTTTGTAATATTTTATTCTGTAACGTTCGTTATCAGTGGAATGTAAATGAACTAAACTAATTATGCTTTTCATGTAAAGATTAGTTGGATAACCACGGAATTTTTATTTGTACTTTCACCGCATTTTCGTCACGTTTTCCTGCCATTGTAATTTTTTATTTTTCTAATTTGAATTAAAATTTTAAACTTTATTCAAATAATTAATAGACTTTTAACTTTATACTTAATTTATCAAATGTGAGTTATTACGTATTAACTGATAAAAAGGGCACATTAGAAAATGACGTTTTCCGGTGTTACGTGGTATGCATCCAGTATTGTAATAATAAATTGTTTACTACTCTGTCTTGAATAATTTATCATATATGACCTCCTTATATGCGTTGGTCATCGCTAAATTATGTAGTAAATTGTTAAAATACTATACTTTAAGTTTAAATAATCGCTGCAAAGGAAAATCATATTTTAGTTGAAAATAATTTCAATGTATTATAATTCAAAATTCACATTGAAGTAACCGAAATTACGTAAATCGGAATGCAACATTTCAATACGGAATCTTTCAACATGTCAGTAAACGTTCTAAAAACGAAATCCAAATCCGGTGACTCAATCGAATCGTTTGTCTAAGCTGGCAGTTTAAAAAATAAAAACCAGCATGGCGGCAGCTCCCAGACACAGCTGACTCGGCGGCACCTTACTACTGGGGCTGCCTCATATAAAGTTACATTTCTTTAAACTCATTCACATTCATGGCGAATATTTTACATACTTTTATTTTTTTGTTCATTTTTAAGTTCTGTTGGTAATTAATGACACTTTTCTATTCATTTGTTTTAAATAAATAAGAACTAGACTGACAAATAAAATTATTTATATTATCAACTTAGAAACTAAACACATTGTCTTATTCAAAACGGAGCAGTGCTTTTTTATTCGTTAGTTTTCTGTTTTTCTATAACTAAATTGAAAAGATTCAATATCAAATTCTGTACACTGTCATGTACTTATATTGTTCTTAAATGCTAGCAATAATATAGATAATTAAATTAAAGGAGTCTTATAAAAATAAAAAATGTAATGGGTTTTAAAAAATAAAAAAAATAAAAATTATATTTTCTATTGGAAAATAGCCCTAAATTCATTCATCAGTCCTAAATTGTACGTGGATGACGAGAAATCTCAATAATTAAGTCACAAATAAAATAAGTTATCGTCACCATGATCGATTTATGTGAATTAACAATAAAACACTAACACCACCCGATTAGTTCACTACCTCTCTACAATTATAAAAAATAACAACATAAAATAAATCTTAAATACACTCTCAGCTTTTTAAAATCTGAGCCCACGAATGTAACAAACCTTACAGACTTCTTTACTATTAATCGTTTTGTGTTTTGTAAATTTGACCTCATTCCTCAGTACGTTTAAATTCCTAATATTACGAATTCCGATGTTCCTGTCAATATGCTCCACCTGGCAACTTACGCGGCTTGGCGTCCGAGCCATTGTCCCGCCCTTGCCTTCCTAAACGATTGTTATGGCGTTTTATCTTTTTGAAAGCTTTCTGGCGCCGGCGTAGAGCGCCACATTCAATGGAATTAGTGTTAGACACAGGCAAAATCTGTGTGGTACTTGAATTAAGCTGAATAGGGGTTTTACTAGCTGAGACTTTGGTCACTCATTGAAAATGTATTTCTATTCCATACCAAGCCTATCTTTGTGGCTATGATCTGAATTAAGTAATTTAGTAGCTGGTGTATCTTTTTTATTGGAAATAATGCTGTTAATAGTATTATGAACATAATACTTATTAATAAGATGTTATTCTATAATAAATGAAGTTTAAAAATTATAATTAGTTTACATAGGCAGTGTATAGTTAGACGGGTCTTCTAAAAATAGTAATTTAAATTCGCCGCTATTTCAAATTCGCAAAAAGTTCCTCTTCTAACTTTTCGACTACAGGTTGCAAAATTGTAAAAAAAAACAAGTTTAGACAGTAGCTACATATACTTTGAAAAAAAATGCTTTCAACTGATTTCTTACTAAAGTTATAAAAATTGCAGACGCTAGTTACCCATACCCTTCACTGTGATTTGAAAGCAAAACTTGGGCGGCTTTTTTCAATGAGTTTCTAAGAGAGGTTCGCCACGTTAGCGTGACAATGGCATTAGCACCCCTGAAAAAGTTACTGTCATCCAGATCGAGGATACCCGCTAAAAGCCCTCGGTGTTCCTTCTTCTGTCTTATGTCAAGGCTACGGGAGAGGCGGTAGCTCTACCAACTCCGCGTGCCCTGACAGACACGCATCTAATAAAATAAGAACCCACCAGAAGTAACGAGTTCCAACCATGAGTATCACTATTGTACCGTTTCCTGTTTTGTAATCTGCATTAAGTACGACTGGAATAATTTGCATCGGCCATATACAATACATTGAGTTATTGTGTAAGCGATGCACTGACTCATAAATATTAACATTGTTGACACATACTGTCACAGAGAGGAATATATTAAGTGATTGTTGCTCTTTAGATAGCTTTAATAGGTACACATATCTAACATGCGTGTGTTAACTATTGTATGAGCTAACTACGATAAGCCCGCGACCGGTGTCACCTTTGAGTTTAGACGTACAGCTAGTCTTATTGTTATTATTATCTTACTTTTTAACCGACATCGAAAAGGGGGTGGATCTCAATTAAACTGTATTTTTCTTATTCAAAACGAGTATACTTCTTAAGCCGGTCCCAATTGTCACCTACTCGGGATCTGATGAATGGATCCAAGAAAAATAGAGAGCAGCCCTTGTTGAAAAGCGTCTGCACCGAAGACTGAGATGGCAAACTTGTATGTATATTGGTGCAAGTAGTAGAATTTCTACAAGTGTTTAATACATTATTTCTAAAGCTACTCAAGTATTTGCGTAACTTAATAAAAAAAAACTCAATCGACTTCTAACTAAAAAGCAAAAAATAAATCTTCTCTATTACCTCTTGAAGTCGGTGCCAAGTAAATCATAAAAAATACTGTATCTTGCAAAGTTCTTGTAGCTTTACTTAGCATAGACTTCAAGATCTACCACAGATTTTTTTTTTTGCTTTTTAGATTGAAGTGTGTTTTGTTTAAATTTTTTATACTAATTATGCTTTACTGAACATTCTAATTAAGTATTAATTTATTTTATTTAAGTACATACAGTACTGACTGTCCTTTTGTGTGCCATAATATTTTTAGGTATGTAAATGTTACTTTTTCGTATTTAAATTATTATTCAGCTCTGAAAAAAGTTGCTGACGGAAGAATTAGGTGATATTTCTAAAGGTAGTTTTTGTCATTATTATCGACATGGTTAAAATTTGTAATTTGTTTTACTTTTACAAAAATAACAAATATTTTAGTTTAACTGAATTGAGCTTGACTTTGTTCTTGAATAAGTAATTAATTAATGTTCATATTAATGTTTAATAACTATATGGTAGAATGTACTGGGTTTTTACAATTGTATAATATTAACAAACAGACTACATGCTGACAAATAAAGTTATTGAATATTCTGTGATTCTGACATAGCATGCTGAGTTGGTAACGTCATGTAATTGAAATTCCTTTAAATATATAACTGATGATGTAAAATATGTTTTAAATAATAAGACATTAGTTGAAAGTTTTCTATAAAAACAAGAAGGCTCTGTAACGCCAACAGATTTGAGATTGCAGGGTGTCAAGTTATTCCTTGATATTCGTTCTTGTTAACACTTGTTTCGGAGAAGCAATACTCTGATTATTCAATTTGAGCAATAGATAGATAGATAGATAACACTTTATTGTACACCATTACAGAAAAACTTACGAACTAGTATTATTATAGTAGGGTACAAAGGGCGGTCTTATCGCTAAAAAGCGATCTCTTCCAGACAACCCGTGGCAAGAATATTCCGATAATAAATTGGAATAATAAATTGGAAATCGATTAAATTAAGCTCTCCGACGTCCAGTAGCCGAATAACAAATATATTATTACCATCCGAGAAAATAATTTGATATAGATCGAGCGACGTTTTTATTCACGTAGTAATAACTAAGATCAGAGATAGTTCTTAGAA
This sequence comes from Dendrolimus pini, assembly GCA_949752895.1. NCBI lineage: Eukaryota > Metazoa > Arthropoda > Insecta > Lepidoptera > Lasiocampidae > Dendrolimus > Dendrolimus pini. Next base: position 8,395,025 of record OX457146.1, read on the forward strand.
TTTCTTCAGTAAGATAGTCTTGTGACGTTAGTTAATAGCTTTTCTTGTAGCTAATAGAGAATTGACTGTTTTTGTGTATACAAAATAATAAATGACACGCTATGATTTGTGATGGTGTTGGTGATTTATTTTTTGACTAGATTTTCTTCCGGTGTTCGTCGTGTTTACCATAGATTCTTATTTCTTGGAAACTACTCAATTAAACTGTTCCTCAATTCGGTTTAATCTTTCTTTCTTTTTATATTTTCTCAATCATTTAGAATTTTTACGTGCGATTGTTGATCGTTATTTTACTTTCCTTCTATACTCATATGCTCTGCCATATGTTCCTTGTCACACCACATACAGTCATGTCAATCTTTAGACAATCCATTCGTCTTCTTGTTGGTGTATTTTTACTATTAATTCCATCAGTCCAGTTTATCATGCTTTTTGTTAAACGATTTTTTATCGCTCCTCATGACGTGCCTTTAACCTTCCACTCAATTTTTCAGTCACGGGTACAACTTTAGAAAGACAAGTTATGTACTAGTTTCTCACACTATCTATCCATTTTAAATAACATAACACATCGATTGACCACGTTATGAAAAGTACATACACATATCATGCTATTTTTATTTTGTTTTTTAAGACTTTAGAATAAGACGCCAAAAAGAACTCGCTTAGTGGAGCATGGCCCACATTATTGGAGACCAACATCGTCGTTTGAATTAAATTCTTTTGGTCTTTATACATTATAGGTTTTTTTACTGGGCGATTGTAATTAGTATTGTTCTTTTATGTCTTTGTGTTTGGTTAAAATAACCAGAGATTGTCTCGCAGCTGGTACATTTGACATTTAAAACTGTCCAATTCATTACATCTGTTGATTTGATAATTTAATTATTAAAACGTCCAGATGAAACTGATTCAGAATTTTATTGTAATGTAAAGAGATACCACAAATTCTTATACATAATCCAGCAGCCGATAAAATCTTTACGACGATTTTTTTATAAACAAACTAAAATTGTTTAATGATGAAGTTGTAAGCTTCGAAGAATTTCACGCCATTATTCCGAGCATTAGCTGAATTCCATTTGACGCCTTGCACAAAATTCCTTTAACTTTCCCGAAGTACAAACTTTACTTGCCACAATCTGCTTGTATCGTTGTCTCTTTCCCACTTTAATGATAATGAAAGGGACAGATTTGAAAGGTATAAATTACATTTGCTTTTAGTGCAGAGGTCATAAATCTTTTGTAGTCGATTCGCGCCGGTTGCTGCGCAGGCGCATGGGTACGCCGCCTTTGTCGAGATAAGATGGGAAATGAAATATGTTTAGTACAAGTGTTGATAGGTTCTTGAGTCACTAATATTTCTTCATATAGAACATTTAAGTAGTTTCAAATTGATACTTACTGGATTTACGTGTGTAATAGGTATTTCGAAACTTAACCGTACATAGGAGATTACCGACAGCATTTTAAAGTATACTGTCAAAATACTGATAATTGATGACAATAACCTTAAAATTGAGGTATGATTTCTTTGTAATTATATTTGCAGAGCACATTAAGTTTACAAAGTATTAGAGCTTTCTACATGTCTTTCGTTGAGTATGCTTTAGATCGATACCCAATGGAATGACTCCATTTTATAACAGAAGTATAACTACACATGTATAAAATGTCATGATAATATCGAGGCTTCATAACAAATGGGCGTATACGCAAAAATACCATTTTTTGTTTTTTACTAAAATCTATGCATGTTACAATTTAGAAAGTCTTACAAGTGTGCAAGTGTCTATTTCAGCCTTATACAATCAACTAGATTTGTTTTATTCAGAATTTTTGATCTTGTGTAAAACTACACTTTTTTCTGTACGCCCATTTGTTATGAAGCCCTCTATATACACGAGTGGAAACGGTCACTAGCCCATGAAGAAGAAGCAAATATCAATACATAACCACTTTCACATTTCGCCTTTTTGCTTCAATAACGAGTTATGTGGAAAAAAATAAGAGAGGGTTTTTTAACTATTGCAGAATAATTGTATCAAATATATATTTTATGCATATTGTTACAATTTCCACGTGCTATAACGGTGAAGGAAAATATCGTGATGAAACCTGCACATCGAGATGACTGATGTGTCAAACCTGCCAAGCCGCCTTGGACAATCGTGGCGTGTTTACTGTCCATACCACTACAAAATGGGAGGCCTGTGCCCAGCAGTGGAACCTTATGGACTATTAATTATTATTATTTAAAAATCTATTAAAGTTAGACGGATTTAATCCAAAGAAATATATTTTAAATAATAAAACGTTAAAAGCAAGAGAAGATCTAAATTAAAGAGTCCAAATTTACGAAACCAAAAATCAATTTAAAATAACTAAATGTTTATTGATATAAAAATAAATGCAAAATATAAGTTAATTTAATATGATATATCAACATTATAATAAATATAAAGCCTAAAAACTAAACGAAAACCTAAAACTACTTTTTTGCTACTAATAGTCATTAAAATCGTAAATGTTCGTAAGTCCTAAGTATGCAGTGTTTTCGTTCTATTGACAATTATGGAACATATGTACTTCTCACTCGCTTTAAAATAATTTCGATCTACCTTTTAAATTATTATCGTTGTAACTCTTTGTTTTCGATTACTTAACTTGCTTACTAAAATTGTTACACACTCACGTCGTAGTTCTTAACACCTAAAAGACGTTTAGTTGTTAGTCGTAAATTTTAAAACAACATGTAAATTTAATTTTGGTGTCAATAAAAATTATTATTATTAAGAAGAGACGTCCAGCACCATCTAGTAATATGAGAGTCTACAATTTCGTTTCTTGTGTATGTGAATAAAATCTCTTCTCTGTTTGCATCACCTTAGTGCATTGATAACATAGTTAGAAGTGACAATTGCATCCTTGTATTAAACGTTATACCTTCCCTGGTACGTGATTATCATGCCAATGGTAATGCAACTCCGAAGACACCAGGTGCTATATATAGGCTCTTTGGTAAATTAATTATTCATGATGTTAACTCTGCTTAGAAATTGTTCTACGTTTTGTTTAGCTTACAAATTAACGTATATATTCAATATTTATCGACGAGTCGAAAATAATTCTGTTTTAAATTATGAGAAATGTTTCTGTATATACTTAAATTTTGATTCAAATGCTTTTGTATTATTTGTTATGTTATAAGAATGAATAAATTAATAAGTGTTTTTAAAATTTTCATGGTTTATAAAACTTAAAATTCTTATCACAAACTAGAATTTTCCAGCGGTTATGCCGCTTTTCAATCCCTTGTTAGTATCTTTATTTTATTTACATAAAAACTTTATTACGGTTTATATTACGCGAGTGAAGCGGCGGGCAAGCTAGTTCACATGGTAAATTATAATAATATTAAATTGTAAGAATTATAGGAGCATAATAAAATTGCTCGACTAGTTAATTTCATTAAAATTATTATATGGCAAAACACTAATGGGGGTTCTTATCGCTTAGGACTATATCTTCTAGACAACGAAAGCAATTTAAAAAAAATTTTGAACTTATCTTGGCCATATAGAAATTACTTAAAGTAGAATCTGAATAAATTGGGTGTGCTTGGCAGTCTACGTACAATAACAGATTCCGTATATGTGAAAAACATCCACTGTCGTTTTTGAAAACAAAATATGCATCTAATCGAAAACAATCTAATTTCGGATATATTAAGTTTAATCTTGGTAGCGTAATGGCTGGGTCACGCTTTCCAAACTCAAAGGGCGCGGGTTCGATCCTGGCTGGAACGCATGCACCACTTAGGCAGTTTTCTGAAGTAATGTGCATATTGTTAAATATTACCACGTCCTAACAACGATGATGGAAAACATCGTGATGCAACCTGCACATCGAGATTACCGATGTGTCAAACCTGTCAAGCCGCCTTGGACAAGCGTGGCGGGTATACTGTCTGTTTCCCCATATAATAGGAGGTCTGAGCCCAGCAGTGGGATATTTATGGGCTGATATTATTTTTATATATTTATAAAAAAAATACGACGACGACACGACTTTAAATTTTACAGAATATTCGAAAAAAGTTACCACTTGACGATATGTGGCATCAAGCTTTAGTAATGTAGAATGAATAACTAAACATCTAACAAATTACATAGCAGAATAAGGTAAAATTCCACGTGACACCTGTAACGCATAAATTACATAAACATAAACATTTTTACAATTCAAACTCCCGCGCATTACGTGAGGGTTAAAACTATTTAAAAAATTACTTGATCAAAACATTACGTTCCAAAACATAAACTCGCTTTCAATAAAGGTTCACTTCATACCGGTTGGCATTACAGTTTGCCAGTACAATAAAAATTACGATATTTAATTAATTTCTATTACTCACTAAAAATATTTAAAACTACAATAACGTTCTTTATAGAATTATAAATTTACCATTTAAAAACATTAAAATAAATAATATTATTCGACTGTATACGAATAATCTAACATCAAATTTTCATAGAAAATTTACCACTAAACTAAATTATAGAATCTAATTAATTTCTAATATTACCAATCACAAACTTATCCATTACAACGAAAATAAAACTCGAATAATTAAAGTAATTTTTATACGCGTTGAAAGTATTTACCGCAAATAGATTCTCGGAATAATGCGAGAGTAGTGTGGGTCACACTTGTTGAGGGAACTCAATATAGAAAAAACAGTTGGTTTTTACGGAAGACCGTCGTGTTTTATATTTAATACGTGACGCCTTTAGAATCGTTTTCTTTCACTACGATCTGTCGGCCAGTAAAGTACTTTCATCTCAAGTTAATCTAAAACACATATTCACTAACTAAGGTACGTAAATCTTTGATTTTCGTCAGTCTATCGCTTCTCTTTTTTATTCGATATACAGTAGAAACTTTTATTGATTACAGCCGTGATAAAAAGGGCCAATAAATGGTTTAGCTGGCTAATTGCCGTGTCCGTCCCGCCTTGGGGAATATTATTCTCAATCGGGAGGAGCCCGTAATAATTCCAGTAGTTTTTGTTAAAAGAAACCTCGGCGTATTCGAAAAGGTATATATTTACATTTTTTTCTTTATTTGTCACAACGTGGTAAACTTATAACCCTTTAATCGGATGATATCATTTGAATCTTGGATTATTTAGCTTTATACTACTCAGTATCATGGAAACCACATGTGATTTAAGCACGTATATTAAATATTTTGTTTCTAATGAACAAATTAAGGCCTTATTACAATAGCGTAATGTAGTTCCGTTCGCTGAACAATCGGCGTGGTATTTCAAGTATCATCTTAGTGCTATTTGCTTCATCTAAATAATAACCAAATTAATTAAGCCATAATTACTGGTTCATCTTTGTGTAGAATTCACTTTAGGCTTCCGAAGATAACGAATGTCTGTAATTCTTTTTTAACATGTAGTTTTCTCTCTGAATTCCAGGCGTTCGGGGTTTTTTTGTTTCCCTCTTCGTATTTTGTTCTTCTCCGTTATTACCAATGCTGGTACATCAGGGTAATACCTCGAGTTTATATTGGCGGAGCTAGCGCCCTACAACGAGTTTCCGTGGAAGTCCGTCAAACATCATTTTTATGCCAGTTAATACTAGTCTACCTTAGAAGAAACCGCAAGTATACCGTTAGGGAGATTCGCTATTTTCTCCAACCCCAAATAGCGTGGCGTCCAATTATTCTAATTAACTTTAATGTAATTATGTCCAAATATTTACCACTTTAAGCAAACCTACCCCCTACAAAAAAAAGTCTCATGTAACTGGGTTTATTCAGTTAACAATTAGAGCTGAATACATTATCAATAATTAGCATAGTATTCATAACGGCTGTAGAACGTTTAATATAAACTGGAGATTTAAATTAAAAAGGTATTGTTTTATTTGTGCCACTCCATCAATTTTTTTTTAAAACAAAACAATTATTACGACATAACAAAAGATCGATATATATATAAAAACATAACAATGGCGCCCAATTCGTGTGTGTTTAGAGTAATTGCTTAAAGCTCTCGATATTTCGTGTTTTTGAAATACGAGATTATATTTGGACATAAAGAAGTTAATTAAGGTAAATTCAATTAATAAAGTTTTTTTTTTCAGGAACTACCGTTATAAATTTAATTAAAATTGTGTATGATTTGTATACGTGTAATTTTAGTAACTGGACATATACAAGGATTACTGAGTTTCAATCATATGATATTTTGAATACTATACTTCAATTTTAAATATTAAATTGTTTGATATTAAAGAAATAATTTAACGTAACTAACTTTTAGAAATTAAAATACAAATCAATTAAATTTTTTGGAATTGATAAAAATATTTTTTTGCTTAAATTAAATTTTTTTTAAATACAATTTTATTACTAAGCGGAAATCTTTGTGTTGTACAGTATTACTGATTTCTTTACTTATATTTTACTTATACTTTTACTTAATAATGCACCTTCATTCTTGTAACTTAAATTATTTTTGAACTTTAATCGTTAAACGATAAACCCAGGTTTCAAACTTTAAATTTTTATCGACATTATCATAACAATCTAAATACTACTTGATTATTTAATATACAATAAAACAAAGCTGTTACAAACTGACTGACTGAAAAATCACCCGTTAGAATAATACTTTACATTTTGTTTACATAACTTTTTTCTTTACAATGGAACGTCCCATTTCATATAATCTTCTTCATAAAGATGAACTAATACATGAAATTTTAATAAGAAATGCTACTCCTTTAAATACAGTAGCAGAATTAAGAAATCAAATTAGACAGTTAGGTAAAGAAATACTAGCGGAGGATATTGTTGAAACTGATTTGGACCAGGACAATGAACTTAAAATAATTAAAACAAAAATGGCCGAAATTGGCGAATATTTTAAAGAAAGTTCACCCAATTTTAAAATTTTTAGTCGCGTCAGAGCGTTATCGCATCACTTATATCATCGGTTATCACGTGTTAAGCCATCATCGGAACCAACATTATTTTCAACTTTAAATTTAGAACTTAATAGTTATTTAAAGAGGTTAGATAAGTTAAATTCATCATTTAAAACTTCTTTCGATTGTGGTGAGGGTGTTTCACAACAACAAATACCTACGGCAAGCATGCCGCATAGTCAAATAGATCTTTCAATACCAAAATTAAACTTACGCTACGACGGCAATTCGTGCGTACATACCTTTCTACAACGCTTAGAAGAACTTTGTGATTCAAGAAATATTTCTGCCACACAATTATTTAATTCAGCTGTAGAATTATTTTGTGACAAAGCTTTATTATGGTACAGAAGTATGAAATATACACTTCTGGACTGGGAAAATTTAAAAAATAACCTAATATCGGAATTCGCTCCAATAGATTATGACGATAAACTATTAATGGAAGTACAAAAGCGTACTCAGGGAATTAATGAGTCATCAACTACTTTTATAACAATAATGTTAAATTACTTTTCTCGATTTACTTATCTTATTCAGGAAGAGGAACAAATTAAAATTATTAGAAAAAACCTAAGACCAGAAATTCAAATGGCGTTATCTTTGTATAATTTTAAAAAAATAGAAGAATTACGCTTAAAATGCAAACTGTTAGATCATACAAGGGATCGAACAGCAAATTTCCTAGAACCACCAAAAATCACTCCACATTTTGTTGCACCTGATTTAGGGTATAAACCATTAATAAATAAACAACCACAAGTAAACTTAGTACAAGGTCAAAACCTAGACCCAAAAACTAATATACAAAATTACAATACTAAAACCTTTTTTCAAAATAATGATAGGAATAATAAAAACCATTACTCTTATAATTTTTCAAATAAACAACCATCACATAATTTTCATAACAACAATAATTTAAATTATCAAAATAAACATAACAACAACAATTTTAATTATCAAAATAAACCAAACTACACCCCTAATAAGAACTATACAGATAATTACTTTAAAAATACAAATAATAGAGGTTTTCGTCAACAACAATTTAATGGTAATAATTCCAATAACAATAAAAACCAATTACATTGTATTCGTTGCAACCAAAATGGTCATTATTATTTAAATTGCAAGAGAATATTCTGTTACGGTTGTGGTGCTATCAATACTAAGAAACCAGATTGCAATAATTGTAACAAACATAAAAATAACCAAAACAATTCAAAAAACTAAATAGGTTGAATCGTAAAGGACGTACATCTTATTCTTGTCTCAAATTTAGAACAAGTAATAAATTTAATGTACAACAAAACATCGATAATAATAATAAAAACAATTCTAATTACATAAAAAAAAAAAATCAAAAAATATATCTACGGTTCAAACCGATATTTTAGACGAACGTCCATTTTTAAATATTTCAATTTATGACAAAAACTATTACGGTTTATTAGATTCGGGCAGCTCAATTAGTATCTTAGGAGCTAGCACAGGAGATATTTTTATTAGTCAAGGTTTACAAGTACATAAATGTGACAATATTATAACGGTTAAAACTGCAAATAATTCGAGTGCAAAAGTTCATGGATACTTACTTTTACCAGTATTATTAAATAACATAACAAAGGTTATAAAATTTTATATAATACCTAACATTTCAACATCATTCATTCTAGGCGTCGACTTTTGGAAAACTTTTAAAATCGCTCCAGAAATTTTTCATAATTTACCCTTGGTTAGTAAGATAGATATTCCAAATTCTATTTTAGAAATAAAACATCTTCATCAATTTGAACATTTGTCTGAGGAAGAACAAGCCCTAGCAAGAAATATATTAAAAGGTTTTGACGACATTTCTTTTAGCAATTGTGGGTTAGGAAAAACTACTCTAATAACACATAAAATAGACACAGGAGATTCCCAACCAATTAAACAGCGTTACTATCGCGTTTCACCAGAACGTCTCAAGGAGATGAATCGTCAAGTGGACGAGATGCTTGAGATGGGCGTAATCGAACCTAGTACGAGCAGTTGGAATAATCCAACAATACTAGCACCAAAAGCAAATGGTGAATGGCGTTTTTGTTTAGATAGTCGTAAACTCAATTCTGTAACTAAAAAGGATGCTTATCCATTACCCTACATTAGTACTATTTTAGACCAATTAAGAGATGCTCGTTATCTATCATCAATAGATTTAAAATCAAGCTTTTGGCAAATTTCATTAGATCCAGATTCCCGCGAAAAAACCGCATTTACAATCCCAAATAGAGGCCTTTTCCAATATGTAAGAATGTGTTTCGGATTAACAAACGGTCCCGCCACACAACAGAGACTTATAGACAAACTATTCGGAGTAGAACTTGATGGAAAAGTTTTTGCATATCTAGATGACATTATTATAGTTTCATCAACATTTAATGAACATATTACCTTACTTTTAAAAGTTTTAGAACGATTAAAATATGCAGGCTTAACTATAAATTTAGAAAAATGTAACTTTTTTAGGAAAGAATTAAAATATCTAGGATATTTAGTTAATGAAAATGGTTTAAATACTGATCCCGCTAAAATTAAGGCTATAGTAGAATTTCCAACTCCGAAGAACAGAAAAGAAGTGAAAATGTTCCTTGGAACAGCTTCTTACTATAGACGTTTCATAAAAAACTTCAGTACAATAGCGGCACCACTAAACACTTTAACTAGTACTCGGAAAAATGCTCCAAAATTTACATGGACAGAGGAGGCAGAAAAATCATTTAGTGACTTAAAGTCGGCTTTAATCTCAGCTCCGGTATTAATTTGTCCAAACTTTGACAAACCTTTTTCAATTCATTGTGACGCTTCAGGTTATGGGATCGCTGGCACTTTGACACAATTAGATGAAGATGGAAAAGAACATCCAGTGGCTTATGCCAGTAGATCACTTAATAAAGCAGAAAGAAATTTTTCAGCAACCGAGAGAGAAACTCTCGCAGTCGTGTTCGCTTTAGAAAGCTTTAGACCATATGTAGAAGGTTCTAAAACCTTCGACGTAATCACTGATCATTCAAGTTTGAAATGGTTTCTTAGTTTAAATAATCCAACAGGACGATTAGCTCGTTGGGGTATTAGATTGTCAAATTTTAATTTTCAAGTAATTCACCGAAAAGGCAAAGAAAACATAGTCCCGGATGCACTCAGTAGAGCTGTACCAATATGCGAAATTCAAACGCAAAGTGATGATAAATGGTATAACGATTTGTTAGATAAATGTAAACGTTTACCAACATCTTGTCCAAATTATCAAATTAAAAATAATGAATTATATAGATACTCAAAAAGTAAATTTTCTAATAATCCTGACTTTAACTGGAAGAAGGTAATACCAAAAGGCGATCGTTCTAAAATAATAGAACATCATCACGCTGGTTTATCTCCTCATTTTGGTAGTCTTAAAACATATCGTAGTCTAGCATTACGTTATTACTGGCCAAGTCTTTATAAGGACGTAGTTTCATGGATAAAAAACTGTGATACCTGTTCAGCATATAAACATTCACAAAAAGCAACACCAGGTTTGCTTGGCAATCCTAAAATTTGTAATAAACCTTTTGAGACAATAAGTATAGATTTAATCGGACCATTACCAAGGTCACGAGCCGGTTACATGTATTTGTTAGTAGTAGTTTGTTGTTTTTCAAAATATTGTATTATTTTCCCTCTAAGAAGAGCGATTGGTCGTAATATAGCTCAATCTCTTGAACAAGGTGTATTTCTTGTACACGGCATACCGAAAACTGTCATTGCCGACAACGGAAGTCAATTTACGGGTAAAGAAGTACAAAACCTATTTAATACATATCAAATACCAAATATCCACATGACTCCCCGTTATACACCGCAAGTTAATACTGTAGAAAGATATAACAAAACTATAATTACTGCTATTTCTATCCTAGTAAAAGAAGACCATAGGTCTTGGGATATTTCAATTCCAAAAATTCAATTTGCAATGAATACAGCAGTAAATGAAGCTACTCGCTTCACCCCTTTTTATCTTGTACATGGAAGAGAACCAATTATTTGTGGCTCAGATTATAATTGTATAAATAATTCTAATGAACCAATTGATTTAGCTTGTGCGTCACGAGGTGCATACGCTGAAAATTTAGGTATTTTAGAGGATACATTTATTAAGGTTCGTCAAACTTTATTAAAGGCTCATGAAAAAAGTGCCAAATATTATAATAAAAATCGTCGACAGGTAGAATTTGACATTGGAGATATAGTATGGCGTAAAACATTCCCACTATCAGATGCTGGAAAGTATTTTACTGCCAAATTCGCTCCTAAATTTTTAAAATGTAAAATAATAGGAAAAAAGTCTAATTTAGTCTATATACTCCAAGATTTTCACACACAAAAAACCTTAGGAGAATTTCACATTAAAGACTTAAGAATATAGTCAAAAATCTAATAAAATTTTCAATTAAAATTAATATAAAGAACCAAGTTAAACAATTAAAAAATAAAAAAAAAAAATAAAGAACAAACAATTTAAAAAGAAAACAAATTTTATTTACAAAAACACATATTTCATCAAACTTAGTACATTAGTTTCAAATCAATTTAGCAAATATACATAAATTATACAAAGTAAAATATTAAAAACATCCTATACTTAAATTGAAATATATTTCTCATAACCAAAATCAAATATGGTAAACTAAAGAAAAATCATGTATAATCAAAATCTTCAATAAATCATTTCTTACTTTGTAATTGCATAATAATCAATTAATAGATTTCAGGATCTAAAATGTAACCACTGAAATACTTATTTTCAATACAACTAAAAGTTAGAAAATACAAGCACTGTTGTATTTTACATTTTTGTAAACCGATAATGCCATCTAGCGTTATCAGGCACGTTTAAAAAAGCAATCAAGAAAATACTAGAACCAAAATTACAATAACATAATAAACCTAATAAAAAGATTAAAATATTAATTAACATAAATAAATATTTACATGTAATTCTCATTTAATAAAATATTTTCCATTGTTACTAAACAATAGTAGTAACAAGTAGCGCCTCTAGTGGCAAAAAGAATTAAACCAATGAGATTATTCATTTTAATACTTTGTTTTGTAAAAAACAAACAAATATGTATACTTCATATAATACAAAAATAAATTTTTAGTTATAAACTACTTAAAATAACTAGTAAAAAAAAAAAAAAATAATAATAATAATCAATATCCTATTTAATTATCTTAAAGTTATCAAAAAGGCAAAACTTTTGCAGGTATTGAAATATACAATTTCAAAAATTGATTTAACCCTTTAGTAAAAAATACTGGTTCGTTCGAACACAGTAATTTTTGTTTTGTTATTTGGTTTAACAAAATAGGGTTGTCACTTTGAAATATTTTTGAATTTTTTATATATTTTTCTCATCTATATTTAATATCTCTTATTTATATAAACAACTTATATTGGATACTTCGTCTTTACTGATCACTGGACAGTCAGCTTAGTCTAATTTTTGTTTACTTTACTATGCTCAACAATCGAGTGAAGTGTTTATTACCTTGTTAACATCTATTCTGTTAATGAGTTGTTTATAATTATCTAGTGTTTTGGTAGACAGTTTTACTGTCGCCTGACCAACCTATAATTATATATATAGATAGGTTGAAGTCATTGGAGTAGACAGCTGTTGTTGCATTTAATTACTTTGATCAAATAAAGCGAGGTTCAACCAGCTAATTGAGGTACTGTTTTGAATCGTAGAAGATTAGTTATTACTTATCGATTCTTAGATAATGGAAGGAAGTCTTAGAGGTATAATTAGCTACTAAGACGAATTTTTGAAAGGAATATGAATGAATAGTAAAAGGGTAATTTGAATGATGACGTATGCTTCTGGAAACACACCCTCGATTCTTCAATATAAAGGCTCCACATCTTAGCCGACTGATTGAATCTAATCCACATTAATATATAACAATATTTTTTATTTCATTGTTACAGGTAGTAGGTACAGTTAAATTTTTATTCTGACTATACTTAAAATGGGCGAAGAAAATTTTTCTTTCTTCAAAGGTTTGCTGATAAGTTGCGTTACTTTCTTTGGTAAGGCTGGGGTCCAGCCAAAGTTTTCCTACGTAAAACTTTACCAAAGGTAGGGTGCTATTGTAACGCATAAATTACATAAACATAAACATTTTTACAATTCAAACTCCCGCGCATTACGTGAGGGTTAAAACTATTTAAAAAATTACTTGATCAAAACATTACGTTCCAAAACATAAACTCGCTTTCAATAAAGGTTCACTTCATACCGGTTGGCATTACAGTTTGCCAGTACAATAAAAATTACGATATTTAATTAATTTCTATTACTCACTAAAAATATTTAAAACTACAATAACGTTCTTTATAGAATTATAAATTTACCATTTAAAAACATTAAAATAAATAATATTATTCGACTGTATACGAATAATCTAACATCAAATTTTCATAGAAAATTTACCACTAAACTAAATTATAGAATCTAATTAATTTCTAATATTACCAATCACAAACTTATCCATTACAACGAAAATAAAACTCGAATAATTAAAGTAATTTTTATACGCGTTGAAAGTATTTACCGCAAATAGATTCTCGGAATAATGCGAGAGTAGTGTGGGTCACACTTGTTGAGGGAACTCAATATAGAAAAAACAGTTGGTTTTTACGGAAGACCGTCGTGTTTTATATTTAATACGTGACGCCTTTAGAATCGTTTTCTTTCACTACGATCTGTCGGCCAGTAAAGTACTTTCATCTCAAGTTAATCTAAAACACATATTCACTAACTAAGGTACGTAAATCTTTGATTTTCGTCAGTCTATCGCTTCTCTTTTTTATTCGATATACAGTAGAAACTTTTATTGATTACAGCCGTGATAAAAAGGGCCAATAAATGGTTTAGCTGGCTAATTGCCGTGTCCGTCCCGCCTTGGGGAATATTATTCTCAATCGGGAGGAGCCCGTAATAATTCCAGTAGTTTTTGTTAAAAGAAACCTCGGCGTATTCGAAAAGGTATATATTTACATTTTTTTCTTTATTTGTCACAACGTGGTAAACTTATAACCCTTTAATCGGATGATATCATTTGAATCTTGGATTATTTAGCTTTATACTACTCAGTATCATGGAAACCACATGTGATTTAAGCACGTATATTAAATATTTTGTTTCTAATGAACAAATTAAGGCCTTATTACAATAGCGTAATGTAGTTCCGTTCGCTGAACAATCGGCGTGGTATTTCAAGTATCATCTTAGTGCTATTTGCTTCATCTAAATAATAACCAAATTAATTAAGCCATAATTACTGGTTCATCTTTGTGTAGAATTCACTTTAGGCTTCCGAAGATAACGAATGTCTGTAATTCTTTTTTAACATGTAGTTTTCTCTCTGAATTCCAGGCGTTCGGGGTTTTTTTGTTTCCCTCTTCGTATTTTGTTCTTCTCCGTTATTACCAATGCTGGTACATCAGGGTAATACCTCGAGTTTATATTGGCGGAGCTAGCGCCCTACAACGAGTTTCCGTGGAAGTCCGTCAAACATCATTTTTATGCCAGTTAATACTAGTCTACCTTAGAAGAAACCGCAAGTATACCGTTAGGGAGATTCGCTATTTTCTCCAACCCCAAATAGCGTGGCGTCCAATTATTCTAATTAACTTTAATGTAATTATGTCCAAATATTTACCACTTTAAGCAAACCTACCCCCTACAAAAAAAAGTCTCATGTAACTGGGTTTATTCAGTTAACAATTAGAGCTGAATACATTATCAATAATTAGCATAGTATTCATAACGGCTGTAGAACGTTTAATATAAACTGGAGATTTAAATTAAAAAGGTATTGTTTTATTTGTGCCACTCCATCAATTTTTTTTTAAAACAAAACAATTATTACGACATAACAAAAGATCGATATATATATAAAAACATAACACACCATAAAACCGAATAACACCAACACCATCGATATGTACCTTGGCGAACTAATTGAGAGTGTCGTAACGCCCGGGAACGCCGTGGGCAGATTTAGAAAATTGGGTCAAACGTGTCATGGCAGCCCGGGACACGGTCATCGGGTTAAACCAAAAATTCCATGCCCGGACTTTCGCATAACAAGAGGTTTTTTATGCGGTGTGAATAAAATTCTTTTATGCTCGTCAGCTTCTTATTAAACCCACAAAAATATTTCAGGCTTATAATAGTACAAATTTGATAACTTTAAGTGAAACATTATATATTTTCGAATTACATAAGCCGCGATTGTGGATTTCTTTATAGGGTATTTACTAGTTGTTAATCAGTAAACTGAAGTAATGTGCCTTACACTATGCCTACTTCCACGATAGTAAGAAGGGGAGTGACCAGCGCGAGAATCAAATAAATCTTATGAAATCCCAGGATTACTTCACTTACTAATATAACCTCCTTCAAGAATTAATAATAACATAAAACACCAATACTCAATTTTGAAATCAAACTAAGCATTCCAAAAGAAACTGACAGTAATTAATTACGTTGAACTACTCGTGAATAGCAATGAGCAAGTCAGCGCGTTTGGAGCTATTGGAGCAATTCCATTCCATCTCGTAACCGTACATAACGTGCAAAAGTTCAAGATACCCATACCGATTAGATTATCCACGTACCATCGGTTGCACAATACTGCAGAGCACACGTAATTGTGTGGTTTAAGTTATAAGCAGTTACGAATGTCGTATTATAAAACTTTTTACAATATCAACCAGTCAATGTTGCACTACTGGGTTCGGAATCAGAAGAGGTGCAAAATTTATATGCGCTTCGAGTGAAGTTAGTTCCATGACTTTGCGTAGGTCCAGTCAAATGTTAACGATTATCACATGTTACGTTGTGTTATGCGAGAGGAAAGGCACGTGAACCCGGATAGCGGCTGAGCACATCACTATTTTTTCGCCTAAAAAATTGCGCAGAACACAGTTATAAGGTTTACAGAGGTAAACCTTATAACTGTGTTCTGCGCAATGACGTTTACAAACTTCAGAAACGCATTTATGTTTTGCTGTACTATTAATTACCTATATTTGGCATTAGTTACGCATGATATAAAATAAACTATAAAATCAGATACTCTGGTGAATTTGCAATTAATGACTTATTTCAGTAACATTGATCGTGTTACCCAAAACTAATACGAAATAGTGAGTTTAGATAAATAAACAATTTTATTATTGACCGGAAAAAACTTCAGGCTGATTTTTCAATCATGAAACTAAAGTTAACTGTGAGTTAAATTATAATACGATAATCCAAAAGTGAAACAATTCAATTCTTATTTGATCATACAAACATCATTTCAATTTTTTAC
This sequence comes from Dendrolimus pini, assembly GCA_949752895.1. NCBI lineage: Eukaryota > Metazoa > Arthropoda > Insecta > Lepidoptera > Lasiocampidae > Dendrolimus > Dendrolimus pini. The sequence goes on from OX457146.1 coordinate 8,411,449, forward strand.
GTTGCATTTTGTTCTTCGCATCATTTATATCTGGGGGCCTTCGAATATAAAAAATGTTAAAATAAAGTGGAACTTATGCTATGTTTTACACCTACCAGTACATCTAGCTACATATCAATTGCACTAAGCTATTGCACAAAACGACAAAAACAAACGATTTTGAAACATTCTTCATTGGTGCTCCGCTCCTATTGGTCTTAGCGTGATGATATAATAGCCTATAGCCTTCCTTGACAAATGGGCTATCTAACACTGAAAGAATTTTTCACAGACCAGTAGTGTCTGAGATTAGCGCGTTCAAGCAAGCAAGCAAACAAACAAACAAACTCGTTAGCTTTTATATTAGTTCTTCGATAAATAGGCTATCTAACACTGAAAGAATTTGTCAAATCAGACCAATAGTTCCTGAGATTAGCATGTTCAAGCAAAGAAACAAACTCTTCAGCTTTATATATTAAAAGATTTCATATATTTTTACCTGATGAACATTAAATCGGAGACTCTTTAAAAACATATCAAAAAGGGGCCATGTTATCGCTTACAGCGATCTCTTTCAGATAACCTGTTGTATTGGAAAAGTTTATGCATATTGGTGTGAAAATGTAAATCAAAAGTTTTTTTTTGTTACAACTCAATAATATTATATATAATCTTACATCAAAGTCATTTATAGCTTCTTTTGATCGAGATTTTTCTTTCAATAGGCGCCTACAATATTCAATTTATTTATAATGATTATTTATTTCTAGCGTTAAAGTGTGAACAATTGAACATCATTTTTTACATTTCTTATCTACCATCAATCATCATTGCCGGTTATTGTCGCCAATGATATATGAATATTATAATTTTTAAAACTATCATCATTACGAACATTTGTCAACCTAAGGCCTTCTACAGACAATGCGTTTAACACGCCCACCAACTTGCTCATTTTGCTTCGCATGAACGAAGGAAGCTCGTAGAAGAGAAACACAAATTGTAGTAGTGGGTTTAGTTATTTTGAATGAATTAATAGTAAAGTGTAAGTGTTGAAAATTATTAATTAAGTAAGCTCCATTCAAGTAATGTCAAAGTTCAAGCGATGGTCAAATGGATAGTAAGATGGAAAGATATAGGAATCTAACTAACTAACTGCTGCGGCTCACCGACCCAAAATGAGTCTTGGCATCCGAAATAAGAATACTCCACTCCTTCTTGTTCAGCTCTGTCTCCTGCCAGTCATCAGCGTGAAGCTCGCGCAGATCAGCCTCCGCTACGTCCCTCCAGCGATATCTGGGCCTACCAACTGGTCGCCGTCCCGTTGGTCTGCCCAAATAGGCGGTTTTCACCGCGCGATCCTCCCCCATTCTGTGTAGGTAAAATATAGAAATCGGCTATTAGTAGTTAACAGATAATAAAGCGCGATAAAGTGGCCATTTTTTATACAAATTTTTGTTTATACCACACCACGAAGGAGGCAGAAAACGGGGTCGCAACTAGCGCCTTAGTGTTTTGGATCATTAATTTGACACTTGAAATAGCTCAGAAGTGTTACAATGGCAGCGTGACACGCCCACAAAACGTCCGCGGGTTAAAGGTTGGCTATCTTTTTAAATGGAACCGAGTGTTGGGCAACCCTGCCTTTTTTTGTTAATGGAATTATAATGAAGGAGGATTTCTTTTTTACTTTTAAATTTGTATAAGCTTGTTTGGCCAGTATTGTTTCGATTTTTGAAAGGTAGTAATGGCCCATCTAACATCTAATCTTTATTTCTTAAATATAGCTTAGCATTATTTATGTATGTAGCCACTTGCAATATTTATGAAAAAAGTACTTTTCGTCCAATCTCCAAATAAGACACAGGCGTCTGCTGGGCTCTTTGAACCCGTCAACCTAGTTTCGAATTGTAGGTCTAATTCTGTAGCCAATCGGAATTTTTGTGGCAGCCGGATATGCGACTGTCAGGGCCCACAGAATGATTAGGCGTATATTTATGGTCTTGGTATAACGCGAAGGATGGAATAACGAAGGCTTTTAGCATCACCCAATGGGGCTTATGCCACACACTGCGATGGTAAGATCTTAATCGGATTTAAACAATGTTCCATATACCCAATTGTATAAAGGGTACCATTTTTGCCAAAATGGCTACAGAACCAGGGTGTCATCAAATTTTTTGGAGGACGGAAGTAGTTGTAACATCTCCGGTGTCGCAAACGTCCGTAGATGCCGGTAACCGCTTTCTAACAGGTGGGCCGTCAGCCTGTTTGCTGTACTCGAGCTACAAAAAAGAGGAAATAAATGATATGTCTGTAACAGAGCTACTTATATTTGTAAAACACTTTTTGGACTGTAAATATTTAAAAAATTATAATTACACGTGCGACTATATCACAATTTAAATATAAGTCAAAAAAAACAAAAGAACATCTATGTTTTTTTTAATTTTTATTGCAGGAGTTCAGCAGAGAGGCAGACGGCCCATTTGATGGAAAGCGGTTACCATCCGTTATGGACATTTGCAACACCAAAGGTGCTACAAATGCGCTGCTGCTCTCTTAAGGGAGACTGGAACCTAATTCCGGAACACAACTCAAGGTTGTTATGGCGACATACTTAAGACCAGGGGTGGTAGCCATCCAGTCGGGCAAATGCCCTACCACCTGGCTGTGTGATGTATTGTCGCCTCTTACGACAGGCCACCCGGCCGCAGGAAAATGTATTCTTTCTCCGTTCCTGCACGGATACTCGCATTTGGCTGCAGATATTCACATCCGCATTCGCTTTCGCGAATGTTTAGAAATTGATACTCGTTACATCACTACTATGCGCACAAATATATAAAAACTTTTTGGAGTTTTTGGCGGGAACTGAAAGGTGATGTTGTTCTGTGCAGTTTTATTTTCTAAAAATGTGTAAAATTACTCTAAAATGAACAATAGTTGTAGGATATTGATAGTTTTTGAGTAGTGATTATGTGTTTTGTGAGAAATGTGAACTGCATAGTCAAATGTGGCCTTTTGAGTTGTCACAAGAACTCCGTTGAATGGCACTAGCTGATTACCTACAGTTCAGCTGTGCTACACATAGGCTTAAGAAAATGAAGAAACCAAATGTATATTATAAACTAAGATCTGGCTTAAAGGCCTAGTTGCCAAGCCATAAATATAATAAAATAATAAAAATAAAAACTTTTTGTTGGAAATTCCAATAGAATTCATTCACGACTAAAAAAATATTTAAAGAGCATAACGGCTGTCCCATTTTAACTATTAAATTAGGTACATGATATTTGAAAATAGAGCAGATTAATATAGATTCATATGTCTGTGGATTGGAGTCGACATTATTGTCTGTTCTTGTTGTGACGAACACGTGGAATGGTTTTGTTTTGTTGGCCTTTTTTCAGTGTGTGTTTTTTTCATGTCGACATTAATAACTCTGTTCTGGATTACAATGAGTCATGGTTATTTTGATGATTTATCTCAGCTACATGAAGTATTTTGCGGTAGGTAGGTAACACTTTGAAATCTCTCGCAACATCCCATTTTATAAGTCGCACTTTTACGAGTATTTCCTCAACCGATACCGAAGTTGGTGGGTTTATGTGGCCACGCAGGCACTGTTTTTACGATCCGTTACATATATACGGCTCGGTTATCGTTATGTCCCATATTAAGCTTAATAGTTGATTTCCTGATTTTACCTGCCGCAGTTTTATTTTTAAGACGTGTTTTATGACAATTTGTGTGGGTCTCGAGGGTGTTTTTCTTAAAGGAAAGATATTGCTTATTTCATCACTCCTGTAATATAACGCCCCGAATATGCAATTTTACTGTCTTATCGGTTTTTAAACTTATTGGATAGAGAATAAGTTTTTTTTTAATTGCGCCTATCAGATTGTAGAGTCCTGGATTGATTACTATTGCACACCAACATAACAAAAGTAATAGACTTTATTGACTTACGATTAGTACATAAGGTGGTAAGTACTGTTGGTGGCCTTATTGCTTAAAGCAATCTCTTTCAGGCAAACTTTGCATGGACAAGATATTGTTACAATTTGGGCCACCTGCATATCTGTAAACATTTATTACCCGTCGGCTTTTGAGCTAATAAAATTGAAACTCTTTTATGACCGCCTTTTTTTTGTTTACTTTATGTTTAAAATTTGTGATTGAAAAAACAGCCCATTGTGTATTGTAATAAATATGGTAGACATTAGCCTGGTGTGATTCTTGGAAATTTAGTCCACGCGGTCGAGCAGACATATTGTATTTGTACAGTATAAAGCAATGCCCCAACGGAGGGGTGGGCCAACCTAGCGATAGCCACAAGCGAAGCAAGACGTTAGTGACGGACTTTGCGCGTGTGGTTGAATCGTGCATTACGTTTGGACTGGTTGTGTACAGTAATATTTGTACCTGTGTTATACGTGTTTGTATAGTTCTAATAAACTGTATAATAATTCCAACGGTATTTTAATTCGAGTCCTGCAACTCATAACAATATTATAAAAATAATATTCTACATACTTTGTCTTGCTAAATTTGATTTATGTATTACCCCTTGATATAGATAGTGGATTTGCCTTGATATGCACCGGCGATTATGCGCGATTGCTACCTCGATAAGCGACGTTCGTACTGATGTTAAAATTATTCGTTGCGGCGTATTCACCTAAATTGCTGAGTCGGGAAATTGTATGTACTAGCCTGCTACATAGATTCAAGTAAATCCACTAGTCATAGGCCATAATATCTGAACTAATATTATAAATGCGAAAGTTTGTATAGATGTTCGTTGCTCAATGACGCCAGAATGGCTGAATGGATCTGGATGTTTGGCACAGAGATAGATTGTAGTCCGAAATAGCACGTAGGCTATTTTTTATTTTGAATAAATAGGCTTACATGACGCAAATGTCCTTTGAGTTTTTGGCGGTAACTGGAAACTATCCCATTCCCTTTACGAATATTCCATCCCTCCTTCTTTTAATTTGACGAGGTTTAATCCATTTACGGTAAGGGTGTGTGGAAACTCACCGGTCTGCTGGCGGAATACCCACTCTTTCCTTGTTCCTTCCACTCGCCTATACCGAGGGTCACGGAGAATGCCTATCGCCTGTTCCGCGTCTACCCTGGCAGATGCCGGTCGTCGCGGCCTTGTCCATGGGGGAAGAATGTGGAGCGCGGAACAACTTCGCTCCCTCATTAAGCCTTTTTCCACCCCTCCTTTTTAAAATAAAAATATAGCACAATAAAAAAGGTAAGTTATTATACATTTTCAAATCTTACTGAGTAGTGATTTGCACTAAAGCGCTCGGAAATTGTCTATCTCCTTGAAACTGTCACCTAAAGTCTTCAAAGTCGTAGACAAAACTAAGCTCCATTTTTCAAAGTGAAATCAGTGCGAAACTACAAAGCCCTGATTCAGACTCTCCCTTTTCGTATATTCAACACATAAACAAAAACTATTACTTATATGGTAATGCGAGGATGTCGAAGTGTGTCCGGAATAACTAACCCTTCAAGGGTTCGCTTTGCCAGGATTACGGCGGTTCCGAGATACTGTTGGAATTTGGGGATTTTATCGGTCGCCTTGTAAAATCAACTGGATTGCAATTTGCTCTTACTTTTAGCAGTTTAAATTTAAAACAGAAAATATAATTGAATGAATAAAAAGTTCTATAGTTTCGTCGCCTTTATATTAGGTTAATCTGATGTTTGGAAAATCAGCCGTAAATGGAATATTTCAATCATTCGCAATCTTATTTATAAATATGTAACATCGCTGTCACAAGATGCCGCAGCATTTAAAAAGGAATGTTAGCACCTTCGAACACATACGAACTTCGAGCCGCTCCCGGGAAAATTCCCGGGGGATTCCCGGGATATAAAATATCACATATTTTATTACATTAATTTTACTATCGATTAGTGAAAAAGTCACATTAGTATTCGATTTTTAATGGGCCATTTTAAATCTTTCTTAGAAATAATCCCGTGGGATCCCCAGAATAAAAAGTAGCACAGATTATACGTCTTAGAATTAGATTAATAAAGAATTAGAATTTGCTGTCGATGTCGAAACCGCATCGAAATCGATCCTGTAGTTTTTAAGGAAATCCCGAACAAACAAAAAAAAATGCGTCGTGTTCTCCGTCGTTCATATAGTCTATTCCAGTTGTTTTTTAAATAGCTGCAATCTACAGACACGGCAAATTTAGAAATTTATAATATTATAGATAAAAAATCAGAATGAGTTGAAATTTGACTATAAATTCATAACTTCACATTTTAATAGAAAAGTGTTTTTTTAATACTTTAGATTCAAAAGTTCCCACAGAAACTAGCATTTCAACCTTTGATTATTTACTTCCCTAATAATAATATCAAACTGAGTCACACTGAAGTGTGACTGGATCTAGGTCGTAATTAAGCAACTAATAATCAAGAATGCATTTTTTTATCAACAGTTTTCTTTGTGGAAAGTTCTTAAAAACGTTTTCCTTTACCTGGTATCCCATGTTTGGGTATCATTCAAGGGTCTGGGAAGTCGATCAAAGTGGGATTTGCCCGGACCTACGGAGGGCTGGCAGGCAAATTGAAATTTTGTATTTGTTTATTCAGCTACTCAGGTGAGATTCGGTTTGGCCAAAGAAAACATAGTTGTTTCTACATTACGTATAATTCCGCTGTATTTACTGATATAATGTTGGTTTTGGGTTATAAAGATAAAAATGTAATACTTTTTATTTTCAAATTCAATGATATATATATATAATGTTACGGCACTGCAGTACAAATTAACACATAAAACAACTTAAATACTTAAACAAAATAGTATTATTACAATATATTTATTATACTATACTGATTTAGTAATATATCCTCAAATTTCGTTCGAAAAAATTGCCATTATGTTACAGGGATTAAGAAGCATAGTCGTTCTTGTCGTGTTTCTTCTTAAAGTAAATAATTAATTTTGTTATCTACCCTCCCTCTTATTTCTAAACGATACAATCGATCATTTCCTTAATTGAATAATAATGTTATATTTTGATTCATATGTGACCAGTTGCTGTTCTTTTATTACCATAAACCCTTCGGAGTTGTTGCAAGTATCACAATATCTATCATATAGGCATAGATAAACAGATGAATGACCGAGATTTAATTAATCCCTTATTACATATAAAATTATTAAGTAACAATTGTATGATTGAGTGAGTAATTGATTAATATGATTTTTTTTGCCTTAAAGGCTATGCAACACTCAAAATGTCGATATTTTTCCATTGACTATAGATTAAAACTGTTTAATTGTTTAAAACATGGATAATTACTACACATCTTACAGAATTATAGATCAAATCAACTTTAGGCCAATCTTCACACTACGGTTTATTACTTGTAGCAACATTTAATTTCATTAGTCAATACTTAATGAAATACTCTTTGATGGCATTTATTGCGTTAAAACTACTAGTTTATAGGCACCTATTAGTTTTGGGGTCTCGCTTCCAACCGCTGTATTGAGACAACATTCTTAATTAAAACCTCTAAAACATTTTTACTGTTAAATTAACTCGTTATATTGTTCCGAGATTGTTGTTTGTTGCACTGCCCACGTACATACTAAAAGTACACTTTCTATAGTTTTATACATGTTATAGTCAAACACCGACACTCTGGCGCTCTTAGGTTTGACTAGTCAAGCTTCAGGTCTGAGAATCTTAGTCAAAGTTCAATTAAATGACGATTGACTTTGACTAATGAATTTTTGTCTCACCAAGGAGAGACTAATTTATACTGTCATTAAATATGTAAGTTAGTCGCTTCTAGGATCGACTAGGCAAAGCCCAACAGATTATTTCACGTTCGACGTTTGACTAAAAAGTTAGGTACAGGTTTGACTAAAAATACTTTAGTCAAAGGTTCAAATTGGAATTTATTTCGGGTCTTGTCGAAATACCTTGGTCAAACTTAGGATAAACTAATCATTCCGCGACGATAATTCTTTCATATCGACCTTCGACTATGACATTTAGATAAAATTGAGGAGTATTTTTAAGAAATATTTTTAGATCGAATCTTTAAGTAGAATATTGATTGAGTTTGGGGCACGCAGGCTATTTTGGCCTAAAAACTCACTCGAAACACCTCGATGTATTCCTTCTCGCCAGAAGTCAAGACTATGGGAACAAGGACTATGCTGCCTTCTAAGCGAATGTTACTGTTTTGCAAAAGGAGTCAACAGTGTGCCGTCCGGATTATTCTCTGTACATAGTCAAACCTCTTAAACAGATCAATACAATCTAGATTAAGCTCCTATCCATTTCTGACTACTCCAAAAGCGATTTCAATAACACTAGAAGCCACCCGAACTAACCTTAATCCGCCAACTGTTCTCAAGTTCGTCGCGCCTTGGTATTTTGAATGGGATCTGCTCTCATTTACATATTTCAACTCCTATGTGATGAAGACGCCTGTTTTACGAAACAACTTTGGTAGTCGGTATTTTGTGGAATTAGTGATATGTTTTTAAATCTAATATGGAAGAAGGATTGAACTTGAAGAATTAATTCATTTCATAGCGGCAGAAAAAGAGAAAGAATACTTACCAATTCCTAAACCCTGCGGCGCTTATGACAAGAGCCCTCCTGTCGTAAGAAGCGACAAATCAGCACTAAGCCAGGTGGTAGTATAGCGCCATCACATCGGCAAATTGGTAGCCGCCTTTGGTGTTGCAAATGTCCACAGGCGCGATAGTAACCTTTTACCATCAAGTGGGCCTGCTGCTTTGGAATAATTGTGAACCTACAAATCGGCCCAATTCACGTTCAATGACGGTTTCCGCACAAATCATAAACGACGACTATTTCGTTTTTGGTCATTTATCTACTGGACCCTATAAAAAGCAATTAGACAAAAATATCCCGTATGCCTCATAAACTAGTCCGTTGCGGAGATAACCCAAGGAATGATAAGCTTTTGGATAAAGAGTGTATTTAATTAATAAATGGTAAAAAATACTAAGTAATCTTTTACAATGTGGCAGACCGAGAATCTTATTTTTTTGAGAAGTCAACTTCAAAGTTAATTAATTAAAAAAAATACCTATAAAGTTGCAGATAAAAGGAGTACGCAACAAGTCAACGGATTTTATCAATTAATTTTTTTAAATTGTCACACCAATTTTCGTTGCAAACATTTTTGAACTCTAACACATTGTTTTTTTGAGTCTTCCAACTTTTATTTTAAAAGTTAGTAAGACGAAAAGGGAAACAACTTTTTACGTTTATTAAAGCGAATATTAACGACTTAAGTAATAAAAGTTATTATGAAACCTAAGAAATAGAGAGACGGATATACTTACGAGTTTGGGTTCCGACCCATATAAAGGTTTCTCAATATTATACTTTATATGAAGATTGTCGCAGCTATCTACTGCTAACAATATCCGTTCATAAACATACACGAGTTCTGTATTTGACACAAAAAAATGAAATAATTCCTCAATAAATTGCGTCAATATTTACGAAACATGCTTGTTAGCGTGTCTCAATACAATTTTGATCTGGTGATACGTATCGTAAATTGTATTTCGCAAAATCGCAGTATTCATTAATACATTGTTTGAAATGTTGGAATCGAAATCATTACCAATTAGTAGGCTTAAAACATGTTTTGGGCAAGGTGCGAAAAACGAACCCGTATTGGGATATGTCACGAAATTTGATAATTGCCTCTTTTTTTTTTTTTTTTTTTTTTTTTTTTTTTTTTTTTTTTTTTTTTTTTTTTTTTTTTTTTTTGGAGCTGACTCAGCTGAATAGCCGCAGATGGCTGTTTCAGCGATACCGGGCTTTGGGGGCTTCCCGCCTCCGTGGGAGCGGAGGCGTTCAGCCCGGAAGCAGCACGCTCGAGGAGGCACCTCCTGTGAGGTTCGACCTCGGCTCGACCGCTGCGGGGGATTGACTCTATATTGGGAGCAAGCCGTAAAAAGGCTGAAAGAGCTAAGCCAACAGGCTGAAGTGATTATTTGGGGACTCTTCATCGACTCCGCCGGCGGAGCCGATCCTAGTCTATCATTACTACCGCTTCGCAACGTGTTATAGCTGGAGGAGAAGAAGCGGCGGAAGAAACTCTCCAGCAACACGCCTAGGCTAATCTTGTATGGCTACTTGTGTCTGTAATGAGTATGGATTGGTGGGTCTTACGATTGTGTAAGAGGATTCGAGCCGGGGGCTCTCCGGCGTCTGTTGTGTCTGCGTCTGTTATGCCAGGCTGATGTTCTGAGCCTCGGGGGGTTCATGATCGCGATTTGACGTGCGATTTTGTCAGGCTCGTCAATGAGTACATTGCGAGGTCTGCGTTTACTCGTGGGAGCGTTTGGAGTGGGTTTGTAGTTGACCGTTTCCGTCACCAGAGGGTTCGGGTGATGGGGGGCGAGGTCAAAGAATCTGCGCGATAGTGAAGTTATATAGTCCTTGATGGAGGGAAGCTCCAGGTCGCGATGCAAGTCGGCGAGCCGCATATAGCGCGGGCCGTCGACTGCAGCACGTAGAAAGTGATTCTGGATTCTTTGCAGTCTCCAGATGTTAGCGTCGCTGGCGTGGCCGAAGACCACACTCGCATAGGTCAAGATGGGGCGGATGCAAGTTTTGTAAAGAGTCACCTTATTTCTAAGGCTCATCTTACTCCTCTTGCCTATCATCGGATAGAGTCGGCCGAGGATCAGGTATGCTCTGTTCCCGACCGCTCTGGTATGCTTGTGGAAGTACAAGCCTCTGTCTAGGGTTACCCCAAGATATTTGACTTCGTTAGCCCAAGGGATAACTTGGTTGAATAGCTTGATGGGCATAAGTTGGTTGGAGGGGCGGGTATTGGGTGAGAGGCATTTGCGGGAGAACATGATGGCTGCACTCTTCTCGGGGTTCACCTCAATCCGCCATCTACGGAACCAGTCACCTAGTTCTTTGATGGCGGTGTTGAGCTGCTTGCAGATTCTGTATCTGCTGGGGTCGCTACTGAATATGGCGGTGTCATCCGCATATAGGGCTAGCTGGGTATGGGGGTGCCGTGGCATGTCGCTGGTGAACAGCGTGAAAAGTAGGGGGGAGAGCGCGGAGCCCTGGGGGACTCCCGCTGAGATGGTATGAGGGGAGGAGCGGGTGCCCTCCACTCGGAATCTGAATTTACGGTCTTTGAGGAAGTCCCGTAGAATGAGTACGAGTCGGTCTGGCACACCGAGCTGATACAGCTTGTATATAAGCCCGTTGTGCCAAACTTTATCGAAGGCTTTCGCGACGTCGAAGAATACTGCGCCTGTCGGCCAGGGTCTTCGTCCGACGCGTTGAAAATGGGAGAGGACGTGCTCCGTGATGCGGAGCACTTGTTGCGGGCAAGAGTGTCTAGCTCTAAAGCCGAACTGCTCGTGGGGGATGAGATTATTGCTGAAGGCAAAATCACTCAGTCTAGTGAGGAGGACTCGCTCATACAGTTTACCCAGTGAACTGAGTAGACTGATGGGGCGGTAGCTGGCGGGCTTTGAGGCCGGTTTGCCTGGTTTGCGGATGCCAATGACCTCCGCTTCTTTCCAGGCCTTAGGAAATTGGCAGTTATTTATGGCAGCATTGAAGATGCTTACCATAATTAAGATAAGATGGGCGGGGAGGATTTTCAGAAGTTTATGACTGATTCCGTCATTGCCTGGGGCCTTGCGGGGCTTTAGGGCTTTGATGAAATCCTGTACTTCCTCAACCGTGACCGGTTCGAGTGTGGTTTCCGCCGGGAGGGAGGACCTATGTTCGACCTCGGCGTCTACCTCCGATAGGTGAGACGGGTCGTTGTCGGCAGTATTGGGGGAGCATTGGAGCTCGAGACTTTCGGCGAGGCATTCCGCCTTTTCATCGTCATCAAACGCTTTGGTATTATCGGGTCTCTCGAGAGGTGGCATACTCGAGAGGGTTTCTGCTTTCAGAGATCTCGCCAGCTGCCAGTAAGCCTGGTGAGTTGGGGAGATCTCCTCCAGCAGTCGGTCCCAACGTTGGTTCCTGACCTCCTGGACACGGAGTCTGACTTGGCGTTGGAGTGCCCTGTAGTGGGCTTTATTCTCCAAGGAGGGGAAGCTACCGCAGGCCCTGAATGCTGCCCTCTTTTCCCTCAACAGGTCTCTGACGTCGTCCGGGAGTGGCAGTCGGTGGTCCTCGAGAGGTACCTGCCGAGTGGACTCCCGTACCACGCTTTGGAGGTGGCTGGTGAGGGCTTCGATGGCAACATCGTTGTCCTGGGCGCAAGCAATCGGGTCCGGAATTCGGTCCAAGTCCGGGGAACTTGTTGTTGCCAGCAAGTCCCGGACCTTGGCCCAGTCTATGACGGGTTTCGTCGGTGGTGTCGAGTCAGTCGGGGGGCCTAACTGGAGTACGACCGGCAAGTGGTCGGAGTCGATGTCGTCCCGTGTTTCGATTGAGCGAAACTGAAGAGAGACTCCCTTCAGTAGCACTATATCGAGAACGCTCGGGCTATGTAAGTCTGGTCTGTCCGGGTATCTAGTCGGGGTCAAGGGGGCGAGAATGCCAAAGAGGAGCCTGTCCGAGAGGCGGAGAAGCTCCCTGCCATTGGTGTTTTCGTTGGTGCAATTCCAACAGGGATGTTTGCAGTTTAGGTCCCCGGCTATTATAACCGCGGAACCTAGATTAAATAGGGCGTTTAGGTCGTCCTCTAAGATGGGCTTTTGACATTTTAAGTATGTTGAAACTATGACGATGGGCTGATGGCCTGTCATCGATAGTTTGCAGGCGGAGACTTCTAGTTCCTCTAGAGGGGGGGTATCGATGGGGATGCAGTGCAAGGACCGCTTGTAGTAGATAAGTGTCCCTCCGCCGTGGGAGGTTAACCTATCGTGCCTGATCAGGTTGTAGTTAGCGATACGGGGATCTCTAATACTCGGCTTTAAGAAAGTCTCTTGCACTAAGAGAATGTCTATATTATCGGTGACCAGGAAGTCGTGAACCAAGTCGCGTTGATTTCTAAGTCCGTTGGCGTTATATGTAGCCAAAGTCAATGCCTCTACTACGATTTATTGATTTTTATACTTAGTTTTTCTTACGAGATAAGTTTTTTAGTAAAAGTTTTGCTATATGGTGTGTTTAGATGGTTGATTTAAAATGTTTTTACTTATCTAACTCTGGATGTACCTTGAAATTTAAACGTCAATTTAAGCGCTGCTCTCTTAAAGGAGACTGGAGCCTGGTCACTAATGCCGGAACACAACTCAAGGTTGCTATTGCGACATACGTTAGACCACGGGGTGGTAGCCATCCAGTCGGGCACAAGCCCTACCCCCTGGTTGTGGGTTTTTTTGGCACTTCTTACAAGAGGCCGCCGGAAATTGTATTTTTTCTCCGGTCGTGCACGGATGAAAGAAAATAGTGGAATTGATTGCAAACATCGTGTATGTAAAGTACCAAAATGGTCTTTTAATGCTCCTGCATTACCTGCATAAGTGTTAATATTACTGCCTGTGTCTATATTGTTATTAAACCAAGCGCTGTAGTGATATACTGTTTGGCATTCCTTCAATGCAGCGGGGAAGAGAGTATTTTTTTTTCTATTTCGTCACAACTAGTAACTGTGTCTAAATGAGACTTTATAAACTTGGCCTCCAAAGACTTAGTATCTACCTCAAACGGCCCAAATATGTACCCTGTTCCAAGGGTCACATATACAAACATAATGAGGTTATTATTCTCAACAAAAATGTTTAATATCTACCAAATAAAATAATCAATATTCCACGTACAGCCATAAACTTTGTTTACTTATTTAAGCCCGGCCAAGAATTAAAGTACAAAACATCACTAAAAGTCCGTCAACAGGATGCTTTATAAACAATACCGCTTCATATATTTTGTTAACTATGCAACCATGTGGTCACCATACTTTTTTAGAAAATTAAATTATGAACCCTATTTCTTAGTTGTTAAGGCTAATTTTCCTATGATAGAATTTCTGAATTAGCCTATTCCGACAAACTTATATTTGTACCTCGAAATTGAATCTTTCAATCAAAATTCAACTTTATGCTCGAAGCATAATGGTTATAAAGTGATTTTTAATACATACTATTAAGGTGGTTTGGAATAAGAAGCAGTGTATGTTTGTTCATTGATAGACGTAAAGCAACAGAACTGAGTTCTTAGTGTTATGTTTTTGTGCTTTTTGTTGGCTAAATCAATCGACAGTTGGCCATAACAAGGTTTGTGAAACCATTTAGTTTTCCTTTTATACCTCAACTAAAAATAGCATTACCCAAAAGAGATATCTTTATACAGTTTTAAATACTTTTTCATAGTATTTTCACAGGCATATTTGAATTGATTATGAAATTATTAGTACATAAAGTAGACTCTTAACTATTCGGAGAAGGTGAAAAAAGAGAGATTGTTCATTTCTTTATCATTTAATCATACCCGTCCATTTGGAATGATACACAAACGCCGTCAAATCGTACAACAGTTATTATGGTAGTTTCTGCATTTTTTATATATATATATATATATTGTTACATGCCGACAAAAAGTGAATGCACACCTGCCTGCCATAAATCGCAGTTTAGTACCTACCCGCATTTGGACTTCTTTTGTTTATTTTGTGTTTGTAAAATTCGTAATCAGAAAAACAGTTCATCGTGTAATGTCATCTTTTATGGCAGTCATTAGACAGGTGTGTCGAACTAATGTTAAGAAATCCGATCTATGCGGGCCATATTGTATCTGTGCAGCAATGGCACAAGGGGGTGATCGGCAGTCAAGCGAGGACTACGATACGAGCAAGACGTACATTCGATAAGCGATATAGTGACGGATTTTGCGCGTGTTATTGAATCGTGCAGTTTGTACTGATTTCGCCCAGTTATATTTGTACCTGTGTTATACGTGTTTCTATAGTTCTAATAAACTCAATAGTAATTCCGATGGCATATTTTAATTCGAGTACCACGCTTTTAACAATATATAAAAGAGATATAAAGATTTCAATCAGTTAATATTACATCGATTTAAGATAGGTCGATCGATCGATTTAAGGTAAGGTATATCTAATCTTATACTAATATATAAAGCTGAAGAATTTGATTGTTTGATTGAACGCGCTAATGTCGGGAACTACTTGGTCTGATTTGAAAAATGCTTTGAGTGTTAGATAGCCCATTTATCGAGGAAGGCTATAGGCCATATATTATCACGCTAAGACCATTAGGAGCGGAGCAGCAATGAAGAATGTTTCAAAATCGGGGGAGGGGTTTGAAAACGAATTCCACGCGGACGACGTCCCGGACACAGCTAGCTATACGATATTTTGCTTATCGTAATTATAAATACAAATTAAAAAATACTTCTACTTTTTCAAGTTAATGAGTGATTTGTGATAGATATACAATTTTAGTTCCTTCGAAGTAGAGTGTGTGGGACGTAAAATATAAAACATTGACATAATGACACAGGTGTGTACGGAGCCTCATTAAAACACGCCATCAAACATTTGCAGTCAAAAGAAAATATCTCAAAATACACCGAAAATAAATTTGATGACACTGTTTTCCTACATTCACATTTTCACCCTACGCAAAAGTTTTGTTCTCTCGCGACAAAAAGGCCCTTTTACAATGACCACTTTTAAAAAAGTACGAAATAACGCGCGGTATCCTACCGGAAGTCGAGCGGCGGAAGTCGCTAGGCTTCCCGGAAACGCTAGAGGGCACTCCGGAGCGGTACAAATTGTATTTAATCACAGTATATTGCTGCCTTGGAGTCCTACTACGGAGTAAAAATCAAGACGATGTCAGTACTGAAAGTGCCGACATCAAATTGCTTGTTTAGAAGTAGTGAAGATTTTTATTATTGATAGTGTCTTTGTGTATTTTGGGAAAACTATTGGTCATTCATTCGGTTTATATTGGCCATGAATGTCTACATCCTTGCGAGAAAAAATAATTTGGTTACAGGTTCTTATGTTCTTTTCTCGTGGGAATGTAGAGCGCCCATAATGCACGGTCACAATTTTATAGTTTTTTTTATAACAGTAGCTTATTTGTGAAAACTCAGGAATTATATTCATTGAGTAGCGTTTTCCCCGCGACTACACCGCATGTTACTTACATAAAACTTTAATGAGGTATATACAGACAAACGCGCACGCACTCGCATGCACGCACGCACACATACACATACACATACACATACACATACACACACACACACACACACACACACACACACACACACACACACACACACACACACACACACACACACACACACACACACACACACACACACACACACACACACACACACACACACACACACACTATCCGTCTATTCTAAGGACGTCATTTATCGGGATAAAAAGTATCCTAAGTTACGCCCCGGGATAAACTTGCTCTATGTTCAGTTTCATTTAAATCCATTCAGTAGCTCACATGTTTGATGCTCTAACAGACAGACAGACAAAATTCTAAAAATTATATTTTCTGAATCTGCTGGTCCTAGTTAGCCAAACTGACTTTTTTCACATTTTTAAACGCATTATACAAATTCGAACTATTTACAGATTTATAATGACATGCATTTTGACTTTTATTGTAAGTAATAAGGCAGTTACCGCACGAACAAAATGTAACTTTGCACATTTTACGTTACCATTCGACGTAGTACTCAAAAACCTCGAACCAGTCCATAAAAAGGTTCTCCTGAATCAGCTCTTCATAGCCCCAAGCGACTGAACACTGACAAATGACTGCCACTCAAGTACACTCAAAGAAATAAGATCGTTTGTAATTAGGGCTAAGTCTAGAAATTTCGAGGCGCTGACCCTATTAAGAACATTATAAGGAACTTTTTTCCCTGAGGGCATTTTGCCGGAATACTCCTAAATACTTTTCGCCGCGGCCGCATAAAGCTGAGTACATAATCACCAGTAATAAAGACTTGTAATACTTGCCTAAAGTTTAGTTGTAAATTGTAAATTTTCTCCCAAGGAGACGTTCCAGCTTTTTATTAAGCTGTAACTTTTGCTATTCTACGTTAATAGTTTTCTACTTAAGCGTGTTGCAGTTTTTTAAGTGTTGTCGAGTGTTTTTGTTGTGTAGAAATGTGAAGATATTTTCAGAATAACGTTTTAAAGGAGCTTTAATTAAATAAAAACTTCGTTTGACTGTTAAATTTTGCACAGTCGTCAGCAGTAATTTATGATATAACGATGCTTGTATCTTCATTTATTAGGCTTTTCACAATATTTACGGTAGTTGAAATACGTACTTCCCTTTCTTTTATGTATTGTATCTTTTCCGGTGTACCTTTATAATTATACATACATATTTATATATATTCTTAATAGACAGGATAAAAAATTATTACATTGAATGTGTCTTACTTACCATTACGGGAGCAAACCTCCTGAATTGGCAATCAACATAAATGTCCGATTCTCTGCACCATAAAACGTACGCCATTCCTAATCTTACGTGAAAACCAATAAAACTCAATCCAAATGCTATAAACACAAAATGAAATCCACATATATCAAAACATGCCTTCTGTACGTTATTTATTATTTTTGTTTACAACCATGTCAAATGCAAGGCTGCGCGATCTATCACTGGTAGCGGGAGCAGCGCCACTGGCGGTGTGCCAACGTAACTATTTGGTCTGGTCGTTAATAGTTTTACAGTTGTTGGTTGGCGCGTGTGCTCTAAGCCTTTTAATTAATACCCGACCAAGGAAAGGCGATGATTCAGTTGTTGAAAAGACAAAACAACACGTATTCTTTTGATATACGCCGCATTTAAATGGAACAGTCATAGACCATTAAGTTTTTTTTTCATTTTAATAGTCTGTACTCATATATTAACCGGATGACATTCGTCTTAAGTTTTTTGACAGTTTACGATTTTTTTATTGTTATTTAGTGTTTCTAAAGTGGTGCTTAATACATTAATTCATTTCGAACTGGTAAAGGTGATTGTTGTGATTATTTTTATTTCCATATTGATAAAGTAATAAAAATCCTATAAGAAACTCTTAAATTATATTGGTTGCCAGACTTGTCTTTGGACGTGCATTAATAATGACCTGCTGGCTTCCTATACTCGTAAAATTTAACACTATGATTGGCTTTAATTTTAGTGACGCGTATCGCGAATATGTTTATGTATATACTAGATCTTTCCACGCGGTTTCGTCTAAAGAATGTGCAGTTCTATGTCCAGATTAAAAGTAGGTTATATTTTTGAAATGAAATTTCTAAGGAACTGCTGTGATTTAAAACTCGATGAAACGAAAAGCGACACTAAAAAGAGAGTCTGCTGAGAGAACGAGATAGAATACATTATTTTAAATAATTTACAAACTATGCTAGAGTTTGAAATGTTTTGAAGTTTTTAGTTAATACTTCAAATTTCGTGTCTTAAAGCTTAAATATGTTATAAAGATATGATATATGAAATGTGACCTCACGAAATTTAGAATTCCTCCCACCCCCTGTCACACTTTGTTTCACTTCTACTGCATGTGAACTGCATACACACAATTTTTTTTCTTTATAAAAAGTACCTATGTAGAGAAGGCCAAAGATGAAAGTTTATCATTTATTTGGTTAAAATATTAATAATCTGAAGGGAACTTTCTGCCGCGGTTTTGCTATGAAATAGGATTTTTTTAAGGGGGGCGTTATTAAGGTACAACTACTCCCTTGGTAACCGTAGTAACCGATTTCCATCAGATGGATCGTTTGCCTGCTTCATCAGGCAAAATGCGGGATACAAACTTCAGTTATATGAGTGAAGCCACAGAAAAACCTCTAGTATCTACATAGTACACATATTTCCATGCGCCCGAATGATTATGTTGCAGTTTTTATGTTCTATACAAAACAACCCCGCCTTGTAGGATTGCCGCTTCGCACCCATAAGTGTCACGTGCAAATTGTGATAACATTATTTAGTCGGTTTATTATAAAGGTGAATGTAGGATAGCGTGGAAAAGGTTACACTTGTCACGCAAATATGTAGTGCTGTTTTCTCATTGATAGAAAGTTATGCTGTCAATACACATAATAGGTAAATATTTTAAAGATATGTATATAGTATTGTTACAACCTAGGCGCTGACAAAGACAAATTCCACGTACAGATTTGTAGAAGCACATTTTTTACCCGGCGGCATTTGAACTAATTGTAATCTTTTTATGATCGTCTTCTTTTGTTCACTTATTTATTGGCATACGTTTCTAAGTATTGCAGAGAATAGTCTATTGTCCTATTTTACGCGCTCATTAGCATCATTAGCCAGGTGTTGCGGATTCATTCCATTTGTGTAGTATAAGACGACGGCCTAATGGAGAGAGGCAGGCAGTCGAGCGAGAACCACGATCAAGGCGCGACGTGTGTATATAACGGGAATCTAATAGTGGCGGACTTTACGCGTTTTATTGAATTACGACCTTCTGCATTACGTTTGGATTTATTGTGTTCGGTTATATTTGTATTGTGTTATACGTGTTTGTATAGTTTTAATAAACGCTAATAATTCCAACGGCATTTTTTAATTCGAGTCCCGCTAAACTCGTATTTATTTATACCGAAAAATAAAATTGCATTGACAATTATTTCAAAACCAATGTAAACGTTCATCTAAAGCTTCTTATTTCGTTTTAAAAATTTTAGAGATAGTCAACGTTGAAACTGATTTCAATGAAAATTAAAGTGAATAAAAACCACGTTTGCATCTTTTTAAATTTAGGTTCCACTTTGATATGTTGCAAGATTCCTAACATTTGAATGCAGTGCATTATTCCGGCGAAGTGGCGTGTTTTTAATGTTATTCGTCATTCACTATAATAATCTCTTAAGCTCCCCATATACAGTATTAAAGTTTTAGTCCTATAAAAATTCGGAGCGTTTATAATGGACAATCATGATGTAGATTGATATAATTTCTTTGACATAAGATATACTTTCGGTGCTTGTTTTGTTTACTAGAGATTTTTTGTAAAGCATTTATGATACATCTTTTGTATGCACTGTCTTTAATATGAGGAGGGGTGAGTGAACTCTATGGAGGGACACGTTGGAGGGAAAATTTGCAAGCGCAGTCCTCGAGCGAGTGCCTGGCCGGCTCTTCTCCTCTCAACGAGGTAGGGTTGGTTAACGACATAAAGGACTGACAACTTGTGTTTGTAACATAGTTAAATTTTATCTTAAACACACCTTGTCTCGATTTTTGCATTTAAAGAATACCTAAATGTAATTCGCCACCTTGCTCGCGCCTTACCACATTTTGGAAGATATAAATTGATTAATGTATGGCAGAGGAAGCATGAAAGTAGGCAAAATGCAGTAGACATGAGAGCTGTGAGAACTGCATTTGAGATGAAGTTGAATGGTATGATAAGGAACGTTGTGGATTGAAAGAACATGTAATAACGGGAGTTAAGAAAGAAATGATCAAAACGCAGAATGGACAAGTAAAAAGCATCTATAATAAACTTGTATGTATGAAGAAATAAAATCCACCATCTCTGCCTACATCTATGGGAAACAGGCGTAATAATATGTATGTATGTAAATTGACATAATTTACTTATGGCGATTTTACGATTCTTCTTCTTATATATAAAAATGAATGTTTGTCTGTATGTCCTTTATAGAATCGTAAACTTTACATTTGAGCATGTGATGATCTTTAGCAAAGTTGTTGTGCGTGAGCCAGAGAAGGTTTCTGAGTTGGTTCACAATTGGACCCGGTAGGTGGCGCTGCTGTCGGCATATCGATTGAAGCTTTTCCGGGCAGGACGACGTCTGCCCGGACAACTAGTTATAATATAAATATTACGATTCGCGTATCCTGTGTGAATTTCTGAGCTAAGTATTAACAGCTCATAAACGTTTCTGGACTCGAGCCTCCTATTTTTAAAGATGACAGCATCACACAATATAACCGCTATGCTTGTCTAAGGCGGATTAGCGAGTTTGACACATCGATTATCACGATGTACAAGTTTCATCACAATGATTTCTTTCACCGTTAGCACGTGGTAGTCATAACCAATACGCACATAAAGGCCATTAATGGTTAAACATCAACATAGGATAGGGTAGACCCTTAAACTATTGATTTAAGACCTTAACTATCGAATATTTGACTTCCATCATAACTGTACCACCAATAGTGAAACATGGAAACTCTATTTCCTTTCCTTTATAGCTCCCTTAAACTAACATTGGTAAGATAGCAACTGTCATGTCGAATCCGGGTATTAGATTTGAGGGTGACCCGGGGTAAACTCAACTGGGTCAAGGCATTCAATGCGAGCGACCGTTTAATAAATCAATTTTGTGTACTCATCCAATTATTTGAAACTATTCGGTGTTAGGACGAAGGGGAATGTTTGGTCTTGAATAATCGGTTTTAGATCTTACACTAATTGAGCGTTTTGTTAGTTTTAAACTTTAGTGTGTTGCTTATTTTGTAAATCTAAATATTCCGTAGTTATTTTGGTCAAAAAACGGTTCCCTTGTAAAATATTTATGTCCTTTAATCTCTCTGTCATTTTAAGCCACTGCTACAGAAATTACGGGGTCTATTTGAAAGAGTTTTGACATAAGTATACTTCGCTGTAGTAAAATTGAAAAAAAATCAGTGTACTATTTATTTCATCCTATTCTCTTTCTTTCTATTCTTTGACAATTTTGAAAAAATGCAAGGTGGTAGTGCTCAAAAATATTTTTTAACAATAATTAGTTTGGATAAAAGCTGTATATCCGTGAAGAAGTTTTTGAGTATTTTAGAGCTTTACTCTAGTATTTCGTAGTAAAGAGGCAAAACCAAACAATACCAACATACATTGTCTACGAAATTTTGCCAGAAATCGAACCTGGACCCTCAGTGTTTCAGTGAACTAGACAGTAACAACCGTGATCTATTTTATACATAATATTTAGTTATGGCTCAGGCTAAGTGTGCAGGATTACAATGTTTTTTTATGTACGTGCTCCACAGATATTTGTGTTTGTAATGGATCAAAAGGATAATTGATCAGATCAATGTTAATTGTTACGTGACGATACAACGATGGGACGGATGTTTGGTGTTTGGGTGGATATTTCGGTGTTTCTAGCCATCTTTTACAGAATCTGTAGGATTTTCAAAGGTATGAGGAGGAGGTAAGATATGTTGGAATCATTTTCTTTATTATAATTTCTTGTTATACTTTGAGATGTATAGAGAATTAATATATCGACTTATGGTAATTAAATATCTTTATAGTAATTGTCTAATATAATAAATAATCGTGTCTATTTCTGTAACGTGGTCGAAAGAAGACCAATCATAACAATTTCTCCATTGCCTTTAGTGGATACTTTTAATTTTTCGCGTTGTGACTTATGTCAAAATTTAAATAGTCGCGCAATTCGGCCATTTTAAAATTTCGAAATCTCACCTTACAAACAGCACTTAATTGGTCGTATTGTCCTTATGTCATATATGAATTCGTAAGACCACATAAGCAACGGACTAAAGCCATTATTGGCTAAATTTAGAAAGTACCCCGGGGCGAAATATGTATATATTATCTCTTAATATCCAAAATACTAATAGCCTTTTAGCTAACCTAGAAATAGATTTTAAGAACTAAGATTTTCAGATACAACTTTCTCGAACGATTCTAGATTTGTTCAGTCATCCTAGAATCTTTCACCTCTCTCTCTCTCTCTCTTTGCGTCTCGTTTTAACACGAGCCGGTCATCGAAGGGCACGCGTCGCTAAATTTTGAATTCCGGCGCTAGTCGAAAAGAGCTGTTGGCCCGTCTTTATTTTTCTTAGTGTGAAAGTGCACCGTTTAAACATTGTAAGTAATTCATATTATTCTTAAATACCCGGCGTTTAAACCCTTTATTCTTTTCTTTGAATCGTTTTCTGTATTTTTATAGTAACGACGAAGAATTCATTTCGAGCATACCGACATAAGAGTCGTTAGCCGT
Organism: Dendrolimus pini; assembly: GCA_949752895.1. NCBI lineage: Eukaryota > Metazoa > Arthropoda > Insecta > Lepidoptera > Lasiocampidae > Dendrolimus > Dendrolimus pini. The sequence continues at coordinate 8,434,477 of OX457146.1, forward strand.
CGAGACAGGCCTTTAGTAATCCAAAAAGTCCAATCCTTTATGGACGAAATGTGTGAAACCAAAGGTAAGGTAAAAAAAAGATAAGGTAGCTCCGGAAAATAAAACATCGTATCTATCCTAACCAATTCTTTGTACCAGTGGTTTACCTTAGACAATTTGATTCACTTCTCGCTTGCTAGATCATAATTAGTATATAAATACTATCGGTTGTCAGGAAAGACCGTTCTAGAAAATTGGTAAGAAACCACCGCTAACCTGCCACAAATACGCCCATCTTACCCTAGGTTTTAAGTCTGCCATTTTTCCATAATTTCAGTGGGGTTTCATTTTATGGCCGTACTGTGTATACCCCTTGAGGAAACGCTGACTCTGCCTGCACTTTAAGCTTGGCGCAAGGAGACTAAACCGACTTTCGTATCCCATCATACACCCTCTACCTGCTACCCTACAACCGGCATGTCGCACCAAGATAGCTGGTAAAGGCCGTCCTCTTCACATACAAACAAACCTTTTAAACATAGCTCTTCAGAATAGTGCATTCGTCCTTTTTCTATCACCATTTTGCGCTATCGGTTGGTTGATTATTTCAATTTCTTTGAGCCACTATATTCAAGCAAGTTTTATAGAATTATTCACTTGAAGTCCATAGAGATGTGGAATAAGTTCCATGTAAAAAAAAGGTATAATACAATTCCTCCAAAGCCAGTAATACGTGGCACTTAGCCACTTTCCATCAGGTCATTAGCCTCTAGGATACTAAAGCATTTTAAAAATTCTTTTAATCTAAACTGCTAACGAAATCTTTCAACAACACCCGTTATTGATGTTTACAGATCTTTAACTGGCATCAAATATAGTCCTTCCATTAGCTGCGTTGACAACCCTGACGTTCGATGGTTGGAGAGTTTTCATCGTCTCTTACAAATCGCTTATTCCCCGCACTTCCCCCTTATATAAGCAGTAGGGTTGACAAAGTGACAAGTGATTTATTTTCCATTTAAAATTCTTATTTTAATTTTCTTTAAACACATTTCCATAATCTATTACAATAATAAACTATATATTAGTTATTGATTAATGTATCCGCGTCTCCCCTACAATGAAGTGAGTTCTAATCCTAATCAAAAGCGCTACTCCTAATCATTTTTTTCAGACTTATTTAATATCGTTAGCCACGTTCTGAATGTTTTTTTCGCTTGTAGGCAAACTGGCGGACGGGTACACTTGATAGCAAATGGTCGCCGTCGCCCATGGAAATCTGCAACACCAGGGAAGCCCATGCGTTGCCTACCACGTTGGCACTTTAAATATCTGTTTACGGCTTTTTCGAAGAATTACAAGAAATGTGGCGAAACCGATGTATATTGAGATAAAGTATGTGCAAAAACCAGCAACGTTTTTGAATCATTGATGAATCATTTGTTAATTATATTTTCATCAATTTAACTAAACAGTGTATAGATAGATGATTTCAGCTAAATGAAATTTAATGTTATTAAAACATACGCTCTTTATTGCACGTTAAAAAACTTAAAAGTTTACCCAAATAGATAATACTAATAAACAAAACAGTATTAAAACTAGGCATTGGTCCTTTCAGTGCAAAACACCTTCATATCCTCAGTTCCCACCAATAGACATTAGGCTATGTCTACACCAGAGGTTTTCCACTTTGCGTTTTAAACTTTTCAAAGTATCACAAACGTACACATTGTATATATTGGGGTTATCTGGAAGAGATCGCTTTTTAGCGATAAGACCGCCTTTTGTACAACTAGACATAATTTTAGTCTTTAAGTTCATTTTTGTATTGGTGTACAATAAAGTGTTATATATTCAGGCTGCGTAAGTTACGCTTGTGTTATGGTTAATTAAATTAGTGTACATATATAATGGACAACTCTGGAGCTTACACCAGACACCTTCGCCATATTAAGCAATGAATATTTCATTTTCGAAATATCTACTCTAGGAATCACAACTAGGATCCTCAGAATTCCAGTGAGCTAGGCAGAAAGCTTGAACTACTATATTCAACTAATTTTATTGTCTCTATGCTATTGCAGGCTTTGCGTGTCAGTGTAAACCGCGAAGATGGGCGTGAAAGCACAAATATGTAGACATACCTTTAGGTTTTTCGTCGTTGTTTACATTTGCTGGCGTCGTGCAGCCATTTTTGGCGTCCGTATGATATTGTTGGCCGCAACGACCGGAGACGGCTTAATTCATTCTGCATAAAAAAAGTTTGAGGAAAACTGCAAAATTTTCAATTGGATTTCGTGAAAGTGTTTAAATTCTTTTTTTATATAAATTACTTTTCGTTGAAAAACGAAATTTTATTTTGGTTTTATGAATGAATATTATCGGTGTAGGAAAGGAGAAATAATACTAATTTCCGCTGAATTAAGAGCCTACAAAACTACATATAATCACGTGGTAGTAAGGCATTTGCCCGACTGGATGGCTAGCGCCCTGGTTCAGGGCATGGATGCTGCTATAACTATCTTGAATTGTTTTACGGCATTAGTCCCTCCTATCTTATCCCCTCTACTCCTAAAGGCTGGCAACACGTTGGCTACGCACATAGTGTTGCAAACATTCATGGGTGACGGTACTCCATTCCCATTACGTGAGCCGTCTGATGGTTTGACAGCTTCGCAATAAAAAAAGTGATAGGATTCTCCACCCCCCCCCCCCCCCCACTCAAAGCCGGCAGCAAATCGATAACACCTTTGCTATTACAAATCTTCGTAGGCGACAGTAAGCACTTTCCTTCAGGCTAGCCGTTACCTTGTCTGATGTACCTACTCCTACAATAGAAAATAAAGTACCTATACAATTCGAGTTTCTCTTGATAAAAACCCCTTGGCATACAAACATAAATTAAGAATATTGTTATATGTATATTTTGCCATACTTATTATAGTGAAAAGCCCTATAAAGTTTACAAAACTTAAGCTCACTACGCAACAAATATTATGCAAAATGTTTCTATATTGAAAAATGTTTTTTACAAGGTCCAAAGATCGCTTCCGATATAGTTGTTTGGCGTAAAATCGAATCTTTCAATAACGCCCGTATTGTGTAGGGCTGAGTAATTTGCGAGAGTGGCAACACCCTTTTCCGCCCTACCCCACTTGGGAAGGGGGAGCGAACATGTGCTTTATCTATGCTGAGATGACGGTCAATTTTCCATTTTGATTTTTTGTTGTTATACGTAGTTGCAGAGGAAATTCCGACTTAAGTTCTTGCAACGATTTTTTTAGTTTTATCTTATCTTATACTAAATAAAGCTGAAGAGTTTGTTTGTTTGTTTGCTTGAACGCGCTAATCTCAGAAACTACTGGACTGATTTGAAAAATTCTTTCAGTGTTAGATAGCCCATTTATTGACGAAGGCTATATGATCACACTAAGACCAATTGGAGCGGAGCACCAATGAAGAATGTTTCAAAATCGGGGGGTTTTTTAACTTTCTTTTTTTATATTCCACTAGTTTTAAATATTTCTCAAGTTAGTAACTAAATTGTAGGATTGACTCACTTCAAAAGGTGTGATGAAGTTTCTTCGATTGCGGCAGGGCGTTGATGGTGCAGATGTCCATAAGCGACGGTAATAACAACTTTCCATCAGGTGGATCGTGTGCCTGCCTGCCTTACTCCAGCTGTAAAAAATGAGATTCTTTGAACTCGAAAGGTCACATGAAACAATTTCTCCAATAAATAATAAATAGGTCACTGTCTCAAAAATTGACGGAGACTCGTTTGATTGAAAGCTTTCCGTAACGGTATGACGTTTAGAAACGGCTTAAAACACCGTCGGATATTGGCGTGTAAATGTGTCGACGCTCGTCTGTCGTCTTACGGCTTTTAACTCATAAAATGTACGCAGTTTGGGAAATAATGGACATATAGAGCTGTTTTAAAGTCATATGTATACGAGCCTTTAAATTCTTCCGTTTTCAATCATAATTGGTTGTCTTCTTTTTGAATATTCGCGCATCATTTGCGTAAGTCATCAGTGTCAAGTTTTCAAATGTTGAAATAAATGCAATTAGAATTGAATATTTTTACATTGGGATTTTACAATAAATTTTAAAACAATGTTTGAATGAGTTTGTAGTTCACTGTTTTTCAATCTGTGGGTCGCGACCCCTAAGGGGGTCGCGGAGCCTTGCTTGGGGGGTCGCCGGCAAAATGGAAAAGGCAATTTAAATTTACACCTCGTATTTAAGCACTTTCTACGCTTAGCACCTTTTGTAGGTCCTAATAATGAATATAGTTAACAAAATAGAGAAAAACATAAACATAGTCTTTTAAATTACTAACGTTTTGTCTGTCTATATCTCAAGAGGGTCGTCAAAATTTTTCAACCTGTAGGGGTCGCGTATTCAAAAAGATTTAACACCACTGGTGTAGTTTATCTATAATGTTATTAATGTCAGTAGAGTATAACTTTATACTCGTTCATAACATGTGACTTTAAATAGTTAGTTTATGCACTGTTAAGAATTCTGGTCTTTCATCTGTAACTGCCCTAAAGAGCAAATTACACGTAAAAGTTCGGACTGTCTCCGAGCGGGACCCTAATTTCCTCTCATTCACTTTACTCCGTATTTTGACGAGTCACCCTTTATTCATAATAGGAAATTGGACAAGTGCTGTTTTGTTTGTTTATTAATCAAATTTCCTTGTCGACGGCTATGTAACTTGAAGTGGAAAAATTGACCGAGTACCCTTCAATTTGCGGACAGTAAAGGGTTCTGGAGGTGACGAATGTTTACTGCTTTCCGTATTTGGTTACAGAACTCAAAAAACAATCAAATACATGGAAAATAGTCCGTTTCTCAAAACATACTGAACTGAACAGAATACCGAAATCAGGCAAACTTCGACTGAGACAATAGTGTCCGGAGATTTTGACGGGATAGCAGCCCAATAGCAGAATTGTCTTCTGAACTCGAACCCAAATTCATAGATGGCTCGGATATGCTTGGCCTTCAGAGAGACTTTGCAGATGCAAAGTCTCTCTATGTTTTCTAATGTCTGTATAACGGGGATTGTTCCCAGAAACTGTTTAGAATGGTGCCTTCGTCTTCTTTTTACCATCGCTTGCATCGCTTGCTTAGGCGTGCATCCCAACTTTCTTAAGCCATTAACCTCGTGTCCGCAATGGCCTTCAAGAACTTTTGTATTGCACACTGTAGAGCTTTGAAGTGAACTCCCAGCAGAGGTTTTCCCTGAACACTACCATACAGTATTTTTAAAAGAAGTGTCGTGTAGAGCGGATGGAGGAGGATCGGGGAGTGATGAAAGCATACTTGGAGCGACCAGTTGGTCGGCAACCGGTTGGCCGTCCCAAGTATCGTTGGAAGGATAGAGTGGAAGCTGACCTGACCGCACTACAAGCCCACAACTGGCAAGATATTGAGGAAAGTGGCGTGGTCTCGTTTCGGAGGCCAAGACTTAGTTTGAGTCGCTGACCCAACGGAGTTAGTTAGTTAGTTAGTCATGAAAGCTACCTCTGGTGTTGCAAGTATCCATAGGCGATGGTAACCGCTTTCCATGAAGTGTGGGCTGTCATCCTGTCTGGTGTATCAACTCCAGCATTAAAAAAAGCTTCCAGCCAAATTTTGTTTATATGTTATATACAAAACAGTTTTTAAGACAAGTGGCTCAGATACACTAGACAAACTAACAACGCTTTTGAAACGGTTCCGTTAGTGCCAAAATGGCTACGGAACCAAAAATAAGCAACAAAATAAAACTGATGACTCATTCAATATGTAAATAGCTTTAAATCGCGTTAATAGGCTAATCTCGTCGAAGCACACAATATTATTCATAACCGTCGATTTTATACGCTCAAATAGTTACAAAAGTTATTGTTCGACTTGTAGCGCATAAGTTACGGATTATTTTAGCCGTTCCGACGCATTAGTTACGGGTAAAAGCCTCTATAGAGAATTAGGAATACTGAATATCTTCATTTCCCTAGAGATTTACGTTACGTTTCTTTAGGGCGGTGGTAGACTTATACGCGCGATCGTTCTAGATCTAATGCCCGGTTTAGGTTAAGCTATACTATATCTTATATTATATTTTGCATAACGTTTTTATGTTTCCAAGCTTGTAAGGAATTTATGGAGATATGTTGCAGCAAAACAAATAAAAAATGGTACTCATTTCTTTATTATAACTATAGTATTTTTTTTTACTTTTATTGTGTCTCTGTCTTATTGAATATACATTGTTTGCTACAACTCCATTAATTCTTTAAAGTCATTTTGTAACATAGTTCTGTATAAAACTTATAAAAAGAGAACTTGAGATATAAATAGAATAAGAGAAATATAAAGAAAAACAATTTTTAGCTAGTCGTGTTGCTGAGGAGTTTCTTGCCGCTTTTCTTCTTAACAGCAATAACACGTTGCGAAGCGGTGTACATAGACTAAGAAGTAAAATTAGTTTTTTAACCTATATGTATGACCTTCAAAAAGTGATCTCCAGTGGGACTTATTTTGAATAAAAACTTTTGATCTTTGTATTTTATGTTACCTGTTTTGTTTCCCATATGGGTAGTATCAATAAGTTACTATTATCTTTGCACATACCTTACGTTTCATATACAATTTTCATTAGTCTTTTTATAAAGCATATCTCTTTATTCTTTTCTTATGAGTTGGAAATTTACATTACTGGTCCATAATAAAAATATCTAAAGCGATTAGAAATTTACTGCGAACGCCATCTGTAGGATTCTGATTTTAAGAAATACGATTTTCCTGGGCGATTTAATAATTCACACTACTTTTTCCTTAGTTACATTTGACGGCCTCTGTGGTTGAACGGGCTAAGTCTTAGCCGGCCGAGCTCGCTGGAATGCAGACTCCGGGTTCGATTACTGGTATGGTAAATTTCGGAACTTTCTGTTGTATATTACCCATAACACAAGCGTAACTCGCTTAGCTTGTGAATTATACAATGCGTATGTTAGTATGCCGATTTATTAAAAAAAATACAGTCTGTTTCCACCTTTAGGCTATCGTATAGGATTAAATTTAGTTTACGACTATAGGCTCTTGGGATTGTGTATAAAGATATTAAGAGAGGTATTTTATTCGCCTACACGCATAATATTTTATGATACTGTGTAGTTTTAGTTGAAATAATAGATTCTGAGGTGGCATTATAACTGTTTATTGAATTAAGTCATTTGTTAATGATTATGTATATTTACAACTTATAATTTAAATAATAACGTGTAGGCAGTGATTATTATAAAACCAAATCGGCCAAGTACTTGTTAGTCTGCCTATAATGAAGTGTACCATATAAGTGGTAAAATATTAGTATTTTTTATTTGACTACGGATTCTAAAAAACATTTATTGTCCGAACTATATAGGTTTCATTGATAGTATTTTTAAGGAAAATTGATTTTTTTCAAAAAATTCAACTCATTGTAAGTTTTAAGGAGATGGCACACTTTTGCCGAATTGGGAAGCAAAATGTTCCCACTTTTTTCTTTAATACATAATTACAAAAAAAACATCCTTATGATTTTGAAGCTTTCGGGGCCTAAAGTGGTAGCTTTTGGAGAATCGTTTAGTGAAAATGACATGTATCATCGCATCGCATAAACATCGCGTAAAGTTCCATTTAATACCTGTCTTATATTCGTTATACAAATCTGCGAAAGCGCGCTTTAGGCTCTACGATAGACATATATGTGCACTGATAAAATTCACACTCCACACGTCTACGTGCACTTACAAAAATGCCATCCACCCTTAATTTTTAGCTTTTAGGTCATGTCGCGTCATTGTTGAATAGTGGCCTTTTGAATATACTTTTTTTTAATTTCATCCTTGTTTTTTGACAAAACATGACTTTGGGAAACATGAACCGCCGGATATAATTTTGTACTTTTCCGTTTTTGATAAAATATTAAGGAACCCTAAAAATAAAAATAAAGCATTTGAAACATGCCTCCAAAACGTACCTGCAATCGGACTTAAAAATTGTTGAATAGGTGATAGTCCTAATCTTCCAATAATATTTTTCTAATATCTTCCACATACCTCAATCTTTTACACCTTCAAATATTTGATCAATTATATCCGATAGAAATCTTTAAAGACCGAGCCGCGTATGAAAAAAATTACACCGTCGATAATCAAATATTTAGTCGCTAGTAACGCCACGGAATCTTTGCCAGTTTGTTGGCGCACATTTTTCAGGGAACCACTGGCGTGTTGCGTCGAACCCATAATCCTCCAATCTAGAATGTAAACAACACTGTTTACCCAACACTCAGCGTCCTACCTGACCCGGGAATCTGCTGTAAATAGGGTTGCCAGGTGCATAACTTAACCGTCTTGATAAAGAGTCTAATTTCTATTAATTCTTGGTATTATTCGCGAACTAGTGTGACTGAATAATAAGTGATATTTTAATATTTTCTTAAGTTTTCGCGACTTGTATACATAATAAAACTACATTTTAACGGTTTTAAGCGCGGTAATTTATTAGGTTTTGGTTTGTCCGACGTTTCGGCCGCTTTTTAGTGGCCGTGGTCACGGACGACAAAGGTGACATTTGTCCAACGAGTATTGTTAAAGTTTTATTTAGCCTATCGCCAACTTGTTCATTTTAATTATTTAGTTTTAATTTTTTTTATAGTTATTATTTACTCTATGGGAGCTTAGTCTAATTTACCACCGCTTCACAACATGTTGTGGCTTGAAGAGAAGAAGCGGCGCAAGAAACTCTTCAGCAAACATGCCTAGTTTAAATTTTTAGAACTAGTAAACGTAGTTTTATTAAGTGATATTTTAGTAAAATAATTTATATATATTTACGTTTTAACGGTTTTAAGCGCGGTAAGTTATTAGGTTTTGGTTTATCCGACGTTTCGGCCGCTTTTCAGTGGCCGTGGTCACGGACGACAGAGATGACATTTGTCTAACGTGTATTATTAGTCGGATAAACCAAAATCAAATAAATTACCGCGCTTAAAACCGTTAAAACGTAGTTTTATTATACATTTGGTAAGTTTGTAAAGCGATAATAAAAATAATACACCTGCAATCTATCGCAAGAAAGTGTGAAACTGTAAGTCCTAATTTCACACAGCGAAACTACGAGTCCTCCCAGAATCCTTGAGAAGTGCCTAAAGATTTTATAACCTGGTAACCCTACCGTAAATTCCCTCACTCTGCTTTTTATTTTTTTATATAATAACGTTATAAATTCAGTGCGGATACGGATTTACTTGGTTGAACATACGTGTATTTTGTTTACTCGTTGAGTGTAAACAGAAATATTTATAGAGTGACAAAATCTTGGGACTTTCCTGTTGTACCTATAAATGAATAAGGTAATGGTACCTAAAAACATATTTGTTATTATTTTTATAAAATTCGCATTTTCTTTAATGTTCACAATGTTCATTTTGACAAAAACTGCATCGTATGTCTGTTTATCTACTATATTTGCGACTTCTGTTTCTCTGAAGTTTCATCGTACTATATTTCTCAGATGCTAGTTAAGTCTCCATGGATGAGATTTAACTAGAACCCTGTCTGATATACCTATATTTATGTTTGTTAGTTTAAATTTAAAATAAATGCTTTTTGTTTAAATGGAGCATGTCCACATACCACTACAGTCATTTCGTGTTTTTTAGCATTTTTCTCTGTCTCAAAGTTTGTCTTGAATTGGCTCCAAAACGGCTTAACAGTTTCAATGAATATTTCAGGGATTAAAACTGGTATTATTTCTTATATTTTTGTATATATTTATTTGCAAAATCTTGCAGGATTAAGAAGTCTAAAATTCAAGTATCTCCCTCCCGTGAGCAAAATAACGATCACGTGTAATATAAAGGTGTTCTTTGACGCAACAATACTCTAGGTACCTAATTACAATACCAATGATTTCCTCATTTCTATATTGTTCACAACTAAGAGAAAAATAAATAACCGCCGCAATTAAATGTTCAATTAATGTAAGGAAAATATTTTTTGTTAAGTATCAACCTTTTCCTCTAGTCTGCCGTTTGACATTCCTTCACAGAAATTTATCCTTATAAAAATAATTTAAGTTGATGTAATAATACAATTATGTTTTTTTTGTAAGCCGATTTGATTCCCACCCAAGTCGTTGATATTTCTAAAATCTAATGAATGAATAATTTATTGCTAAAATGTATGTACACAAGATGTTACAATGTGAGTTGTTTCAATACATTTTGCCTTATTAGGCGTGATAAATGTCAGAATTATCAAACTAAATTTACATAAAAAAAATGTAGGTATGATATGAAATATGAAGGAAAAAAAATATTATTTATTAATAACAATAACAATTGAAAAGATACGGAAAAAAGCTAGACTAACTTAAAAATAAGATTAAATACAAAAATAAACTAAGTAATAAATAGTAAGACAATCCTATAAATAAACCTATGAAATATTGCAATAAAATTAAGTATATGTCCAGTTACAATATATTATTAGTCGTGTCTTTGTCATTCTCATATTCATTTACAGTATAATAAACTTGCTTAAGAGACTTTTTAAACATATTTATAGGCTGAACTCGTAATATTTCTGGTAGTTTATTAAATATGATAGGCGCCATACAGTAGATACTTTTGCGCATCATTGCCGTTTTTGAAGATCAAATAATACAATTATTAAAATGTAAGTAGTTTGTACTATATGTTACTTATACCACCATCGCCATTATCATCTAAATTCATTCCTGGGGTTGTATCGCTTTTAAGCGATCTCTTCCTATAATTTTAGTCTTTAAGTTCATGTTTGTATTGGTGTACAACAAAGAGGTCTATCTATCTACAAATGATATCGCTATAGTTTTCATCAATATCGATTTCGAGACTCCCGAAGAAAAAGACTGGCATTGAAGAACCCATGTAAGAAATTCACCTATATATTTCATCGCGATATCTTACAGGGTTGAGATGATTTGTATATAAATTCAAATCCCGTAAACCAAATGACGGGTATAGCTAGTTTTAAGTATATATCGAACCTCACATTCGATATCGAGGAAACAGTTATGTCACTCACCAATAACAATAATACTACACGGAACTCGTTTATGTCCAATTACTGATAAAAACATAAAGGAATCTTAAAATATTGGACATTGTGTGTGGTCCGGTATCTTATCGCGTGCTTTTCCCGCCATTCCTACGGGATCATTGTGTCATACAGCGTTCTTATGTACGGATGGAAGATAGCAGCTTATTGTATCGCTATAAATAACGGTATTTAATCGTATAGTTTGAATTGTATGCTTGTTCTAAGTACCTACGTATGTTTAGTGACGGTTTTTGACGAGGAGCAGTCATGATAGTTTGCCCATCTCGGGAAACGCCGTGGAGGCGTGTGGGATTCACCGGGTTAGGGTGGGAATAGTTTGTTTGAGGAATTGCTATACCCTAGTTGGGATACCCACTAAAACCCTCTAGTGTTCCTTCGTTTTCTATACTTCGTGTAATCTTCAACATGCCCTTGCTTTTAGGCCATAGGTACACATGTTATCCTTTACGACGTCAAGCCACAGACATAAATTTCAATGATATGTATTGGAATTTTATCTATATAGATTGTGATAACATTCAGTTGAGATGGAAGGTGTAGGTTGACTGCATAAACAATCGAAAAATAGTCTTTTTGTAATATGCTAATAGGACCTTTTATTTTAAATCTCACTCGATGATATTGCGCATATTATTAAATTTCAATTTTATTTTCGGGGCCCGTTCAAAAATAATTTCGAAAATATGACAATATATTTTTAAGACTTGACTTCGACCTGTATGTTACATTGGATATATCTAGTCTTTGTCCTTCCTGAGATAATTATCTCTGATAAAACGGACAAACATTTCCGTGAGATCATAATGATTACTTGTTGCTTTAGGTCTCGGATACCCTAAAATTAAAAATGTGTTAGGTATATTCATGGAAGTAATAAGTACTACGTTGTACGTAGTACTTATTACTTCCATGGGTATATTTTGTTTATGTAATAAGATACAATTGTCAGATGTCATTAATTATGACATTTGCTCTTGTTTTTTTTTTCTAAAAAGACAAACGAATTCCAACGATAAGATTATTGTTATTAAACAACGTTTATTTATTATCCTTGTTTGCTTTTCAGGTACGGCTGTCCGTTGTTTGCTGAAACTAATATTTTGCGTCAGCTACTCTAAGGTAAATATTTACATTATTGATGTTTATTGGTAGGTTACAAATAATAGAAATCCAGTTTTGGCGGGTATTTGAAGGGCTGATAATTTGCTGGTCAATTTTATTTTATAACATAAATTTGCAAATTGATGTATACAAATGTAAAAGTAAAAGAAATAAAGATACGGATGTATTGTGTGAACGATGACGTGATGTGACACAGGATGTATGCCAGCTTAGAGAATTATTATGGAAGGAAAAGACATTGTGCCCTAAATAATTGGGACAAGGTAAAAGAAAAGAGAGAATTTTATAAAAAAAAAACTATCGTGGGCACTGTGCTGACCTCAAATAATTGAGAAAAGGCAAAAGGATAAACAGATAATTTAGCCAACCAGTCTTATATTGTATCTTGGTCTCTGCTCTCGTGTGTTCTTTAGTTTTATTCTTCTTTTTGTTTTCTATTATTAAGTTGTATGTATGTAATTTAATAGTGTAGTAGAAGGAGTCGTAATGCCTTTTCATCTGTTGTTTCAATTTGTACCTCTATATATACTTTTGTTATTATTCAATTTTGTATCTTTGTGTCACTGAAGCGGCCCTAGTGGAAGATGAGCGCTTGTTAACTGCCCGAATTTGATGAGCTAGTGCTAATTTAGAACTTAATCCCTGTGGTCTTTTATTATTATATAATATTCCAAATTTTATGTAGTTCTGATTTTGATTTTCTTTATTTTCCTTATATACAGACTTCACTAAGTATAAAATGGCGACAAACGAACGACTGAGAGACAGACGGCTGAATGACAGATGTTACTTACGCATTAAAATATGAACCAATAATTTACACACATTTTGATTTCTTGTACGAACCAGCTACCAATGTAATACCCATTCCATAGGCAACAGGTGTTGATTGAATCATTTTTAGTTATTAAAACCTTACTGCGCTTCCATTTAATTACCACACTATAATACGTTGTCGGGATTTTGAAAAAAAAGAAGATTCCAAAACCTGTTACCAGCTCTCGTATGCAAGATGTTTCCGGATCAAAATTAATATATTGATAATAAACCTTATTATATATTGATTTAGGTTTAAACTCGTGTGCATCATGTAAACATGTTATATTAATGTTATAATGTAAGATCATTATGTTGTAGGAATAAGGTGGAAAATCGCTTGTTAAACGTATCCTAACAAAACAGGAATCATTCGTTTATTAGAAGCTATGTCACAGAACACTCCAGAAGGTAGGGTTAAAACAGTAATGTTGAAATATCACGCTTATACATTAAATATGATATACTATGCTATCCGTATCCCGTCGATATAAATATATCAATTTATGTACACATATGTACAGTACAATATACTATAATTATGTTTAAGTGGCAATTAGTCTTAAAATAATACGACGAAATTTTCTTGCATTTTGATGGTTGAATGAGATAGTTAATGGTTCTTTTATTTTTGAGTTACTCGTGAATTTTAAAAAACATTTAATACCATGTTTAATTCCTATAATAGTCCATAATTGTTTTCAACATAACTGTATTGAAGTTACGTTGATTCTCGGATACTTCCGAAGTGTCGCTTTGCGAACTTGATGCCTGTTTTTCTCTCTTTGCACGCTTTTCGGTATTCCTTATTCATAGTTCATTATTTATTATCTTAAAGGATTCCAATATAATAATATGTAATGGCCTTTTTATTAAGGAATCTATGTTCTTTATAGTAGGTACATAATGTACATACATAGTATAACTGCAGGCGTAATTGCCACAGGCCATAAGTAATGCTCAAGTTTACATTTTTCATCAGATACTCGTCTGAAGTGATTACTAAGTAAGTGAAAGTAAGCTGATTTTGGAACCTTTACTTTAAATTATAGTCTAATCAGCGTAGTGTTATAAGGCAAATAGTCTTAAATATTTAGCTAGGCCAAGACCACAATTTGTAAAGGGGCCTGAAATGAGTATAGTAAGGTTTTAAAAACCTCAGCTACATACAAAGTGAGATGGGATTAGTTTTACGAAAGGTCAACCTTCTCGTATATAGTGTTCTGTGCTACAATGTTGAGCAATATTTAAAGGATACAACCTAAATACGAAAAACTACTTAATTATGTATAACGTATGGTACATATTTGTTTGTATTTGTTAGGATTAATAGTAAAAAGGCACCGCGCGGGTGGTAAAGTGTCAGGGTAATACGTTTTTGATGCGTTTTTAATTCGGTTTCGTGTGAGAAACTCCTGCGCACTAATAGACACATTACGATTGTTACTCTCTGTACTTTTCTAGTCTATTATTTGCATGGATCAGTGCATATGCATTCAGTGAACATGGGTTTGAAAAAAAGCAAAAGACATGTTAATAACTTTATTATTATCACATTTAGGAAAGTCTGTTGGTATAGATAGATAACACTTTAATGTACACCAATATAAATATGAACTTAAAGACTAAAATTAGATCTAGGCATGTACAAAGGGCGGTCTTATCGCTAAAATGTAATCTCTTCGAGACAACCTCAGGAATTAATTGAGATATATTTCTACTTGTATGTTTATAAATTCGATATGAAAATGTCAAAGAATATTATGTCTGTATTAGCAGTTCTAATTGCTAGTAGGTATCGTGGTGATTTACAAATGTAGTATTAGGATCAAACAAAACTTTTGATAATAGTGTCCAGGGCCTCCAGATTGAGTTTTAAAAATGTCCCCAATTTGTTATGCCAGAAGTAAAGTGACATTCCGACATGACTTAAATTTTATATCTCAAAAACAAAATTTTATACTTTAAAAAAAATGGTGGAAATTTACCAATTTGGAGGAATTTCATAGTGTCTATTATTTATTATAGTATATTATCATTAAAGCGAGTTTGCATAATTTTTAATGGAATTTCGCTCTCCATAAATCTTAGTGGTTAACTGACTAAATTAGTCGTGTACTTATTACAATGTCATTAATTCCAGTCCTAAATTCGTGTGTTTTGTCAAATGTCCCGTGTTGATCTGTGTCAAGGTTACCCATGTGTGAACCCCGTCATTTCATTTCTTGGAAAGCGTGGCGGGCCTGTATTCAGCTGTAAGATTCTTACGAATTGTTATTTAAAATATACTAAGTAATAACCCTTCATAGCCTTTTTACTTTTTTTTTACTGAAAAAGCCACATAAAGTTTTGCCAAAACTGAAATATTTTGTAAATGGCTTCAGACTAAAAAACTTAGTTTAAGTATTATGAATACTAGTCGCGAAAACTTAGAAAATTTGATGACTTCAAAAAGGTTTCGGTACCTGATTTATATCCTAGTAGTATTAAAAATAAATTCCAAACTGCCCATCCAGGCTGCCGTGTATTATTCTCGTCTACATTTACATCAAATAATATATAAATAGTCATTGTTTGTCTTTTCACAGGTATCTTGTGTATGATTAACCATGCACCACTGGGTTCATGATATTTCTTAATACGTTGACATTTTCCCGGGATGATTATCCCAGGTATTGTCATAATAATGACATGATGAAGTTGTCAGATACACGCAAGCAAAGTAAATAAAATATCGTTGGATACGTTTATACCAAATGTTAATTTATTTACTGCTACTTTCTAGACGTTTTAAAGTACTTATTGTCTTGGTTATAAAACATCAAATCTTGTTTTGTCTTTGGCATATAAATAAAACAGCTCGTGGATTTATAACCTATTATTAATACTACCTTCACAAATTTCCATAATTGTATTAATATTAGATTGATCAATCAAATTGAGTCAATTCGGTTGAAAGATACTGAAAGGGCCCGACAGTATTAGTGACATTGAATGATTCAATCTTATGTTTATACGGATCACTTTGGTTGACAAGTTGACTCATCCAAATTGAAAAACAGATTTAAATCTAATATTGGCTTAAAACATTAAGTAACCCAAAAGCCTTGAGAAAGTCATCTTTATAATGAAGTGTAGAGCGTAATAAGTCTCTAATTTCTCAGAATTACTACGACCGTCCATAAGGATCAATAGTTCTTAGAATTAGTCGATAAAACTATAAAATTATAAATATTTCTTTTAATATATCAAAATACATTTCATTATAGTTACAACGGATTGTAGGTTTTAGGTAAATTTGGGATAGCATATATCGTAAACCTAATGGCTATAAAAACCTAAATGAAAACACCAAAATTGATCTCGTCTCTATTTACGAGTCTCACGAAACTTTATTTGTAAAGTGAAGACCAATATTCTTTAAAAATCTTGTTAAACAAACCCATCACCTGTTCAACACATAAGGCAAGGTTTACACCCTGTAATCTTAGCGACGTGCCGCAGTAGAACAAAGTTGTTAACCCAAGTACCCGTTTGCCAAATATTGGTTTATCAAACGTACCGTCTGATGGCATGGCGGTGTGGCGGCACACTCATCCATCGTTGTGAAGCTGCCCTTATTTTGTGACCATGATTTTGTATATTTCTTGAGACCATTTAAAACACTGGCGGTCGAATACTGAAACGTCCCTTAAATATTTAGCGGCTTCATGAACATTTGAGCAGCTCCTAAACTCAAATTCATATTCTCAAAAGACAATTTTAAGTGTCTGTTAAAAATAAGATCTGTCAGTGTCGTAAATCTCATGTAAATTAATATTTAAATGTCCGTGGTGAAATAAGTCTTAACACAATAAAGTATCGGCATCTAATATTCTTACATTTAGTGTTTTTCTCTGAATTACTGTGCATATTGTTACAATTATCACGTAACAAAAACACTGTGAGGAAATCTGCCTAACAAAACAACCGATGTTATCTTAAACTTATCATTGTGAATCGTAATCTTATAAAATACTAGCTGTTCCGACAGACGTCGTCCTGCCCGAAAAAATAGGGGTTGATCGTGGAGGGTTGAAAATTTAGGGTTGTATGTATTTTTTAATGCTGTACCATAAAAAAATGTAAATAAAATTAAAAAACAAAAATTAGTGTTGGACTACCCTTAAAATTTAGGGGGATGAAAAATAGATGTTGTCCGATTCTCAGACCTACCCAATATGCACACAAAATTTCATGAGAATTGGTCAAGCTGTTGCGGAGGAGTATGGTAACTAACATTGTGACACGAGAATTTTATATATAAGATATAGTCAAAGTAAAAAGTCTAATCGATTTTGCTAAGCATTCACAGTTCAAGGGACCTTTAATTTATTATGTAATATATAAGGGCGTGTCCTCGTAAGGTGAGGATACAAATCCACTACACAGATTATACTTAAAAATACTTGAATTGCTTAGAAATAAATATTTAGTTTCATTCGCGCCCATAAATGACTAGTTTTCTGCTTGAATTCTGTATCCCATGCCTGATCTGGATGGACATATATACATACGAACTATTTATTACCTGTTTAAATAAAAAATTACTGTCCCTCAAATGATTAGATGTATAAATTTATTTTTTGCAGGGGATTACACGACTTAATAAGTTGTTGCACCACAGATATAAGTTATATTATACTAGGTGTTGAAGTGGATATACTTACCACGTTTTTAGCTGTAGATTTTTTGTGTTTTCTTTCCTTTCCTTAAAATACCAAGATCCTGATTACCACGCGTTCAGGATCCCTACTGAATTATTCGCGTATACATGTTTACTAGAAACTTATGCAATAAGACTAATTTATATAATTTTCTCATAAACAAAAGCAGACCAAGTTCAAGGTCAATCTTTTGTTTGACATTTGACATTGAAAGTTTTATTGCAAAACATTAGTTATTCCAGAGTACCTACGTACATTACGCAGGTAGTCTGGAATAACTAATGTTTTCTTGTTACAGTGCTTAATCTTTAAACGCAAATAACATGAGATATATTTCTACAAATACACGCGTGTCAGTGCCAACCTATTACTAGCATTACCTTTTTCGTATAAAGCATAACCTAAAGAACAAATAACTCAGTGTCCAGTTGTCGATTACCATGCTATATGTTTGTCTTCGTGGGAGTAGTAAATAGTAATGTCTCTGGCAAGTCTAAAGTATGGTCACCTTAAAAGTTTGACGTAAATGCACAGTGTATGTAGACCAGTGAAATTAAACATCAATTTTTAACTTGACTGAAATACAATGATGTACTGCAGTAACTTCATAGTATACCTATATATGACCTGGATAAAAAGAATAAACTTACTGGTGATGCAACGGTTAATTAAGTTTGTATATCTTACTCAACAAGTACCGATTAAGATAAGAAATAAGACGTATAAAAGAAACAAAAATATAATTAAATAATAAGAAATGAGGTACTTACACCATTTTTAAATCATATAAATAATTGTAATCTATTTTATACGCTGTGTTTTTAGTAAACGAGGTTGCACTCAGCTTATTATTTTGTCGGAATTGTTTACCCTTGAAAAAGTTAACTCGTAATCTATTTATTACTTTCAGTATTTGTCTTCAGAAAAAACATTGCAAATAAAGCAATTCAAACAAAAATATGAATTTCTTTAATACCGTTTACGTCCTTGGATATGAGCAAATTCCAAGATAATAATCAAAATGCGTTTCGATGTATACCTACCCACATGAAATATATTCCATGGGATATGTAAGATACGAGTACATGGGACACATAACCCTGATGAGCTACAAGCATAAGTTTAGAGAACAGTTTGTTACTTATCCATAATTATGTTTTACATCCACACTGAACTTTACTACTGCACTTTATTTTTACTACAGCACTGTCCAGGCGAGTTTACGTGCTGTTCGCCCAACTCGGTTGAACGAGCCTTTGAATTTATACGACCTACTTGACGAGACGTAACAGCGCCTTACTTTGTGTTGTTAGCGTTGTGTTTCGAATTCAGTCGGTTTGTGTTATTACACGGGGATTTTATGTAGCATTTTATCATGCTAGTGCGCTTTCCTTGTTTTTTAGAGTGTAATTAAGTTGGATATATATTTCTGTTAATATCTCTATTATCGCTTTTGAATACTTTGTTCTTCTTTAAATATGGCTTTGTACTTGCCTATGTGTTTATAAAGATGTTTAAGTATTTACGAATAGAAAAATGTATTATACTAATAGGCAACAGTCAAAACTGTTACACCCATTTTATGTTATTTATATTATGTTGTCATTTTTTTCCTTTATTGCATTATGATAATAATTATAGATAATTTAAGAATTTCATTTAAGTCAGGTTGCCTGGAAGAGATCGCTTTTAGCGATAAGGCCGCCTTTTGTTTTACCAAGTAACACTATTGTCTTGTGCATTTTTTTGTAATTTTTGTTTTGGTGAACAATAAAGTGTTGTCTATGTCTATATTATCCGCTCACTTTAGCTCCTGTCAATTTCTTTGAATGGCGCAAAACAAGAAGTTTTATTACCCAAAAAGCTAATCATTTCACTAAACACTAGAGCATTTTCAATATACATTTCAAGCATTAAAATATTCATAAGTTAAAATAAAAAGTAGACGTTATTATAAAATAAAATTGTACAACAGTCACGTTTCGAGTTTTCGCTAAAAGTACATGATTCATATTATGGCTCCCAATTCAAACACAGTGTTAGACGTATTTTGTCGTTTTTGGTTCCCATCATTCGGGACAGTACAGCGTGACTCTGTATCTACCTACAATATTAAAGTTTTACACAAATTGTAATTCCGATCGGCAGGTTTCGTTTGATAAGGTAGATCGGTTTTTAACATGTAAATAATCTTCTTTACACTTTATTCACAAGCGCAAAAGGCAGAGCTTGCTATGCATTAGCTCTGTCCCGTTTACGCGATTCGTTCACCGTGGTGCGCTATTAAAATTGGCATTCTGCGCAGGTACATCGGGAGGAATTATTAGTTGTGAAAAACTGTACTTATAAAAGAAGGCAGAAGTTTACTAAAATATTTATTGCATCTTAGTATGACTTAATGGTTTTAAAGCGAGTATCTATACTTACATAATACCCGTGTCCAATGAATAACCAAACAAGAAATTTCTTACGCCTACACAAAGAACGTTTTGTAAAAAGTGGCCATTACTCATTGTGAGCTTAGCGTTTAGATAAAAATGCGAAAAATATTCTAATTCTAAACGCATAAAACCTGTACAGAAAGTGTTATCTTGAGTTCATAAATTCAAATACAAAATCTCTAAGCCATCCGGTATCCAATGGGGGATAGGAAATACATTAATTATGTGGATTGCGACCTGCATGCTGTAGTCCAGCATGTGACCGCTGTTTTATATTTGATGGCCCACTTCCTCCCCCTATCCAATTCCATAATCCCATATCCCAATCCCTCCACCCATTCCTCGTCTAAAGCGCAAAGCACACAGAAATAGAGTCCGGCGCTAGTGTGGCAAGAGCATTTTACCATTTTATTCAAATTTTATACCAAAGTGATTAGAAATAAAGCGCCATTTTGACGTCCGCGCACTCCAGTTTGCAGTTTGCACTTGCGTCTGAACGAGTCAGCTAGGGATGCAAAAATGCGTGAAGACAAGGAAGCGCTTGCGCCATACTCTTGCCAATGTCCCTGCCACGCTACGCTAGCGCCAGACGCCATTACTGTGTGTTTTGCGCCCATTGCTAGTCAACTGCGCAATAAAAATACAGTCTTCTTTTTTTTATTTCCATCTCCTGATAATTTATTAAGTGAGCATATTGTAATCTTTTTTCTGGGGTATTTTTTTATTTATTTTTATTACTCTTACCATTGTTTGCTTTTAATTTTTATTAACAGATCTTACAATATTACATCAACTTATACAGCGGTTTCGAAATATGTAAATGTCATTAAAACGTGTCGAGTAAAACGGTCTCATACTGCTTTGTTTTTACTAATAAGCCGGATCGAAAAATCGTTTTGTTATACTAATTTGTGTACAAATGCTTACATTATTATTATAAAAGTGGAAGGCGAGTGTCTGTTTTAAATATGCTAATTACTTGTTTAAAACAAGAAGTTGCTAATTGAACTGTTTTTTTTCAGTAATTTATTTAAGAACTATTCAAGTCTTCGTGCTCAATAAAGAGTTTCATAAAGCTGATGAATACACACTCTTGAAACAGAGGCCTATCTTTAGAGTTCCGTAGCAATTATGGCAAAATCCTCACACTTATGAAACCGTCATGTTTTTTATGTCAGTCACATTGGAATTAGTTTTTATTTAATCTGTACATTTTAAATCATTTCCAGAAAATATCTTGCAGGATTCCCAGGATAATGCACTGCAGATTTTAATTCTAAGAATTTGCTGTTCTGTAGATTTTACTTGAATCCCGAACAAACAGACAAGAAATCAAAAAAAAATGCAGTGTGTTCTCCATCGTTTATATAGCCTATTTCAGTTGTTTTTTTTTTCAAATAACTTCAGTGTACAGACACGGCATGTTTAGAATTTTGTAATGTTATAGATTATAACTTTTAAAACATACTGTAACCGAGCGGATACATTAACTCTAACGTGTACCCCGAAAGATTTTCGCTTTGGCGGCTCGTTGCGAGCGCTCCGCGTGCCTAGTCTCGAACTCGCGAGCCACGTATATTATCCCCGCAAATTGCTAATGCGCTGGAACATTGTCAAATTAACATTCACGTGACGTCATCCGCAACTCGATATGTACGCGTACTCGCCGGCCAGTGATGCTAACAGTACTGAGCGTTCGGCTACGGTTACGTCACCAAAATGGCGGCCAGGCGCAATAGCAATTTGCGGTTATAATACACACTCTGATTTTTGGTTACAGTAACTGCAGCGGTTACGGCTCGCAGGTGAGCACGCGGCTTCATATACAGACAGCACTTCCGTATATGTGTATGTCACGAGTCCATTACATACCAGCGTAATTTATATTACTTTATCTCTCTCATTTACATAATGTATAAAGAAAAACTCGGTGTGTCCGCCGCTTTCATAAAAGCGTGGACCCATTAGCATAAAGCCAAATATGTTATTAGGAGATAATGGTGCCCGCTCGTTTTATTATTACGACTTATTTTTAAGTTATTCGTGTAATGAATACATAAAAATAGGCCAAGTGCGTGTCGCACGCAACGCAAATGCACACGCAAGAAAGATTTGCGTAGTAGCAACGCACTGTTAAGATGAGGTTGCTAGATCCTTAAAAGACACCTAGGCCCCGAGGCTGTTACTCAAATTGGAATCGTAAGTTTTGACGGTTTAGTAGGCTGTAAACGATCTCGGCTCAATATTGAACCAATCTTAATTGGACCGAAACTGATTTAATGTGAATTTTAGGAACTACCAATATTTGATAATCTAGGATTCAAATAGATCTTGACTCACATTGGCATGGTTTTTTTGTTGTTGTGAAAATTACATTATTGGGAGGCCTGAAGTTGACACAAATGTGTGTTAACTTAAACCCATTCTGTAATCTAAATAACAATGTAATTACATGTTGTATATTCTTTCCTTAACTTACCATGATTTTTATGGTGAATTTTTAAATTGTAAACACAGTTGTGTTCCCCGCCCATATTTTCAATTTAGTATGTATCGTAGTTGATGTATATACACAATTTGCGTTTATATATTTTCTTACACCTAGTTGTATCAGAGGAAAATGTATGTGATATTGACATGCAAACGGATATGACAATTTCATAGGTATTAAGTTTTCATCAAATTGAATACGAAACATTAAAAATGACAAATTGTATTCTTCAAAACAGTTTGATACTCTGAATTAATTGAAAAACCTCTAACCTTCAGAAGTTCAAATGCGCTTAACTCTTAGAATAATAAGAGCTAGAATTTGCAAAAAGGCGTCTCTAGAGAACAAAAAAGACAATTGTATTGAGTTCAAACGAAGTCACCTCTAGCTAGTGTTGCCAAGTGCCACACTGCTAGTTATCGATTAGAGAATATAGTTGAAAAGATAAAGCATTTTCAAAACAAACACGTGCTTAATATTTTAAAATTACTTGCTTACCAACCAATTAAAGACAATAATATTGTGAACATTTTTGGTGACTTTTTTTCTGGCGATATTGTGGTACCTACATATGTGTAACATGTAAAACAATATTGACGGAAAAAATGTCGACAGAAAATTTATTACAGGATCCTGCAATTCAAAAAGTACTTGTCTAAACCCACAAATTTCGTAGGAGCACTCTGAAAATTTACGAAAATCTCTTCAATTATGTACCTGTTAGATAGACATTGCATCAGTATTTAGTTTGAATACGTTTTAAAGTCATACAATTTACCAGAAATGTTTAAAAGGTTTAACAAGTACATATCGGTTTTTGATATAATAATTGCTAGATACGAATCATGTGATATTTGATCTATATTAATTAATCTTACGATATATTTGAGCGGCATACAATTAAATGCAAAATAGTTAGTAATTTACGATTCTTAGTTATATTTGTATTGTTGAAACAATTAACAATTACTATCTCTGAAAACAATCTTATCACGATGGGAACTAAAAGTTGATAAAATCATGACATTCCGGGTTTTTATTGCAACCTGGCAACCCTATAACTGGCGCTCCGCTTTCCGCGAGATTTAAATTAATTAACCCCATAAAGCGCTTTTTAGCTTGAGTTTTAAGCTTGAATTCTTTTTAAAAGAACGCCTCGATAAACAAAGGTAAACAATGTATGCAGGGATGCTTGTTTAGGGTTGGTGGTTGTAGTACTAGCTGTTTAAAGTAAGTAATGTAATTATTTGGTTCACGGGACAATGAACCTTCTGTCTTCTTGATGATTGTAGTCTTCATGATGATTATTTTTAATATAGATTATCTTATTTTTTATTGTTAATAATAGATGCATGAATTAGTAAAATTGATCTAGAATTTTTATTATATTATAAAATACACACAATGCATTTTTTGCGTAGATGTCAACAATGGTCATGGTCATTTGTCATTTATGAAACCGCATTTAATAAAAAATATATCTTAATTTTAGTTTTATTTTAACAATTCCACTAAACTATTATGTAGGTGATTTTTTTTAAATATACTTTCACATAAACTTAACTCATAGGGACTCGATACATTTTGAGAAAAATGACTAACATGTATACACGTATACATAGGTAAATTCCTTATGTAAATATTGTTATGCAACAGATTTGTATTTGGCAAAATAGTTACGGAGTCCTAAAACTCTAGGTATAGATAAATTTATAAACAAAAGTGGGTCACAGATTTCTGTCGGTTACAGAAGCGTTCCCAAAGTGATGGTCGCATATCCACTTTAAATGGCAATGCTAACTCGATGTTACGAATATAGGTCAGCTTCTTGGTCTGAACGAAACCTCAAACGCAGTGACACATCTAAAAATTTCATTTTAAAATATAATTACAACATTACAACCTCGCTGATTGTGAGACCACACCCCAAAAACAGCGAGATTTTTAAGTGTTCACAAGTAACACGGGAAAAACACTAAGTGTTGCCATAAATTGTGAAAGTGGAAAAACATCGTGAGCGGACGGCACTGGGTTTAATTCCGGTCGGTGTTTTTAGCCATTCCGCTATTTTAAGGGTAATGTATGTACGAAGGAATTTCCTTGCTCCTTTTATCTTTTTATCCCAACGTAATAATGTTAAATACTTTCATATTTTTGTTTAATATTTTCTTAATTCTCGCTACTTGTATACATAACAAAACTAGAAAATGTAGCGCAGATATGAAGGCGAAGAATTTTTTTATTGAACAGCGAAAACCGCATCGAAATCGGTCCAGAAGTTTTATGGAATCCCGAACAAACAGACAAGAAATCTAAAAAAATATATCGCGTTCGCCGTCGTTCATATACGGCCTTATAATAATCTCGTTAAGAAACGATTAGGCATCTCTTAAGTAAGAGAATCAGAATCAGTCCCTAATCAATTAATATCTTTTTATTCATTTATAAACGTGTATTACCTGTGGTTTATCTAAGAGGAGCACAGATAAACGAAATTTGAATGATTAACGTAGGTTATACCCAAAATATTCGACAAAAGAGGAGTTTATGGGTAAGATTTTCACTAATCAGTTGGCGAGCAGTTACTTAAAATTTAACAAACGTTTATAAGTAAGGCAATAGTCTACTAGCTTCTGCCCGGGACTTCGTCCGCGTGTAATCGTTACATTGGGCTAACGCTAACTTCTGTCACACATGATTTTTGCGAAACTTTAACCGTTTACGCATTTTTAAACATTCTTCATTGGTGCTCCGCTCCAATCGATCTTAGCGTAATGATATATAGCCTATAAGCCTTCCTCGATAAATGGGTTATCAACCACTGAAAGAATTTTTCAAATCAGACCAGTCCTTCCTGAGATTAGCGCGTTCAAGCAAACAAACAAACTCTGCAGCTTTATATATTAGTGTATGTACATTACTATTATAAAAGATTAAATTTGTTTTTTTTATAACTATTTAGAAGCATAGTTACAATTTTATATTATTATAGATATTAAAAAATTAAAGTAGGCATTAAATTAAAACGACATTCTAGGTTTGACTTGAAACTAATTTGCAGTCTCTAAAATATAGTCGTAAAAGTACAATGAGAAACAGAATTTTATACCTGCTCTAAAAAAACAGGTCATAACTTCAACAGTCAATAAATGATATTAAGAAGGCAATGCCTCGGGCCCTTAACTTAATTGGAATTCAATTTACGAGGGCTTTATCGGCTCACATTTATAATAATGCGATGATGTTAATGTACAGCTTTTTCATTCGAGTGTACCTTAATTTATTTAATTTTTGGCATAATGTGTACCTGAATGTTTTGTGTGCAGTTTTATAGTTTTAATTAGGGTAAATTATACTATTGTTGGCACCCCGCCCAATGATTTCGCCAGGTGGCAGGGCATTTGCCCGACTGGATGGCTAGCACTCCTGGTCTAGAGTATGCCGCCATAACAACCTTGAGTTGTGTTTCGGCATTGGGTACCAGGTTCCAGTCTCCCTTAAGAGAGCAGCAGCGCATTTGTAGCACATTTGGTGTTGCAAATGTCCATAGGCGTGGTAACCGCTTTCCATCAAGTGGGTCGTCTGCCTGTCTACTGAACTCCTGCAATAAAAAAAATGATTGGCACTCAATCAATTTAAGATATTAAGAAATCTTAATATTTTTGTTTTATAGCCATACAATAGTAGTGTTATTATTATTATATTAGGGCTATCAAAATATTGTGATATCGTAATATTTTGAATAAATTTATAGCCTGCCAATCTTTGAGTGAGAGTGGCAACAATGGTATAATTTCCCCTATTAATGATATAAGACTTTGATTTGTGTAAGCAGCTATAAAAGGGGAAAAGGCAGTCAAATTAACTAAGTTACTTTTTATCGTCTGACAAAATGTGACAGCTTCATAATTTCTGTAGGAGCATACATACATACTTATGGGTTATGATTATGACGTATTATGTAAATAATGTCAAAATTCATTATATCACTAGATGTCCCCGCAACTTCGCCCGCGTCGATATTTTTTTCGCGGAACACTAATTTCAAAAGTAGCCTAAGTTACTCTTTATAACATCAGCTATCTGCCAGAGAAAGTCCCGACAAAATCGGCCCAGCCATTTCAGGGATTAGCCAGAATATCCAGACGACAACAATTCTAAAAATTGCATGTTCGGAATCTCTTGATCCGAATTATGCCCCCGATTTTTTCACATTTTTATTTGGAAATTACAAACAGACACTTCAATTTTATTTATCTGTATAGATGTGTCCACATCCCTATACATAACCTACATATCAACGAACACATTTACGACTGTGTTTATATTAGAAACTACATTAAATTTCATTACGTCATCCTATTGCACACAATAGGATGACGTGTGGAAATTTACTCATATACATCACAATGTATATACACGATGAATTATTGCATGTCTTCAAAATCCTGACCATCACTTAGTCTTTAAAAAAATTGTGTCTATAGGCGATGTCTGTGGTCTTGATGCCTTAACTTAGTATTCAAAATAACTCAGACAGCCGGAATTTGCTTTTTGCGAAGTCTCTGCACAAAAAAATTATTTTTTTCTAAAAAAAAATATTTTCAAAAATTTTATCTTTCGCCTTATTCTACGTTTGTAGAAAAAACGAAACTAACAATAGAAAAACTAAAATGTTGACTATAGCTAACTTCAGGGTGTCGGTTTTTCGTGACGGTGTGCGCGCGCATCGTAAAAATTTACTCTCATCATTTTTCCCTAACGCGCCAAAAAAAAAATTATTGCCTTGTGTAATATATTCATTCCCCTTTGATTGACCTCTTGCTATAAATATTAATATTGTGTATTACTTTCGTTTCAATAATAGAGTGAAAAGTTGTAAATGTAAAAATTTCAAATAAATAAAATAAAATACCTGGTATTGCATTCTCTTTACGAGATACTACAATCGGCTAACATCTACTTTTACCCGACAATTTTTCTATGTACGCTTTATTTAAGTAAATTTTGGTAATTATTCACATTTCTCTGTGATATACCTTAACTTAACTTGTCTTTGAAGCTTTGCTTCCTTATTTGTATAATAGTAGTGTAGGTTGTCTCTTTTGTTAAATACTCTTACATGAGGTGTATAAATTACTGCCCAAATTTCTTAGGTTTTTTACCATCAGCCTTTTAAAGACCATCATAATATTGGCAAAATGACTCTTTAAACGAAGTCCTACTTAAATAGATAACAAAAACGTAGGTAAATAATGATTTTCACAGAATGAATACAATGTGAAACAACGTTACGATGAATCACAAGGAATATGGTTGATTTTAAATCTTCTATATGTTAATTACTCGGCTAACTAAATAGGAAATATGTAATTATGTAGTATATTTGTTTAATAATATAATTTTGTATAATTTATTCAAATTTATAATATTCTTTAGATGCTTCAATCATTTTCATCGTTTTATGACCTGTCCAATACAATCACTGTTCATTATGTGTCTGGATATCCTCTAAGCTGTTATGATTGCCTACTAATTAATAATTTATCACGATGTCACTCCATTGATTAGCCTGTGTAATAAAAAGCTTTATGATTTTATAAAAGTTTGACGACATAGTTTTATATTTATTTTATTTGTTTTATCTATATAGGATCTGTTGTACGTCGTGTTTCATAATGAATATTTAAGTGGTTTTGTGTTGATTATACATTTATCTTTT